>CM019823.1:50128837-51328837 GCA_009763385.1 Coix lacryma-jobi var. lacryma-jobi | reverse complement strand
TGAACTAATTTTGAAAACCGAAAAGGGGACAAAGTTGGAATTTGAAATAACTCAAGATTTTATACTGCAACTTGAAAAGCTGTAAATACCAAAGTTGTTTCTCTTGACCAGATCTACAACTTTGCTTTTTGAACCAACTCTAAATTTTGAATAGTTTTTTTGAAGTATTAAAAGAGGGGTAAAACTACAAATTGGAAATCATGGTTTTTGCAAAGAGATTTGAAATCAGATTCTGATTTTTTGAACTTTGGTCATCAAAGCACAAAACTGAAAAAGGAAAACAAAGAACTAGACACAGAGGTGAAATTACCATTTTGTCCTTAAAGTAAAATTTGGGCAAAAGGGTTTTGAAAAGGGATCAAGCATAGCAATTAAGCAATTCAAATGCATCACAGAAATGATTAATGCTTAAGATGATGACATGACAGGTTAATTATTATTAAACACCAGGGGTGTTACAATGGTCTACAGAGGACACAACATGGCGAGGTCACCCTTGCAATCTACACCTGATCTGAAAAGTAGGTGTACATTTCTAAGTAAACGAGTATAAGCACCGCGCTTACACTACGAACTACTCTAATACGAGAGCAACAAGGATTAAAATACTCAAAAGAGAGTCGCAAACCTAAAGAACAATAAGAACAAGAAAGTTATTTGAATTAGAAGTCGATCACCAGAGCAATCTTAGGTACAAGCCGTGGAGAGAGCACCGACAGGGCGATACTTCCTCCAAAACTCTTCCTCTACTCTCTATTTCTATTCTATTACAATGAGTAACTCCTATTGAAGAGAGTACTTTGCACTTGATTGCTAATTCCTAACTTTGATGAAGACTAGAACTACTATCTCTGGCTCTTCTGCTTCTTTATCTGAATAATGAGATAATATGCCTGGTATGAAGGTAGCGACTGATATATATATAGGGAGGATAGAGCCACCGTGATCCTCTGATCAAACCAACCTTAATTAAGGGCTCACATGCAATCTCAAAGATGGTTAGCAACCGACATACGAAGGAAAGGCTGACCAGGCGGGCCCGTAGGCCGACTCGCCTACAGGTGGGGCCGACCGGCCCTAGCTAGCAGTGGCTCAGACCCTGCCATGTTGAGCCACCCTCTGGAGTCCTCTAGAATCTTCTAGAGTTGATGACACAAAGAATGTTCACAATTTTGATTTGTAATTAAGTCCCTCTTGATGATTTTCTGAATAAACCCTACTGAAATCACAGATTCACCAAAACTCGTTGAATTTGGCATATTAAACCTCTATCCTATGTCATTGCTTCATGTTATCACCACTGTGAGTTTTACTGATAATTTGTAATTGACGTTAAATACCGTCAATAAGCTCCCTCACACTTAGGCTTTTACTCATCCTCGATAAAACTTGGATTACTCAAGATATAACCTGGGAACAAGGTATCAACATAAAACCATCCCTAGTCAATCATACTCTGTAGGATTTAAAGTGTCTACCATGAAACTTTGAGCGGTTGAAGAGTGGCACAAGTTGGAAACAAATCACCGTTTTCTTTTAGTTAAAACCAACTAGAGAAAGAGTTTAAAATTGAAAACAAAACATAGCTTCTCCTTATGTGGTACTCTCAAGTCACTCTTTATGTTGTATTTGTGTGGATCCTCATCATGGTATAAATGATTGCCTTCTTTTCACCTACTTCTAAAATCTTTATGTGGAGCTCAAGTATGGATCAAAATGAAGAACATACTTGCATTACATATCTTGTAAAGTCAAAACATGGATCAAAGGAGAAAGTTATCGTACTCTTAGATCAAGATGTGCTTTTAATTCTAAAAACTTGTTGCATGATATAGAGAACATGGGCTATCTTTCTTTTCTTTTTCTTTCATTGCGGGCATCAGAGTACCCATTGTTACCTCTCAGGTGGGCATCAAGTACCCATTGTTACCTCTTAGGCGGGCATCATAGTACCCATTATTTTCTTTCTCTCTTTTTTCAGAATCTCGAACACTTGTCCATTTTTTCAATAATTTTTCTTTTTTTCTCTTTTGCATAGCCCAAGTCTCAAATCTACAATTAGATTTTGAAGGAAATATATATTTATAATCTTAATCTTGAGAGTATGAGAAATTCCTCAACAAGGATCACAAGGTTTGACCAAAATCAATGCATTGACAAGCTGGTATATGCACAAGGTTTATCATGTATATGGCTCTAATATAAAGTTGTCTTTACCAAAAAGGATAAGAATAGCTAAACATTTTAAAGTTTTGAAATATAATTCTCCAATTATAAGACATATGGCTCGTGATCCTAACCATCTACACATTCGTACATGGTTGCTAGAAATGTAAGTGTCATTTTGTCGGTGTTTCGGAAATGGGGGGTCCTAACACCGGCGAGTGAATTTGTTTCTGTGTGGCCCTAGCTCCGGGTGGTGATGTAAGAAGAACACATGAGATTTATACTGGTTCAGACGAACAGAGGCCCTACGTCCAGTGAGGTGGGAGATGTCATATTATCTTGCACTGGGGTGCTCGTAGTAGGGGTACAAGCTAGTGAGAGAGGGTGCTGGACCCAAATCTCGTGAGAACGAAGGAGGTGGAGTTGCAACTGAGACGTTGCTGGCGTATGTGTGTGTGCGCTTGTGGATGTTTTCAGCCTGCTGCCTTGAAGGCATCCCCGCCCCCTCCTTTTATAGTCTTAAGGAGGGCATGGGTTACAAGGAGATAGTACACGGGTGCTCTTATTCTAGTCTAAAGGTAGAAGTGTACTACTATGGTTCTACTGTAACGGTGTGGTTGCCGTCCTTGTCGTCGTGGCCACGCATGTCCGTAACTGTGGCGGTGCAACGCTGAGTCCCTTCATCCCGTCTTTCCGAGCGAAGGGATGGTGCGAGTCCCAAACCACATCCTGGCTCATGCGGCATGGGCTGGAAGAGTCATGAATGGCCCATGATTCATGAGTCCTTGTTGTACCTTGCGCTCGTCGTCTTGCGCCGAAGCTTCCAGTCGAAGGGTTGGACTTCGCCCGAGGCCTCGGGCGAGACGGAGGACGAAGCTCGGGCGAAATGGAAAAGATCGCCCGAGGCCTAAGCATGAGGGCTCGGGCGAGGTGGAGAAAACCACCCGAGGCCTAGGCACGAGGGCTTGGGTGAAGCGGAGAATGAATTCATCCTCCGAGGCTTGAGCATGAGGCCTCGGGGGGGGGGGGGGGGGGGGTGAGCCGTGGTATTCCCTAGCCCACGAGGCAGCGACCACTGGGTCTTTGCACGTGTGACACTATTGCAAATTTGTTGGATTCGAATCACCGCCGGGTCCTTCTTTTTAGGAGCTAGTGCTGAGCGATCAGTGTTGCGCCATGGCAGGTTGCCTGCATCACTAGTGCCCTGAAAGGACTTCTCAGAGAATGCAGTTATTAGGCCACCATTTCTTGCGGTGAGGCGCTCCGGATTACCCGGTCCATTCCGGGTTTTCATGATGGCACGGATAAGAAGGTGGACCGAGGAGGCCCTCCGTCCTTGTTGAAGCAGGGCGTGCACGTCTGGTCATGGCACCGCCCTTGTACGGGATGGTGTCAGGCCGGGTTCGCGTGGGAAGCTAGGACGTCTTGGCTTCTTTCGCCCTAGGCCCAGGTCTCGGCTCACCTTTGGGCCGGGCCGACTTGCCGTCGGGCCTATCCGAGCAAAGGGCCGCTATCTCCGGCGGGGAACCCCTGTGTGGCCGAGCGTGGTCCGGGATCGCCCACCGGACCAGGCTTTACTTTTGTTGGGCCGTTCGGGGTGCCCCTTATTTTGGTACCCGAAACATTTGCTAACCATTCTTATATATGAACCTACACATCCTAACAATGATCTGTTTGTATTTTGGAGATTTTGATGGATGGCATGAAAAACTATGGGAAAAGGATGCCAAAATGTGGGATGAGTTTTAAAAGTTGCATTTTGCACTAAGAGCAATTATTTCTATTACCATTTACCATCAATAATCACTAGCTCGCTTTTCATTATTAAGACAACTCAAAGGTAAGATTGGATGTGTACTATACTTAGATGGAAGCTCGTATTGTTCTTTGCTACATCTAAAAAGTTGGTGTATATGAGACAAATGCTTCTAACCTAAAGTACACACATACCACATAAGGATGAATAGATACTTCAACAATATTGATGAAATCAAGTCTCTTGCTCCATTAGTTATCAGACACTTCATACCAAGAAAGTGTTGAAGAAATAACTTACAATGAAGCTATTTTTGGACATGGCACACTACAAGAACTTGATGACGCTACCCCATTTATAACAAGAAGGAATGGGGTAGCTAGATTCAATAGTGGAGAATCAAGTAGGGGGTAAGTGGATCCAACAACGCAGGTGAACCCACAGTCAACAACATGGAACTAATATTGTGCTATCATTGCCAGGTCAACCCACAATCTTCCATTGACATAACTATGTTGACTGAAATTTCGGAACAACAAGAAGATGAGGGAGGAATGGGAGGTATTTAAAATTCTTTGGAAGAAGTTGGCTTATGCCTCAAATTCAACCTAGAGCATCTCTAAGATTGACTGGAGCTACACAAGAAAATGTGAAATAAAGACGAAGGAGAAAACAACAACTAGAAAGAAACAACATAGTAACAAGAGGACATGATGGTCGTATAAAGGTCTAGTGTTTGCAATAAGGAAAGCACCACAATATCCTAAAACTGTCTGGTGAAAACAAAGCCCCACGCAAGAGTATCTTAAGAATGTCTCATGAAAGCAAAGAACCAAGAGCTTAGATGATATGGGCACCGGGCGGTCCGACACATATCTGAAACACAATATTAAACTATAATTTTAAGATAGTCTAGCGTGTCTGGTCTTTGCAAAAAATGGATCTCGAGTAGTGTCGGTGCTTCGGAAACGAGGGGTCCTAACACCGGCGAGTGAATTTGTTTCTGCGTGGCCCTAGCTCCGGGTGGCGATGCAAGAAGAACACAGGAGATTTATACTGGTTCGGGCGAATGGAGGCCCTATGTCCAGTGAGGTGGGAGAGGTCAGGTTATCCTGCACCGGGGTGCTCGTAGTAGGGGTACAGCTGGTAAGAGAGGGTGTTGGACCCAAGTCTTGTGAGAACGAAGGAGGTGGAGTTGCAACTAGGGCGTTGCTGGCGTATGTGTGTGTGCTTGTGAATGTTTTCAGCCTGCTTTGAAGGCGTCCCCGACCCCTCCTTTTATAGCCTTAAGGAGGGCATGGAGTTACAAGGAGATAGCATACGAGTGATCTTTTTCTAGTCTAAAGGTAGAAGTGTACTACTGTGGTTCTACTGTAACGGCGTGGTCGTCGTCCTTGTCGTCGTGGCCACGCACGTTCATCACTGTGGTGGTGCAGCGTTGAATCCCTTCACCCAGTCTTTCTGGGCAAAGGGATGGTGCGAGTCCCAAACAACGTCTTGGCCCATACGGCATGGGCTGGAAGAGCCATGAATGGCCCAGGATTCATGGGTCCTTGTTGTGCCTTGTGCTCGTCGTCTCACGCCGAAGCTTCTGATCGAAGGGTTGGACTTCGCTCGAGGCCTGGTCGCGAGGCCTCGGGCGAGACGGAGGACGAAGCTCGGGCGAAATGGAAAAGACCGCCCGAGGCCTTAGCATGAGGGCTCGGACAAGGCGGAGAAAACCACCCGAGGCCTTGGCACGAGGGCTCGGGCGAAGCGGAGAACGAATTCATCCTCCGAGGCTTGAGCGTGAGGCCTCGGGGGGGGGGGGGGGGGAGCCACGGTATTCCCTAGCCCGTGAGGCAGCTAACACTGAGTAGTCTTTGTATGTGCTAGATTCGTTGGATTCGAATCACTGTCGGGTCCTTCATTTGAGGAGCCTATGGTGAGCAATCAATTGTGGGGTATAGACCCCAGGGTACAACATGATGGTACATGAGCCTCACCACTAGGGGTCGTCCGGCCCACATGATGAGGACGTGCGGCGCACGACATGCACCGCACGACAGTTGTAATCTAGATATATTACCAACTCGGATACTTACCATGTAACCTTGTCCCTTCGGAATATATAAGAAGAGGTAGGGGTCCTCCGAGAGGACATGTCACAGGTCATAAGCCACAAGCCAGATCCAATCAATACAACTCGACACAGGATGTAGGGTATTATGCTAACCTAGCGGCCCGAACCTGGATAAACCTCTGTGTTCATCTAGTTTTGCCTTGCGTCAACGTCTGAGTCGTCGTCTTGCGCACTATCGACCGTATTTCATCGACAGCGGCGCCCACCGTGAGGCATGTGCGTATGGACTTTATGGCGAACCAGGTGGAAATTTTCCCCATCGACGTCATCCACGGCAACTCGGCTTCCTACGGAGGACGATCTTCGTCAACAACCTCCGTGACAACTCGGCATCCCAGCTACTTCCTCGGTCGCCAACCACGGACTCGATCTCCCGAAGCTCGTTTTCATCGTGGAAAACCAGCAGGCTTGGAAGATGGAATCGACCGTGGCCTACACGGCACTCCAATTGCTGAGACGTCTGATCACGGAGGCTACCGACCAGGATCGTGAGATCAAGTCGGAGCACGTCTGATCACGTGGGTTGCCGACCAGGATCGTGAGATCAAGTCAGAGCATGTTCGATCGCGGAGGCTACCGACCAGGATCGTGAGATCAAGTCGGAGCACGTTCACGTACAAGGATATTGCCGAGAGCCATGCAAGCAACAGGGGGACGTGTGTTTTCCATCTGTGGCGACAAGCAAACAAGAAGGACCGATCTGTATGTACAAGCAAGCTAGCTGGAAGCCACGCCACAGATACATACAGGACATGTACGTGACTACTACAAGGCAACGAACAAGCAAATAGGAAACTGGTGCATGGCTCCTACCTCGTCATCTCGTCGAATCAGAGTCAAGCGAGCCATGTCAAGCCATCAAGCGGGCCACGTCGAGCCGTCAAGCAAGCCACGTCGAGCCATCAGATGAGCCGCTGAGCGAGCCGCGCCGAGCCGTCAAGCAAGCCACGCTGAGCGAGCTGCACCAAGCCGTCAAATGAGCCACGCCGAGCCATCAGCGAGCCGCATCGAGCCGTTCAAGCCACATCAACTCAGATATCATGGCACGTTGACTCTTCTACTCGGCCACGACTCGTCGATCTCCGCAACAAGCTAAGTATTATTTTTTACATTAATTGAATATTCCTTCAATCGTCATATATCTCTAGATATCATCGTGTGCCTCTATAGTCACATTATTCTTTACAGTGGCTTTCGTTATTTTTTGCCATATATACCATCCTGAGGATGACATATGCGTCTTCCCGAGCAGCCACATTTACACTTGTGCTTTCCAGAGATAGCCTTGTCTCCGACTCCTCCCTACACGTGAATGCAGCTCTGCGCTGTACATTATGGGTGGTTGCCAGTGGCTCCTCGATAATGCTGGTCCTCTTACGCGTGCCTGGGCTCCGCGCCTCACGCTCCAGAGTTATCGGCTAGCCAGGGCTGACAACTCAGTTACAAACAAACTGCTCGGGGCCTTTTATTTAATACTAAGCGTTCATATCAGCTGACTGACCGTTGAACGACGTATGTTATTTCTTTACCGCTGATGTTTTCTCTATATTTTATTTGTACTTTTTACCGCTGATGTTTTCTCCATATTTTATTTGTACGTCATGTACTACCGTTCTCCATATTTATTTTACAGGAACTATGTTCGGTCAACGAGATTATCCTTTACGCTCGGGGACTGGACCAGTCATGAAGAACAAGAAGATCATCGCTTGGGACCAGCTGATCGCTTCGCTCGGTGCTCACCACCTGCCGCTCGGACTTCATCGCTGACCAGCTGATCGCTTCGCTCGGTGCTCACCACTTGGCGCTCAGACTTCGTCGCCAACCAGCTGGTCGTTTCGCTCGGTGCTCACCACCTGGCGCTCGGACTTCGTCGTCGGCCAGCTGGCCGTACTCTTCGACGCTCATTGATGGTCACACCGAGAGCTCACCAGCTGAGCTGGGAACTCCTTGGTGCTCGGGATCGTCGACCACCTGGTCGGGTCGCTCGGTGCTCACCACCTGGCGCTCAGACGTCATCACCGACCAGCTGATCGTACTCTTCGATGCTCATCAATGGCTACAACAACCTAGGGACTCCTTGGTGCTCAGATTCTTCGTGCCAACATCGTTAGCTGCGCTGGTCGGATCGCTCGGTGCTCACTGCCTAGCGCTCAGACTTCATCATCGACCAACTGGTTGTACTCCTTGGCGTTCATCGACGGCTACACTGAGGGCTCACTAGCTAACCTGGGGACTGCTCGGTGCTCGGACTCATCGTTCGACAACCCACTCGGACAACGTACTACTTTCACCATAGTGGATTTTCCTTCTTTATAAGCCTGCTACAAGATTTATTCTTCATCTTCTAGCAGCCTTGGGGATTACCGTGTATACATGGCGCTCGTCCGCGCATGTATATAAGTCTAATTATTTTCAAGACCCTAACACCACGTGACTGAGTCACCTGCTGTCAGGCTCGGGGATTAGCTGTGGGGATATAGACCCCAGGGTATCACACGATGGTACATGGGCCTCACCACTAGGGGTCGTCCGACCCACATGATGAAGACGTGCGGCGCACGGCATGTACCGCACGATAGTTGTAATCTAGATATAGTACCAACTCGGATACTTACCATGTAACCTTGTCCCTTCGGAATATATAAGGAGGGACAAGGGTACGGTCCTTCGAGAGGACAGGTCACATGTCATAAGCCACAAGCCAGATCCAATCAATACAACTCGACGCAGGACGTAGGGTATTACGCTAACCTAGCGGCCCGAACCTGGATAAACCTCCGTGTTCATCTAGTTTTGCCTTGCGTCAACGTCTGGGTCATCATCGCGCACCTTCCCCTCTAATTTACCACCTTGGGCATACCTGTAGGTGGGCTATCGACCATATTTCATCGACATCAGTGTTGCGCTATGGCAGGTTGCCTGCATCACTAGTGGCCTAAAAGGACTTCTCAGAGAACACAGTTATTAGGCCGCCGGTCCTTGCGGTGAGGCGCTCCGGTTTACCCGGTCCATTCTGGGTCTTCATGGTGGCACGGATAAGGAGGTGGATCGAGGAGGCCCTCTGTCCTGGTCGAAGCAGGGCGTGCACGTCTGGTCACGGCACCGCCCTTGTACAGGATGGTGTCAGGCCGGGTTTGCGTGGGAAGCTAGGACGTCTTGGCTTCTTTCGCCCTAGCCTTGGGTCTCGGCTCACCTTTGGGTCGGGCCGACTTGCCGTCGGGCCTATCCGAGCAAAGGGCCGGTATCTCCGGCGGGGAGCCCCTGTGTGGCCGAGCGTGGGTCGGGATCGCCCACCGGACCTGGCTTTGCTTTTGTTTGGCCATTTGGGGTACCCCTTATTTTGGTACCCGACAAGTAGGGAATTTTGGAATGAGCACAAAACAGAGTTGGTCCAAACCTTGACCACATAAAGTCCAATTGAGATGAGATTTTAACAGTAGCCTCGCCACAACATGTATGTGTCATCTAAATAACATAACCTCAAAAGATCAAGAAATCAAAAACTAATTTTTGAAAGATGAAAAATCCCTACGGACCAGGGAAATTTGGTAAAACCCATCAACCAGAGGTGCTCGTGAGAAAATCCAACAAGTTGATGGTAGGGCTACCTCCTCGCATGTCCTATCATTAATTTCCCCCAAAAATCTGCACAAAAAAGGCAAGCAAAAGTCAGAAAAATTGTCCAAAAAGGCTAGAAACTTAAAAAAGGAAAAACGGAGGGACAAGATGAGCTCGAGAATTTCAGAAATTCTTCTATTAACCATGAATTGACTTGTACAAATAAATTAGCTCAATCCTCCTCCCTTCATCTTGTCCCACTTGATACAAAAAATTGAGCATTAGGAGGTCATATATATAGGTCCATGACTAATTAATAAACTACCCCTAGTAGCTATATAACTAAATATACACACCTCGAGGGGCAAAGCTCTCAAGATTTTCCTCGCTCATGCGATAGACTTCATAATTTTTCCTTTACCTTGACCTAAGCTTTATGATGATGCCACTTGTCTATTGATCTATCACTCAGTTTTAAGACTCAAACTAATAAACTTGCCACCCATGATTTTGAGGAAGAAACCGTCAAACCCATGGGCGGATCTACATGGTGGATCAGCCATATAATATGGTATATGGTCGTCGGCTTGTTTCACGCAATAGCGCGCTAATTGTTGATCGCTTGGACGACCTTCGACTTTCCAATCCTTCTGCTCGTCTCCTCGTCACTAGACCAAAGGAAAGTCTCCAAGAACCGCCGCACCGATCCTTCCATCCTGTTCACGATCTCCACGAGTCCGCACCAAACACAGAATGCATCATCCAGAGGCAAGCATCCTGTTCGGCAGTCCGCAACACGTCAATCGACCATATCATTTGTCATTCTGCGTCCGCACATCGACTTTGCTATCTCGCGGATGTGTCACGGTCTGCCCAATGCCGACTACGACTATGGCTGTGGCAAGAGGTTTGCACTTCGTACGACTAATCATCTTGTTCTGTGTCTTGCAATAGTATCAGTTTTTTCACTTTGCATTTTTTTCTCATCTGTTAATCTTGATTCCTTAATAAAATCATTTATGATTTCCTAACGGGTATGCATTCCTCATGCCTCATCTGACATAGGCTACAGATATTAGCAATAGTACCGTACCATGAATTCGTCCAGGCCATCCACAAGCCCACAAACCCCTTAGAGTCATGTACTCCCTCCGTTCCAGAACAAGTGTCGTCCGGAAAGCGTGCCTGTGAGAGAAACACGGATTTCTAGTGACACTTATTTTGGAACGGAGGGAGTAGCCTCTACGTAACCTCCACGAAAACAACACAAGTCCCACTGGACAAGTTGCAAAAAAACCCCTCACACTTCAGTTAGTCCAACACACGCATTTAAGCAAAACTAAATCATCTACTTGATAACCATTCGCCTCTCACAATATGTGAAAGCATCTAGGCCCCTAGTGAGTTTCGGTGATTGGATGAAACACACGATTACTATGACTAACGTGTATTTTGCAGAAACAAGGATGAGTTAGGTCACAGTAATATGGCGACGATACGAGCATATGGAGTTCATGTCCCCTGGCGATGGAAATCGATTCGGTTTTCAAAGGACGACAAAGACAGTGATAGGCTAGCGCTAAGTGTCATATGGTGTTGGAGGACACTTAGGTAGTCTGATGTCTTTGTTTTTCCTTTGGCCATACTATAAAGGGGAGCGTGAATCAGTAGCTTGACCTAGATAAGTCTATTGAGGTAGGTGTGGTGCACACTTGTTATTTCATAGCTCTAGGTAGCTCAAAGAGAGCCCTTATGCCGTGAGGAAGAAAAGTCATTAAGGCAGCGTCACAATCCGAAGTCGTTTTAGCCCAGAAATGAGCATCAGACGCTGGCTTGGGTGGCATCAGACGCGCGTCTAATGTCACTTAGACTTGGCAGTGTTGGGATCGTTGCATCGGACGCATCGGTGGGGGCGCATCAGATGCAACAGTAACACTATTCATGAGTGTGTGCCCTGAGGGGCACATCGGACGCTGGGGGCTAGCGTCCGATGGCCATGCAGAGAGGTTCTAGAAAGGTTATTTCTGCATCGGACGCGTCCGAGGCAGAGGCATCGGACGCTGCCAGTGTCCAATGTCACTTTAACCTGCGTGTCAGAAAAGTACAGTCGACCGTTGGTCGGGGACATCGACGCGTCCGATGCCGGGCATCGGAGCGTCTGATGCCCCTTTAACTGTACTGTTTCGTGCATCTCGTGGACGGTTTGTTGGGGGAGTATTTATACTTCTCCACCTCCATTTGAGTGTTCTTGCCAATTTGATCAGTTGAGATACACCTTGAGTGAGCAAGGAAGAGCAAGAGCCCTAGTGAGGTTCAGAGATTTGCTAATTGTGAGAATTAGTGACCTCATTAGTAAGATTCAGTAGCAAGTGTGCATCCATCCATCTCTTTGGTCTTGACTTGGTCAAGTGAGAGTTCTAGCTTGTTACTTTTGGCGATCGGCATCACCTAGACGGCTTGGGGGCGATCGTGGAGCTTGGTGATCATCTGGAGGCTTTGTGGATGACCCAAGTCGAGTTGTGACCGGTAGCGAGCGATTCAGCGGGCCGGAGTGGTGAAGAATCAGCTCGTAGTGAGAATTTGATCCTTGCGCGGATCAAGGGGGAGCGGCACCATTGTGTGGGTGCTCCAACGAGGACTAGGGGGTGTACCGACACCTCGATACCTCGGGAAAAAGATCGTGGAGTCCTTTCTACTCTCTTTACTTACACATTTACTTTTGAGCAATTCAATTCCGCAATTTACTTGTTGTCATTTCATATTTGAATTGTCATGCTAGAGTAGGAATGGAATAGGGATAGTCTTTTATGCGGTAGAGTTTAGAGAAACACACAAGTAGGCACAAAGGGGTTAATTGGGCTTGATAGGTTTTAATTATTTCAAGAAGTTTTAGAAAAGCCCAATTCACACCCCTATTGGGGATCTTGATCCATTCAATTGGTATCGGAGCCGAGTGCTCTCGATTTAGGCTTAACCGCCTAGAGATAAGATGTCCGAAGGTGATGGACCACCTCCCATGTTTGAGGGAGACGACTTCCCATATTGGAAGATCTGTATGGAGTCGTACCTAGAGGCGGTAGATGTTAAATGCCGCCAAGCCATGATCAATGGATTCACAAAGCCAAAGGACGCCACTCATCTTACTCCACCTAAGGAGGAAAATGAAAAGTGGAATGCAAAGACCAAAAACATCATTTTTAGAGGAATTTGCAAAGATATGTTCAATCGCGTTCGGAACCACAAAGACGCCCATGATTTATGGAAGAATATTTGTGCGCTCTATGACGGAACCAAGAGTGAGCGTGAGGAGTGTTACCATTTGGTCATGTAAAAGCTTAACTCTTTCGAAATGCATGCCTATGAGAATGCCAATGAAATGTACTCACGCTTGAATGTTCTTGTAGAAGTTGACCACAAGTAGCACGCTTTGAATGCTTAAAATGACAAGAGTTAACCAAGAGTTAAGCATGTATTCTCAAAGGATGCTTGAATGGAGTCAATTTTGACTCTAGGAAGAAGAAGTTCTTCACAAGTAGCAAGAGAAGGCCAATCTCCGAGATGGATTGCTATAATTGTGGTGATCTTGGCTATCTTGCTCACCAAAGCACCAAGCCCAAGAAAGAAAACTACAAGAACAAGAACAAGGGCAAGAAATATGACTCATCAAGTGAAGATGAGAAGAAGAGTGAGAAACCCTACAAGAAGAAGGAAGACAAGAAGAAGCAATACCACAAGAAAGGTGGTAAAGCATACATTGTTGGTGATTGGCTCACCGACATTGACTCCTCCGATGGATCATCCAATGAAGATATTAATGATGAGAAGGAGAAGGTGACCTCTCTAGTCATTAGGACTTCTACACCTCCACCTCCACCACCACCGCCATCATCCACTACACACCTATGCCTCATGGCAAAGGGTGACCGAAAGGTACAAAGTGATGATGACTCTAGTGATGGAGAATTTGAGTCACCCACTTATGATGAACTTGTTGCTTTGCTCAATTACTACTCTAAGATCATAAGAAAGACTAGAGCTAAAAATGAAAAGCTTAAACTTGACAATGAATCTCTTGTTGCTAAGTTTAACAATGCCACCCATGCTAGTGATGAGTTACACAATGAATTTGCTAGTATGTCATCATCTATCAAGGAGCTCAAGTCTTCTAACAAAGAGCTCAAAGATAAAAATGAGAAACTTGATAGGATGCTTAGTGAGCTTAACACTAGCTATACTTTGCTCAAAGAAAAATATACATCCATTAAAGTTGATCATGATGCTCTTGTTGTTGCTTATGATATACTTTCAAATGAGCCACATGATGCCCCTAACCATGTTATTAAGTGTGACATAGCAACATCTTGTGAGGACTTGGTTAGTGAGCATGATGAGCAAAGAGCTAGTGGCAAGGGCAAACAAGTGGTTGTGGCCGAAAACTATGATGATTACATCAAGATCAAGAATGAGAATGCAAAGCTCAAGATTGATCTAGAGAAGCTAGCAACCACCAAGCAAGTTGTCATTGTAACTCAAGATGATGATTATAGCATGACACTTGAGCTTGACATGTTGAAGGAAGAGAACAAGAGGTTGAAGATGGAGAGGGACTACAAGTTGACACCATCTCAAATGGAACTCCAACAAGAGAATGCCAAGCTCAAGAAATAAAAAGAGCACTTAGCCACCGGGTTGAAGAAGTACACCAAAGGTCAATGTCTTCAAAGTGAGCTTCTCATGAACACTGTAATGAAGACCAACAAAAATGGCATTGGATACTTGGAAGAGAGGTTGAATCAACACAAGAGCAACACACAACCCAAGCAAAAGCGCAAGCTAGGAAGATTCTTTGATTGTGGTCAAGAAGGACACTTTGCACATAATTGTGAAGCACCACCACCCACACCCTTGCCCAAGCATGCTAGGTCCTTTGCTTTCAATGCTCACTACATGCTTAGACAAGATTCTAGTGGCAAGTGAAAGTCATGTTCATGGGGCCTCTAAACAAGAATAGGCCTAGGCAAATTTGGGTTGCAAAATCTCTAGTAGAGAAGGTTAAGGGGCCTCAACAAGTTTGGGTCCCTAAAGCTCAAGCTTTATTTCTTATGTGTGTAGGTGAACTACAAGACCAGTGGATCTCATTGGGTGATTGATAGTGGTTGCACACAACATATGACCGGTGATCCCCGAATGTTCACCTCACTAGAAGAGAATGTCAATGACCAATAAAAGATAACATTTGGTGACAACTCAAAGGGCAATGTCAAGGGTTTGGGCAAATTTGCTATATCAAATGATCATTCAATATCCAATGTGCTTCTAGTTGCTTCATTAAGCTTCAACTTGCTATCCGTTGGGCAATTGTGTGATCTTGGCATCCAATGCTTATTCATTGAGAAAGAAGTGGTTGTGTCAAATAGGGATGATTCTCAAGTGATATTTCAAGGCTTTAGATACAACAATCTTTATCTAGTGGATTTCACCTCCGAAGATGCCAACTTGAAGATATGTTTGTTCACAAAGCAATCTCTTGGTTGGTTATGGCATAGAAGACTAGCACATGTTGGAATGAACACTCTCAACAAGCTATTGAAGAAGGACTTGGTAAGGGGCTTGAAAGATGTGAAGTTTGAGAAGGACAAATTATGTAGTGCATGTCAAGCCGGAAAGCGAGAGGGCAGGTGCCTCCGAAGCCCTTGTCGTTCGAGACCTTGCACGAGGGATCGACAATTAGGTTTTTGGGGAGCGACTACGCGACTGCCTGGATAACTGTTGTCATCATTCGTCTTCTTCCCGAAGGAACGCTGTCGCCATTCGTCGTCTCCTTCTCGGTGAAGCCTCTGCGTCCATCGACTTCCTAGTGGACTTCATCTTCTTCGTCTTCTTCTCCTACGACATGACCAAGGAAGTTGGACAAGGTTCAGGAACATCAGATTCTCTCAGGATGGGAGGGTATGATCAATTCATCTCCTCTTTGTTTTATGTTTATAGTGTATATATGTTTCGATCGTTCTGTCATGCTATTTCACTAGATGTCTTGTGTCTATTTCCGTAGTTGTCTTATACTGTTTCATAAGATGTGTCGTTTCTGTTACTGTAATATATCATATGCTCTACGTACATGTTTTAGTAGTCTTGCCATGTTGTTTCACATGTTGTCGAATACTTGTTTCTGTTATTAGATATATATCATGTCTTGCTTTCTTGTTTATTATGATATATGAATCATGCACACATGTTGTAACAGAACCGACCAATTTGCACCAGATTAAGCACTGAAAACCTCCGCTCTCGCAGAAATCATCGAGTACTTAAGCTCGTACAAACCCGGTAGTCCGGAAATCTCGAAGGATTTCAAATCATTCAACGACATCCAGCCAAGATCGTACTTGTTCCACGAACATGCTCACGGGTTACATCACAGTTGCATAAAGTTCAAATTACATCGGAGTACGAAATAATATTACAAACCATAGTTTGATAGTAGTAGCGGAAGCAACATAGTCTTTAAAACATAAGTTTGGATTGTTCATAAATACGGTGCCATCAGTTGACCGGGTCCACAAAAGCAATAGATGAGATAAGTGTTGACCATGCCCTTGGTCTAGTCATCACCCGTTACCGGGTACAAGCAGTTCTCTCAGTAGCCATAAAAGCACTAGCCATCTGCAACAACAAGGGAAATAAACCCTGAGTACGAGAAGGTACTCAGCTAGACTTACCCGACAAAACCAGAAATAATGAGACACCAAGGATCATGTAGGCTATATAAGTGGGGTTGGCTGTACATACTCCTTTGCATGAAAGCTTTAGTAATAAAACTCAGTTTCAGATGTTGGCAATTGCTTTTAGTCATTAACTCTACCTTACTAGATTTGCACCTGTACTAAACAAGCACTTGCTAATTAATCAATCAAGAGTGACTATTTCATCAATAGCCTTTCAGATTCCATAACCATTTTAGTTCCATAATTTCTACGGGAGATGATCTAAAGTCAACTGCTCACTGTCCAGGAGCGATGACGATTATAATCGATTCCTATCCAGCTGGGGATAAAATGTCTCACACTCGCCCGCCACATTCCGGCTACGGCAGTCGTAAGCTACCAATCAGGAGATTCGAGAACACAATGCGCGGGACGGCCATGGGCCCTTCTACACCGGGGGTTATCTCAGTGCCAGGTCGCTCAATCTATAACTGCCCACGGTCATGCCAGGTCCATCAGGCCCTGCCTGCCCTCGGACCATGCCAGGTTGATCAGAATAGTTGCCCACGGTACAGCTGAGGCCCTGGGTGTTAGGCGTCAACATCTCCATCACCGGCTCGAATAACCTTACTCGGCTTCACGGGAGGTACTCAGACCTACTCCGTTAAGTGATCGACGCGTTCAATTTGACTGAAGTTACATTCCCGAACGGGTCCTAGGCGACACAGACGGGAGCCTACTAGCACACAGAACCCATGTCCTGCTGCTCTTACATCCCGCCTCCGTCTCAGATTAATTATCACATGGTTATCTCATGATAGCACAGGCTAAACATGATCAGTATCCACCTATTGCGGGAGACAGGAAATCACCCGACTTTTACCGGTCTAAGCAGGGCTAAGCATATAACGAGCCTAGACCTAAACAGGGATATCAAGATATATGGCAGGTGAACAAGGATAAGTAATAATGCATCAATGGTAGCAATCAATTCCTATAACCTAATGCAACATCCATCTTCAGGTTAATTGTAAAGCATTTGCAAACAGTAGGAGTTAGAATGCTCCGGGGCTTGCCTCGCTCAAAGTCCGAAGGGCGGTGATCGCGGCACTCCGGCAGCTCTTCAACGTCTCCTCCTGGGATTTTCTCTTCCGGCGTCTCCTCCTCGTACTGCTCCTCGGGTGACAGATCCTGAACTTCCACTACCGATCCTGCATGATGCATAACATGAATAAATAACGCGAATGCATGCGGGATGCATGGGGATGCAACATGGAACAAGGCATTCCAGGGGATAAGCACATGTCATCTACTGCTACTCAACTGCTTAACCTCCCATATTCAACGTGTTAAGCTATGTTGTCACCACATCAAAGTATACTTAATGAGTTTATTACCCTCTAATTACTTGCTGAAATAAATCTAATTAAACTAGCCTATAACAGCAACCCATCCTAGATAGCTTCAGAAAAATTTACAGAAATTACTGGAAGTTAACAATATGTAATCTAGTCCCTGGTCCAAATTTCATTCCGTTTGGACTTAAACTCCATTCTATATCAAAAAGACAAATTCTATCATGGAAAGGTGCTTTGAACTACACACCCTAGCAAAAAGTGTCAAACAACAAATTTTTTATTTTTCTACTGAACTTCCTAGCACAAGAGTAGTGTGCATAAATTCTCAGGTTCATATTCCTCATATTCTAATTACTACAAAATAAACAAGGAAACAACATTTAACCATTTTAAAAGCTACTGCTAAAATAATTCACAGAACAACCTTATATTATATTTTTTCCCTGAAACTATATATCCATACAAACCTAACAAAACTGGAATCACATTTTTTTGACTTATACATAATTAGTTATGCATTTTCCAAGTTATCAGCACTTTTATAATTTAAATAAATCTACACATAAAAATATCACCAAAATGTATTTAACATTTTTCACAGTTAGATCTAATCATGCTGAACACAACAAAATTTGTTTCACAGGATTTAGACTTAAAATGAGCCTTGTAGGACTTTTTGAAGCCTTTACATAATTCTGCAAAAACAAACTAAAAGAAACTCAATCCTAAACGCTACGGACTCCCAACTTGACTCATCTGAGGCTCGAGGCAAGTGCTCGGCACACTCGACTTGACTCAGCTGAGGCTCGAGGCAACGCTCGGCACACTCGACTGGACTCGGCCGAGGCTCAAGACAGGGCTCGGCACATCCAACTGACTCAGCCGAGGCCTACTATACCCAGATTTTCCCTTTTTCTCTCTCACACTCTCTCTTTGACTCGGTCGGCGAGGCTCACTGGTCAGACGACCAAGCTACTAGGCGAGGCTAGGCTCGGCGGTCAATGGCGGAGTTTGGCGCCGTTGTCGTTGACTGGCCCTAGCTCGTCGGCGGCGAGGCTTCCGGTGATGCTGAGACCATCACTGGATGCGGGTTTGCGAGGCGAACACGACTAACTGACGCGCTGAGCCAAAGGGATACCGGAGCAAGCTCGACAGCAGCCATGGCGGAGCGGCGGCTCTGCGACTCGGCGGCGAAGCTCTTCCCGGCAAGCTTGAGGCTCGGCGAGACTAACACTAGCCCAAGCAAGTCCTAAGCGACCTATTGGAGCAACTTTCGGGCCTCGGCATCCCCGGTATTGCCCGGAGCGATGCACGGCGGCGGTCCACGGCGGACATGGCGGCGACACGGCTCGGTTCCGGCTGAAACATGGCGAAGAGAGGTCTCCATCGAAACCTAGGCAACTACAGCGGTAGAGAACCCGAGGATAGCACTCGACGTTCTGCCTGCTAGAGAGGGAAAGAGGGGGAACCAACCCTGGCAGGTGAAAGAGGAGGTCAAGACGGAGAGGATGACGAGAGGAATCGGGCGGCGGTGCGGTGAGTAGCGAGTAATCGCTCGCCGGAGTTCGGCGGGCGGCGGCAGCGTGGAGCTCTGGTGAAGATGGGGTGGAGTGGAGCGAGGGAGAGAGTGAGCAATGAAATGCTCTTCTGGTTGCGAGCACGGGGCGGAGCGAAGGTAAAAGGAAACGAAGTGCTGGGTGCATTGCACCTGGCCAGTTCCCGTCGGGGAGGAGCTCCCGACCGGTCGCGGCGGCGTCAGGCATCGTGCGCCACGCGGCGAACAAGCACCGAGCGCCAGGGCGACGTGGCGAGTTCAGGCGCAAACCACGGGCGGCGATGACGGTGATTTGGCCGGCCGGCGATGCGGTCTCGCGGCGGCGGGTGGTTCTGTCGGCGCGGAGGGAGCGGCGTCCGCGGGGAAGAAAAAGAAGAGGCTGACAGGCCGGGCCTACTAGGGTTAAACTAATGAAGTTTGGTTAAAAACTTTGATGCTTCACAACTCCTAAACTAAGCCGAATTAGGAAAAGGTCCTAAAAGCAAAGTTGCTTAGAATTTTGTAAGGAACAAATCATCTTTAAGGCTCGAGTCCAAATTCTGCTTAAAAAAAAGAAATTTACTTCTAATCAAATTTTCTAATGCAATAAATCACATTTTAACAACTTTTTCCGAGAAAGTGCTTTTAAACAAAGTTGTTTCTCTCATCAAGATCTACAACTTTGTTTTAAGGCACTAAGTCAGAAACAGAAAGCAAAACAAGGTTACACTAGAGACTATGCAAGGACTTAAGCACTTATTCAAACATATGCATATGAAATGATGAGATGCTATGCTTATGCCATGACAAATTATGCAGTTTAAGGAATGCTTAACACCTAGGGTGTTACACATGTTGTTCCCTGTAATCCTATATGATCACACGTTGGACTTTATCATGTATATGATTGAAGTCATGATCTGAATAATTAATAATTTGTTATATGTCATCATCATTGTTATGTTAATTTACGGAATTAAAATAACATAGAAATTGCCTATTTCTCTAACAGCTTTACTGTTGGGTCACAAGTATCCATGATTATTAGGGCACCCACAGTGGTATGAGCTAGCTGCTACCTCTAAGTCAATCTTTCCAATGGTACTGACTCTTAGCAATAGCTCATAGTATAATTAGGCCCATATTTCATTCACACATGCAAGAGCTAACTCTTCTCTTTCTCCTATTAAAATATGACAAATATTTTAAGAGCTAGCTTATGAGCTAGCCATTACGTCTGCCCTTAGACTATCCGCACTCACGTTCATCTATTTTCATCCTTTATATTGTCTGGTCATCAAGATTCTCTTCTCTATACTCATTTTTCCCGCATCCATCCATCCTCTATATCATCCTCTATCCACTATGGACCCACTTGTCACATTATCTAAATATATCTATGATAGATCTAGTTTTAAAGAATTAATTGCAACGAATTCAATGGTGCAATCGGAATTTGATTTGATTTTTTGGTTGTGAGTAATCACATTTTTAGTTTGTTGAAAAAGTGGGACCCACGCTAAATACTCTCACCTCTCTCTTCTACTGCATGCGCATAGCATAATATCGCTATCACGCTGTATTTAACGTACCAAGAAGTCAGTCAGTAGCATTTGCAGTACCCACTGCAGTCCGCTGGCCCAGTAAAAGCTCCTGGAGGATGGCTTTACCGGACCCGGTGCAGCCAGTCTTACGTGGATCCTAAGCTTATGAATCACTGCAGACTCTAGCACAGTCAACGTTGGTGGGCCATCAGGAATGGTGTATGCTGACGGCTGTGAAATGAATCCATACATGAACTTTTGTCCGGTCTGAGCCACCAGCTAGCAGGGTCGATTTCGGTGGTAGAGCTAGACATTGTGATCTGGTCAACGTATCGTAGAGGGAGATATCTACATCTAATCTAATCCTGTAATTTTTAAAGGGGAGTGCTGACAGATGATGAAGCCTGGCGATCAGTTTCCGGGTGGCGCCGATATTCCCTCCTCGCCCGCCGCGTTATTAGCGCTACTAGTCCAAGTGCTCATCATGCCAAGCTAGTTACCAGATTTTTTAAATGCGAGTACTGACAACAGATAGAGCGCGTACTAGTACTTCGCTAGGAGCTTTGTTTTGTTCATCAGGGCGTCCTCAACGGTTGAGACAGCAGCTAGCTTATATTTGCCATGTCACTGCTGACTCATCAGATGGGCCCCACATGTAAGCAATTTTTTATTTACATATTCTTTCCTCTCTCTCCTACCTTCTTCTACCTCTCACTCGGACCTCCCTCCTCTACCTTCTTCTTGCCGCAGCCCGCAGCGCAGCAGGCCGGCCGCCTTGGGGAGCGACCGCCAGCAGCCTTCGCCGCGGGCCTTGATGTAGGCGACGAGCTGCTGGTCCTCCTCCTTGGTCCACGTGCCCTTGTTCGTGTGCGCCTTCTCGCAGCACGGCGACGACCTCCCATGCTAGCCGCCGCCGCTGCTGGCCGGCCTGGCCTGCTGCTCTGCTAGCTACCGTACCACAACAACTACGACCACCACAAGTCCACAAGTGGACACCGATGTACGACCACTACTGTTGGCTGGTACTTGTAGTTGTAGATCGGGAGGATGACCGGATAAGCAGCAGCTAGCATCAGGAGAGGGAAGACGGGATAGATAGATAGATGTGTGGTGGAGTTCGCCGCGTTGTCTGCCGCGCCGCCGGAGTTCGCTGCTGCCAAACGTGTTGCCGACCTTCGTCCTCGTCGGATGCTTGTTGTGCTTTTTTTTTTTTTGGATAGGAACATGAATTCCATTAATCAACCACGTCAGCTAAATCGCTTGACACCAGAACCTGGATACAATTCGGCACTCCAGCCAACACCGAGGACATCTCCTCATTACACTTACTCCCTAAAGAAGCTAGTTCATGAGCAATTCTATTACATTCTCTTGGGGTATGTTTCACCTGGGGAGCAAAGCCGTTCTCAGCCAACAGTTCCTTTACTTCATGAATCAAACCTCCTACCACTGAAAGCCTGAATTCATCACCCATTAGAGCTTGAACAACCTGCAAGGCATCAGTTTCTAGGATGAAGTTGTTACAGCCCAGGACTGTCATTGCTTTCAGCCCCTCAAAGCACGCTTGTAGTTTCATTTTTTTAGAGTTCAAGGGCAAACGCCCCGGCCTTTCAAATAAAATCAAAAGACCAACAAACTTTTACAGCGCAGAGTTAGCCCATAACACACCCACCTGGGCTGGGCAAAAGGCAGTTCAACGATAAAAAAAACAGAAACAGCAAAACACTCTTCCTCACACAGCCATCTTATGCCAGAAAAAACAATCTAGATAGAATCCATAGTGTGATTCAGCATGTTCCACCACACCACCTTCCTCTTCAGAGCAGATTCAGCAAAACCAGACAGATCTTCCGCCCAGCCATCAACTTGATCGTCACTTCTCTGGACTTTCAAACAGTGTCTTGGTCCTCCCGAGATAGCCAGAAAGTCATCCTTGATGCTGCTTTGATCTTGTTGATGCACTCCAACAAATTGCTCTTGTTGTCGACTGGACAGAGAACCATCCAGTTTTGGAGAAGACCAATAATCCTGAAAAGAAGCATTTCCATACTTCTCCATCCAAAATTCTGAAAACAAAGATCATTTCTAAGTTTCCAAATAGCCCATATGACAGCTGAAGAGACTATATTAACAATACAGAATCTTTTATGGCTTAGCCAGTATTTACCAACATCTACAAAATTCTCTCCTACCTCATAACCCAAAGCTTCCGAAATATACTTCCAACATTGTTTGGCTACAGCACAATCAAAAAACAGATGCTGAATAGTTTCCTTCTCTGTACAAAAAAGGCAAGATTCATCCTCTACTTTACGTCTTTTAGCTAGATTATCTCTAGTTAACGCCCTATTATTTATAACTAACCACAGAAAGAAATGGACTCTAGGTGGGACCTTAATCCCCCAAACCGCTGACACATGGACCGGTTTAATCCCTCTAAAGTTGATAATTTTATATAGAGATTGAGAAGAGTACACACCATTAGAGGAAAACTGCCAAAGTAATTCATCCTCCTCCTCTGAAAACTGAACAGAGGCAACTAGCTCCACTACTTCTAGCCAACTTTGATAAAGAATATCATAAACATTTCTACGAAAAGTGCACTTTAAGTTGACACCATCCCATAGATCAGTTATAGTTTTTCCTTTCTCATTGACTATCCTATAAAGAGGGAAAAACTGAATAGCTAAGCTAGAGGAACCAAGCCAATTATCCTCCCATAGCCTAATTTGGCGACCATTTCCAACTTTCCACCTATAACCCATTTTTGCTGCCTGAGCAGCCCACATAACTCCCTTAAAGAAAGCAGACGCTCCCACCGTATCAGACTGAAAAAAGTTAGGATGGGCAGTATTATACTTGAAGTCTATTAACTCTTTCCAAAGTTTACTCTTATCAGTTTTATACCTCTTAATCCAAGAAGCAAGCAAACTAATATTAAGGTCTCGAAGGTTAGGAAGACCTAACCCACCATAGTCTTTCAGCATAGACACTAAGTCCCAATTAGCTAAATGATACTTATGACTTTCAGCACTATCATTCCAAAGATAATTTCCCATATGGGTATTAAGAATCTTGATAGCCCACTTTGGGAACTTGATAAAGGATAAGAGATAGACAGGAATACTTGAGAGGCAGCTTTTGATTAAGGTTGCTCTAGCAGCAAGAGAAAGTAGTTTTCCCCTCCACCCAGCTATCTTCCCCAAAATTTTATCTACCAAGGGTTGAATGTCTTCTCTAGTTAGAGTGTCATAATGAAGAGGGACGCCCAAATACTTAATAGGAAAGGATCCTAATGGACATGAAACAATATGAGCCAAATTGTGTGCCTCCTCATCATCCAGATTCAGAGGTACTAATTCACTTTTATGGAAGTTAATTCTCATCTCTGACACCTCTTCAAACCACATTAGAATGCATTTTAAATTCAACAAGACTGATCTTTCTGCTTTAGCAAATAAAATAGTGTCATCAGCATATTGCAAAGACACTATACCTCTAGGTTTAAACTCACTAAGCAGGCCTGAAATCAAACCTCTACTTGTGGCTTTAGCTAACATTTTTGTCAACCCATCTCCTACCAAATTAAAAAGGAAAGGGGATAAAGGGTCTCCTTGTCTAAGCCCTTTTCCCGCTTTAAAATAAGGACTGTCTTCCCCATTGAGCAAAATACTTATGGAGCCTCCTCTAACTATTTGTTGAATCCAGCTAATAACTTTTGGGCTAAAATTTCTAGCCTGCAAAAGCTCAAAAAGGAAGGACCAACTCACTCTATCATAAGCTTTCTCATAATCTAGCTTGAGAACCACTCCTGGCTCTCCAGATTTATTCATGCTATGGACAATTTCATGAGCTGTCACTACACTCTCAAGAATGTACCTACCTTTAATAAAGGCTGATTGGTTAGGGGCCACAATTCTCTTAACAATATTACTAAGTCTCAAAGTGAGGATTTTAGAAAAGATCTTAAAGCTACAATTCAGAAGACTTATAGGTCTAAACTGTTTCATGTTAGTGGCCTCACCTACTTTTGGAATTAAAGTAACCAAAGCACAATTTAACCTATACAGATCTAGAACACCTTTATGAAAGTCATCAAATAAATCTACTAAATCTGATTTAACGAGGTCCCAAAACTTATGATAAAAAAGGAAGGGGAGACCATCTGGACCGGGAGCACCCTCAGCATAGCAGCTGAAAATAGCTTCCTTAATTTCAGCTTCCAAGAAAGGAGTTTCCAACGCCGCATTTTCAACCCCTGTAACCAGATCATTTTGATCCCAGAAATTCATCCCTAGCTTAACTCCTGAGGCTTCTTCTCGTGCAAACAGCTTTCTATAAAAGTCTACTGCTATGTGCATCATCCCCTTTTGGTCAGAAACTAAACCTGAAGGCCCTTCAAGACATTCAACTTTTTTCTTCCTATTTCTATAATTTGCTATAGCCTGGAAGTAAGCTGTGTTTCTATCACCCTCTACCAGATTTCTATCTCTCGATCTTTGTCTAAATTTAATCTCTTCCAAAGTCCAAAGATTTGTTAAGTCCTTTTCCACCTCTCTATACTCCAACACTTCCTCTGGGCTAAGCTCTCTAGTTTCTAACAGGTGTTCAAAAAACTTAAACCTTTCCGATAGAAAAGCTTTAGATTTGTTCATCGCCGCCACCTCATTGGCAGCCCATCCCCTTACCATCCTTCTAAAAGTCCTAATTTTAAATTGCCATCGATCTATATTTGAATTAACTCTACAAGTAGTGTTCCAGGCTTTATCTACTACAGCCTTAAAAGATTCCTTCTCCAACCACCATTTCTCAAACCGAAAGCGTTTTTTACCAAAACTTACATTGTCTCCTGCATTAAGAAGTAAAGGATTATGGTCGCTAGGAAGTCTATCCAAAGCCTTGATACTCACTAAAGGAAAAGCTGCTTCCCAGTCCGTGGTAGCAAAAAGCCTATCTATTTTAGCTAAAATAGGAGGAGTTTGATTATTAGTCCAGGTAAACTTTTTATTAGTAGCATTCAACTCAACTAAACCCCACTTATCTATCCAAACATTGAAAAGATCAGACCATCTATGATTGATAACACCATTACTTTTATCAGAGACAAACCTAATTAGATTAAAATCTCCTCCTATTAAGATAGGGCCTTGCCAACTAACCATAACTTTTTCTAATTCATCTAAAAAACTTTGTTTCCTCTCCTCATAAGCAGGCCCATACACAATAACTAATTTCCAAGCAAAACCAGTTTTCTTACAAGTCATCATAATACTGATAGAAAAGCTATGAATATCCCCAACCACAACATTAAAAAGGTCTTCATTAGCCCCAAACAGGATTCCTCCTGCAGAGCCATTAGCCTCCAGGTGGCACCACTTAAAAGGGATATTTTGTGATAGAGACTTTAATAAACCTTCAGCTAACTTTCCTTTTTTGTTTCCATAATACCTATAAAATCTAGATGATGCTCCCTGATTCTACTTCTAAGGGCAGGTATTCTATCAACTTTCCCTAACCCCCTAATATTCCAAAACATACCTATCATTTTTTCCTTTTATTTTTCTTCCTAGGACCTACAACTGACCAACCCTTTCCATGGTTGGTTAAAAAATCTTCAGATTGATCAGGATTTCCATCAAGATCATTCAGAGAAGAAGAATCTAAATTGTCACTAGCAGGAATTTCAACAGATTGCTTGCTTCCAAAATTAGAACATTCTACTTTACAACTAGGAAAGGAGCAGCAAGCTTTACTAGCAGTATTCCTACTACTATCAAGCTCTAACATTTTATCTACAACTGAAGGATTTCCATCCAAAATATCCACATCAATCTTACTGGCAACTGAAATTAAAAGGGATTTAGAAATTTTGGAGTTTTTTGTACCTTTCTGATCATCAAGATTCCATTTTCTTTTAACTTCCTGGGCTTTGTCCTGAATAGTCTTCCCATTATCAAAGTTCCTAGCACTTCTTCTCATAGGCAAGGTAGGCCCCTATTGCTTCTTAGTTGCATTTTTCTTGTCCTTTTGTAAATCCAGATCCATTTCAAGCTTTGAAAATATCTCCTGAGAAGGTTGAGTGCAGATCTGATCACTCTCAGTACTGACATCCTGAGCTTCACTGATTACTCCTCCCATCTCATCCTGAAAGACTACTGATGGTATAGTCTCTGAGTTTATAGCACTACTAGATATATTCTGACCCCGACTCTTCTTTGATTCCTCATGAAGGTGAAACACCCATTCCTCAGGAAGCCGAAGTTGCTCTGTTTCTGTTCCCACCTGTGTCTCAGCCAGGCAACAGTCCACTTGATCAATCTCCAGTTCATCCTCCTCATCATCTAACTCCATAGCTCTTAGCAGATTTGCACACTCCAAAGTACCAGTGTGTTGCTCACCATCCATATTCTCAAACAACAGCGCTCTCTTTGTAGATTTTTGTCCATTACCTTTTTCTTTACTACCCTTAGCCCCAGTAGACGACTGCCCATTCTCTGGATTGTCTTGTTTCTTCTTTGCCTCTAGCTGTTTTTCTTGCTCAGATTCCTTAAGTTCATCACCCAACAGGTCATCATCACTGAGTGGTTCCTCCCCACCACCTTTATCTGAACCACCATCAGAAGAATCCCCAACCTGATCAAACCCCTCAGTAAAGAATTCAAGCAAGTACAATTTGGTTTTGAACACAAAGACTCTTTGTTTGGGAACTTTTGGTGGATCCTTACACATAATCTTGACTCTCACCGAACTAAAGAAGCTGTTGAAGAGTTCTTGCCAATCAATATCCATCAGAATTCCCAGACTAGAGGCCACCTCTCTCAGAGTCGCCCAATCAACCCATTTAGGAGGGATACCCTTAATCTGCACCCAGACTTCTTGCAAACTACCTATAGGCTCTGCTTCACCATTCCATACACTTAGAGAACCCACAACCCCAGGCTTGTTGAGGTCAAACACAGAAGCCTTCCCAATTACTAGTTTCTCCACCCTTCTATCAGCAGGGAACCTCACAATATAGCTAAACTCATCTGATTTTCTCAACTGCCAATCCCAATCTCGATCAAAGAGCTCTTTCAGGTTCTCAATCAGCCCAGCCTCATCAATATCACCTTGCTCAATAGTGATCACACCAAAGTTGTCCATGCCCTCCCAATGCTTGAATCTATTTCCCCTGTCTTCCACATCCACCAAATAGAACCCTAACCCTTTATTAGCACTTCCATGGTACTGAGCTGTTGTAGGAGGTTTGAACCATTCAGGGCATATATCAGCAACATGACCCTCACTTCGACAGATGAAACAAACTCGAGGCCTCAGACATGTTGAGCTAAGATGTCCTACTAAACCACAATTGAAGCAAACAGCCTGTAGGAATTTCTCTTGAGAAGATCCATCTTTACCTTCCTCACCTTGGCTCTTAGGCTTCTTCCCCAGATTCTGATTATCTTCTTTAGGGCGTCCTTTCTGTTCCTGATTCTGATCTGGAGGACGAGGGGGATCCTGAGCCGCTTGCACCGGGGCCTGTCTGGGCGGAGGTTGATTCCGACCCCTTCCTCTTCCCTGAAACCCTCCCCCCCTCCCCCGAGGACCATAATTGGCATGTGGGGTGAAGTGGTGCGGGGCAGGAGGAGGATGTGGAAGAGGCGGCTGATTGGGGTAGAAACCGTATTGCGGCAGCGGCGGCGGCGGCGAATAGAACTGCTGATGCGGAGGCGGCGGAGGGAAAGGATTCCACCCACCTCCACCCCACTGCTCCCAGTCTTCTTCTTGGAACCGAGGCCGTGGCCCCCGACCTCTACTTCGACCGGCCATGGATTCCTTGACCACTTGAAGGAAGCTTCTTCTCCCCTCCGACTCCCAAGTCGACGAGACCGAACTGAGCTTGGAAGGAATCTGACTCCACGAATCCCCCTCACCGACGGGGATGCAGGACGATGCGTTGAAGGTCTTCTCCTTCCAAAGATCCTTTCTCACCCACACGAGCTTTTCCCTCTCCTTCTCCGAAACCCTAGAGTCGCGCCGAGGCGGCCGCGAACTAGGAACGAACCATAGTTGCCCCCAGAAGCTCTGGATTTCATCCTCCGTTCGCACGGGTTCACGGATTTTGGGGACGGATTCGGGTCCAGACCTGAGACCCGGACGACTCCGCCATGGATCAACTGCCACTTGTCCTTCAACGAGCTTTCCACGTCGTTTCCCACGGAAGAGGCGACTGACAAGTGGCCCCTGAGCTCGTAGAGAGGAACCCTTGCGGGGAGGAGTACCTCGCTCTCTCCCGGGATCGCTGAACCAGACCGCCCGGCGGAATCCGCTCGGAGACGGCGGCGACGGCGACGTCGGCCGGGTTTCACCCGGAGGAGGAGGAGGAGAAGTGCCCATTTCTCCGTTATTGGGAATTTTTTTAATCGATTCCTCATCGGGACTTTTTCATCACGTGGCTCAGTGGCTGAGTCACGGGATGACCTAGTTTCATCTGCAGTGGACTGCAGGCAAAACGTCTCCTTCCAAAACCCGAGAGGAGAGCTTGGCCATCATCATCCCTTACGACAAAACCCCATCCTCCGTTCATGTCATCTTCTCTATAGGCACCATCTATGTTGATCTTCAGTAATCCCTGACCCGGCCGTTGCCATTTGCAAGGACGTCTCCCAATTCTGCTTCTCCGAGCAATGCTGGACTGATCCTTCTGGTTACACATCAGTAATTTAATTTCCTGAGATTGATTCCAGCACAGATTAGCCAGGTATGTTGCTGAACGTCTCTTCTCCCCCTCCCGGATTGCATTCCGTTCATGCCACCAATTGCACATTAAGAACAGAGAGCGCAAAATCACTTCATCATTTTTTGCAAGCAGCTGCTGCACCACCTCCATGGCGTCATGACAACCAAAAAGCTGTAAACGGATGTGTTCCAACCCTGCTAGTCTCCATACTTCTTTCACTGCCTTACAACCGAAAAATAGGTGGCCACCATCCTCTCCAACCCGGTTGCAGACCACACACCGCAGCCCAGTGTCCAATCCCCTTCTATCCAGATTCGATCTAGTAGCCAGAGAGTTGTGGGCAAGCCTCCAGGTAAAATGCTTTAATCGGTTGGGTGCTCCCAAACTCCAGAGACGTGACCATAGTTTCTCATTGAGCCTTACATCAGACAAGCTAGTTCTCCCATGCTGCACTTGGCTACGAACTTGGAGGTCCTCACAAAATAATTGATATGCAGATTTGACAGAGAAGATCCCTTTTGGGTCAAAGTGCCAAGCCAGAACATCATCCATATCTACATGAATAGGCAATGCAAGGATGAAAGGAACATCTTCAGGCCAAAACAAGTCCCTAATCAGGAGCTCGTCCCACCTTCCTGAATCTGGATTGATCAGATCAACCACTCTCGACAGCACTGTACCTCGTCTCGGAGTTATCGGACGCCTCAAGAGACCCCTTGGTAGCCAAGGATCCTCCCATATCTTGATGCTTTCCCCATTCCCGACTCTCCAAATTAACCCCTTTTTTAACAACTCTAGCCCCTTTAAGATGCTCCTCCAAGTATAAGATATCCCATCTTTTGATAAGTTCCCATCCTTAAAATACTTTGCCTTCAGAATCCTGGAACAGAGGGAATTCGGCATCTGCAACAGGCGCCAGCTTTGCTTAGCCAACATAGCCATATTAAAGTCATGAGCATCCCTAAACCCCAGATGCTTGTTGTGCTTTTTGAGAGAGGAGGAGAAGACAGGTGGACCGAGATTGGGTGACTTTGCTCCATCAAGTTACAACGTAACTTTAGCACCTACTCTCTCCGTCCCTAAATAAGTGTCGTTCTTGCTTCCCGAGAAAAAGTTGCCGGCAATTATATATTAAAATATATTAATATTTATGCTAAGTAATTAATATCATCGGAAAGATCTTTACATCTAGTTTTTTAAAAAAATTATTTGGAGATATAAATATTGCACATATTTTCTACAAATTGATTCAAACATGTGGCACGCACACCAACGACAACCCTTATTTAGGGACGGAGGGAGTATATCCACTGTCCAAATCAGATCGAACGATCACCACCATATGAGTTCTGCCTTCTGCGCGCCGCGCGGCCTGGGATGGAGCTTGGAGGGCCCCACGTCTGCTCCAGGTGTTCAGTTCAGAATCTCAGCCAACTTATTTAGCCATTATTTAATTCCTGCTGTAAAACTTTTCACCCACATATCGAATATTTAGACACATGCATGGAGCACTAAACACAAACTAAAAAATAACTAATTACATAGATTGCGTCTAATTTACGAGAAGATTTTTTAAATCTAATAAGTTTATGTTTTGATAATGTTGTGCTACAATAAACATGTGCTAATAACAGATTAATTAGTCTTAATAAATTTTGTCCCATACTTTTCAAGCGGAATATGTAATTTGTTTTTTATTAGTTTATTTTTAATAAACGAAATGAGTGTCGGAACATCCGATGTGATAAGCAAAAACTTTCTACACTCTAACTAAGGCTTTGTTTTGGAGGTGTTTAGTTCTCACCCAAAAACCTTTTCACCATCACATCAAATGTTTAGACATATGCATGAAGTATTAAATGTAGACTAAAAAATAACTAATTACACATATTGCGATAACTTTGCGAGATGATTTTTTATGCCTAATTAGTCTATAATTTGGTAATGTTGTGCTACAATAAATATATGCTAATGATAGATTAATTAGTCTTAATAAATTTATCTCACGGTTTTCTGATAGAATATGAAATTTGTTTTTAAATTAGTCAATTTTTAATAGACTAAATTAGTGTCACATCATTCAATGTGACACCCAAAAACTTTTTACTTCTCAACTAAACACCGGTGCGAAAAGTTTTTACGTATCACATTAGATGTTCCAGCACTTATTTAGTCTATTAAAAAATAAAGTAATAATAAAACAAATTACATATTCTGTCTGGGTTTGGGAAACCGTGAGACGAATTTATTAAGACTAATTAATCTGTCATTAGTACATATTTACTGTAGTACAATATTGTCAAAACATAAACTTATTAGGCTTAAAAAAATCGTCTCGTAAATTACACGCAATCTATATAATTAGTTATTTTTAATTTATATTTAGTATTTCATATATGTGTTCAAATATTTGATGTGATATGTAAAAAGTTTTTGCGGTTGTAACTGAACAAACGTAAACAAAGGCCTAGGTGCTTTCGTTGCTAACTGGACACCCGGAGCAGCCGTGGGGCCCTCCAAGCTCCATCACCACCGAGGCCGCCGGCGCGCAGGACTTAGCATATGTTGATGACCGTTTGATCTCATTTCGATGGTGGATATAGATGGTAAAGTTACATTGTGACTTGCTGAAGCAAAGTTACTCAATCTCGGTCCAAGACAGGTACAGACGAATGTAAGAATGGAGAGAGAACGAACGGGGCCATGAACGCCTCGTTTATTGAGCGAGATAAGCGTGGAGAGAAGAGATAGTCTTTTCTCTTTCCAGTCTTCTCTCTTCCATGTAGACAAAATGCTGAAGTGGATTGCTATAAGCTAGCTGATATGACACTGTTGGGGACGCCCTTAGCGAATATAGGGTGCCCAAAAAAATCAGCAGCAGCACAGCGCGAGCTATATGCTTATCGCCCACACCACGAATTATTGTACTTCGCTGCGGGCTCTGCTTCGTCCGTCGGCAAACACAGAGAAGTGCAAAAATATGAAGCACAAACTATGCAGGGTTGCCGCCTTGCGATCAACCAGACGTCACGAGTGATATTATGAGAATATATCGTCACATGCAACCTGGAGTAGTGGGGGACTGCCGACTGCTCCATACATGCGACTACCGACCAGCTGATGATTCAGTGATTCCAGGAGTCACATTTCTCCGGTCACTACTGGAGGCGCGCCTCCTTTACCAAGCGCCTGCCCAAGCCGCGCTCGGCAAAGGCTTTGCTGAGCACAGCTCTCGGTAAAGAACGTCCAACAAAAGTCTTATCGCCAAAGCAGACTTTACCGAGAGCCGTTTATATATGCTTCCTCGGCAAAGCTTCAGGCGCTCGACAAAAGGATGTCTCCGGTAGTGAGCCGTCCACAACTATTATTACTAGAGAACTTCCAGTCGATCATGTCGGTGATACACGTCAGGAATGGAAGAAATAACAACAAACTAAGAAATTCCAAAGTAGTGAAAACGGCGTGGAAAGCGAGCTCATCGCCTCAGCAATCTTGGTGGGCTGGTGAATTCTCATCATACGACATGGACAGCGGGGAGAACGTAGAGGAGATCGAAGGAGCAGACGTCGACAGCAGCGTGAGCGTAGAGGAGATCAAAGAAGCAGCTGAGACAGAGTTAGAACGCAGAGGGTAGCGAGGCAAGGGTGGTGGGGAATTGTCACCGGTGGCTAAAACAACAGCGCTCGTAGCCACCGTCGAATGTAAACCTCATCTCGCCTCGGGTAGGTTATTTACTTCTTCGATGAATACAAATGAATCTACAATGCCCTTTATATATTAAGACAAGTATATTGGCGTTGTCTCGTGATAGGTCTCATAGATTATATGTACAATGGTTATTTTTTAAGTTGTTTCATATTAACTCGTAGTTCCTTAATTTACGCATAAGAGTAAAAATAGGATTATGAGTTACATGACAACAACAACTAATACAACGACACAATAGTTATCTTATATTCTTCTAAATTTTACCTCATGCATGGAGGCGGTTGTTTCGCAAAGCAATAACCTCATTTTCTCTCCACCTCACTTCATCAAAAAACTTATGTGGCACTGTATAAGACGATATATGAGACCGTTGACGTGTATCAATGTACTGCTCTTGGATGTACTTTCCTCACAAAAATCATTAAATCTCCTAAAAATCCTCCATATTCTTGCCTTATTCTAACAAACCCGGGTCTTAGCCACGGTTGGGCTCGAACGCCTGGGTTATATTGTTGCCTCCTTTCTTCAATGCGGTCACAAAGATCACAGTTGGCGATGGATCAAAAGCATCCTTGTTTCTCGGCCTGGTTGGATGGCGAATGTTCAAAGGACCCCAGACCCTTGTTTTTTTTCAAAAATCAGTGGAAAAACAGAACGGTGCAACAAGCTTTGTCCCAAAAAAACTTGGTACAGGACATTAATCTCTCGGCATTTAATATCATACACCACTTTACTCAATTTATTCAGCTTTAGTGAGGAGTACCAGATATGGAATATGGAATTAAACCCGAAAACCCAAGACCAAAAATTACATAAAATCTCACTGCGCATTCGTAGTGCACACAGCTCGCTCAATATACTTGGCATAATTTACGTTAACATGGAAGACTTTTGTGCTTGTGCACCTCCAACTGGCAAGTTCAACGTTCGACGGCTGACTGACACCTCGCTCACACGGTTGGTCCAATCAACAATCCTCAATCTATCCTGCCCGCAGAACCACGGGAGAATCGGTCATCCACATTTTTGCCCACCGTAGATATTCATAACGGATATGCATATGGGAAGTGATACATTCATGGTATATATATAGTGGTGGCCCAATATATATAGACTTGATGATGCAATGATGGCACATGGTGAGCAGGAAATGTCAGGTTTTTCATGTGAAGCAATGTACTGTGTTGACGCTTTTGTCGACGGTATGGAAAAAGGGTGCCCTAAAACCTCGATCAAGAAAAACACAGCTAGGGCCAAAAAGGTAACCAACGTTACGTAGGCCACCAGGCCGAAAGCCCGTCAAGAGGAAGTGGGCTGCAGCGGCCCACGATCCAAGCTAGACCTTGGGTTAGCACTCACTCTCCGCCTCGCCCGAGCCCTCCCGAGCTAGGTCTCGGGCTAGCGCTTATTTTCCGCCTCGCCCGAGCCGTCCGAGCCAGGCCTCGGGCTAACGCCCACTCTCCGCCTCGCCCGAGCCCTCCGCGTCAAGTCTCGGATGAAAGCCTCACCGTACATCCTCGACCCTCCACACGAAGGGGTCAAACCCCAACCTCGAAGACTTCCTAGCGAAGGAAGCAAGCCATGATTACCCCGTACCTACCACTTGTACGACCCCAGAAGCATTAAATGCATCTTGTCCACTCCGGTCAAGGCCCGCATGGCTACTGCAAATACACAGTCGGCCGTACCCTAGTAAAATCGAACTTTTACCGCTATCCCCGGAAAACAAGCACGTCGTGCGGAGCTATCGCCCCATGTCGTGTACTGTACCTCTCGAGGACACCCCTCGAGGTACATACAACACCGCGTTCCGAGTATGGTCCGGAACTCGACCCCCTCCTCTTAGCCTCAGATCCAACCGTGAAGGTCTCGACCACACCCTCGAGCACGGTTCTACCGGGGCCGGTCTGCCCTCCAACAACTCCCGATGCGACGTCTCTGCGCACATCGGCGAATGGGCATCGTACTTCACTGCCATCGCCATTCATGCCGCCACAGGACGAAATGTGTCGCTACAGCGGCACCGACATGATCGGCATCGTCATCTCCGACGTCATCGGTGACATCATCGCCTACGACAGCCCTAGAACTATGTAACCCCGCGCCTCCTCTTCATCTATAAAAGGGGACGCCGAGGCTTAGGTTAGGGCAAGCGACACTCAAAGACCCGAGCACTCAAGTCCTCAAGCTCTCCACCGTAGTCTAGGACTTTAGGGCTAGCTCCTGGGTCCTAGATCCTTCATTCATACACCCTATCCTCTCATGTTCACGCTTGTATTCGCCCCTGTACAAGCACTTCGGGGCAAGATAATACAATCTCCCCCCCCGCTGCACGTAGGGCCTTCTCTTGCCCGAACTAGGATAAACCGCATGTATTCTTCTTGCATCACCATCCGGATCAGGGAACACGCGCACACAAATTCACTCGTTGGTGTAGACCCCTGGGTCTGAAACATCGATAGTTGGCGCGCCAGGTAGGGGCCGCGCGTGTCTCTAGCGACTTCCCGCAGTTCCGGATGGCAATTTCCTGCCTGACGGTGACACCTCCACCCAGCTCCGGAGACACGGCTCATCCTCGATGTGGCCGAGGGCCACTCGCCATAACCGGAAAGGCTCTCGGAGGCTCCACAGGTCCCTTGCGTGGGACATGGCTCCTCTTGGATTCCGCAGAGGAACGACCAAGAAAGATCACCATTAGTGAACACTTTCGTTCGCTGATGTTACGTCACTCCTCGTTTCGCCTCCACGCACTGCTCTCCCTCTCCGTTCGCTGATGTTACGTCATGCGGAGAGGAGGAGTCGACCCCAGGAGGAGAAATAGGAGCCATGGAGAGGAGGCTGGCTCCGCTTCCGCTACCGTCCTTCTAAGCTCGCTCGAGACTGCTGACGACATGCATGTCGCCAAGGAATCGGCGTAGCTAGAAGAGGACGTTGAGTGGAATGGAACCAGCTGCCTCATCCACGAGCTGCCACGGAAGGCGGTGAAGGTTTCTCGGGAGATCAGCGACCCAGAAATACCTCCCACGCCCCCCGTGGCATAATCGGGCAAGCCGAAGAGCCTGCTAGTTCTTCACCCGAACTGCACCACCACCTGCGTGCTGGTACTACAACTCCAGTTCACAGGGTTGCCGTTTCCTCCAAAGGATCGGCAGAAAGGTGATACGCAGCGGGGCAAGGCGAGCCCGACAGCCCCACTTCTTCCTTCCTCAGACAATGTGGAAATCATTTGTGGCAAAAGGTCCTCGCGACTCATTGTCGTCGCTGGACTCGTGCCTATCGTCTTCATCTCCCATCGACGCGACGACGCGCACGCCACGACTGGTTCTCCGACATGTTCAAGACACCGCCCTGGAGAGGGCGTGCTGAACGATTTCAGAGAAGGGAAGGGAAGGGACTGAGCCCAAGGACGAAGCAGGCATCAACCCTGATGACCCTTCGCCTCTCGCAAAGGAGATAGGATCTCATGGATTCAACACCGAATCCCTCTCTTCCTCTCCTTTGTGTACCTCTAAAAAGTACAGCCAAGAGGGCGCCAACAATGTATCTCTGTAATCCAGGAAATAAAATAAAAGAGCTCCCTTCGTTCCAAAAAGATTGCTATTCGAGCATCCAAGAACCACGGGCAAGCACAGACCTCGCCACATCCCTAGGCCGGGATTCTCTACAAAGGGCCCTTTCGAAGAGTCCCTTTGCTAAGAAATCATAAGGGAACCAGAGTGCGGATACATGGGTGTATGCCGAGTCTCGAGTGATGAATGATTGTCAACTGGGATAATGCGCATGTTCTTTGGCTTGTGTTGTGCAGGTGTCGAGCACGGATACAGTGATCAAAGGCAAGGTGAAGGTCAAGTAGAGACGTGCCGTGCCGATCGACCGAGAGTGGCGAAGGGCGGACGTGAGGCTTGGACTGAGGGACCGGTGGCCCGAGGATCAGCTGTGGTGGCTGGCAGCTTGGGACAGCGACGAGCAAAGACTTGCGGGCACGGTGTTGCTTGGGTCGAGGACCTGGGGACACGTGTCGGTGGACGGGGTGCACGGGCGGTGCATCCCCTCTACGGCTTGGTTTGGTGGTTGAGCCACAGAAAAACCACCGAGTGGATGGTTTCCAGGTTTGGGCCTCAAAACCTGGGCGCTGATGGTTTCCGAGTTTGGGCCACAAAACTCGGGCTGAGGACGGTTTCCAGGATTGGGCCTCAAAACCTGGGTGCTGGCGGGTTTCTGAGTTTGGGCCACAAAACTCAGGCGATGGACGGTTGGTTTCCCGGTTTGGGCCTCAAAACCGGGGGTTGGTCGTGAAGGCTGGTTTCCCGGTTTGGGCCACAAAAACGGGGGCGAAGTCCGGGAAAGGGACGATCAGAGCAGAGGCGGCACGTGGCGGCAATCGGGGAGGTTGCGTCGAGGCAACGCTACCAGTTGTGCGGGCGTGGCCGTCGGATCACCTTCATCTTCGAGTTGGTCCAGGATAGCCTTAGGGTTTGGATGGTTCGCTCTGTAAATAACTAGGGGTAGAGTGGGAATTAGAATTAGGATAAGTAGACGGAGACACCCACCTCCCATCCTATCTCAGTCATTTGCTATTTTGCCTTCTAGGTTTTCCTGCTCTCCTATTCCGTGCTGTAGTGAACTGAGATCCACAGAGAAGACAATCATACCTCTGTGTCCGTGAGATTTTGAGGAAGTGAGACCGTAATCTCACTATTGTAGCGTGTGGTAGCCACACGGTTGCAGATTCGTGGTTGTAATTCGCGTTTTGTTCATGTTCCTCGCGGGTTGCTTTTCTCCACGTTTTTCTCGTTGATCGATCTCTCTTCTCGGTGCATCTTTTGGAAATCCATTTGAACTGAGTTCTTCTAGATCGTGAGGCACTTCTTTCCACCGAAGGAAATCTTCTCTAACCTCACGAGCTAGTAGATCGGTCGACTTTTGTGTTGGATCGAGTTTTGCTCCTTTTGTCTCGAATTCTTCCAATTCACTGATTTGGAGTTAGGATTGAGCCATGATTCTTTTGGGATAGCTCACTAACCTCCTTGGAACTCCTCATACCAAGTCTAAGCCTTAGTGCTTTTGATTCGGAGGAGATCGAGTGGATTTCGCGGAAGAACTGTGCTGTTTCGGGGCCATCGGATGCTCTGTTCATGAGCATCGGACGCTGTAGTTCATACCATCGGAGCGTCCGTTGCCACGTGTCGTCTGACAGTGCTTTTAAAGGAGCATCGGACGCTGACCATCGGAGCCTCCATTGCCATCGGACGCGCCGGGGGTCTAGCATCGGACGCTAGGGTTTCACTGTAGCAGCGTCCGATGCCAGTCCAGTAAGGTTCCAGAAAGGTCCTGTTTGCATCGGACGCTTCCGGTGCATGGGCATCGAATGCTAGTCAGCTTCCGATGATACCGTTTCTGCGCTGTTTCGTCCGCAGTTCGTTCGTCCATTGTCGGTTTTGATTTCCGGCTTTTCCGTTGGGTTTCTAGAGTCGTGTAGTGTCTCGCTGTGCTTCTTGGAAGCATCCACCCTACATCTAGGGTCGTGGACACTTGCGAGCTCTAGGGTTTGCTTTTGGGGTTGATTTTTGGGACAGTGGTGACAAGTTTCTGAAAAGAAATTTGAAGCTCCCATTCACCCCCCTCTGGTCGCTTTCTGATTGCATCTTCGATCCTTCAATTGGTATTGGAGCAGGTTAAGGATCTTCCACCTTAGCCGGTTCCAGATCCATAGAAGGCGACATGGATCGCGGCATGGGTAAACCGCCGTTCTTTGATGGGACAAACTATGCGTATTGGAAGATACGCATGTCGGCCTATCTTCAGAGTTTGGGTGCTTCCATCTGGGATATTTGCAACTCTGCCGATTACGTGGTCTTGGCTGCTCGTGCTACTCAGCATCAGATCGATGAGCACGATGCCAATAGCCGAGCCTGGAATGCTCTTTTCTCATGTTTGAGCATGAGTGAGTTTGATCGCGTTTCTCACCTCGCTTTGGCTCGGGAGATTTGGGCTACCCTCATGTGTTTCCATGAGGGAACCACTCAAGTCAAAACCCGTCTCTACGAGTCGTTCAAGCGAGAGTATGAGAACTTTCGACATACGCCTGGCGAGAGCATAGAAAGTTTATTCGCTCGCTTTCAGGCGATTGTCAACAGGATGAGGGCGAACAAGGAGCTGTTGCCTTTCGACGATCATGAGAGGGCTTTGAGGCTTTTACATACCCTTGATCGGTCGGTGTGGGATTCCAAAGTTTAGGCGATCATCGAATCATCTAACTATGAGACCCTCATGTGCGATGAGCTCTTTAGTAAGCTCAAGTCCAGTGAGATCGATGCCATGGCGAGGGCTTCTTATGAAAATCCTTCTGGCCCGTCGATGGCTTTGCTTTCTGGCTCTTCTGCTAATTCCTCTGGAGGCTTTGCACTTTCCTCTCTTCTTTCTGTCACAGAGGAGCAGCTGGAGTTCATGGGGGATGACGAGTCAGCTTTGCTCGCCAACCGGTTCTCACGGTTCCACAACAACTGCATGAACCGTCGCCGCGAAGGAGGACGCTCGGGTTGTTTCGAGTGCGGCAACCCCAACCACTTCATCGCCAATTGCCCGAAGAAGAACAAGCAAGTGCGGATACAAGGGTGTATGCTGAGTCTCTGAGTGATGAGTGATTGTCAACTGGGATAATGCGCATGTTCTTTGGCTTGTGTTGTGCAGGTGTTGAGCACGGATACAGTGATCATAGGCAAGGTGAAGGTCAAGTAGAGACGTGTCGTGCCGATTGACCGAGAGTGGCAAAGGGCGGACGTGAGGCTTGGACTGAGGGACCGGTGGCCTGAGGATCAACTGTGGTGGCTAACAGCCTGGGACAACGACGAGCGGAGACTTGCGGGCATGGTGTTGCTCGAGTCGAGGACTTAGGGACACATGTCGGTGGACGGGGTGCACAGGCGGTGCATCCCTTCTATGGCTCGGTTTGGTGGTTGAGCCACAGAAAAACCACCGAGTGGACGGTTTCCAGGTTTGGGCCTCAAAACCTGGGCGCTGATGGTTTCCGAGTTTGGGCCACAAAACTCAGGCTGAGGACGGTTTCCAGGTTTGGGCCTCAAAACCTGGGTGCTACGGGTTTCTGAGTTTGGGCCACAAAACTCAGGCGATGGACGGCTGGTTTCCCGGTTTGGGCCTCAAAACCGGGGGTTGGTCGTGAAGGCTGGTTTCCCGGTTTGGGCCACAAAACCGGGGGCGAAGTCCAGGAAAAGGACGAGCGGAGCGGTGGCGGCATGTGGTGGCAATCGGTGAGGTTGCGTCGAGGCAACGCTACCAGTTGTGCGGGCGTGGCCGTCGGATCACCAGCATCTTCGAGTTGGTCCAGAATAAGCCTAGGGTTTAGCTGGTTTGCTCTGTAATTAGAGAGGGGTAGAGTAGGAATTAGAATTAGGATAAGTAGAGGGAGACACCCTCCTCCCATTCTATCTCAGCCATTTGCTCTTTGCCTTGTAGGTTTTCCTGCTCTCCCAATCCCCTGCTGTAGCAACTGAGATCCGCAGAGAATCATACCTCTGTGTACTGGAGATTTTGAGGAAGTGAGACCATAATCTCACTATTGTAGCGTGTGGTAGCCACACGGTTGCAGATCGATGACTTGATTCGCGTTTTGTTCGTGTTCTTTGCGTTCTTCATTTCTCTGCGATTTTCCCGTCACTCGATCTCCCTCTCCATTGCGTCTTTGCGAAATCCGTTTGAATCAACTTGTTCTTTATAGTGAGGAGATCATTTCCACCGAAGGAATTCATCCAACTTCTCACGAACAAGTAGATCGGGTTGATTTCGTTTTCGTGGCGCTTTTTCGGTTCATACACCTTCCCTTTCGATTTCTCGTTGATTGAGTCAATTTGGGCAGATGATTTCTTGGGGATAGCCTTCCAACTACCTCGTGATCATTTGCACCAAGTTTGGGAACAAGGGATTTTGATTTGGATCGGATTTGAGAGGTTTTGGGAGAAGGGCGTTTGAAATGGCCCTCTTTGGTCGGTCGCGGACAGTCCACCACCTGACCGGCAGACAATCCAGCCATCGGGATCGAGCCAGATCAGTGGCTGCGGGTCTCGGTCGCATTACTGTTCCTTGGCCGGCGGACAGTCCGCCGTAGGAACTCGCGGACAGTCTGGGAGTCGTCTAGGGACTGTTCAGCAGCCTTGCTGTTTCGCTCAGTTGGCCGGCGGACAGTCCGCCATCCCCTCACGGACAGTCCGCAGTAGGGGCGGACAGTCCGGGACCGCAGGGCCGGACAGTCCGCGAATCGGCTGTGTGTTGCGATTTGGTGCGTTCGCTCTCCCGGCTTGTTCGCTTGGTTTCCGGACTTCTCGTTTGGCCCTATTGTTCACCTAGGAACCTCTCTAGGTATCTTTGCTACTTGTTAGCATCGGTATTTAGTGATTTCTTGACGTAGGCTTCAATCTACGTTCGGGGCTAGGTTTTAGGGGTTGAACTTGTTCCGGTGCTTTTGCCGATTGGCTTGCTATCATTTTGTGGTGCTCCGCTGTGATCCTAGGGATCATCCACCCTCTTCCAAGGGTCGTGGGCATCACGGTCTCGATCGAAGCTCTTGGGGGTTGATTTGTGGGACAAAGGCCAAAGTTTCGAGAGAAATTTTGGAGCTCCCATTCACCCCCCTCTGGTCGCCTTGCTATTGCATTCTCGGTCCTTCAGCAAGTCTTCGGCAAGGCGGATCATGGGCACAAGTATGACTCTGGCAAGCACAAGGAGAAGTATGTCCCTGCGAAGCACAAGCGGAAGGGCGGCTTCAACAAGGAGTACATCAAGATGAAGTACTTGGAGAAGGCCCAGGCTGAGCAGCGTGCATTCTTCGCCACGCTCAGCGACGTCGATGACTAGGATGACGACTCCACTTTCTCGAGCAACGACGAGTCCAAGAAGAAGAAGAGGATCGAGGACAAGCTAAACGGCCTCTTCTTCTTCGCCGACAACGAGGGCTTCTGCACCATGGCCCTCGGCAAGGAGGTCGATGGCGAGCAGGAGGAGATCCCTCAGAACGACGACGACGACAACACCTCCCAGGTATCTCTGACCCCCGATGAGCTTTCTGCTGAGGTCGAGAAGCTTACTGCCGCCCTTCTTAGTCAAGACAAGCTTCTTAGGCGTGCTGCTAGAGAGCGGAAGGAGTTTAGGCAGAAGTGACAGGATATGGTGAAGGAGCTTGAGTTTGCTAAGTCCACCGTAGTTGTTTCTGAGGAGGCTGAGTGCGAGATGTGCACCACGCACATGACTGACCTTCGCACCTTGAGAGGTAAGTATGTTGCGTTGGTTGGAGAGGTGGATGAGCTTAAGGCTAGATCCTCGCTGTTGGGTGCGTGCAAGTCCTGTGCAGGCTTGCAATCCGAGTTGGCAGAGAAGAATGCCAAGATTTTGTCTCTTGAAGAGGCCAGCTCGGGTAGCACGTGTGTGTCTAGGTGTGCTTTGTGTGAGGGCTTGGAGATGGAGATAGCCAATGTGAAGCATGACAAGATGCAAACCGAGGAGGAGAACACATACCTTCGGACCATCTTGTCATGGGTGTCTAGTGGTGAGCCGCAGCTTCGGATGATGATCTCCCAGTTCAAGCGTGCTGCTGGAGGTCCAGGTGTAGGCTTTGCTCAGGGTGTTGATGTTTCATCTTTTGGCAAGATTGGAGAGTCGAGTGGTCTTAACCCATGTGAGAAGCCCAACTCCACCACTACTCCCAAGCTTACTAAGATTCCACCCAAAGAGCCTCTCAAGCCCAACACCAAGGATGGTGTGTTCGTTGAACCTCCGAGAGCTCCACCCAAGAAACAGACATGGCATCCCAAGCCCAACCACCTGAAAAACAAGTTAGACACCATGCCACCTATCCAGGAGGAGCTTATGCCACAAAAGGGCAAAGTGATCCACACCCACTACCGTGAGTACCAACAACCCCCTATGACAGCGGTGAGGTATCATTGTGAGCACTGTGGGAGAGATGGACACTTGAGTGAGTTTTGCTTTCGGCGCAAGAGAGAGGCGCGTCGTGCAAAGGAGATGAACAACACGGACATGTACCATCCTTTCCATGATGTACATGTGCCGAATGTTCAGAGGTGTGCCGCTAGGCCTAGAGGTCCTAAACCTCAAGTTCCGAGGCCTAGGCCACGAGGAGGTCATGCCCGGCGGGAACCTGTAGCTGTGGGCTATGGACCCCATGTCGGTGGCTTTGTAGTTGAGCATTTTCCCCCACCGTGTTTTGAGTATCGCGATGGACGCTCTTCCCTTAGCGGACCATGTTTTCCTCTACGTGGTGATCTCTCTTCTCGTAGGCACGCTAGGAATGGTTTTTCTGCAAACCGTTCTTTTGAGCATCCGGCGCAACACTGGTATTCTTCCTACTTCACTAACCCCAGTGTTGGACCGTATGCTCACCCTATGTCTTTTTATTGATGTAGGTAAAACGATTGGAGAACGTTTGGTTGGTGGATTCCGGTTGTTCGAGACACATGACCGGAAACGCCAAGTGGTTCTCCAGTCTTAGTTCGGTCGCCGGAAAGGAGTTTATCACCTTCGGCGACAATAGCAAAGGTAAAGTGTTGTCTCGTGGGTCGGTGCGAGTTAATGAGCACTTTGTGTTGCGCGATGTTGCTCTTGTTTCTAACTTGCATTTTAACCTTCTTTCTGTTTCACAACTTTTCGATGATGACTATGAGATTCGTTTTAAACCGAATCTCAGTCGTATTTTGGATCCTCAGGGCAATCTTATATGTATGGTTTCGCCCTTTGGTAAAGTCTTTCGTGCGAATTTCTCAGAATCTTTTGGCACTTCTCGTTGTCTTGTGGCTGGACCTTCCTCTTCTGATCTTTGGAAGTGGCATAGGAGACTTGGTCATTTGAGCTTTGACTTGCTTGCAAGGCTTAGTTCACTTGGCTTAATCCGAGGATTGCCCAAGTTGTCTATGGAGAAGGATCTTGTTGGCCACTCTTGTAGACATGGGAAGATAGTTGCCGCTCCCCACCATCCAGTGACTCAGGTCATGACTAAGCGCCCTGGAGAGCTTTTACATATGGACCTTGTTGGTCCGGCTCGGGTGAGCTCGATTGGGGGAAAGTGGTATGTGCTTGTTGTTGTTGATGACTTTTCGAGATATTCTTGGGTTTTCTTTTTGTCTGAGAAGACTGAGACTTTCTCTTTTGCTCGCAATCTGATTTTGCGTCTTCAGAACGAGTTCCCTTTGAACTCGATGCGAGCTATTAGAAGTGATAATGGTTCCAAATTCAATAATTCGGATTTTGAGAAGTTTTGTAACTCTTTGGGTTTAGAGCATCAGTTTTCTTCCCCCTACACACCGCCACAGAATGGTGTTGTAGAAAGGAAAAATCAGACCCTTGTTGAGATGGCCAGGACGATGCTCGATGAGCATAGGACTCCTAGGCGACATTGAGCTGAAGCTATGAGCACTGCATGCTACATTTGCAATAGCATTTTTCTCCGAGCTTTCTTGAAAAAGACTTCTTATGAGTTGCGTTTTGGAAAACTGCCCAAGGTAAGTTATTTTCGAGTTTTTGGTTGCCATTGTTTCATACTTAAGAAAGGCAACCTGGACAAATTTGAATCTCGTTCTTCTGACGGTGTGTTTTTGGGTTATGGCACTCATACACGCGCATATCGTGTACTTAACCTTGACACTAACGGAGTCATGGAGACATCAGATGTCACCTTTGACGAGACCATTGTTTGTCCTTCTTCTCATTTTGAGCGTGCAAGTGATCATGAGGTTGGCGAGCCTCTTTTTGATGATGAGGACGAGGGTGCTGAAGGGATGCATGACCCAGCACCACCTCCACCTGTTGTGCCGCAAAGAGCGGCCTCTACTACCACTCACGGCCCCGATCCCTCTTCTTCGACTACTTGGGGGCCGTGGGATCTGCCACCTCGAGCGGTACCCTTTGTACCTGAGGAGGCACCAACTGCTGTTGAGGGGGAGGTATCTTCAACTTGAGAGGCACCACGACACATTCAGCGCCAACACCCGCCTCAATAGATGATCGGCAGCATCGGCAAACGTGTCACTCGGTCAAGGTCACAACAAATCTCTCACTTTGCTCATTCTGCATTTGTTGCTGATTTTGAACCCCGAGATGTTGGACATGCTTTATCTGATCCGGATTGGGTCAATGCCATGCATGAGGAGTTAGAAAACTTTCAGAGAAATCGGGTTTGGGTTCTTGTTCCTCTTCCTCCTGAGTGCCACCCTATTGGGACAAAATGGGTGTTCAAAAACAAACAAGGAGAGGATGGCCATGTTGTGAGAAACAAGGCCAGACTAGTAGCCCAGAGGTATAGTCAGTAGGAGGGGATAGACTATGAGGAGACTTTTGCTCTTGTAGCTCGTTTGGAGGCAATTAGGATACTCTTGGCTTTTGCTGCATCCAAAGGGTTTAAACTTTTTCAAATGGATGTCAAGAGTGCCTTCCTAAACGGCTACATAGAAGAAGAAGTGTATGTGAGACAACCCCCTGGTTTCGAAAATCCCAAGTTTCCAAACCATGTTTTTAAACTTCACAAAGCTTTGTATGGTTTGAAACAAGCCCCTAGAGCCTGGTATGATAGGTTGAAAACCTTTTTGCTTGCTAAGGGTTTTAAAATGGGATGTGTGGATAAAACGCTCTTTCTCCTCAAGCAAGGCAATGACACTCTCTTGGTCCAGATTTACGTGGATGATATCATTTTCGGTGGTTCTTCTCACGCTTTGGTTGCCAAGTTTGCAGATACTATGAGCAGGGAGTTTGAGATGAGCATGATGGGCGAGTTGACGTTTTTCCTCGGGTTGCAAATCAAGCAATCCTGAGAGGGGACGTTTGTGCATCAGGGCAAGTATACCAAGGACATCCTGAAGAAGTTCGACATGGGTGTGGCCAAGCCTCTTCCAACACCCATGCCGACCACGACGGCCCTGGATGCGGATGTGGATGGAGAAGCAGTGGACCAGAAGGAGTATCGGAGTATGATCGGGTCGCTGCTATATCTGACAGCAACACGCCCGGACATCCAGTTCGCGGTGTGTCTTTGCGCGTGATTTCAGTCGTCGCCGCGCACCTCGCACCGTCAGGCGGTCAAGCGCATTATGAGGTACTTATGCTTCACTCCCGAATTTGGGATTTGGTATTCTGCTTCTTCCACCCTCTCCCTGTGTGGTTATTCTGATGCCGACTTTGCTGGTTGTCGTATTGATCGCAAGTCCACTTCTGGGACTTGTCAGTTTATTGGTTCTTCTCTTGTATCGTGGTCTTCTCGAAGCAGTCTAGTGTCGCCCAGTCTACCACAGAGGCTGAGTATGTTGCTGCGGCTAGCTGCTGTTCCCAGTTGCTTTGGATGATGGCCACTTTGCGTGATTTTGGTCTGAGCTTTTCTCGCGTTCCTTTGCTTTGTGACAACACGAGTGCTATTAGCGTTGCTAAGAACCCCGTGCTGTACTCTAAGACCAAACACATTGATGTGCGCTTTCATTTTCTGCGAGACCATTATGAGAAGGGTGATATCGACCTTCGCCATGTCGATACTCATCATCAGTTGGCTGATATTTTCACCAAGCCTTTAGACCAATCAACTTTTGCTAGGTTGAGAGGTGAGCTTGGTGTGTGTTTCCCCTTTTAGATGGAGGAAACATTTCGGTTCATGTATTATAGACTGACTCTTTTTCTTTCATTTGTTTTCTTCATGCATCTTTGCATTTCATCTTGCATATTATATTTAGAGCTTCATGTATATAATCTTTAGAATGTGACTATGTTCAGTATAGTGTATGCTCCGATGCCTTATGATGATGCTTGTAACTTATGCTCTCCTTGATCACCGATACATGTTGTGAGCTGAGCTATTTTATGAATGGTGAATTTGCTTAATGTACATAAAACTTGCAAATGTTCACCATTGAGATATACAACTAGCATGTGTAGAATGTGTTGAAATCACTTGTGCTTCTCATATATGCTAGGTTGCTATGTCTCTAGTTCTGAGTCATTCACTTGCTTGGTATGTTCATATTCCGTTTTTAAAAATTTGAACCAAGTGAAGTGAATTGGAAAGATCGAGATGGGATTGCTTGTCAGCACATCACAGTTTTGAGACTGTTTCTCATTGCACTTTGAGTTAAACTTGAGCTGTGTAGTGTATGACCGAAACTGTTGCTTTAAGCTTCTAATTGCTTTTGCATAGGCTTCACACAGTTGAAAAGTTAGGCAATGACAAGCTTTCAACCTCTCGCAATCACATGCTGAAATTTGAACTTGTGTAATTTAAACCGCTGCAACTTCGATAAAATTTGAATACACAAGTCTATGTTTCATTCTATAGCATGATGATTGAACCTTGCTAAGGGTAGTTCACCTTGTATAACATGTTTAGCACTTGTTTGACTTCCTATCTATACATGTTTAGTGCTATTTTGATGGTGAATATCTTTTTGGCTAAAAACTGCTCACGTTGCTCACATATTCATATTTCATATTTAGTGATCAGTTTGAGCCTTTGCCAGCATTTTGTGCTTATCATTGAGTCATTGGATCAGCATTTTGTTGAGCATCTTCTTATTCTATCGACTATATTCCTGAAGCTGCTAACTTGCATTTTGACTCATATGCATTTGGAAGGGAGATACTTGATAGTGCATTTTCAACTAAGGGGGAGAAATTTTCCAAATCATAAGGAGGAATTTTCCTGGTTGTGTGCACTATTGGAGGGGGAGTTTGAGCTGGCTCGATCTTTAAATTTTCCAATTGGTTCGGAGCATTTTTGGCGGCTAGTTGTGTTGAGCCTTTGCCTCTTTCTGGAGGGACTAGAGTCTTTGCCTTTGTGCTTGTTCAGTTGGTATCGAGCTTTCTCGCTAGTGGTGTTGAGCCCGTTCTGCCTCTTCTTGAGGGCTAGCTCTATTCTGCTTGAGGTTCAATTGGTTTTTCAATTGGTATCGAGCTTTCTGGCTAGTGGTGTTGAGCCTGTTCTACCTCTTCTTGAGGGATAGCTTTGCTTTGCTTAGTTGCGTCGAGCCGTTGCCCATGTCTTTGGGGACCAAGTTGTCTTGCTCCTTCCACTTGACCTTCTTCGGCTTTGATATGCTTTTAGGTCATTTGGTCGAGTTCCTTCTCCTTCTTCTTCCTTCTTCTATTCCATTATGATTTGTGTTGGTAGTTGACAATGCACTCATCAAGGGGGAGATTGCGGATACATGGGTGTATGCCGAGTCTCGAGAGATGAGTGATTGTCAACTAGGATAATGCGCATGTTCTTTGGCTTGTGTTGTGCAGGTGTCGAGCACGGATACAGTGATCAAAGGCAAGGTGAAGGTCAAGTAGAGACGTGCCGTGCCGATGGACCGAGAGTGGCGAAGGGCGGACGTGAGGCTTGGACTGAGGGACCGGTGGCCTGAGGATCAGCTGTGGTGGCTGGCAGCTTGGGACAGCGACGAGCAAAGACTTGCGGGCACGGTGTTGCTTGGGTCGAGGACCTGGGGACACGTGTCGGTGGACGGGGTGCACGGGCGGTGCATCCCCTCTACGGCTTGGTTTGGTGGTTGAGCCACAGAAAAACCACCGAGTGGATGGTTTCCAGGTTTGGGCCTCAAAACCTGGGCGCTGATGGTTTCCGAGTTTGGGCCACAAAACTCGGGCTGAGGACGGTTTCCAGGATTGGCCCTCAAAACCTGGGTGCTGGCGGGTTTCTGAGTTTGGGCCACAAAACTCAGGGGATGGACGGTTGGTTTCCCGGTTTGGGCCTCAAAACCGGGGGTTGGTCGTGAAGGCTGGTTTCCCGGTTTGGGCCACAAAACCGGGGGCGAAGTCCCGGAAAGGGACGATCAGAGCAGAGGCGGCACGTGGCGGCAATCGGGGAGGTTGCGTCGAGGCAACGCTACCAGTTGTGTGGGCGTGGCCGTCGGATCACCTTCATCTTCGAGTTGGTCCAGGATAGCCTTAGGGTTTGGATGGTTCGCTCTGTAAATAACTAGGGGTAGAGTGGGAATTAGAATTAGGATAAGTAGACGGAGACACCCACCTCCCATCCTATCTCAGTCATTTGCTATTTTGCCTTCTAGGTTTTCCTGCTCTCCTATTCCGTGCTGTAGTGAACTGAGATCCACAGAGAAGACAATCATACCTCTGTGTCCGTGAGATTTTGAGGAAGTGAGACCGTAATCTCACTATTGTAGCGTGTGGTAGCCACACGGTTGCAGATTCGTGGTTGTAATTCGCGTTTTGTTCATGTTCCTCGCGGATTGCTTTTCTCCACATTTTTCTCGTTGATCGATCTCTCTTCTCGGTGCATCTTTTGGAAATCCATTTGAACTGAGTTCTTCTAGATCGTGAGGCACTTCTTTCCACCGAAGGAAATCTTCTCTAACCTCACGAGCTAGTAGATCGGTCGACTTTTGTGTTGGATCGAGTTTTGCTCCTTTTGTCTCGAATTCTTCCAATTCACTGATTTGGAGTTAGGATGGAGCCATGATTCTTTTGGGATAGCTCACTAACCTCCTTGGAACTCCTCATACCAAGTCTAAGCCTTAGTGCTTTTGATTCGGAGGAGATCGAGTGGATTTCGCGGAAGAACTGTGCTGTTTCGGGGCCATCGGATGCTCTGTTCGTGAGCATCGGACGCTGTAGTTCATACCATCGGAGCGTCTGTTGCCACGTGTCGTCTGACAGTGCTTTTAAAGGAGCTTCGCACGCTGACCATCGGAGCCTCCGTTGCCATCGGACGCGCCGGGGGTCTAGCATCGGACGCTAGGGTTTCACTGTAGCAGCGTCCGATGCCAGTCCAGTAAGGTTCCAGAAAGGTCCTGTTTGCATCGGACGCTTCCGGTGCATGGGCATCGAATGCTAGTCAGCTTCCGATGATACCGTTTCTGCGCTGTTTCGTCCGCAGTTCGTTCGTCCATTGTCGGTTTTGATTTCCGGCATTTGCGTTGGGTTTCTAGAGTCGTGTAGTGTCTCGCTGTGCTTCTTGGAAGCATCCACCCTACATCTAGGGTCGTGGACACTTGCGAGCTCTAGGGTTTGCTTTTGGGGTTGATTTTTGGGACAGTGGTGACAAGTTTCTGAAAAGAAATTTGAAGCTCCCATTCACCCCCCCTCTGGTCGCTTTCTGATTGCATCTTCGATCCTTCAATTGGTATCAGAGCAGGTTAAGGATCTTCCACCTTAGCCGGTTCCAGATCCACAGAAGGCGACATGGATCGCGGCATGGGTAAACCGCTGTTCTTTGATGGGACAAACTATGCGTATTGGAAGATACGCATGTCGGCCTATCTTCAGAGTTTGGGTGCTTCCATCTAGGATATTTGCAACTCTGCCGATTACGTGGTCTTGGCTGCTCGTGCTACTCAGCATCAGATCGATGAGCACGATGCCAATAGCCGAGCCCGGAATGCTCTTTTCTCATGTCTGAGCATGAGTGAGTTTGATCGCGTTTCTCACCTTGCTATGGCTCGGGAGATTTGGGCTACCCTCATGCGTTTCCATGAGGGAACCACTCAAGTCAAAACCAGTCTCTACGAGTCGTTCAAGCGAGAGTATGAGAACTTTCGACATATGCCTGGCGAGAGCATAGAAAGTTGTCTAGATCCCAAAATAGAGAGTTGTCATTTCATTGGCTACCGTAAAAAGTCAAAAGGTTTTCGTTTCTACTGTCCAGATAGATATACAAAGTTTGTAGAAACGAGACACACTGTCTTCTTGGAAGAGCAGATGATCACGGGGAGCACGACAACACGGAAAATTGATTTTGAGGAGAAGCGGTTATATGCGCCCACTCCAATGATTCAGGAACCATTTTTTATGTTGCCTATTCGTGATGCACCAACAGTGCATGACACAGTAGTGACAGCACCTATTGTATGTCCTCCCATGGCAACAACGAGTGAACATGTGGAACCTATCCCTCAGGAGCCCATGGAAACCGTTGTTGCACATGAGGAAGAGCAGCAATAGCCCCCTATAGAACCGGGACCATCTGTTGTCGCCCCTAGAAGGTCACAAAGAGTTAGGAGATCTGCTATTCCTGATGATTATGAAGTGTATAACACTGAGGAGTTTCAAATGGAGGATGATCCCACCTCATTTGAAGAAGCCATGAGAAGCAAACACTCGTCCAAGTGGCATGAGGCCATGGAAGAAGAGATGAGATCAATGAGTACCAACATGGTTTGGGACTTGGAGGTAATTCCCAAAGGAGCCAAAACAGTGGGTTGAAAATGGTTTTACAAGACCAAATATGACTCCCAAGGGAATATAGAAAAGTATAAAGCGCGACTTGTGGCGAAAGGCTTTACTCAAAGGGAAGGAATTGATTACAATGAGACTTTTTCATCAGTCTCATGTAAGGATTCTTTCAGAATTATAATGGCCCTTGTGGCCCATTATGATTTAGAGCTACATCAAATGGATGTGAAGACAACGTTTTTAAATGGGGATTTAGAAGAGAATGTTTACATGGCACAACCGAAAGGTTTTGTCATAGAAGGAAAAAAACAAATGGGGTGCCGCCTAAAGAAATCCATTTATGGATTGAAACAAGCTTCAAGACAGTGGTATTTTAATTTTGATGGCACAATAAAGAAGTTTGGGTTTAAAGAAAATGTTGAGGACAATTGTGTTTATACAAAGTTTAAGAATGGAATGTATATCTTCCTAATCCTGTATGTGGATGACATCTTACTGGCTAGTAATGATGTCAGTCTAGTGTAGGAGACAAAGAAGTCTTGTCCTCAAACTTTGATATGAAAGATCTTGGAGAAGTCTCGTTCATTCTAGGGATCGAGATTCATCGAGATAGAAGCAAAGGGGTATTAGGAAAAACATAAAAGGCATACTTGGAAAAGGTTCTAAAGAAATTCAGTATGCACAAAAGTAAACCTTCGCCTGCATACCATAGTCAAGGGCAATAGATATGAGGACTTTCAGTGTCCTAGGAACCAGTATGAGATCGATCAAATGAAAGCGGTTCCATATGCTTCAGCTGTCGGAAGCCTACAGTATGCTCAAGTTTGTACACACCCTGACTTAGCATTTGTTACCGGGTTACTTGGCAGATTTCAAAGTAATCCAGGCCTAGAACACTGGAAACTGGTAAAGAAAGTCTTGCGTTATCTGCAAGGCACAAAAGGCCTCATGTTGACAAATAGAAAATCAGAGTCCCTGTGCATAGAAGGGTACTCAGATTCTGATTATGCGGGAGATGATAGGAAGTCCACGTTCGGATATGTTTTCACTCTCGCAGGAGAAGCCATATCGTGGAAAAGCTCCAAATAAACCGTCACTACATCGTCGACAATGTATGTTGAGTTTGTAGCATGTTTCGAGGCCTCGGGGCAGGTGAACTGGCTAAAGAAGTTCCTAGCCAGTTTGAAAGTGGTTGGCGACATCCATGGACCACTAAAGTTGTACTGTGATAATTATCCAGCAGTACAGTATGCTCACAACAATAGGTCAAGTGGTGCTGCCAAACACATTGACATAAAGTACTATGTTGTGAAAGATAAAGTCCGGGATCAAACTATTAGTCTTGAGCACATTAGTACAAATGAGATGCTCGCAGATCCGCTGACAAAAGGCTTACCACCCAACGTGTTCAAGGAACATGTCGCCGACATGGGTTTAAGGGAAAGCCTATGATTCCTGGACTATAAAGGGCCCAAAAGGCAAAAAAAAAACTATTTCAGAACAGAGATGTGTGTTGTAGCTGTTGAATCAACCGTGATGATGAAGCATGCTTTATGCATTATCTGTGATAAAATGGGAAAGTCAAGTTAAAGTTAAAGGTACTAGTGTAAAGTAGAGATCAAGGAGGAGATTGTTAGGATGATCTCTCTATGGGGCCCAACGGCTCTCTGGACCCCCTGATTCTCGCCCCTGGTCGTCGGGGGCGCCTAGCCCGAGATTGGCTGGTGGGCCCCTGTCGTGCTGCGTTATATAAAGGGGTGGGGGGCAGCGGGCTCAAGGTACGAGGTTCCCCTGAGCTGCCACAACCCCACCGACAAACCCTAAACCGATCTACAGGGTGCGCAGTCAGCGACGGGAAGACCCCGTCGGATCTGCTACGACCATGTCGTCTCCACCGTGCTGCGACCTCTTCACCAACCATCGCTGCCCGTGCGTAGATCTTCACCACAGAACCAGCGATGGCCGGCTCCTCCTCCAACTCAGATGGTCTGTGCATCCATTCCCCCTTTATCTCCCTGGTCCTAGGGGTTCTAACAACTGATGGCAAGACTGTTGACCCATTACGGGCTAGCTATAGCTATTGTGACGTGAATTTAGCATGATTGTTCAACTTCTTCTGTATTTCCACATGAGGAAAAATTATCATATCTCTCACTAACAACTTGCACACGTCCATAGACAACCAAGCAACAGGTTCAAACCGATCAAATGACACAATGCTTTGCATCATTCATGTACACATACAGCTAAGCACAAAAGCATCTCCCTCCACACCATCAACCATCTATTAGCCGAGGCATGCGAGGCAACTGCCTCCGTAGATACAGATTAAGTGTGACCTTTACTTGGAGGCGGTTGCGTTGTCCGCCTTTATTATTAATAAAAACGTCTGTCTCTGTTAAATTTACTATCATAGTGAGAGTTGGAGGAGCAGTGGAGTGGAGGTACATTTGTCTCGTGCGGACTTCTTATTCGCCAATCATAGACTTGAGCCGACATACTATTCCTATTGCTACTACAATTGTACTGATATTATATATTCGAGTTCCTAGGCCATATTTAGTTACCAAAATTTCTTAAGACTCTTCATCACATCGAATCAGACGCATGCATGGAGCATAGGTGTCGGTGTTTCGTACCCGGGGGTATTACACCAACGAGTGATATGATCGCGTGCTTCTCTTCCTAGATGGTGATGCAAGAGGACACAAGGATTTATCCTGGTTCGGGCAAAGAAGGCCCTACGTCCAGCGGGGGGGATGTTCTTGTATTACTTGCACCTAAGTGCTTGTACAAGGGAGAATACAAGCTCAGTGAGCGTGCACCGGAGTCCGGACTCGTGCCTGTGTGTGGACTCGTGTGTTGTGTCCGTCTCCTTGAATGAGGGCCCTAGTGTCTCCTTTTATAGAGCAAGGGGAGGCCAGGGTTACATAAAGCTATTACAGGTGTCGGGGCGTATGGTGCCCCATACAGAGAAGGGTAGGAACCCTGTCTTGTCGGGGCCACTGGAGCCGATGTGATCGTTGCTGTTGAGGCGTCCTTGGGTCGTGGCTTCCATCCTGGGCGTGGACGTGGTGGCGCGACAAGGCGGGAGCCGTACAGCACCCATCCCGGAATGTACAGTATGCGGCGGGGTCCCTCCGGGTCTTGGGGTACCTGTCCTCCAATAGCATGAAAGTAGTTAGGGCTCGAAGGGCGCGGAGCCGGCTTCGAGGTGGTGCCACGGGGGCTCGAGGGGCGCGGAGCCGGCCTCGAGGTGTTACAGTGCAGGGCTTGAGGGGCGCGTAGCCGGCCTCGAGGGGTTACAGTGCAGGGCTCGAGGGGCGCGTAGCCGGCCTCGAGGGGTTACAGTGCAGGGCTCGAGGGGCGCGTAGCCGGCCTCGAGGGGTTATAGTGCAGGGCTCGAGGGGCGTGTAGCCGGCCTCGAGGGGTTACAGTGCAGGGCTCGAGGGGCGCGTAGCCGGCCTCGAGGAGTTGCAGTGCCTGGCTTGGCCGAACAGTGCTGTACTGGTGCTCTTTTGCCCATGCTTGTGGTGAAAACGAGACTTGACCTTTACACCGAGTTACTGTGGTACATGCTATGCACTAGTGGACATGACCGGAGTAGGTGAAGGCATTAAATGCGTGGTATGGGCTGGTACGGCTGTCTGTACAGCTCGAGGTCCGTGCGTTAAGGCTCGAGGTGTGGGGGCGCGCTCGCCCGAGGCCTGGAGGGCTCGGGCGAGACGGAGAGCGATCGTGCTCGCCCGAGGCCTTGCTCGGAGGGCTCGGGCGAGGCGGAGAAAGAGCGTTCGCCCGAGGCCTGGCTGGGAGGGCTCGGGCGAGACGGAGACAGAGCGTTCGCCCGAGGCCTGGCTGGGAGGGCTCGGGCGAGACGGAGATAGAGCGTTCGCCCGAGGCCTGGCTGGGAGGGCTCGGGCGAGACGGAGATAGAGCGTTCGGGTGTTTGCGTTGATTGGGGGTACCCTTTTTCGTACCACCGGCAGTAGCCCCCGAGCCCTTGTTTGAGTGCTTGCATTCGAGCAGGGGCTCCAGATTGGGATCTCGATGGATAGCTAACTGGTCTCGAGGGTTTTATCGATTTGATTCCGTGGGTGTCGTGCGAACGACACCCGCGGGTGTAGCCCCCGAGACCATGGGGGAGTGGTTAGAACTCCCTCGTGGCCTTCCCGAAGAATCCTCCGTCGTTTGGGAACCTTCTGCCCAGTGGGCGCGCCTTTTTAGGCGGAAATCGTCAGGGAGCGGAAATCGCGGCGCCGTGTGTACCTGTCAACAGGCTCGAAATGTGGTTCGGTAGTCTCATTAAATATTTGCGGTTACCTTTCCTTTGTCGTGGGAGACTCCGTCCGAGGCTTGGCTTGGAGGGCTCGGGAGAGACGGAGAACGAGCGATCGTTCGAGGCCTGGCCTTGAGGGCTCGGGCGAGATGGAGGACGAGCGTTCGCCCGAGGCCTGAAAATCTCATGTTTACACAAAGAAAAGAGATTAGTCGTAACTGTCCGAGTTCTTAGACCCTCTTTCGTCGAGGGGTGCCAGGCTGAACCGACTGGCCGGCTCCTCGAGCTGTCCGGCATGCCGATTGCCCTGGCTTGTCATCCCGCGAGTCCTTTCGATCGGATGCGAGGGGGGATGCCTCGTACTACCCCGAGTGGGCGAGTATCGAGGTTCCCAGTGAGCTGGTAACGGGGAATCCAAGTGAGAGCTCGTGCCCCGTTCGTTAGGGGTCGACTGTGGCCCGGAGGCGGTCCCATAAAGCATGGGGGCTCAGTCTGCAGGAGTGCCGGGTCCATTCGATAGGACCCGGTGGCTCGATGCCTCCCTCCGAGGGGATCTCACTGCACGTCGAGCTCCCCGCCTTGGATACACGTGAGGGGCCTCGAGGGCTCGGCCCTCGAGTAATGCCGCGAGTGGCGCCCCTTGGTGTCCCTGACTCGGGTGCTCGAAGCCGGCTGTCGAACCCTTTTCGAGGGCCAGCCTTCGCTGCTTCGAGACTTAGGGACGGGGCCCGTTTTTACCTTTATGAAGAAGCCTCCGTCGTCTGGGAATCCTTCTGCCCGTTGGGCACACCTTTTTAGGCGGAAACCGTAGGGGAGAGCGGCGGGCGCGAAGCCGGAGCGTCGGTCGTGGCGGGCCCGGGTAGTGGAGCGAATGGAGAGGTAACGCGTGTACCCAGCATCCGGCTCGAGATGTGGTTAGGTGGGCGCATTGAATGCATTCGGTTACCTTTTTACGTCGTGGGAGATCCCGCCCGTCTGGATTTCCCCCTATAAATATCGAAAGAGGGGAAAAAGAACCCTTTACTTTGCCTTTGCCTTCGCCGCCGCCGTAGCCTTTACGCGCCCTCTCCTTCGAGCTAGTCGATTGGGGATTTCCGGCCGCCCGTCCGCTGCTCGGATCCGCACCGCGCCACCGTCATGGCCGCCCAGACACAGATGCTGCCGGCCGAGGACTGGAGCCCGTCGAAGGTGACGCAGAGCGAAATGGACTCGCTGGTGGCCCAGGGGCTTCTGCGCCCCAACCCAGAGGAGGGACCCGCATGGTGGGTTATCCCGTCGGCGGAGCACCGGGAGCCGCACCCGCCGGAGGGGTACGTGGTGAGCTTCACGCGCTACCACCGTATGGGGCTCGGCGTCCCGCCGAGCCGCTTCTTGCGAGGGCTGGCCCACCATTTCGAGGTGGAGCTGCAACACTTCTCCCCCAACTCCATCTCGCACGCCGCCATATTCGCCGCGGTGTGCGAGGGGTACCTGAAGATGGAGCCGCACTGGGAGATGTTCGTCCATCTCTTCCGGGGCGAGCTCTTCATCAAGTCCCTGAAGCCCAGCGGGAGGCGGCCCGTGCGCATGGGCTCCCTTGCCATTACCGCGAGGGCGGGGACCTCGTCGGCCAATGTCCCCCGCGAGTACCTGCGATACAAGCTTTCCACCAACCAGGCCGGGTGGGACGACCATTGGTTCTATCTGCGGAACGAAGGTGGCCTCCTTCCGCAGTACACTGGCAGGGTCCTCACTCAACGCCCGGAGAAGTGGACCTGGGGCGTTGCGGCGGACAGGCAACGCCACCTGGCCCCGCTGATGGAGATGATGAAGACGCTGGTGGACGAGAAGAAGCTGACCGTGCAAGCGGTCATTTGGGCGTTCCACCAGCGAAGAGTTCTCCCGCTGGTGGACCGCCCCCTTCTTATGCACGAGATGGGCCCGCAGGCTCAGCTCGAGGCGCTCAATCGCTCGAGGATGGCCGAAGAGAGGCTGTCCCGGAACGAGGGCATCTCCCGGGTGTCGATCACGATCCAGGGGCCGTTCGTCCCTGAATACTCCAACCTGATTGCGATGGCACCCGACGAGGGGTGTCTCGACCTGGTAAGCCTCCCTCGAGTCGAGCTATCTCGAGCCTCCTCCCCCTTTTTCCTCCTTTGATCCGTTTGCATCCGTCTTGTGGTTTGTCTCATCACGCTTCTTCTTTCTTCAGGGGGCATTTACTTGTCGCGCGTCGAGGCCCCTGGTGAGGGAGGACGCCGCGAATTCTCAGGTGAGGCGCCTCTCTGCTCAGAAGGACAAGGAGAGCAAGGATGCCAAAAAGAAGAAAGAGAAAAATAAAAACTTGCGTCGCTTAGCTCGGGAGCAGAGACTGGCGAAGGCTCGTCGTAACCGTCAGCCTGGGGACGGGTCCCCCGAGCTGAGCTCCTCGAGCTCGGAGGAGGAGAGTGGTGATGAGGAGGAGGGCGACGACGAGGGGATGGATGCGCGCTTGATGCGCGCGGGGCTCGTCGATGACAGGGCTGACCGCTCCTCTGTGCAGGAGGGTACACTGGAGGTCCCACCGACAAAAGGGTCGCGCGGGACGCAGCCGCGGAAGGCGGCGCCGATCCCTGCCTCATCGGGGGCCCGAGGTCCGTCGAGCTCCGCGCCGGATGTGCCCCTGGTCGTAAGGAAGCCCCGGACCCGGAGCGCCTCCGCCACAGCGCCAACGGAGGCCGCCCCCGCGTCAGCCCAGACGGGGGGTCTCGAGAGGGGTTGGGCCTCGAGAGGCGGTCGACAGGTCGAGAAGGGTTTCGGGCCCGACCCCCGCGAGCCGTCAAGGGCGCCGTCGAGCCCGTGGAGGAGCAGGCGCCAGGAAGAGGCGTCGAGCCCGCGCCATCACGAGCGTCGGGGAGGGAGCCCCCGAGCGTCTCGTGACCAGGGGCGCGAGCGTCCCCGGAGTCCATCGTCGTACCGCCGCCGGGACACGGAAGCGGACGCGGGAGGGCGCGGGCGCCGGAGCAGGTCCCGGAGCCCGCGCCGGGGCGGGCGCCACGACGTCAGTACGAGGGTGGTACGGTCGCCCTCACGCGATGTGGGGCGGAAGGAGGGCTCTCCCTCGAGGTCGAGCCATGGGAGGCGTCGGGAGCCCTCCCCCCATCCCAGCCCTGTGGAGACGGCCCAGGCACAGGGCTCGAGCCGTGGGGTGGGCTCGAAGCCCCGAGTGGGTCCGGCGATTCTGGGAAGAAGCCCAGCCGCCGCTTCGGGTGAGTAGTTTCCTTGGGTCTCGTCGGTAGTGAGGCTTCACCTCTTTGCTTTTGATGACGCGTGCCATCTCCGTCTTCTCAGGGGGAAGCGCTCCTACCAGGAGGTGGACCTCGCTTCGTCCAAGCGGGCTAAGACCTTGAGCCCCGTCGAGGCACAGGCACCTCGAGGTATGGCACCTTCCTCCGCTAGAGAAGCCGCTTGGCTGGAGAAGGCCCGAGCTGCCATGGCTCGAGGAGGCCAGATGATCATCGCGAATTTTGGTGAGGCCGTCGCCATCAACCACAGGGGTCGAGGTACTCTTCTTGGTTCTGATATCTCCGTCATCTCGTATTGCAGGGGCCTCAGCTCATGGCATCGAGCCTGCCACCACCATATCCGCCGAAGCGCTGCCTCCTCCCCCTCCTCCTCCTCCCGCGATGGTGCCAACTGGGAGCGCCATCCTTCCCCTCACCACGACGGCTGTTCCGGGGGAAGCGCCTAGGGCAAGCACGGCCCCGCCGGCGTCTGGGGCTGAGGAGACTGCGCCCCTTGTGGCTCCGACTAGCACGGGCCGGGCTGCGGAGGAGGGAAAGGGGGGAGAGGCGTCGGCGGAGAAGGAGCCGACGGTGGAGGACCTCCTGAACGAGCTGGAGCAGGGGCCGCTCCTCGCCGCGGGCCCGATGATGGTGGAGGCGCCCGAGGTGCCGGCTAGCGCCGACAAGGCGCCGGAGGGCCCGGCCAGGGAAGAGGGCCCGGGGTCGAGCCTTCCCTCGATCGGTCCGCAACAGGAAGTGCCGGCGGAGGGACGGAGGGAGTCGGGGCCCGTGCCGTCGGGCGGCGGGTCGCTGTCGGGGCAGCTCGAGGCGGAGGAGGATCTGCCCGACATCGAGCTCGACCGACCGATATGGCCGTTTCCCGTCCCACTGAGCCCGCCCCTTGCCGTGGTTCCCATCGAGCAGCCGGCCCAGCGGGGGGCCCCGCGCGAGGTGCGGTCCATCTTCCGGGAGGTGGCTGAGCTTATGGCGGAGGCGGAGCGGTCCTGCTCCGAGGAGGCGGGCCGGTCCGCACAGGTGTCAGCTGCCCTCGCGCGGCTGAGGCAGAGCTTCGAGATCTCCGCGCGGAGCTGAGCCGAAACGCCCAGATGGCGAGCCGACTTAACGAGGCGGAGGCGGAGGTCCGGGTGGCTCGAGGCGAGGTCGCTCGATCCAAGGAGGAGGCCGCCGTCGTTCTCGAAGCGTCGAGGAAGGAGGCCGCGGACGCCCGAAGCGAGGCCACCTCTGCCCGGGCTGAAGCCGAGGCGGCGAAGCAGGAGGCTGCTGACGCCCGTGGCGAGGCCGCCGCTGCCCGAACCGCAGCGGAGGCGGCGAGAAAAGAGGCCGAAGACGCTGAGAGTGGTGCCGCCACCGCCCGAGCTGCCGAGGGGGCGGCGCGGCAGGAGGTGATCCGCAAGGATCTGGCCCTGGTGGAGGCGGGCCGGCTGATCGAGGACCTTAGGTCCGAGAAGCTCCTCACGCTGGCCGAGAAGCGCAGGCTGGAGCAGCGTGCTGAGGGCCTGACCAGCGACCTCGCCGCACTGGGGCAACACTGCGACGGTGAGGCTTACACCTTGTTCTTGTTTGGGTCTCGAAGTTTTTTGTTACGCCGCAGTCTCACTCTTCCTTGTTTGTTGCGCAGGGGTCGAGAAGACGGTCGAGGAGCTCCGCGGGACTAACCAGGCTCTCTTGGACCAACTCCAAGACGAGACGATGGTGGAGGAGCGGGCTCGCTCCTCTCTCGACCGGCTTGGCCCCATGTGGGGTGCTCCTCCTGTGACCGCGGCAGAAGGTGCAGTGGCTCGGGGCGATGCCTTGGTCGACGCCTTGTGCTTCTTCGATGCAGCCGCACGGGACCGTGTCCGGCAAGCTCTCCATCACGGCGTCAAGCAGACACTCGCGGTCGTTCGCTCCGGTTTCCGCTTCCCGGTCCACGTTGTCGCGAATGGCTTCATCGAGATCGAGGGGAAGGATGAGGAGTGGAACAACCGCCGTGTCGACAAAATTTTGGAGAAGATGGAGAGCCCGGGGACGTCGCTCGCGAAGATCTTCGAGGAGGACGTGCTGCCTCCTGACGCCAGCAGCGGTGTCGGGAGCCCTCCTCCTTCGAGCTCGGGCGTCGAGGTTGAGCCCGCCACGGAAGACCTCGGGGAGGAGTACCGCACCGACGAAGACTAGGGCCTGCGCGCCAAATTTGGGCACCGGGGCCCTTGTAAGAATTTTATGACGTGAATGAGGGTACGTCGAGACCCGAATGTATGTATGACTTGTTTGTTTAAAAGGGGTTGTTTCCTTTCAAATGCGTTTGACCACTTCTCTTTGTCGCAAGCTCGAGTTTCTGCTAACTTAGTCTGTGTTCCTTCGATACGTCGCGAGCCCCTCGAGGGGAGGCGTAGGTAGGGCACCGTAGCCCGGGGGCGTAGGTGGCCGTCTACGTCGACGCCCCCCGACCTTGGAGGCTCGAGGTACTTTAGGATTTAGACGTCGCTAGTTCACTCGAGGCACGAGTCGAGACGAGGGTCAAAATTTTAGAAAAGAAAACGCGTATTTTTTACGGAGTCTGGGGGGAGGCCCCCCCGTCAGCCCCCGAGGGAGGCTTGACCCTGAGCAAAGCAGGGTCGAGGCTACCTTAAGATGCGAAGCAACATGAACGACAATGCACGAGTTTGTTCATTCATTTTGACATGTTTGTACAAAGTGATAAAATGAACAAGGCCTCGAGGCCTTTAAGGGTAGAAGCGACGTAGCTGAGATATGTTCCACGCGTTCGCCAGGATCCTGCCTTGGTCGTCGTAGAGCTTGTATGTTCCTGGCTTGAGCACTTCGGCCACGGTGTATGGGCCTTCCCACGGAGGGGGTGAGCTTATGGCGCCCTCGATTATCTTGCAGCCGTCGAAGCACGAGGTCCCCCACCGCCAGGTCCCTTTTGCGCACGTGCTTGTCGTGGTAGCATCGAAGTGTTTGCTGGTAGCGTGCAGAGTTGATGAGCGCCACGTCTCGGGCCTCCTCGAGCTGGTCCTTGGCGTTGGCGAGCCTTTCGTCGCTGGTTTGCTCGGTGTAGGCTCGAAGTCGAGGTGAGCCGTACTCGAGGTCCGTAGGTAAGACGGCCTCTGCGCCGTAGGTTAGGAAAAACGGAGTGAACCCGGTGGCTCGACTCGGCGTAGTTCTGAGGCCCCACAGCACCGAGGGGAGTTCTGTAGCCCACCCCTTTCCGAAATTCTTGAGGGTCTTGAACAGCCTCGGCTTTAGCCCATGGAGTATCATGCCGTTGGCGCGCTCGACCTGCCCGTTGCATTGGGGGTATGCGACCGAGGCCCAGGTTACGCGAATGTTGTTGTCATCGCAGAAGTTGGTGAACTTTTTTGCCCGTGAATTGGGTGCCATTGTCGGTGATGATGACATTAGGCACCCCGAACCGGTACATGATGTTGGCGATGAACTCGACAGCCCTCTCGGAGGTGGGGTCTCCTATCGGCTTAGCCTCGATCCACTGGTGAACTTGTCGACGGCCACGAGCATGTGTGTGTGCCCTCCACTTGTCCTTTTGAGGGGACCCACAAGGTCGAGCCCCCCAACGGCAAATGGCCAAGTGATTGGGATCATCTGCAGGGCGTGTGCGGGCTGGTGCGTTTGCTTGGCGTAGAATTGACACCCATGGCACGCTTGGACCAAACGCTTGGCGTCCCCAATGGCGGTCGGCCAATAGAAAGCCTTGACGGAAGGCGTTCCCAACCAGGGCCCTCGGCGCTGCGTGGTGGCCGCAAGCCCCCGATTGCATATCGTCGAGGAGCTTGCGCCCTTCCTCGAGTGGGATGCAGCGTTGAAGGATCCCAGTCGGACTTCGTCGGTATAGCTCCCGTTCGTCGCCGTAGATGACGTAGGTCTTGGCCCTCCGAGCGATGCGTCGGGCCTCCGTCTTGTCTTCTGGTAGCTCGCCTCGCATCAGGTAGTCGAGGTAGGGCGTCCGCCAGTCGAGGGGCCGTGATGACGAAGAGGCGTGTGCGTCGACCTGCATCGCCTCCGCGGATGTCGAGGGGTCTTTCTCGAGGGGTGGCGTTGAGAGTCGAGCCCCCGTGTCTTGCTCGAGGGGTGGCGTCGAGGGGCCAGCCCCCGGGTCGATTTCGACGGATGGCTCGAAGACGTCCCTCGAGAAGACATCTGGCGGTACCGTGCCGCGCGTGGACGCCAACTTTGCCAGCTCGTCTGTGGCCTCGTTGTACTTCCGAGCTATGTGGTTGAGCTCGAGGCCGTAAAACTTGTCTTCCCAGCTTGCGCACCTCCCCGCAGTATGCCTCCATCTTGGGATTGATGCAGCTTGAAGCCTTCATAACCTGGTTGATGACGAGCTGCGAGTCTCCTCGGGCGTCGAGGCGTCGGACCCCGAGCTTGAGGGCGATGCGCAGCCCATTGACGAGGGCCTCGTACTCGGCGACATTGTGGGAGGCGGGGAAGTGCAAGCGTAGCAGGTAGCGCATGTGTACTCCGAGGGGTGAGATGAAGAGCAGGCCTGCTCCTGCCCCCATCTTCGTGAGGGAACCATCGAAGTACATGGTCCAGAGCTCGGCTTGAATCTGTGCCGGCGGGAGCTGAGTGTCGGTCCATTCAGCAACGAAGTCCGCCAACGCTTGCGACTTGATGGCCTTTCGCGGGGCATAGGTGATGGTCTCCCCCATTAGTTCGGCGGACCACTTGGCGATGCGCCCCGTGGCCTCCCGATTGTTGACGATCTCTCCGAGGGGGAAGGACGACACCACCGTGACGGGATGAGCGAGGAAGTAGTGTTGGAGCTTGCGCCTTGTGACGATGATGCCGTAGAGCAGCTTCTGGATGTGCGGATAGTGGACCTTGGCCTCGGAGAGTACCTCACTGGTGAAGTATACCGGTCGTTGGACCGGCAATGTATGACCCTCCTCGTGCCTCTCGACGGCTATGACCACGCTAACCACCTGAGTGGTTGCGGCCACATAGAGGAGGAGGGCTCGGGGGAATCGCCACCTTCGGCTGGTCGCGGGGGCACGAGAATTGGTGCAGAAGTCAGCAACCCCTTCAACTTGGTTAAGGCCTCCTCGGCTTCGGCGGTCCACGCAAAGTGTTCCGTCTTTTTTAGCAGGCGGTAGAGGGGTAGTGCTTTTTCCCCCAGCCTCGAGATGAATCTGCTGAGAGCGGCTAGGCAGCCTGTCACTTTCTGCACACCCTTGAGGTCACGAATCGGGCCCATCCTCGTGACTGCTGAGATTTTTTCAGGGTTTGCCTCGATCCCCCGTTGTGAGACGATGTAGTCAAGTAGCATGCCTCGAGGCACACCAAAGACACACTTCTCGGGGTTGAGCTTCACATTCTTGGCCCGGAGGCACTCGAACGTGGTCTCGAGGTTGCTGATGAGGTTCCCGACTTTTTTAGTTTTAACCACGATGTCATCGACGTAGGCCTCGACGGTCTTGCCTATGTGCTCGCCAAAGATGTGCTGCATACATCGTTGGTACGTTGCCCCGGCGTTTCGAAGGCCGAAGGGCATCGTAACATAGCAATACATACCAAATGGCGTGATAAAAGAGGTCGCGAGTTCATCGGATTTTCTCATCCTAATTTGGTGGTAGCCGGAATACGCATCAAGGAACGAAAGCACTTCGCACCCAGTAGTGGAATCGACGATCTGGTCAATTCTAGGTAAAGGAAATGGAACTTTTGGACATGCTTTATTCAGACCAGTGTAATCTACACACATCCGCATTTTTCCATTCTTTTTCCTAACTAGTACAGGGTTAGCTAGCCACTCTGGGTAAAATACCTCCTTGATGAATCCGGCCGCCAAAAGCTTGTGCACCTCCTCGCCGATGATCCTGCGCTTTTCCTCGTCGAAGCGGCGCAGGCGTTGCTTCACCGGTCTGGACCCGGCCTGGATCTCCAAGGCGTGCTCGGCGACTTCCCTCGGTATGCCCGGCATGTCCGAGGGGTTCCACGCAAACATGTCGATGTTCGCGCGGAGAAAGTCGACGAGCACTGCTTCCTATTTGGGCTCGAGGCTGGTACTGATGGTCAGCGTCTTGCCATTGCCGAGGTCGGGTCGACGGGTATTTGCTTGGTGTGCTCAGCCAGCTCGAAGGTGCCGGCGTGACGCTTTGCTTCTGGGGCCCCCTCGGTGGCCAGAGCTGCCAAGGCCTCGAGCGAGTCGAGGTGGACGCTGGCCTCCCCCCGCTCGACGCACTCCACGTCGCAGTGGTATGCGTGCTCGTAGGAGGTGTCAACGGTGATGACCCCTTTTGGCCCCGGCATCTTGAGCTTCAATTACGTGTAGTTGGGAATCGCCTTGAACTTGGCGTAGCCTGGCCGGCCGATGATGGCGTGGTAGGTCCCTTGGAAGCCGACCACCTCGAAGGTGAGCGTTTCCTGACGGAAGTTTGCCGGCGTGCCGAAGCAAACCGGCAGGTCGATGCGCCCGAGGGGGTGGGCCTTCTTTCCTGGTACTACTCCGTGGAACCCCCCGACGCTAGGTCGGAGCTGTCCCTCTGAAATCCCCAGGAGGTCGAGGGTCTCGAGGTATACGATGTTGAGGCTCGAGCCCCCATCCATCAACACCTTGGAGAACCGAACGTCGACTATGACGGGGTCGACGACGAGGGGGTAAGCCCCCGGGTTTATGACACGGTCCGGATGGTCGTCACGGTCGAACGTGATTGGCGCATCGGACCAGTCAAGGTACCGGGGGGCGTCGTGGCTAAGCGAAAAGATTTCCCGACGCTCCTTCTTTCTTTCTCGAGCTGAGAGCCCGACGGTCGACCCCCCGTAGATCATGTAGCAGTCGCGCACCGGGGGAAAGTCGCCATCTGCGTTCCTGCCGCCGCGTCGATCGGTATCCTTGCCCTTAGGCGCGTCTTCCCTCTTATCGCCGAGCTTGGAGTAGTAGCCCTTCAACAGTCGGCAGTCTTTCAACTTGTGGTTTACGGGGCCCCTGTGGTAGGTGCAGGGATCCTCGAGCATCTGGTCGAAAACAGCCCCGTCAGGGGGGCCTCGAGGCTTCTTAGGCTCGAGGGCGCCCGCGAGCACCTCTTTGTCGTCGTCGTCATCGGCGCCACGCTTCGCCTTCTGGCCCTTGCGTTTGTTTTTCTTCCTTTTGTTGCCGTCATTGCTGTCGTTCTTGGCGTCGTTGCCCTTGTTGGAGCCCTCCGGCGCGATCACCGCCTTGCCTTTGTCCGTGGAACGGCCAAAGAAGGCCCCCACTGCTTCGTCGCCCGAAGCAAAGCTGGTGACGCGATCCATCAGATCCTCGACCGTCCCAGGACGGTAGCGTCCTAGCTCATGAACAAGCTCTTGGCATGTCGTGCCCGCGAGGAACGCTGAGATGACGTCCTCGTCAGGCATGTGGGGGAGCTCGAGACGCTGCTTCGAGAATCGTCGAGCAAAGTCGCGGAGGGGCTCGTCCGCCGCCTGCCGGCAACGCCGTAGGTCCCAGGGGTTGCCTGGACGCACGCAGGTCCCCTTGAAATTCCCGTCGAAGACCCTGACTAGGTCGGCCCAGTCATGGATCCGATCCGGCGGGAGCCCCTCGAGCCACCGGCAGGCGGTGTCCGAGAGATAAAGTGGGAGTTGACGTATGATCACGCGGTCGTCGTTCTTCGCTCCGCCCAGTTGGCAGCCAAGGCGGAAGTCCGAGAGCCAGAGCTTGGGCTCGACCTCCCCGTCATACTTCACGATGTTGGTCGGCGGTCGGAAGCGGTCGGGGAGGGTCGAGCTGCGGATGGCCCGGCTGAAGACTCGGGGGCCCGGGGGCTCGAGGACCTGCCGGTCCTCGTCGCTGTCGTAGCGCCCCCCTCGATGGGCGCTATAGCCACGCTCTTGGGCCCCCTTGTCCTTGCACCGTCGGTTGATGTCGTTGCGGGCGTCGTTGGGGTCTCGAGGTGGCCGGTTGTCGACGATCCGTTCGCGGACTGGCCTAGCTCGAGAGGCGTCCGGCTGGTGGACGGATGCCTCGCGAGCGTCGTGGGGCGTGTCCGCCGGTCTCCCCGAGGCTGCTCCGCGTCGGCGTGACGCCGAGCTCTCGGCCTGCTGTACCGCGGCTGTCTCGAGGAGGTTTTTCATTTCTCCGAGCATGCGCCTGGCATCGGGGTTGGAGACGGCGGGCAGGTCACGGAGCATCATAGCCGCCGCCACCACGTTCTGCCCAGCTCGCGGGAAACATACCTTAGGGCGTGTTGGTGCCCCGTCCTCGAGGATCCGCCGGTGGACCTCTCGAGCCCGGCCTCGAGCTCCGGCTCCTCGGGGCTGGGGTGGTTCCTGCATCAGGGTTTGCCGGAGCTGCAACAGGTGTCGCCGTTCTTCCTCGGCTTTGGTGATTGCCTCTTGCACTTGTGCGAGTTGCGCCGCCCGGCCATCGTCGTGCTTAGGCGGTACAGCCGGTGCTGGAGGTTCGTCCCTTCCCTGAACGCGTGATCCGCCTGCCGCGGCCACGTCGCTAGGTCCCTCTAGGTCGAGCGCCGGCCTGTCGTCGTCGCCTTCGTCCTCGGTATCACATACGACTCCCTCGAGTTGGAAGCACTCCCTGGTGGGATCCCAGAGGTCGGGGTCGTGGTAGTCGTATTCGTCGGAGTCGGAGCTGTTGACGGCACGCCGCCTTGACCGATGCTGGGACCGCAGCTCGCGGTACCATTCTCCGACGGTGGCTCGCCGAGGTGGCTCGAAGGCTCGCAAGAAGTCGCGGTCGACGCACGCGGGGTGGACGATCTCCAGGCTGGCCATGGCCTGCAGCAGCGCGCCCGAACGCTGCTCCCGGTCCGCCACCGTCTGGTCCTGATGGCGCTCGTCGAGGCGGTGGGCGTATACAGCCGCAGAGTTGTCGAGGCCGATCGGGAACCGCTGGCGTCGAGCGCGGCGCAACCCGTGCGGGAGGAGGCTGAGTGGCGTCGACGGCGCACGGCTCGGAGGCCTCTGGCCTGGTTCCTGGTCCGTACGCATGATGAATGCGAAGTCGCTGGGCGGGCGCGGGTGCGCCCTGGAGGTCTCCGGCCGTGCGCCGGGCTGGTTTCCCCTTGGGGACCCTGCACCGGCTACGGGGGCGTAGGTGGTTGCCGCGGGCACCGCCTGCGCCCGGCGACGACGGTGACGACGGCGCCGCTCGCGATGTGGCGACGTGTGGTGGTGCAGGCGACGCGTCACGCCCCCCGCGCGGGGTGGCGTGACACGCACTCCGCTCGGGCCCTCCGTGGAGAGCAGAGTCAGCTCGTTGCCGTTGCCTGTGGCCAGGAACTCGAGGCTCCCGAACCAGACGACGGCACCAGCCGAGAACGGAAGAGGGGATGAAGCCATCCAGGAATCGGCGAGAAATCGGCTCGGACACGCGAAGCCCCCTACCTGGCGCGCCAACTGTCGGTGTTTCGTACCCGGGGGTATTACACCAACGAGTGATATGATCGCGTGCTTCTCTTCCTGGATGGTGATGCAAGAGGACACAAGGATTTATCCTGGTTCGGGCAAAGAAGGCCCTACGTCCAGCGGGGGATGTTCTTGTATTACTTGCACCTAAGTGCTTGTACAGGGGAGAATACAAGCTCAGTGAGCGTGGACCGGAGTCCAGACTCGTGCCTGTGTGTGGACTCGTGTGTTGTGTCTGTCTCCTTGAATGAGGGCCCTAGTGTCCCCTTTTATAGAGCAAGGGGAGGCCAGGGTTACATAAAGGTATTACAGGTGTCGGGGCGTATGGTGCCCCATACGGAGAAGGGTAGGAACCCTGTCTTGTCGGGGCCACTGGAGCCGATGTGATCGTTGCTGTTGAGGCGTCCTTGGGTCGTGGCTTCCATCCTGGGCGCGGACGTGGTGGCGCGACAAGGCGGGAGCCGTACAGCACCCATCCTGGAATGTACAGTACGCGGCGGGGTCCCTCCGGGTCTTGGGGTACCTGTCCTCCAATAGCATGAAAGTAGTTAGGGCTCGAAGGGCGCGGAGCCGGCTTCGAGGTGGTGCCACGGGGGCTCGAGGGGCGCGTAGCCGGCCTCGAGGTGTTACAGTGCAGGGCTCGAGGGGCGCGTAGCCGGCCTCGAGGGGTTACAGTGCAGGGCTCGAGGGGCGCGTAGCCGGCCTCGAGGGGTTACAGTGCAGGGCTCGAGGGGCGCGTAGCCGGCCTCGAGGAGTTGCAGTGCCTGGCTTGGCCGAACAGTGCTGTACTGGTGCCCTTTTGCCCATGCTTGTGGTGAAAACGAGACTTGGCCTTTACACCGAGTTACTGTGGTACATGCTGTGCACTAGTGGACATGACCGGAGTAGGTGAAGGCATTAAATGCGTGGTATGGGCTGGTACGGCTGTCTGTATAGCTCGAGGTCCGTGCGTTAAGGCTCGAGGTGTGGGGGCGCGCTCGCCCGAGGCCTGGAGGGCTCGGGCGAGACGGAGAGCGATCGTGCTCGCCCGAGGCCTTGCTCAGAGGGCTCGGGCGAGGCGGAGAAAGAGCGTTCGCCCGAGGCCTGGCTGGGAGGGCTCGGGCGAGACGGAGACAGAGCGTTCGCCCGAGGCTTGACTGGGAGGGCTCGGGCGAGACGGAGATAGAGCGTTCGGGTGTTTGCGTTGATTGGGGTACCTTTTTCGTACCACCAACAATAGGTAAGTTCCGGGAGAGCACGGTGCACCCAGGTTTGGCTGACCGCCGTTAGCACGTGTAATAATGATAACGACGATGTAATAAATAAGACCAAAGCTGGAATCATGCTTCTTGTGTTCAAACGGCGTTTCATGTCATCACTGATCAATTGTCTTGTTGCGAATTTTTATTTGTTCGTTAAAGAGAAGGTCGAAAAAAATTGAGCGAATCATGAGTTGCATGCAACCAACGATTTATCACATATGCAGCTGCAAGATGCAACAAGGTGGAAGCCAGGCTTGGGACAACTCTCGTTCGTGGTCAAGGTTGGAGTTCATGAACAGAGATTATCCCAGCACGAGGAATGCTGCCCGCTGCTGGAGAGGCTGCTGGACCTTGACGCCGCATTGTGCCTCTGCACTGCCATCAAGGCCAACGTCCTCGGCATCCACCGCAGCGTGCCCGTTACCGTGAAGCTCATCCTCAACAACTGCGGCAGGATTTGCCCGGACGACTTCACTTGCCCAAATAACTAACTGATTAATTAAGCTCGCATGAGCTAATGGATGGAGCTAAAGCCTGCATCCAAGGAACGTACCCCTTGTGTTCAGTCTCGCGATTCAGAAGCATGTGGGGCTCTTGCAATATTAGCGAATAAGTTTAATTTGTTCCAATATCATTGATATGATCCTTGTATTTATATATGTGGACCGAGTTGTACTTTAAAATTTAATTATCAATAAGAAATAATTTTTTCTAGCCTATCTAAATCTCTTGTAGACGTTCATAAATAACTGTCGTTTTCGCTTCCTGAGAAACATATTTAATTAAATATATATTAAAAATATTAATATTTATTGTAAATAATTAGTATTACTAGAAAGATGTTTAGATCTAGTTTTTTAACTTATTTAGAGACATAAATATTACATGCATTTGCTACAAATCGAGTTAAATTTAGGACACGTATACCAATAGCGACAGTTATTTAGAGACAGAGGGAGTCGCACATATTTTCCTTAGTTTGACTAATTTATAGTTGTCCATCACCGGTCCCTCAACTTGTGTCGTTGTGTCATCCCGGTCCCTAAACTCGCAAATCGACCGTCTAGATCCTCAAACTTGTTCGGTTGTGTCATCCTGGTCCCTAAACTTGTTCGGTTGTTTCATCCCGATCCATAAACTTATAAATCGCTCGTTTAGGTCCACAAACTTAGTCAGTTGTGTCGTCCTGGTCCCTACTCATCTAAATCTAAACATGATAATTTAAAAACTTTATATCAATAAATTATTGATAACTTTTTCATATAAACTCGAACGAAGACAAACTTTATATCAAAATTATAGCTCTCGATATGATCTACAACTTTGTAGTTGAAAAGTTTTTGATTTAAAACTTTTTAGGGTCCCAAAATATTGTTGTATGTTTATAGATTTTGAAATTTAAAATTTAAAATTATCAAACAATCTTGAATATTGACATGATCTATATAAAGGTTATAGTTCTCAATACAATATACAATGTTGTAGATAAATTTTTTATTTAAAGTCATTTAGTATCAAAAAACTAATTTTAAATTTTAAATTTGAAAATCTTGACGCCGCATTGTGCCTCTGCACTGCCATCAAGGACAACGTCCTCGGCATCCACCTCAGCGTGCCCGTTACCGTCAAGCTCATCCTCAACAACTGTGGCAGGACTTGCCCGGATAATAACTTCACTTGCCCCAGTAACTAACTAATTAATTGAGGTGATGGATGGAGCTAAAGCCTGCATCCAAGGAACATACCCCTTGTGTTCAATCTCGCGATTCAGAAGCATGTCGGGCTCTAATAAGTTCAATTTGCTCCAATACGACCATTGATATGATGATTGTATTTATATATACTAGTAGGAGCGGCGCACCCCTGCGCACCGACCGGAAAGCAATACGGTTTGACGCGCTGACCGGAAAGCAATACGGTTTGTTATTAATAAATTTGAGCATCGGGTATTAACACCGGAAACTATATACATGACAGCAAGTTTGGAAATAAAGTTTTGTTATAACATAGGTGATGATAGAAAGTTTTGTCGCACCAAGATAGTAGAGCTTAGTGAGTACAGAAAGACATTCTGAGTTGTTTGGCAGAGAGGTAATTGATGGCTAAAGTTCTAATAGTTCTAGTTCAGAAATAATAAAAATAAGATTCTACAAACAGTGTTATCAGTTCCATTACTCCTTCATAACATTGGTGGTAAGCGATTTATGACGGTTTCATCATTCTCTGGGAGATCATGAGATCCAGAATCTTCATTGGTCATGAAATCCAAAAAATGCGAGCGTTTATTAGTTAGGAAGGCAAAAGCCCGCTGATAAGGGAATTTGCAGCTGACATCAATATGGTCATCTAAACTGATCCTGCATACAGGAATAAAACCATAAAAACTGTAAGAGATCTTATTCATGTGGATGTTGGCAGCCGATGCTAGATCTGTAGGGTGGATAACATCCGCGGGGGTCTGTTTTTGCAGTTTTAGTCTTTTAGATAAAAGAGGTGGCAGTGATTAGTATTTAGGTACAGTAAGACCATTATCAGTATGTAGCCAAATAAAAAGAGTGAATAGAGAAGGAAAGCCATGCAAAGGAAGCAAAGGAAAAAAAATACAGAAAGAAACACCCTCATTCAGAATATTGTTCAACCTGACAATTATGTTACACTGCTTGAAGTGGTCAGCGAAGCAAAAGGCAATAATCTGCAATTTAACTTCACAAAAGTGGGAGATTTGTGGCAGTTGTTTAGGATGAAAGGATTTAGCACTGCAACTCCAAACATGTCTGTACTGCACGTGTGCATCAATTTTAGTACCGTATTTAGAACTGAAATCTACATGGCATAGATATGGCATCTATCTGATATTATGGCCCATGTGTTACTATGTCACTCAAATGGTAAGGGCCCCCAGTGGTCAGACCGATCTTCAAAGTTTCTTCGAAATAAATACTTGCACATTACAATTAGAATAGTGATTTTAGCGGTGCCCATAGAAAGTAAAATCATGAAAGTTATGGAATGGTACCTGCACTGAAGAATGCAAAGCGACTGAGGTCCTAGCCCAACGACCTCCTCCTCAAAGCCATTGAGGTTTCACCTGGAGGTACATAGTGTTAGAAAACATAACACCTTGTGTTCACATAACTGAGAATTATTGAGTGCGTAACGGAAGGAAAGACTAAATTTAATTCAACATGTCAAAGTGCATGTTAGAGCAGTCTGAGCTCAATGCCTTGCTATAGGAGTATGTAGGCCATCGCATCTGAATGTTATTACTAAGAATTATGAGAAATGACAAATATTCACATGTCTTAAATTTTTTTTGAATTGATTCAGACCGTTAGCCACGCACTCCCCTAACATTTTACAGGTAAGACTGACTGTTTCCATCATTGTGTTCTCTAATCCGCATTATTCAATCCAGGAAAGGAGAAAGGGTCAGTTATGTTAGATGAACCTGTATAAGATCCGGATTCTAATATTGGCTATATTTAACCATAATAGATTTGCTACATGATAACAGATTTGCTATATGGTAACATTTTAGTATAGCTATAACAGATTTGCTACATGATAACAGATCTTCTACATGATAACATTTTAGTATAGCTAATACTGATATTGTTGCATCTGCAAATAGTTATAGTGCAATTATATGAGGGAAAAAGAGATGGAAAGAGAGTGGTTGTACCTTGAGTTAAGGAGCACAGGAGAGTATGGAGATAAATTTAATAGAGCTGATATAAACACCATAAGAATTGGCAGGAAAAGATCCAAGAATACGCAACCATGAAACTAAATAACGCACCGAGGACAAAACCTCCAAATGAAGGAAAAATGGGGCAAGACTTCCCCCAAGATGCCACTGAATCCTCCTGTATGAAAATTGATAGTCCATATTTAATTCGTGCCATGTAAAGTAAATTTCGAGAACAGCTTGAAAAAATAAATTTGTGTTACCTTATCTGTCACCTTGACTGAATCCTCCGAGGAGGATGGATCACGAATTTGCTATAGAAAGTGGATATACAACCGCAATGCTTATATCATTGAGACAAAAAAGTTAGCTAAATAATATCAATGCGTACTGACATTTATCCTTGAAAACCAACAATGGTTCACCGTCAATCTGATTTGGAACGGTTCACCGTCAATCTAATCTGGAACCTGCAAGCCTCTAGGGCCTCTGAACATAATGAGCTGACAGCCAAAATATGAATTTGCTATAGAAATTGGATATACAACCGCAATGCTTATATCATGGAGACAAAACAATTAGCTAAATAATAGTAATTTGTAGTGACATTTGTCATTGAAAACCAACATTTTCTTTTAAAGATTTGTAAACTCTCTGTTGAGGGAACGGGGAAATTAAATTTTTTTACTACGAAGACAAGATTTTTAGAGGCCTCAGAAAATACCAATCTTAATTTGTTCATCAACCTGGAGCTCCAAGGCATGCCCACAACTGGATTACTCTCAGAGATTTTATGACATAAGTATCAGGTCATGCCCAATACCTCACAAGCATATGAACATCATATCATATCCTTGAGCAATTGAGATGGAATTTTGATCACAGGTGTTGTGGGACCAGGAAAATAACCTTTTTAACTATGAACACCATTTTTTAGAGGCCTCGGAAACATACAAATCATCATTTGTTCATCAACTTGGAGCTTCAAGGCATGTCAGTAACTGGGCTACTGTCATAGATTGCATGACATAAGTACCAATTCATGCTAAGTACCTCACAAGCGTATAAACATTAGATCATATGTTTGAGCTATTGGGATGGAATTTTCATCACAGGCCTTATAAACATCAGATCATATCTTTGAGCTATTGGGATGTAATTTTCATCACAGGCCAAAGAAGGAAAAAATGGCAAATGATAAATACTGAGACCATCAGATCATAACCACTGAGGAAATAAATCCAAGAAACCCCAGAAAATAGTGAGTTCCTTGGAGCTGATCTGATCCAAAAACTCAGGCTCCAGAACATACATTTAGCAGATAAGGAATTGACCCTTCTATATCGCAAGTAATGGAGCTATGTCCAAATCGAACACTTGCGATATAGAACTTCAAAACAGGACTAAGAAGAGGCAAGATCATAGTCAAAAAAATATAGAAGGGTCTGAATTTGCCAACATGTGCTTTCAGAAGTGACCAAAAAATAGGTATGCATCTAGAAATGACCTCCAAAATATGCAGGCAATAATGTCTGGACAAAAAAATCGCTGGCATAGTGAAGCAGATGTAGAAGAAACCACATGTAGTGAACAATCATATGTATAACAAATTCAGTTTAAAAATCAAGTTTAGTCTATTGACAGAAACTTAATTTCAAATATTTCAGACCTGCAAGGAGTTGGACAGATATACGTAGAAATAAATACATCATTGGTATTGGGGTGTGGTCAGTGGTAGAATAATCAACCAATTATGTGAAGTAAAGACATCACTGACAATGGATCCATGGTGAGTACCAACTGCACAGAATTTAAAAATTTAGGAAAGCGAAACAACACATACAAGAGGGAACTGGCAGGGTAGAATGGCATAATCATCGCGAAAGTGGTGCAAACAACCAGAATTGTAGAAGAATGGAATAACTAAGCACCATCAGCATGTAACTTTTGCAAACAATAAGAATTATAGAAAATAGAAGAAGTAAACATGACTGCATAATTTTATTGTCTTAGTCTTAAAAAGCTCGTCATCCCAGAACCCCAAAACCTCAGTAAGTAACCTCCAAACTGGAAAAAAACAATCAGCTCGTACAATGGAGGATATCAGTTCTTCACATGATCCGCATATTTAGAAGCCAAAAAATAGGAGCAAACAAGCTCAGGGGAGTACGGCCATGATCCTTGCAGCAAGGACAAGGAGCTAAAGAAATAGGAGGCTTGGAAGAGGAGAGGGCGCATCTCTGCCATGCGCAACGGACCAGACGCAACGATGTGGGGCTCTTATAGCAATTAATGCCAGCAAGCCAGATGGACACATGCGGTGAGGCCCGCCAGCTTGCAAGGAGAGCACACACGAGAGAGAAAAAGGGGAAAAGAGAGGACAAGGATAGATCAGGTCACACGTCCACAGGGATACCTGGGGCCGCTGTGCTTCAACGAATGGCAGACCGACAACGCTTGATAAGCACAGTGGGTACTTAAAATGTGCCAACCTCCATAAACCCTATAATGCAAAGTTAGAACACGTAGCTACTATTTTGAGCCATCATCACCATGCAACCAAAACTTAGAATTCATTTTCTTGCAAGGGGAAACATAATCTGAATATCCATATAGCAAAGTTATATTCCGTTTTGTAAAGTAATTAGATGGCAGTGGCAGAGTTGATATTAGGTAAAAGCAATATCGTATTTGAGATGGCAAAGGCCATAAATATAGTTCAGAAAATATCTACAGAGTAGGAATTAAAGAAAAGAACGTAGGCAACAGGAATAATAGGAGGAATAATAGGAGAAGAACGTACCAAGGTAGGAGGCTGCATTTGCATTGCACATATCGACGAACAACGATCAATAACGTAGGCAACAGGAATAATAGGAGGAATAATAGGAGAAGAACGTACCAAGGTAGGAGGCTGCATTTGCATTGCACATATCGACGGACAACGATCAAAACCAACTAATAAAAGAAAATGGATATCCCAAATAGTGCGGAGCAAGTAATGGAGCTATGTCCAAATTGAACACTTGCGATATAGAACTTCAAAACAAGACTAAGAAGAGGCAAGTTCATGGGGAAAAAATATTACAAAGAAAACCTCCAAAAAAATTAGAGGCATCAGAAATCCATCAAGACGGAGGGAAAGAGGGAAGGGAGAGTAGGGAATAGGTGGACACGTGAAGCACGAAATAAACACGGCGCTGCCCAGGAACCCCAACTTCTTAGAAGGGTTTGAATTTGCCAACATGGGAGGAAAAGAGGGAGGGGAGAGTAGGGAATAGGTGGACAAGTGAAGCACAAAATAAACACGGCGCTGCCCAGGAACCCCAACTTCTTAGAAGGGTTTGAATTTGCCAACATGTGCTTTTAGAAGTGACCAAAAATAGGTATGCATCTAGAAATGACCCCCAAAAAATAGGCAGACAATAATGTCTCGACAAAAAAATCGCTGGCATAATGAAGCAGATGTAGAAGAAACCACACGTAGCGAACAATCATATGTATAACAAATTCAGTTTAAATATCGAGTTTAGTCTATTGACAGGAACTTAATTTCAAATGTTTCAGACCTGCAAGGAGTTGGAAAGACACACATAGAAATAAATACATTATTGGCATTGGGGTGTGGTCAGTGCTATAATAACCAACCAATTATGTGAAGTAAAGACATCACTGACAATGGATCCAGGCTCACTACGAACTGCACAGAATTTTAAAATTTAGGAAACCGAAACAACACATACAAGAGGGAACTGGCAGGGTAGAATGGCATAATCATCGCGAAAGTGGTGCAAATAACAAGAATTATGGAAGAATGGTATAACTAAGCACCATCGGCATGTAACTTTTGCAAACAATAAGAATTATGGAAAATGGAAGAAGTAAACATGACTGCATAATTTCATTGTCTCAGTCTTAAAAAGCTCGTCATCCCACAACCCCAAAACCTCAGTAAGTAACCTCCAAATTGGAAAAAAACAATCAGCTCGTACAATGGAGGATATCAGTTCTTCACATGATCCGCATATTTAGAAACCAAAAAATAGGAGCAAACAAGCTCAGGGAGTACGGCCATGATCCTTGCAGCAAGGACAAGGAGCTAAGGAAATAGGAGGCTTGGAAGAGGAGAGGGCGCACCTCTGCCATGCGCAACGGACCAGACGCAACAATGTGGGGCTCCTACAGCAATTAATGCTAGCAAGCCAGATCGACACATGTGGTGAGGTCGGCCGGCTTGCAAGGAGAGCACACACTAGAGAGAAAAAGGGGAAAAAGAGAGGACAAGGATAGATCAGGCCACACGTCCATAGGGATACCTGGGGCCGCTGTGCTTTATCGAATGGCAGACCGACAACGCTTGATAAGCACAGCGGACACTTAAAATGTGCCAACCTCATTGAGCACGTACAAAATATGCGAAAACAAATATGGCAAAAATCCATTGAGCAGGTACAAAATATGCCAAAAATCGAATGAAAAACACGCTGTGGAACACTATGAACGGCTCCATTGAACAAAAAACAGAATAGGTCCCAAGAGATGGGAAACCCAGAAATGATCAATTGATCATTGGTGTAATTATCACTGAGCAGGTACAAAATATGCAAAAAAATCGAATGAAAAATGCGATGTGAAACACTATGAAGATGCTGCATATATGATAGTGACTGCATACAAATTTAGCAGCAAAATAAAGAATAGCGATGACAGAATGTAAAGCTATTTCCCATAACAAATAGTATTGTAAATCAATATAAGGAACTGTGAGATAGTCACGTATGAAAACAAAAGGTAGAAACTGTGACAACATGTTCTGCCTGTGCTTGTAGAGACGAATCACTTAATCACAAGAAACCTGTAAAATAACAATGGCAGTAGCAATGCAAAGGCTACAATTTTTTTTGAACAGAAACTGCATTTTTGGAGGCCTCAGAACCATAGCAATCATCATTTGTTCATCAACGTGGAGCCTCAAGGCATGTTCACAACTGGTTTATCATCAGGAATTACATATATAAGTAACAGGTCATGCCCAGTACCTCACAGGCGATGAACATCAGAGCATATCTTTGAGGAATGAGTATGGAATTTTCATCACACGCTAAAAAACAAACAGGACGACAAATGTCAAGTGCCTACAATATCAGATCCTAACCAATGAGGAACACATCACATGAAGTGGCCAATGCCAAAAGCAACAGATCATAAGCGAAGAGGCCCTTAGCATAGTTTTGGTGATCCACAACACACCATCAAGGGCACCTAAGAAGCAAGCAGCTATGAACATAGAATCAGCCTTTTATCTTCTAGCTATCTACCAATGCGATTGCCAATTCATGGCATCCTCTGACAGATGAAACAGAGAAGGCAAACATTTAAACAACAACCATTGTAGGCCAAACCCTAGGACAGAAATTGTAGTCATGAAAGTCAAGAATCAGAGAGGCAAAAGCAAGATCCGAAAATATAAGAGGAACGGGAGCACCTGAGAACGGTCTGTGTCCATCGCGACACACAGCGACCGACCAGCATCGGGCATATGCACCATGAGCGGGCACAGAGAGGGAGATGGGGAAAAATGAGGATGTCTCTTCAGTCAGATCATGCCTCTGCCTGCGCCGGCCGCACGACAACCCGGTGGTAGATCAAGACGGAGGGAGAGGGAGGGGAGCCGCTCACGCTGCACTGCGGCCATGACGCTCCACTTTGGTGGAAAAGGTCCACTGCCCCACTGGGGGCGGACGGTGGGCCACCACACCGGATGAGGGGAGAGAGAGAGGGCGGTGTGGCGCACCGTGCCCGCCTTCCCTGGCGCCGGGGCCATGAAGATGCGCAGCGCAGGGAGACCGCCGCGGTCGTGGATCGCCGCAGCGACGCTAGAGAGAGAGAGAGAGAGAGAGACAGAGAGAGAGAGGAGGGGAAGAAACCCTAGGTCATTGCGGCCGCCGTGCCGGGACCCCATGTGGCCACAGGCGTGCAGCGCGCGCGGGGCGTGGAGGACTCACTGCGGAGGGTGACCACCGCAGGGTGGTCACCGCCCCGGTGGCGCCGCGCCAAACCCTAGCTCATCGCGGCGGCGATGTCGGGGCGGAAGACAGGGAGGGGGAGAGGGAGAGGGAGAGGGAGGGGAAGAGGACAAGAGGGTGAGGCACCTTCGCCTCCGGCCGCCGGTGAACAGGAGGCGAAACCCAAGATCGGCGTGGCGGCCATGCCCAGCCGATGTGCCGCGGCCGGGGGTGGAGCGGAGAGGTGGCGCGACGCCCGGGCCCCGTCGGGGGCCGGCGGAGGCGTGGCGCTGCATCACTCGGCGCCGCCGTGTGGCGCCGCAAAACGGTTGCGGGAGCCCGCGCGAGGGAAGAGCGGAGCGGGGGGGCGAGCCGGGTGCGGGCCGTGGTGGCCGGCGCGCCGTGGCAGTGAGCGGTGCCGGCCGGGACGAGGAGCGAGGGAGGGAGAGCGCGGCGCGCTTGGAGAGAGAAAGAGAGGGAAAGCGAGACGAAGGAGAAAGAAGAGAGGAGGCCAACTGAACGATGCGTGGGGAGGGGAAGAGAAACCGAGTAGCGGGCGCGAGCTGACCAATGAGAGAATTTGGGACGACGTGGCCTGGCCGAGCGCGCGGGGCTCTATCGGCTATTGTAGAAGTAAATATGGTCCAAGTTGTACTTTAAAATTTAATTATCAATAAGAAATACTTTGTTCTAGCATATCTAGATCTCTTCTAACTCCCTCGGTCTACAAATCGGGGTTGTTTAAAACTCACTCTGGTTTGCTCGCACCAGAGCATTCGGGACTTCGTGGTCTCTGCACCTTTTTGCAAAAAAGCCCTCTAATTTTGTGATAATAAACCCGTGCTCCAGATTTTTCTCTCCAAACAGTGAACATATTCTAATATATTTTGTATAGACCCCTAGAGTAAAGTTTATTTTTACGTGAAGAAGACAAAATTCTAAAATCGAGTCATTATTTCGAAAACACCCTTACAACTTTCCAGAAACCCCCTTGCACCGCAGCCTGCTTGCCTGTCCCGATCTCTTGATCCTCTCCTTCACTCCAGCAGCCTCGCTCTCGCTTCGGCGCTTGGGTAGCGCCCGAAACCCTAGCTGTCGCCGCATCTTCCCTACGCTCCCTTCCGCCTCGTCGTATTCCCGCACCGGCGTCTTTGGCGACACTCAAAATCTTTGCCGCCGTCGCCTCTTTCCTCCTCTTCACTCTACCTCGCTATGTTGGTGGAGCACATCTAGACTATAGGCAAGGCCGCGTGCTGGGGGGCATATCGACGAGGAAAGCAGTCCTGGCTCCCGTCGTCCCCTCGATCCATGAAGGAGGGCAGATGCCACCGTCTCCGGTGACTACCATGCCTTACCACCTCTCCTCTTTACTTGCTCCCTTTACTTTCTATGAGTCAATGGTCGACTTCTAGCCGGCTGCAGCTCTGGCAACTCCTCTGCCGGATCCATCGGTTGCGTGGTTGGATCCGTCGCCTCGGTGGCCAGATCCATTGCCTGATTTGTCCTTATGCCTCGGTCATGGATTTTTAAGTAGGTCGTCAGCACTAGCGCCACGGTGGCTGTGGCGGTGCATTAGATGCCCTGCTAGCTCTGCTCCAATGCACGGGCGTCGTGGTGGTGGAGGAGCAGCAGCATGACGACACAATCGGCAGGCCTTCGCATGCGCCGTTACTGACATATGCTCGAGAGTTGTGGCCGCAGCGGCGGTTCCTGCGACAGTGTCTGCGCTCGTGGCCAAGACCGAGAAGCGGAGGAAGTGGTCAAGGTCGTGCGTGCTGCACCACTGCATCAGGTGAGGCACAACAAGTCCCAGGAGGTCGAGAGCCACTGGATGATGCACATCGCCATGCAGCACAACCGGCGGCGCTAATGAATGACCACCTCGCGTCGCTCCGCTCCGTCATCCCCTCCAGCTACATCTACCGCGTAAGCCATCTACTCATCTCTAAGATATCTGAACTTCGTGTGTCATTTCTTTTGCGATATCTTCCAAAATTTTTGCATACTCCATTATTTCTGTCGGCAAGAAGAAGCACCCATGACCCAATCCTTGCGATGAAGAAATAATAAGGAAATATTAATTCAAATGGTATCAGCAGGGATGCTAATCAATTGAAGTAATGTATTAATAGTTTACTACGGATGGTTCATGACTTAAACATATGGGTATTTTGCTGGCAGAGACTCATGGCAGATAATATGCAATGCAATGCCAGGCAGTTGCAACTTACAAATAGTCAAGAACATACCGCCTCTCCTTTCATTTTGTCCTGGGAAGTTGATGGAAGAGGAGCACTAGCAATAAAAATCTCATGAACAGAACAATGGTGAACACAACAAACTAGACCAGCCTGTAGATATCTGTTGTTGTGTGTGTCAGTTGTTGCCTCTTTTTTCTTTAAGGGGAAATTTGCTGGGGGACACTAAAAGTGGTGCGCATTTGCTGAAACACACTTTTTCATGTACCACTTACCACTAAAACAGTTGCCATTTGTAAACCATAAGGCCAATGGCTATGAAATTTTAACAGCAACAAGATAGGATAGTTATCTATAAATCATCTAATACTCACTTCCATAGAAAATGTCGTTAAGGTCTCGTAATGGCACCACCAGCAAATCATGTCTGTTAAGGTTGCTGGTGGACAACGTTACGAGGCCTTAACGACATTTTCTATGGAAGTGAGTATTAGATGATTTGTAGATAACTATCCTATCTTGTTGCTGTTAAAATTTCATAGCCATTGGCCTTACGGTTTACAAATGGAAACTGTTTTAGTGGTGAGCGTTACATGAAAAAGTGTGTTCCAGCAAATGCGCGCCACTTTTTGTGTGTCCCAGCACATTTTGCCTTTCTTTAAAGGATCTTCCCACCAACAAGTTTCACTAGCAATCTTGATGAAAGAAGACCAAAGTAGTTTTGTCCCTAACCAGTAATGCTGCAATGTAGGAACTGGAGTTGCTCTGGCGTGGTGAGAGCATGCTGCTGAGCTACAAGGTGCGGCAGCATACAAGGTGTTGTTATTTGTTTCGATTTCTTTCTTCTTCATTGGTTGGACTATTTAGGTTGATATACTTATCTAACTTGATTTTGCCTCTGCTTTGTGCTTCAGGGCCTCTTTGTTCATGCAGCACCGCCCATCCAACAGGAGCAACTCTGGAATCTGGATCACACCAGCTCTGGCTCCCCCAGTTGGATCTCCACCTACTGGAAGTATTAGTCGGCCATGTATTCTGGTGAATTATGTAGCTGCAGATATAATTGATCGGGCTTGTCTAGTTGAAACTTGTGTGTTTTAAGGTAGCCAACACATGGGTGTTTTTTTGTCAAAAAAAACACATGAATTTCTGGAGCTCAAAAACCATGTGTTTTTTTTACACTTAACACCCAAATTTGGGCTGACTACGAAACACAAGGGACACAATGGGGGTGTTTGGTTCCCACCCCCTAGAGTTTAGCCACTAAAATTTAGTGGAGGTGACTAGAGTTGTAGTGTTAAAAGTGACTTTTAGTGGGGGTGTTTGGAACTTTAGTGACTAAAAGTGACTAAACTTTAGTGGCTAAACTCTAGGGGGTGGGAACCAAACACCCCCAATATATCCATGTGTTTTTTTCTTAACTAGCACACAAACTTGACCCAGACAGAAAAACATGTGTTTTACAAGAAAGCAGCACACAAAATTTGTCTCTCTACATGTCGTAATTGACCTCTGTTTGAATTATAATCAGAGTGTAATTATGTAAGTGATTCCAGAGACCGATTACAAGAGACAACTCCCAACTCTTGTACAAAACGTCATCTTTCATCTAACACAACCACATATAATAGAATACAATTTATATCAAAAGAGGGGCAATTAACAATATTTTAAACAACAGATTTTCTTCCACGTTGGTTCCCCTTCTGCAACGGCAGAAAACATGACAGATAGTATAATTCATGGTGTCAAACACACTAAGACAAATAAAAATATATTGTAAATTACAAAATATTAAAAAAAATTGCTCATTTTAACTAGTGCAATTTCTAGTACTAAAGAAGAATGCAATATCAGATCTTGTTAGTTTACTTGCAAAATAAGATCCTTCACAAATAAATAGAGCGACATTTCTACGTCTAATACAAACCTGATAGTAGCTGTTACCTGAAATTATCAACCAAACAGAACATTGCAGGTACAAAGAGGATTAGGAGAAACTAGGGAACAAAAATCAAAGAGCGTCATTGTACCTCCTTTAGAAGAGTTCTTATGGCGTCAGGAGCCAACTACAGGATTACAGGTACAAGGAAGAATTGGGAAAAATCACAAATCAGCAGCCTCACCGGACATCTGTTGAGAGAGCTCCTTTGGTGTCAGTGTTAGAAACAGAGGAGCTTTCCGGTCAATCATCAACCCACATCTGTTTAGAAATTGAAGAGTAAGATTCTGATAAGCAGCCATAGAAAAGTAATCCAGTAATGTCTCCAGCTAAATAAAAAATAAGAAAAAGGGTAAGTCCCAGCGTTTTCATTGGCACAGTTCACATTCACTCACTCATAAATGTGGAGCTTTCCGTTGGCAACAACTTGCTATCTTGGTGCGGGGCTGACTCTACTAGCCTGCTCGTGGGTCGATGGCTGGCTACAGACTTGCGGTCATAGATGTGGAGCTGTGGAGGCCCGTTACAGATGTGGAGCTGTGGAGGCCAGAAACGGGGGCAGGTCTAGTCCTGCGAGCTTCGGATGAGGCAACGACATATGGTATATGTTGATATAAGCCGACTCACAATTATTATAAATGGAGCTTCTATCCCTCATCATAATTAACATATTAAATTTTATTTTGTATACAAATACAAGGACAAAATATGGTATATGTTGGCACAAAACAGAGTTAACATATTATAATTTTTCTATAGAAAGAAAATGACAAAAATGTGGTATGTTAGCACAAATCACAACTAATAGAATACAATTTTTTTCTATAGAAAGACAAGGACAAACATGTGGTATGTATTGACACAATTCACAATATACAGAAATATGTTGGCAAAAATCACAAATAGTAGAATAAAATTTTCATCTATAGAACTGAAAGGACAAAAATATGGTATGTATTGGCACAAATCATAATTACCAGATTACAGTTTTGTTGTATAGAAGGACAAAGACAAATATCTAAAATACGTTGGCACAATAACAAAAAAAAATTATAGAAGGACAAGGACAAAAGGCAAAATGAGGTGGCAAATGGTTCAACACCAACATATTGCATATGCTCAGAACTATAATTGTGGTGCTCTAAACTTGCAATTTACTACATATAAATGTGCATTTAAGGAATGAACACTAAATATAGATTATCTATAGGATGACAAAGACAAATAACTTAAATGTGTTGGCATAAATCATAATTAATAGATTGCAAAAACCATGTGCCACACTGCATAGTCCTAAACCATGACAAAAAAAATAGCACGTACCCAAGACAGAAAAATAGCACGTACCTCGAGTGGAGTAGTGCTAGATTGCTATGGGATAGGTGAGGTGGCCGAGATTCGTGAGGCACATAAACATTGCAGGCTCGAAGTAGGGAGAGACCTGCAGGAAGCGTGTAACAAACTCAGGCATCGGTACCATGCACGAATCACCCCCCTCACCAGTCTCTTTAGAGAAGACACACAAAACACAAAATAATCTCTTCTCTACCTAAGTAGGAGAAATTAAGATCACAACAGAAAATTTGGATCCGATCAAGTAATTCCAAGTCATCAATAAATAATGTATAAGGAACTAGACCTGATAGCAGCTATATAAGCAAAATATTATATTAAAATTTGATCTACAAGAACTGACTTGATTAACTAAAGTAGTTGTCTAGATAAAAACAGAGATACTACAAATTTAATGTCTACATAAAACAGTCAATGAAACAGAATGCAAAGAATTGATTTCGTGCTACATATCATTGGGTACAACGCGTGGAATCTCATATTTTACTCCATCATGGGACAAGTTGGAGCAGATAGCATATGAACAGGATGCCTCATTTTAGGATCTTCTACATAATTTTGTAAGTCATCTTTATCATCAAACAATCTAAATAAAGCTACGTTTGGATTATTAAAATAGGGAGTTTTCTTAGTACATGGTTTCTGAACATTTTCTTTCCATGCTTAATCAAATGAAAAAAAAGGGTAAACAAAATGGAAACTTATAAGACAACTAGATATTGCACATGTCAAACACCATAATTGCATTAATCCATATGTGCAATTTACTACTAATAAACATGCAATCAAGAAATAGATACTAATAAGTAATCCTAATTAATAAAAGGTTAAATAAAATCACCTGAAGCTCCATCATGCTTACGGCTACTGCAGGCTCCATTTGATTGTGCTTCAGATAGCTCCAATACAAACATATTCCTGTAATCCAAGCGAACCCGTAAAGTTGCATACTAAGGTATGTAAATTATCCAATGTTGTAAGGTGGTCATATGTAATGTTTCTATGACAAATAAATTTTACATTCCAAGCTTAAAAACCTCTATATCATAGGCACAACAACTATATTTTCTTGAGTTATTTTCAATACACATATAATTCTATATTGAGTTATTTCCAGTACAGCTGCACAATGCGTCTCTAACATCAAGCTAGTTCCACGGAGTGAACAAGTGCTTCAGGGACAGCTAGTGCACTGGACAGGACCACAAAAAACATCATGTTGTTGGCACCAGGGCCAGTAGGCACATGCCAAGCATCCAAAGGAGAAGACCAACACATACATAGGTTAACTGAAGGCAACTTGTTCCTAGCATTAAATCAACAACACAACAACCAATAACAACTAGTGTTGTTGGTCAACACAGGGAATGCCTTCCAGCGAAAGCTTTAGTCATATGTGATAGGCAGGGCTACAACAAAAAGACTAAATCCAATACTTTCAATCTCTAAATAAAATATTCTACATTAACAAAGCCGTATTAGCATTTTGTGTTTTCTGAATGCATCTTCCATTTATGTCAAACTTCAGATTAGCTATTATCTGATAGACTGATACTAGGAAGCTCAGGTGTACAAATATTACCTTCCAACAGTCAACTTGGCCAGCAACATAGGAAGCAAGACCAGAATCATTTGTCTGATACATCAAGAGATATTTGGTAAGAAAGCCCGAACCTGAAGAAATAGATACAATACATTTTGATAGCACAATGTCAAGCTCAGTTTTTAGATAACCTTGTCCATCGTGCCAAGATCCAGCGCTTCAAAGTTTTTCAACACCAGATGTGGAGGTAAGACGAATCTGCATGGTTTCATAGTACAGATGCAGTGTGTATAGGACTCCTAATAGAAAAAAAATGGAAAAATTCATCCGCACAGCAGACTGGGTTCAGTTGTTAGATTAGCACATGTTTTTTATATCAGCTTCCCTGCGGCCAATTCTTGGAGTGTCTGCAGTGAGTGCAATAGCCTTAGAAAAGTATGGGATATACGGGATCAAATATGTATGGGATAAACCATAAATCAATTTTATCTCTAAAAAAATCAGATATACAGGTGTAGCAGCAACGACCTTTTGCCACTGAGACCTCCTGGTTTGTCCAATCCATGCTCGCTCCCTCTGATTCATTTGCCCAAGTCAATACGTGCTAGGCCACAACCTAGGCTCTAGATCTACTCAACCCAAAATTGACTGGAAAATTGATTTTTCAGAGCAAAGGGCGAACCCCACTCCTTGCTCACAGATCTCATCCCAACACAACAACCTCCCTTAACTAGAGGAAGAATCAAGTACCATATAAGGAAAGGGGATCGAGTAACAAACGACGACGCACTAATTTGAATCCAAATGTTTTTAATGAAATCTGGTCTGATAATACCAAATATTTGTGCCACTGCCACATAGGGTGCTGCTGGACTGATAATGGCGCCTCATACAATTGAAATGGTAGCTAACAGCTGTGCGTGCATCAAGAACAGAGGGTAAGGGCGTAAGGCTACATTACATTTCTCTTCATAGCACATATCAATGCTGCTAATGTTTGTCCGTTGACCATTGACAATAAATGAGACAGCAGCAATCAATCTGATGATGGAATTAGTTCAAGAATCAAGAGCAACCTTGCACTAATGCTCATTCCGGTCACAGATAAGTGACTTTTTGTACTTCCTCTTCTCATCTCCTGGATGATATGAACAGGTACAAATAAAGAAAGCATCGCACCATTTTCATAGTTGAAACTATGCTAGTGTCTTAAAGAAAAGGGACCATGTCCTTGAGAAATGGAAGCAAAGTGTTGTGGTTATTTAACACAAAAGCATGCAGTTGCATCAAAATTAAACAGAATTAAAACTTACTAGCAGTGGAGGGGAATTCTGTTCCAGCTTAGCTTGAAGCAGATCACAAGCACCACTTGATCAACAACTCACAGGACCGAAACACACAAGCTCAGTTAAACAGATACAACCTATTGTTGACTGACAAAAGCATCCTAAGCACATTAGCATCCAGGAATGCGATATGGAGAACATAAATGCTTAACAGCTGGTTGTCAGTCTAAGGATATAACACGCCGTGGCCATCAGCCACACCATTACTTGCAACCTGCATTGCTACTAGAATAAAGATCAGACAACCCATTACTTGCAACCCTGAAGGTTGGTTAAATAGAGCAACCATGCACACACAAGGCTTCGAAAAGAAAAAAAAACAGATGCGTAGGTAGCCCTAATGAACAAATATTTCTATTTGTGGTATTATGCTTACCGACATGGCCCTGTTTCTTCAGATACCAGGATTTCATACACATTGACTTGTGCAGACAGCAGAGCATCATTGTGCACGTTCTTACACACACTATTCCACTATCACGTACGAAGAGCATCAGGACAGTACAAACACCAGCAGCTCAACCAGAGAAGAGTGGTTTGCTCTCGCTGGCCATACCGCTAGTGAACACTCAAACAAATTGCGAGGAAGGTGAACACTAAAACACTGAACTTGAACTGAACTTTCAGAAAACTATAGCTGACCTGAATCGAACTAGCTTTAGATAACTGAAACTGAAAGTACTAAACAATGAAACATTAATTTACAACTAAGATACATCAAACAATAGGACAACAACATCAAACATCCATTAGGCAGACACAACATGCTAGATTCATCCACACAACCACAATGACCATCACCTATAGCAAAGAACCAAATCACAGACAACAAACTACCACCACACCTTAGTTAGCAGAAAGCCACAAACTACTCCACAAGGGACCAAACAACAAGGCCAATAGGACAGGGTGAAACACAGAGGCCCTCAATGTAAATATAGATTGTCATTGAGGACTACACGCACCTCCTCGGGCTAATCGATTACAAATCCGAAACGGAAAAGGGGATCTGATACATGGAGCAATAGATCAGCAACACAGGTACAAATACAAAGAAGAGAGGGCTACCACACACCAGAAGATGTAAATATAGATTGTCATTGAGGACTACACGCACCTCCTCGGGCTAATCGATTACAAATCCGAAACGGAAAAGGGGATCTGATACATGGAGCAACAGATGAGCAACACAGGTACAAATACAAAGAAGAGAGTGCTACCACACACCAGAAGATGTCCTCAGGGCTGTTCGGAGACCTCCGCCTGTGATTCCACTGGACCAATCTCCGTGCCACGATGAGCTCGATTCTCCATTTCCAATCCTAACGCACGGGTGTCTGGCTCGAGGTCGCCTCCATTTCCATCCCTAACATCACATGAACAAGCAGCAGATTTTAGACAACTGCTCAATAGGAAGTAAGGCAAAAGGAATCGCACCTTAGAGCATATTCAGCAACAAAAATTTCATGGAATCGAAGGAAGCAAAAGGAACGAACCTTGGAGACTAATGGATACGCAAGCAGGGAGTTAGGGAAGCCACCGCCAGTAGGAAGCGCCGCCGCCACGCACGCACAGTCGCGGCCCGCCTCGCCGGAGGAAGAGATGGTGGAGTCAGGGGGCGAGGAACTCGGGCTCTGGTGAGGGAGACCGAGGAACTGGGGCTCTGGTGAGGGAGAATGGGAGAGGGTCTCGCAGGGAAGAAGACGTCGGGGAAATGAAACACCAGGTGTGGAGCCCTCCAGTCAGAGAAACAACTCAAACAAAATGATAGGCACGCACGATGCCCATCACACGGACAGAAAAATCGTGTGCTCGCAAATAAAAAAACACACAGGCACAAGATAGTATTTCTGAATTGATCCGAAACCTGAACATAAATATTCATTTCATTTATTCCTTTGTTTGAGGTAGACACTTGCTTAATGACATCAATATTGCCCTGTGTAGTTATTAGGATATAATTGATTCAAAATCCAAATGCGCTTTGGAACACGATACTTAATAGGGATTTTTGTTACCTTTAAAAATTAGGACATAAAAGATATATCAGGTCTTAGGCGTTGATATTGCGGTTATTCTAACAATTCCTTTGTGCGCTCAGATTTAACCTACCATCTAATTTAATTATAAGTTGGGTAGATTTCTGTTCTACTGAGTCATTGCAGGGCGTCCGAAGGGTGCCTGATGTTCTAGTAACTATTGTTTTCGTTTTCCGAGAAACATGTTTGATTAAATATATATTGAAAATATTAATATTTATTGTATATAATTAGTACTACTGGGAAGATCTTTAGATCTAGTTTTTTTAACAAATTTATTTGAAGATATAAATGTTGTATGTATTTGCTATAAAATCGAGTCAAACTTACACACACCAATAGCGACAGTAATTTAGGGATGAAGAGAGTAAGTCATATTTTCCTAAGTTTGACTAATTTATAGTAAAATACATCTACATCCGTACTTTTAAATTAATTCAGTTAATTATATTCACTATAAACGTATATTGATAGTGCAGTTATTTGAAGGGAGGAGGTATGTACCCAATAATATAGTACCTCATGTCACGTGTGTTATAGCTACCAGCAAACATGGTGGTCGCAGCCTCATAATATACAACTTGTAGGGTTAAAAATGGATACAATTTTTCCCGCACTGACCTATCCATTTTTCTATATTCACGACCATTTCCATATTGTGAGAAAAATTCAGAAACGATACGAAATTCGGAACAGATGTTCCCAGAATGCGGCAAGAGAGGACACTTTGTGGAGGATTGTCCAACACAAAAGCCCACACCCAAGGACAAGAAAAAGAAGGGATGCAAGGCCAAAGCCCTCACCACCATCAAGACATGAGATGATTCATCGAGTGAAGATGAAGTCCAACACAAGAGGCGCGGCCGCAAGCACTCATCATCAAGCTCCTCGTGTATGTGTCTTATGGCACAAGGTAACGAAAGTTCTATCTCTAGTGATAGTGATAGTGATGATGAGCTACCTTCTTATGATTAAATTGTGCTAGATAATCTCAATTATGCTAAGGGTTGCACTAGTCAACAAAAGAAAATAAAAGCTTTGCAAGAAAAACTAGATAGTTCTCAACAAGCTTATAACAACTTAGTTGACCAATTTGAACCTTTTCTAACCTCAATGTTGAGTTATCTAGTAAAATTGACAAGCTAGAAGCTAGTGTAAGCACAAGTGAAAGCACAATTAGTGATGAGCAACTTGTAAAAAAAATGAAAAACTAAAAGCAAAGTTAGCTAGCACACAGATGCTTATAAAAGTTTGCTTGCCAAAATAGAAATCATGTGCAAACATTGTGATGAGCGAACTCATAAAGTTGCTAACCTTGAACCCATCAGAGCAAACCCCACCGAGGCACCTAAAAGTAAAAACTCAATTTTTGATACACCTAAAAAGGATGCCTCTACTTCTTGCATTGATTTAATTGATTTAAACTCACTCATGTGCAAACAAGCTTGTGTTGAAGATGTGATTGTAGAAACATGTACACGATAAGTTGCAATGGAAAATGAGCTACTAAGACAAGAAGTGGCCCGCCTCACCATGGACTTGACTCAAGCAAAAGGCAAAACAAAGCAAACCCAAACTCATCAAGATAACACCATCAAGGGAGTGAAGAAGCTTGATGAGGAGCAAACCGTGGTTTGTTATGTTTGCCACAAGGAAGGTCACAAGTCCTATGAGTGCAAGGTCTCAACAAGAAAAAGAAGAAAGAGGAAAACAAAAGGCAAACAAGCAAGCTCTCAAACACCTACACCAACAAGGTGAACAAGAAGGCCTCCACACCTTATCTTTTGAATAAGAAGAAAAATGACAAGGTGGTGGCCATCAAGGTGAACAAGCAAGCCAACAATGGGGCCAAACGCATTTGGGTGCCTAAGGACATCATTTCAACCATGAAGAGCACCAAAAAGGTTTGGATCCTGAAAGGGAAGTGAGTAGCAAAATAAGCTACGGGGAATTTGGAGACTTGGCAAAGTTTGAGTGCATATCATGGGGTGCATCGCATTGGATCATGTCATTGCCAAGTAAGTTAGTGTATACTAAGGACCCAATTTCCCCTTCCTATGTTAGGTAACTAGATTTAAATTCTTGCAAATTCTTTTAGCACCTAGTTATTTTCATTGCCTAGGTTTGAATTTGCAAATTTAATCCTTTGTCATGCATACACTAGGCTTATCATATGGTAGGATTGCTCGGTATCATTCTCATCCATGGAGCAAACCTACATGGTTTAATTTGCTTAGAAGCACGACACATATCTTCTTTTACTTGTATTTATCTTATATGTGCCAAAGTCCAATAGTATATAAACTAACCTGATTACCATCTTTAATTGGTGTCATATTTCTAGTGATGTCAACTTGCCAAATGGTAGTTTGACCTTACAAGTCAATGTGCATGTCTCCTACAAGTATTTCAAACTTGTATGCACACTTTTAGGGGGAGTTTACTCTACAATTTAGAAATTTTGAGATTAACACTATTTTCAAGTTTATCATATGTGTAGTAGTCTCATTGCAACGAAAATGGAGTCCTCGAAGACAAGCATCATGTATGGCGACAATCTAATTGGTATCTACATGTGGTATTCCTAACTGATATCATTTTGTTGATCTCAATTTGATACTCTTATATGCTTTCTCCATGTATTATATAGATTAAACTCCTTTGTGCATTGTTTTGCCGGTTATGCATATGCTTTGTCATATACCATATGTATGCATACACTTAGAGGGAGTTTAGTTTATATAATGTGAGAGTCAAGTTTTGTGATCAATTCCACTCCACATAAGAAGGATCACAAAAGTTGACCCTCCCTTATGCCATTAATGTCTACCTTTTCGGTGTTTGATTCCAAAGGGGAAGAATTTGAAGGACCAAAAGCAAGCCCCAACTTAAACTATCAAATAAATAACCAAAACCAAAAATTCAAATTTTGTTTGCGGTTATTATTTTTGGGATGGTCCGAGAAAGGGAGGAAGTGGCTTATGGAGTTAGGGGGATCCATAATGCTACAAAGGGACTCTATGGCAAGGGCAAGATAAGTCATATAAGTTTTTTCAATTTTGTATCTTTTAGCATCATATGACCTTGTCTTTGCATTGCATCCTAGCAAGTAGATTGCATTTTAAAATTATGTATCTATTATTTGCTTGCTTTGGTCGTGTTGTCATCAATCACCAAAAAGGGGGAGATTGTAAGGAAAATGGATCTCGGCCCATTTGACTTTGGATTTTGGTGTTTGATGATCAACATGACCAAATTGGACTAATGCGTTTGCAAGTGTTTCTTTTGTAGTCCAATAGGATGCAAAGGGTGACTTGGACAAAGGCGACGTGGTTATCCGATGATGAACACCTAAGCAAGACATTTGAAGCTCAATAGAAGACTCTCAAGATCAAGCAAAGTACAAGACACAAGATTGGAACTAAGACAGCGCAAGAAATCATAAAGAAACGAAGAAAAAGCTACATCAGACGCTGCATCGGACGTTGCCCATACAAGTGTCGGACGCACCGATGGTAAACCCTAGCTCAAGTCAGCGCCAGCAGAAGCATCAGACGCTGAGACCGAGCACATCGGATGTGACGGTAACACTGTGCAGCTTGCACAACACGCATCAGACGCGTCAGATGAACATGGGACACTGAAGGACCCATGCGTCTGATGCCTATGCAGAGAGGTTTAAGAGAGGCTCTAAAGACATTGTAAGGAAAATGGACCTCGACCCATTTGACTTTGGATTTTGGTATTTTATGATGATCAACATAATCAAATTGGACTAATGTGTTTGCAAGTGTTTATTTTATTGTCCATTAGGACGCAAAGGGTGACTTGGACAAAGGCGACGTGGTGATCCGATGATGAACACCTCAAGCAAGACATTTGAAGCTCAATAGAAGACTCTCAAGATAAAAGCAAAGTCTAAGGCACAAGATTGGAACCAAGACGCTGCAAGAAATCAAGAAGAAAAGAAGAAAAAGGTACATCGGACGCTGACCATACAGGCGTCGGACGCACCGATGGTAAACCCTAGCTCAAGCCAGCGCCAGCATAAGCATCGGATGCTGAGGCCGAGCACATAGAATGCGAAAGAACTGTGCATCGTGCACAGTAATGCATCAGACGTGTCAGATGCACATCGGACGCTGATGTCCGATGCCTATGCGGAGAGGTTCCAGAGAGGCTCTGGCGACATTGGACGTTGTCAGAATCCAATGTGACTGAGAGCCAGGCTGGCAACTAGCCGTTATGGAGCATCAGACGCGCGATCGATGACCCTGACTTCAGCGTTCGATGCTACGTTGTGAAGTCCAATTTGCTCTTCAACGGCTCTATTTGCTTGGAGCTCTATAAATACGTAGCCCTATGGCCGGCCAAAACAGTATGGTTGGAGCTCAAGGAAGTATACCAAGTGTTGAGACACATTTATTTGCCCTAGCCACCAAAGTGCTTAGTGAAATACTAGGTGATTAGTGTAGGTGTTTTACGAAGTGCTTAGGCTAGTTAGACCATCGCTTTGCGCTTGCTCTAGGTGTAATACCTAGTGTTTGGCGAGGTTAGCAAACCTCTTACCTACCGGTGCTTGCGCGCACCGTTATTGTACATCGGAGGGGCTTGTAGTCTTGCGAGACCACACCAACCGTGTTTGTGGTGTGGCCGCCACTGTGTACCGAAGGGAACAAGGCCCGTGGTGGTTCGGCCGGAAGCTTGATAGTGAAGACGGTGGAGAGCATCCGGGAGAGATTTCGCCAAGAGTGGCTTAACCGGAGATCCACTTGCACGTGGGGAAGGACCGGAGCTATCCACAGAGTTACTCGACCGGGAGCTTGGCCCTTGTGAGGGGCTCCAACGAGGACTAGGGAAAGCTTGCGCGCTTCAAGATACCTTGGTAAAAATACCGGAGTCGTCGACAGGAGTTTGCATCCCTACCTCACTCTTTAGCTTCTACATTTACTTTGCTACCTTGGTTATGTGCTTTACCTTTCCTAGCTTAGTTGATAGGCTAGTTGATAGAATTGGAACCTAGGTTGCATAACTCTTTTGCGGTAGAGATAGCAACACACCTAGAAAAACCTAAGTTGCACAATAGATAGTTTACTTTCTTGTGTAGTTTTTGGCTAAGGAGAAATTAGAGGCCATAGTTTCAGACATCGGACGCGTCAGATGGTGCCACATCAGACGCTGTCAAAGTCCGATGTGACTGAGAGCCAGGCTGGCAACTAGCCGTTATGTGACATCAGGCGTGCGTCCGATGCTCCCATCTGGAGCATTTGATGCTACGCAGAAAAGTCCATCAATGGTGTCCAACGGCTCTATTTGCTTGGTGGCCTATATATACCCCCATGGTCGGCCAAATTGGTATGGTTGGAGCTCAAGGAAGCATACCAAGTGTTGAGACACATATTTAGATGCTCTAGCCACCATCGGTTTGCACTTTCTCTAGGTCTTATGCCTTTGTTTAGTGAGGTTTGCATACCTCTTATCACTCGGTGCTTGCGCACATCGTTGTTGTACATCGGAAGGGCTTGTAGTCTTGCGAGACTACACCAACAGCTTTTGTGGTGTGACCACCACCATGTACCATATCAAAGGGAAAAAGGCCAACGGTGATTCGGCCGGAAGCTTGATAGTGAAGACGGCAGGGAGCATCCAAGAGAGGCTTTGCCACGAGTGGCTTAACCGGAGACCCATTTGCGCGTGGGGAAGGCCCGGAGCTATCCATAGAGTTACCCGACCGGGAGCTTAGCTCTTGCAAGGGATTCCTTGCGAGGGGCTCCAACGAGGACTAGGAGGAAGCTTGCGCGCTTCTCGATACCTGGTAAAAATACTGGTGACGGGAGTTTGCATCTCTTCCTCATCTTTACTTCTGCATTTACTTTGCTACCTTGGTTGTATTTTTTTACCTTTCCTAGCTTAGTTAATAGGCTAGTTGATAGTTTGGAACCTAGGTTACATAGCTTTTTTGTGGTAGAGATAGCAACACAGCTAGCAAGATTAATATTTCTTGCTTAGGTTTTGACTAGGTGATAATTAGAGACCATAGTTTAGAGTTGAGTTTTTAATTGTCTAATTCACGCTCACTCTTAGACGTCACGGTCCTTTCCATAGGCTAGCTCTAGGCCCATAATAAATCCAATAGCAGTTAGGATTGAAATTAATGGGGAAGAGGTATTTAGCAGAGCTGTACATATATATACTTGCATTAAATCGAAATTTGCACCGTACCCTAGCTCTAGCTCTTGGTTAGGGGCGCACGTCTCCTCCCTCCTCCCTCCTCCCTCCTCCCCTCCTTCATAATAGTAGGCCAGGAGCTGCCGCTCGACCCCAAAAGGCCAAAACTACCTCTCTAATCATCACCGTCTTGTCCATCATCACGCGTCGCGCGTGTAGTTCCTTGTGGCGTTGGTGCTTTGAAAAAATCATGTAAGCAGGTGCGTCGAATCACTATCTCTCTCGTCCGTATACATGATTACTCAAATCGATTATTCTCTTTCTCGAATAGATCGACCTGTCTCTAGTAGAATACCGTGTACCGTCCGCCATTGCCTAGCTCGCGCAAAATTCTTCCATAGTTCCATCAACCCACGAGATCGATATGATCGTCCAATGGCGGCCACACACACATGCACATCGATCGCGATCACCAAGCAACTGAAGCAAGCTGACCAGCTGGCGCGCGGCGTCGCTCGCGCGCTAGCTCCAGAGGTCGACGACGACCTGCAAGCATCACGACAAACATTTCGCGTCATCCGGCGCGCGGTGGCTATAAGTAGCACGCGCTCGCGCTCGACGCTCCAAGAGAAAACCATCACGAGAGACGCCGTTCAGCGGCAGCAGCTACGGATCTCGCAATGGCTGCGAGGCTTGCGCTCCTCCTCACCGTGACGACGACCCTCCTCCTCTCCGCCGCCGCGGACGGGTGGAGCACCGGCTGCCCGTCGCCGGGGACTCCGACGACCCCGCCGCAGCCTCCGTCCGGCGGGGGTGGTGGTGGTGGTGGTAGCAGCTCCGGCAGCTGCCCGATCGACGCGCTCAAGCTGGAGGTATGCGCGAACGTGCTGAACCTGCTGAGGCTTAACATCGGCGTGCCCGACGACGAGGAGTGCTGCCCGCTGCTGGAGGGGCTCGTCGATCTCGACGCAGCCGTCTGCCTCTGCCTCGCCATCAGGGCCAACGTCCTCGGCATCGTGCTCAACATCCCCCTCGACCTCACTCTCCTCCTCAACTACTGCCACAAGGACCGCGTCGCCGGCTTCACCTGCCCGGCCAACTGAACGTATATAAACACGTACAGTACGTGTGCATGCAAGCGGTCATGTCGGTACGTGTCATGAACGTACGGGACCTATATTCTATATGCTGTACTACATGCGCCCGCGTCGTCCCGACTTTCTGCACTCATGCAGATTTATATATAATATTATTGTATATATACGTGTTTGTATCATGTTATGTTACCCAGTAAAGCTCATGCTTGAATTGTAGGACGTACGCCGTAACGTCGTCCCATCGATAAAACTGAGTGTGTTGTATGCGTACTATTGTTAAATAAATTCATCATGTCTCCAATTTATGTGTCTCAGATGTATCTTTCTTCTATTGCAAAATCCAGATTCGTAGGGGTGGTACAGGAACGCCACAAGTGTCATCGACATACAGGTTTAGAAAAAAAAAATTTCTATTTTTGAACTTTAACCAACACCATTATCCTTCTCATTCTCTTCAAAAACTCAAACTTTCTAATGTAGCATCAACTTTGAATACCACTATTTAGATCCCTGTTTTAAATAGCGGGCTAAGCCTCTTAGCGGGAGCCTCTCCAAAAGGCTAAGAAAAGCTATAGCGCGCTAATAGCGGGCTAAGCCATTTAGCGGCTGAGCAAAAAATATGTCAAACATCATGTAATTTCACACATATTAAAGATGATACATCAATAACTTAACAGACATGATATATGATACATCACTAACACATTACATCAAAGTTCGTAGTTCATACATGATACATAACTAACATCATACATCAATAGGGACATACATGAGTTTAAAGTTCAAGCTTAACAGACAGCTAGACAAACAAACAAAAGGCTTGGAGCAATAGGCCATAGTCTCGCACGTCCCTGCTATTTGGGCCTCCAAGTTGGGCTGATGGGAAATGAAGCCCAAGCCAAGTTAGCGGCGCTAAATGAACCCAGTTTAGCGAATTTAGCGCGCTATTAGCAGCTAATAGCGGGAAAAATCGTTTAGCGTTAAAATCTTCATAGCTTAGCAGTTGTCTTCCCGAAACGCTATTTAGCGCTATAGCGTCCGCTATAGCGCGCTATTTAAAACAGGGATTTAGATGCTTGATTTAAATCCATAAATGGATTTCTTAAGACGACATCCCAAACGTTCTTTTTCTTCGATGACAAAGTCTTTCGGCTATGTCATGTAAACATTCTCATATAAATCCTCATTTAATGAAAACTGTCATTACATCTCTAAATCATTATGTGTCATTAACACTTGTTAAAGTGTTTTTCTTTTCTTTTGTGAATCCTGTCGCCACAACTGGTGTTATGTCTTTCTACATTCCCTTTGTAGCCATGTAATGACTTGTGGACCCATTACGATCCACTGTTTTGGCTCTATTAGGAATGACTTTGGAGTCCCTAACATTGTTGGTAACTTTCGATTTCATTTCATCCTAGGCGAGTTAGTGTTTCTATGGCTTCTTCAAATGAGTTGGGATTACCCTCCATTTGAACTTCTGCTAACATAGACTTTGTTTTTCTTATTCTTTGAAACTTTTTTGGGTACAAATAATGACACTTCTTTTACATGAGCATTGCCAACACGTAATTGATTCTTTAGGCTCCTATATTACAATATCCTTGTTCACATTACTCATCTTTCCAAAAGAGCTAACAACAAGTGTTGTATAGGCCATACAACATCAACAGGTATAATTGTTCTTAAGTCATTGGAGTGGGCACGCGATCTCACTTCTCTTCAAGTCTTAGATCTCTACATACCATGCTCCCCCAAATTATCTCATCTTTTTGTAAAGATGGTGCTTCCTCAAATTTCTTATTTGGTTTTAATCTGTCAAAACTCATATGGTGCCTTAAGCACCACTTTAATATCTTTGAGGCTCGTACAGTACGAATACTGGCTTACTATGCTATATTTATGTCAGAATCATAAAGGTCTAGGAATTTAGCTATTTCTTTCTTAGGGGTATCGTTATTATGACCGTTGTACTCCCCCAACGGGCACTTTTATCTATATAGGTCACTCTTGCCCTCAATGCATACTATGCATCGTATTACTTGAGGTATAGTGGAATGGAGAGATCTTTCTTAGTTAATCTGTAGCACCTGGTTTTAAAGAACAAAACCAGATACACCATATGTGTGCCCAGGAAGTCCACACATACAACCACAGAAGGAAAAGATATCAAAAACAGTGTTCTATATAACGAAACACAGTTATAACTAAAACTTACATCAAAGTTAAGCGGAATGGATACTAAACTTTCTCTTCAAGCTCCATTCTTCACAGGGACAGCTGACTGGGGGTAACATATGCCTAGCACTTCCATCAGTCTTCTACGAAACTCATCTGTGTCTTCACCACGCTTCCGCTGCGCAACTCTGATGGAGACTGAGGGTGTGGGGGAAATAGCAAGGGTGAGCACATGTCGTACTCAGCAAATACAACATGGGGTCATGAAGCTCAAAAGGCTTGACACTGGTTTACTGCGGTTAGCACTTTTAGTTGAGTCAATATTTTAGCATTAGATAGTCATCAAGTTATGCTTACATCCCATTCAAACCACATGAATAATATTATGAGCAACCACATCAAAGATTAACAAATTAACAATAGTAATATGAACATAAAGTATATTTCGTTTAAGTTATTAGCCTGCAAGTTTTCCGAGCCGCTCGTGACCGTGAGCACGGCTGATATATCAGTTTATTACTCTGCAGAGTTTGTACAACTTTACCCGTGAGCCGTGATCCCCATATGTCAGGGGTTGCAAATCCCATATCACCTCTTCCAAGGAGGTGCGGCAGGGTACACTATGAAGTCTTTCGAGGTTCCCCTAACAAGATAGTGGCCACTAGGTTTCCAATCGGCAAGCAGATATAGGAACACCCCTTTCCGATGGCACATTCCTTCCCGGCTATACACATGAGACCAGGCGGCCGTCCTATACCCGAGTCGTCGAGCCCCTTTTGTGCCCTTTCAGGTAACCACCATCAAGCGAGGAGAGGTCCTCGAACCAACTAAAACCAGAGCCATGTAGCCCTCACGGTTGTACTGTATGTCCCAGCTTTTGCCCGCAGAAGATCATTTAGAGGGGGTCAGATGTTCACATTACATGGAAACAAGTTATCAGTATGTGTTGCACATATTATTAGTCATCTCGTTGGTTCATATAGTTTGGAGTTAAGCACTAGCAGATCTACCCATATGCATATATCCCGTGGTAGCAAGGTATAAAGTTGAATCATCTAGATAAACCTATGGCTTGCAAATTTGACACATGCACATGAATAGTGAATTATAAATGAGTAGGCAACAAGGATGGTCCCATGTTATACTTGCCTGTTACACTTGACCAATTCTCACATCATCATCTCTGGGTCATCACCTTCTGATCTTCAGCGCGCACAACCGGTCGTCGTCTACTCCTATCAAGCACCACACATAGGCAGACATACAAGCAAACAACATAGACGACTATGAACAACACAACCGAGACAAAACAACGTCCTAAAAGAGAGCTCGTACTACGGTCGCGGGATCGCGCACGAAACGACTGAGAGACACGTCTACCGAGAATTTTATATGATAAAAGGAAGAACTACCAGCTTGTTTTATTTTAATTAAATAAGATCATGACAAGTTATTAATTCAGATTAGACAAAATATATTTTAATTATTAAGTCGGGCTAGACTAATCATATTTTATTCATAAATATTATCATATAATTTAATCAAGTTAAATGTTAGCTTAGTAAAAGAAAGTAAACATGTGACAACATCTGACCGTAATTTATATGACAACAGTTAGCCTAATCAATTTATAAATTAAAAACATATTTATGTTAGTGACTAATCATGTTAATATTTGTGTATAAAATATCGAAACATAAAACCTACATTGATTTTAATTATAAATCAGTTATAGATTTATTAATCAATTTAATATTTAACTTTATACGGAATAGCATGTGAGATGAAAAACGTTAACACTGCTGCGTAGATCGCGGCGACACAAAACTTACGCAACTGGAACGGACTAAAACGGAGATAAAACGAATAAACGGCGGATAGATAAACATGCGTGGCACAACCCTAAATAATACCTCTGGTCGGTCTTCACGAACGTGGCCATGGCAGCCTCCTGCTGCTGGCCTCGCATGGGGAAGGGAGGGCCACGGCCCTGGCTTGGCCGGCCAGCGGCGGCGCGGGGCTGGGGCCCGCAGGGTAGGACGCCGACGGGTGCACAGGCACCGGCAGCTAGTCTTGGGTGGCCGGAAACGGAAGAACGGTGCGCAGCCGCCCGTGGAGTTCCTCGCCGGAAAAGAATCAAACGGTGATGGATTCGTGAAAAGAAAGACACCACGGTGTAGAGAACGATGAGAGCTACCTCATGGTGGTGACGGTTTTCTCCGGGACGCGACGGTTTGATCGGAAAAGCTCGCCGGAGAGTTCGCCGGAGTTTAAGAGATGCGAAACTTCAGCTTCAGATCTAGGATTATAGAAGTGGCGGCTCGCGAAACGGGCCGTACTTTTGGACTCCTCGCGACGAGATGAACACCGGCATATATATATATATGTAGGGTTTGGATAAGATGGAAAAACGAGATATTTTATTATTTTCGGAATTAATTAATTTCGGGATTAAAATAATTCCAGAAAAGTCCAGAATTGTTGTTTAAGCCACGAAAAATAATCCGATGGCTCCGAAAATTCTAGGAAAATTCTCAGAGACACTTTGAAATATAATGAACCGAAATAAAGTATTTGGAGCTCATGAAATGATATTTTGGAGCATCTAAAAATTAGATTATGCTTGCAGAAAGATCGGAAACTATTCCGAAAAAGGTCAGAAAAATAACCGAGAAGTTTGTAGCGATATGATGATGGATGATGGACTTAAAGGAGTGACTCGGAATATAATTAAAAGGATTTTGGAAAAAAAAAGTCCAACAAGAGGATAGAGCTCAGAACGATAAATTTGGTTTTAGAAAAAGACAGGAACAAACCAGATATAGATAGACAACCTACCAACGTATTTTGAAACTCTACCGACTCACAACACAAGGTCAAACAACAACCAAACATCACATCAAACAACCCATCAAATTGGTTTACCAAAATTTTAAAATTCTTGATTTACTACAACTAAGTGGCGCTAGCTCCAGCTAAACATGGTCAATTTTATAAAAATATTAAAATTATTTATTTTATTTAGTATTTTCTACTCACAACCCAAAATCAGAAAGTTTGGGGTGTGACAATCTTTATCTTCTCTTTCTCAATTTGCATCTCCGCAATCTCCCTCTTGAAATATGGCAAAACTTTACTGCCATAATTTTGAAACTATTCAGAACTCTTGTGAACGAGGAGACATATATAACTTCCTTCATTCACATGATCATGTCATGCAAACAAAGTCATCTCCTGATACATACGGGAGTATACTTTTCTCATTCCACTTCAAGAACTTGACGAAGTCCTTTATTAACTATACTTTTGCAAGTCATGCTTGCATGTTTTCTTTATTTGGGATTGCACCCCTCATGGCCTTAGCCCATTGAATACTTAATGACCATGACACTATCGAAGTGTATAGTCAATACTGAGATGGCATAGAAGCTACCCAAACTTTTATCTTTTTCTTCCAGATCGGGGTAAACTATAAGCACATGAGACATCAAAAACTTTTCCCGCCATGCAGGATAAGTACTTCATCAAACCTTCTCCCATCGTGCGGGATAATTCCCGATAAGAGGGGACATTAATGCCAGAATTGGCTCTCATATTCAATCATCAAATTTAGAAATAAATCTGAATAATCTATGACATACACATTTAATCCAATGTTGGTAACATTAAATATGTATATTGCTTATTACAACTTTTGTCATAATGACTGAAACTTAAATAAATTCTTCATCATATATTTCATGTACTAAACTCTTACTTTCGACCAATGTTTCTGAATTCTTTTCTTTTCAAGCCATACTATCACTTATGTAATGGCATTCTTTCATGCAAAAATCTTCTGAGTCGCAAGTATCCAACTCTTTTCTTTTCTGCCTCCAAGAATGAAAGCATAAAAATCTTTCCTAAAAAAACATTAGTCAACAATGAGCATAAAATAAACCTATGTTAGTCTTATTAAAATGTGTGCATTGAACTTTAAAACTTTCAGTTCTATTCTATATCATGGCTGGGCAGAAAATACAATAAAACAATATTCTTTTACATCAATTCCACATCATCGTTGAGCAAAAATAGAATTAATGTATGCAAACTCAATTAACTCGATGATAATCAATATCATTACACTGGAATACTTTTCACTTGGTCAAGGAAATTTCTTGATTCTTATCTAGTCTCTGGAAGATTGGTCACGTTGACGCAAAATTTACCAAAGATTCAAACTCGAAATTAAACGTATGATATGGTTATCATCAATTTTGGTCAGAAGTTAAAATATTATAATTCAACTTAATTTCATAACTATTGTTCAAAATAAATTATCTCGTTGGTTCAAATTTAATTACAAGACAATCAACACTTTGCAGCAGAAAATGTGAAAGTACTCTTAATACTATTTCCAAAAGCACTTATAAATTACTTAACTAGTCTTTGAACAAAAAATTATCGTTAGATTAAAATATTTGTGCAGAGATTAGTATCAAATCTAACTCAAATTCATCAAAAAAATATCAAAACCTGCTTCTTGATAAATAATAAAACAAATTCACGTCCTTTACTGTGCATTAGCCCCGAAAGCCCAGCGACAAAGCCAGCCCAGCGGCCCATGGTCACCACGTACTGCGCGTGCCCCGTCTGCCCCACACCCAAGCCGCAACTTGGGCCAAGGCCGGGAAAGCTCCTTCCCACCTAGGCTCAAAGGGCTCATGGGATTCTGTCACACCCGGTTTTAAAAACAAAACCAGGTATACACCATATGTGAGCCCAGGAAGTCAAATTTCACATATAGCTACAAATAAAGGGTAATATCGAAAGACAAAGCTCATATATAACGTATAAACACAAAGAACATAACCTTAAGGAGCAGACAGCGGAAAGACACTCCGATCTTCAGATGGAGACACCAACTTCACAGGGAACAACAGACTGGTTGACCACAAGCCTAAGCTTCTTCAAAGCTTAACTCTCTGAGGTGTGGGGAAAAGCAAGAATGAGTCCATGTCGAACTCCACAAGTATAGCAACAAGTGATATAGATCCCAAGTTTCATGATCAATGTAACATAAATAATGAATAGCATAAAATGGTAAATAATGAACATGTTAACCAACAAAAGTCATAAATGTAAAAGTCTTCAAGGCCGCTCGTGTCCTTGAGCAAGGCTGATATATCAGTGTAATAAACTTTGCGCAAAGGTGTACACTTTCCCTGTGAGACGTGAATTGCCCTTTCGCCTGAGGGAGCCAACCTCTTAACCCACTTCCAAGGAAGGTCGGCAGGGTTCACGATGAAGCCTTTCAAAGGTTCGTCTAACAAGTTAGGGCCGCTAGGTCTTAAGGCAAGGGGAAGAAGGGTCTCTCAACCTTGCGGCAACGCAGGCAAGGAGAAAGAAGCCGCCCTAAATCCAGCTCGGCAAGACCCAACGCGCCTATACAGGTGTCCTCTAACAAGCTAGAAAAGGTCCTTATACTGAGCGAAAGCCAGAGCCATATAACCCTCATCAATTGCACTGTAAATCCCAAAGGTGCTCGTACAAATAATTTCTTAAGTTGCTAATAAGTCATTTTTATCATTCGATACATACATTAATTAAGTAACATGATCATGATTGCGAAAAGAAAACTCGATTGCTATACTTGACTTAACTCAAGATCCCTCTTCTGTTGACTTGTAGATTTCTGTTGACTTGTAGATTTCCAAAGCTTGACTCTTGATCTTGAACTTTTGACCACGAACTTCTTCTTGATCACCAACGTATAACTCACCGACTAGACACGATCACAGGACACCACACATGCATCCAATAGCAGTCATGCAATAGCAAACATAGCCTATGATTAGAATAGTACATCAATCATAAGAAAACAAGATAAAGAGTTTTGAAAACTGATCTACGGTTCACTACAGTCACACAAACGTGAAGATCACGCTAAACAGAGTTAAAACGGAAAAGACATGAACTAAACAAGATTAAAGACACTACTTAATAGATTAGATTTAACTCAAATTTTAATTATAGAAAAACAGTACTGAAAGTTATATAGTTTGAAAGAACTTTTCAAAATGAATCTAACGCAAGTTGAACAGATCAAATCGGAGTTAAAACAAAGAAGTTATAAGCGTTTGAAAGCAGTGGCAAATCTGTAAATGAAACAAACCTGATTTTGTAGTTTAAAATAAATAAAAATGAAATTGCAGCTTGGCTGGACTGCGCCTCAATTGAGAAAAAGTACAGGGATCTGGATGAGATTTTGCACAGACTCAATGAATAGGGTTGTTTGGAGTGCGGGTTGATTCTTAAAAAGATGTAAGGGCCTTTTTGCAAAGTGGTGACCGAAGGGTATGCAGCTCTGTGATCCATCGGATCTAAGATGGATGCACCAGATTAAAAGGAGGAGAACAGAGGGCGGCGCACCAGGCCGGAGTTGAGAACGACGGCGGCGCCATCGCCGGACATGGGTGGCGTAGTTCGGACCTGGGGGTAGGGGACGATAGACACCACGGTAAGGGTACCAATCGGTCCAGGAGCTCAAGGCAGTCTCACCTGTGGCGAGGATGACGACGGGGACGACTCGGTGGCGATGGATGGCTCGGTGAGGCGGCGGTGGCTCCTCTGCATACGACGGCGAGCATAGATTAGGCAAAACCGAGGGGGAAAAGAAGGAAAAAGCTCGGGTGGCTTCGGGAGATCCATACGGAGCTCAAGGAATCACTGATGGGTGCAGGAACTCGCCAAGTTGTCGAGCAGACGACGGCGGGATCTATAGGGCGATGGGACTTGCGGCTATAGCGGATTAGGGCATGAGGGCTCGGGTTTTCGGGAAAAGGAGAGGCGGCGGGGGTTATGGAGCCTTTATATAGGACTTGGCCTGGCAGCTAAGGCAGAGGGGAGGGCATAGGTGCGGCGGATTCGGATTCAGGCTTGGGCTCGTAACCGAGCCGGAGTCGAAGGAGGGAGAGGGAGCTGACCGGTGGGGACAGGTGTCAGCGAGAGGGAGGAGGGTGCAGTGCGAACGGAGCGGCTGACAGCGCGGGCCGCGTCGTCAGCGACGAGAAGGGCAAGCGCGCTCGCGCGATGCAACCGGGGAGCCGGGCCGACGGCGGATGCGGCCGAACAGCGAAGAGGGGGAGGCGCTGCGCGCTGAAGGGACGGAGCGGCGAGCTGCTGGGCCGAAACTCGGGCCGCGCAGGGGGAGGAGAAAGGCCGGAGGGGGAGGGGAGGAACAGGCCTACGGGCCAGAATCAAGGAGTGAGGGAGAGAAATAAAATGCTTTTCATTTTTTTTATTTTAGATTTCCAAGGGGATTTTCAAAAGGGATTTGACTCATTTTGAAATCCTTTGAACTTTGATTTAGATCTTTGAGAAAAGAAAGTTTTTGAAACTTTTAACCTTTCCAAACTTTTTATAAAAATGAAACGTCTTTATTTTCAAAACCCTTTCTATGAAATTCATTTTAAAATTGTTTTCGAACCAATTCAAACTCAAATTGAATTTTAGCCAAAACCACACATCACAAAAACTTAAATGCTCCAACATGAATGCACAAACATATTTCTAAACCCTAAGATAAATTTTAATTTAGAGAAAATCTTTATTTCCCTACATTTTATGAGCACAAAAGTTCATAATTAAATCATTTTAACTCTAATTCAAGAAATGCAAATTCCAGGGTGTGACAAATTCCGGCTGTCGGATGCGATCCGACGGTCCTCCACGCGTTTTGCATGAACAAAAACAGGCACAGCGGCCGCATCCCCGAAACCCTAGAGACATTTGCTCTCCATGCCCCTTTCTTCCTCAGCACTGCAAACAGCGGTGGCGGCGGCCACCATGGTTGTCGGGGTCGGTCATGCCCATCGACGCTGGTGAACATCGGGTGTTGTCGGACCTGATCCGGCTCCCTTTCCTCCTCTTTGTCTTCCTCCTCTTCTTTCTCTCTACTTTTGTCGCACGCACAACTGATGTTGACCACATGAAGATGGCGTCAAAGGCGAGCACTCAGCGGAGATGGTAGTGCCACTGTGGTAACCCTTGCTGGCGCACGCTTGCGGCCGGAGCCGCGCGTGGCGTCGTTGAGTGACACTGTGGTGGTGTTCTTTTGCTCGAGCCCGAGGCTAAGATCGCATAGAGGTGGAACCGCATGCCTAGGCACTCCGGCTGATATGTCGCGCTGCATCGAGTTGACGACCGGTAGTTGCGATGGTGCAGGTGGACCTAGGTAGGTACTTTTGTCCCTATCACCATGCCATCTTCTCTATTCCCCTTCTTCTAGGGTTAGCGTTAGGGTTTGGGTCTGTGTCTTCCCACATGCCGATGACATGGCGATCTGGTGCGGCGGCAGGAAAGGCAGGTCCACCCGTCCTGTCATGCTTAGGGTTAGGGTTTCTTTCCCAAAACTATCTCGATTCGATTGAATCAATTCAACTTCATCTCTTCTTTTCCCCAAGCCAGATCTACACTCTACATCCAACCTGGCTTTGATACCATTGTAAAACTATCTAGGAGACTAGGGTTAATCTAGAGGTTGTTCTTGGTTTGATGAACTTGGGATAAACAGGTAGATCAACATAGGATGACTTACTGGAGGGAGAGAGAGGGAGTGAGAAGAGCAAAAGGGCTGACCTTAGACCATGGAGGAGATGGCACTGTTGTGTGGAGAAGATCCAGGCAACGGTGAAGGCGGATGTTGCAAGTGAGAACCGGACGGACGACAACCTGGCAATGGTGAGGCTGTGGACTTCTTGTCGCTGGCAGCACCCCTTTCAGATCAGATTAGGGTTAGGGACTCTAGGTGATAGCGATAGCGGCTCTGAAAAACCTCGTCACCAGTTCCTTGGCCCCCACCTCCTTCTTATAGTGTTGTGAGACAGGTTTCCATCAGCCAGGTAAATGGTTGAGTGCCCCCGATCAGGACACGATATCAGAGCCCGAGTCGACTGTTGGGACTAACTCGGAGGAGATCAACCTAACACTAAGGTGTTGTTTGGTTTAGATTTTGGGACGGTAATGTTAATGTAATCATTTATCACTTCAATTTGTTATACATTGCAATACTTTGTGTGTTTTGTTTGGTTTCAAGCGGGAGCTATCTCACAAAGAGTTGCGCATGCAGAGGCTGAAGCACGCAATGGATAACTCCACAGAGTGGGTGGCATCATTGTTCTGAAGGTCAGCAATCTGACGTGTCAGTCGATTACGTAGCAGCTGAACCAAACAATAAATGAAGTGATTAGGCACTACTACAAATTTTGTCTTCACAACCGATGTATCACTATAGGTTTCAAAGAACCGACTATGATGTACACTTCACAACCGGTTGTGATATGACCAATCAACAGCGATATTTGGGTCATCACTACCAGTTCATATTACTACCGGTTTAGTAATGAATCGCTAGTGTTATTAGGCCATCACTATCAATTTTAGCCATGAACCGCTAGTGATACTATCACTGTCGGTCCGTTGCTTCAACCGTAGTGTTAGGCTGCACGAAAAACTTTATAAGTTCCCCATATGATGTTTGATGGAGATGAACTTTATATCAAAGTTGTAGTACACGACGAGATCTACAATTTTGTAGTTGACAACTTTTTCATTTAAGATCATCTTGATATCAAAATATGTTATTCTTATGATTATATAGAATTCATACAAAGGTATCCATATCTACATAATCATAAGTGAGTTGTGCAATTTGAACGTGTAGTGGTAGAGAATAATCTTGAATGAAGAAATAACCTAAACAAAACTTGTAGATCTCAAAAATTTATGCAACTTTGTATTTGACAACTTTTTCATTTAAAATCGTCTATCAAACCAAAACTACGTCTGAATTCTAATTTGAAATTCAAATTTTTTAAACGACCTTGGATGGAGGGAAACAGAAATGACCAATACAAAACTTATAATCTTGAAAAGTTATGCAACTCTGTAGTTGACAACTTTTTTATTTGAATTTATTTATGTAAGGAAAATTATGTTTGAATTTTCTCATATTTACATCACATTTAAAATTCAAATTCTTCAAACGTCCTCAGACGAAGAAGAAACAACAAACGAGAGTTGTAGATCTCGAAAACTTATAAAACTTTGTTGTAATCGATAACTTTTTGATTAAATTCGTTTAGGGTCCCAAATAATCATTTCAAAATCGAATGAAGATAGAATGAGGAAGACGAATATCTCATTTGGACACGAGAGTCTTATAGGTGGAGTGGTTAGGGAATGAACACGTGATGCTAGAGGTCATGGGTTCGAATGTGGCTAGACATGAAGAGCGTGTTTTTGTACGAAAAAATATGTGACTTGTGACTTAGGCGCAAGACCGTGTGGGTAACTAGTGGGGGCTAACCCTGGTGATAAATATATTTATTTTTCTATTTTTCAACCTGTTTTTTTATTTTTGTAAAACCTCATCCCTACCTGTTTTATTAGGAACCGGTAGTGATTTTACCGGCTCATCACAAGATTTTTTTCTTCTGCCGGTTCAAAAGTCGTTTATATTGGGCTTCTTCAACCCGTTTTGAATCTCTTAGGACACTCACAATGCAGACTCTATCATAGAGTCTAAACCTATTTATTACACTCTTATTTATTGCGTTTGCTGATTTGACAGCATATTTATGAAGAAAAATCAAGACTCCAAGTTATTTAGACTTCAAGTCTATGATATTTTCGAGATAATAAATAGATTTAGACTCTATGTAGAGTCTATATTGTGAGTGCCCTTATATGCTCTAGAACCAAACACGCTCTAAGTGTGGAGCGATGTGTTGTAAACTTAATTAAATCAAATTCTCATTTGGTATTAGTTATATTCGTCAATAATAGGTTGCACACCATAGAGTTTATTAATTTATTAAATTTAATATATATAGGCCGGTCAAGCCTATAATAAATCTAATAGCAGCTAGGATTGAAATTAATGGGGAAGAGGTATTTAACAGAGCTGGAGGGTCTTTCCACTTTCTAGGCCCATGCGAGGGCTTGCCGTCACACGATGTGACTTGAGAAAGGGCCTGCATGGCGATGCCGCCACAGCCCACGGGACGGGATTTGGAATTTGGGAGTCTATGACATCATTTGGCAGAGCTCCACGAAGCGGATTCTCGTAGATAATTACTCTCTGACTGTTAAACATATTTTTCAGCGAGAAGTGATTCTGTGAAGTGATTATCTGAAATGAACTAGGAGGCTGAGAGCTGAAAAAGTAGCTTCACCTGATTCTGTGAAGTGATTCTCTATCCTGATTTTGAGAGTTTAGTCTAAAGAATCAAACAGAATTTATTTCCAGTCACGAGAATCTAAAAGCACAATCGAAGAATGAGGAGCATAGTTCTCCCAACCAGCCCCTATAGATCGGACACCGCCAGATAGAATTCAGACGGAGCAACCAGAGCAACGGAGTGACGGAGTCTCAGCACGCCATCTCGAATCGATGAAAGTATGAAACCGCACATCGCGATTAATTATGATCGAGATCGTCACACAGAGGATTAGCCCAAGGTACTCCGCTGTTGTGTGCTTCTTATTGATTGTGCATGTACGACTAACACGCGAGTCCAAACTGCATGCCGGCCACCGAGCACCGAGGTAAGATTCAGCCTCTAATCTTTCTTCTTCTTTTTCTTTGTATAGAAAAATCATGTTTAGTGGTATTCCTTCTCACATTGTGTGCATGTTTGTACTTGTACTCGTGACAACGACAATAGTTGAAAGGTTATTTTCTACAATAGTATGGCATTTTATTATATTGTAATTGGTGGATATTTTTAACTTATATTTTGAATTTAACACTTAACGCATTATTTAGTGTATGTATATCAATTATATACAATTTTATATTTTTAACCTAATTATCAAATGGTTGGCCAATTTATATATATAATTTTTTGTCGGCATACCTGAGATAAAATTCTAAATCCATCATTGTTGATCTTTTCTGTAACAAACGATAAATAGATTCATCACTCTCCTCTATAGAAATAAATGGATATTCTAAATTACCTTGAGGGCCTAGAATTTTCTTGAGTGTCAAAATGAACTGCCAAGAAAAGTGTAGTTTCCTTGGTTGGAGACATGAACTTCCAAGAAAATGCATATTCTTGACTGCTAAATCAAACTACACTACAGGAGGTTCAGGCTTTGCCGGGTGCTGGCAGCACTCGGCAAAGGGCCTCTCGCACTCGGCAAAGGCTTCGCCGAGTGCCGCACTCGGCGAAGAAATTATCGGCAACGATTTCTTTGCCGAGTGCCAAATATCGGGCACTCGGCAAAGGCTTCGCCGAGTGTCAGGTCAGCACTCGGCGAAGCAAACGGGAGCCGTCATCTGACGGCCTCTTTGCCGAGTGCCACCTTGACCATGACACTCGGCAAAGACGGCCTCTTTGCCGAGTGCCACATTGGCAGGCACTCGGCAAAGAGGGCCTCTTTGCCGCGTGCCACGTGGACTGGCACTCGACAAAGAGGGCCTCTTTGCCGAGTGTCATGGTCAAGGCACTCGGCAAAGAGGCCGAGCTGGGGAAAGTTTGCCCAGCTTTGTCGAGTGTGGCACTCGGCAAAGCTGGGAAAAATAGAAAAAAATTTCTGTTTTCATTTCCCTACACAGAAAACATATCACACATCCATATTCCATTTCAGACAAATATCACATGCATATATATCACACATCCATATATCACATGCATATCCATTTCAGACAAATATCATACGTTCAGTCTCCATGCATCACAAGGTCACAAGTTTATTACAAGTTCATCACAAGTCCATCACATCCATCTCACAAGTCCATGACAAATCTAAGTCGGCCCTCACTGCTCACCTTGGTGCTCAGATTGTGAAGAACCCCCACCTTGCCACGCGTCCCACGACCCGCCCGAAGGACCACCTTGCCAACCTTGCCACCCGGGCGGCGGAGGTCCAGATGGCCACCCGGTGTACCCCGACTGGCCAGGAAGGTAACCTGGCCACCCATAGGGCGGAGGAGGCCCACCGGGGAGCCACCCAGGCTGCGGAGGAGGGCCACCAGTGATGTGCAGAGTGTGCGGAGGAAGGCCAGGTTGAGGAGTCGGTGCTGAACCCTCCGACTGTGAGTGCACAAAGGAGAAGCAAATTCGTTAGCATCTGGAGGACGGCCGTAAAAGTTAAAGAAATATAAATAACCATATATACTCACCGGAGTCTCTGTCGAAGGAGTAACAGGAGGCACAAAAGAAGTGAGCAGCGAGGGAGGCACGACAGCACCCGGGATGTTCAGGCTCCCAAAGAAGTGAGCTATGTCCTGCGTCCTCTGCGCCTCCCGCTGCTGGACGGCCAGTAACTCACGATGATGGGCCGCCACCTGGGCCTCGTGCATGGCCTGCAACATCTGCACCTGGTCCGCCTGGGCCTGCATCTGGGCCTGCAAAATTCGTCGCGTAAGGTTTAAACAATGCAAAGACAAGGTATATGTGTACTAGCAATGAACGACGAATAGAACAAGTACTTACCTGAAGTGCTGCCATCATCTGCTGTGAGGTCGGCTGCCGAGGTCGTATGGGGATGAGGAGCTCGTGCTGGGATTGCTGGCAGCTCGAATCTCGGCGAGGTTGGGAACAGAGGACGAGTCAACTGCGTTGTTGGCTATCCAATACCGACGTGCTGCTTCCCTCCTCCCAGCCTCATCACCAAGTCTATATCTAGGGGCTGGCTGGCCGGATCGAAGTCCTCCCCATGGCGCTCGCGAGCCGCCGTGGTGTACTCGGTGACCTTGGTGTAGGCGTTCGCGTTGGTGTACGCCTCGGGCCCGGTGTTCGGGTCGTACTGGGTGCTCACTGCAGTCGTCTTGCCCTGGTGTGACAAGTAGTACGCCTTGAAAGGGAGGCACTCCTCACCACCATGCAACTGGGACTGCGAGAAAAACACACAGATGATTACAAGTAATGAGTAATTGAGTGTTAGAATAAAAAAATCAGTAGAGCATACCCATCTGTCGGCGTACGTGTTGAGGCTAAGGTTGCCTTGGTGGTGTGGCACCCCAGGCATCTGCAGGCGGCAGTCTCGGCGGGCACTGTGCCTCTCCTACCACTCGTCCGATTTCCACTTCTCCACAATGGCCAACCAGCAGTCTAGGTGATTGGCGCACCAACCAGGACAGAACTGCAAGACAATAAGTATTTAATATGTTAGAAGAGCCGCTAAGTGATGGATGGACCAATCAGTATTACTGTTTCGTACGTACCTGGATGTACTGCTCCCTAGTGAGGTCGGTCTCCCTGGTGAGCAACATCTGCCTAGCATCCGTCTTCTTCACCGCCTTCACTAACACGTCGGCGTTGTAGTTGATGACGCACTGGATCCGCGCCTCGTGGTACATATCCGCGAGCCGGGACCTGCAGACCCTGTCCTGCATGTGCAACGCCTCGGCCTCTCTCCCCGCCTCGCACGCAAAGTACTCCTGCATAAAGACAACATGTACCCTTTCATTATTTCAAGAACGTCCGACAAATACGTATCATTGAGAAATATTGTGCGAGCAAGACTCACCCAGAACTCGGCCCTCGGCAAAGCAAACGACCCTGGATGTCGTCTGATCCGCGACACTTTGCTGAGTGCTCATCTTTTCCGAGTGTACGGCACTCGGCAAAGAGGTGACTTCGCCGAGTGCTTTTCTTTGCCAAGTGTCAGGCACTCGGCAAAAGCAGTCTTTGCCTTGTGCTCAGTCTTCGTCGAGTGCCAGATGTCCGGCACTCGGCAAAGAGGCTCTTTGCCGAGTGCCCGATATTTGGCACTCAGCAAAATTCCAGGCACTCGGCGAAGTCGGTGTTTCCTGTAGTGCTACCAAGACAATTGCTCATCTCCTTGAGTGCTGGCTACTCCAAATTGCCAAGGTGACTTCATGTTTCCTTGAGTGTTATTACAAAACGCTAAGGTAATTGTTCATTTATTTGGATGTTATTTCAAACAACCAAGGTAATCCATATTTTGTTGAGTGTTATTCAAAACCACCAATGCAATTCATATTTCTTTGGGTATAATTGGAAACCGCTAAGGGAGTTTGAGAGCTTTGAACTTCAATTTTTTTGAATTTTTTAAATAATTTCGGATGGAGATATGACCTAAATCAAAGTAATAGTACTCAATAAAATCTAAAACTTTTCAGTTCACACTTTTTACATTTGAAATTGTTTAGAATCTTAAATATTCATTACAAGATTTAACAAACTTTAAGATGTAGTGGTAAGTGCTGAAGCCTTGGGTCAAATGTTTAAATCCTTGGAGCGCATGGTTTCACTGTGTTATTTTTTCCTACTGCTCTCGGCCTCTCTCTTATTTTGTAAATAAAAAAATGTTCGGGCCTACACACACACATTCTTGCTCTTGCTCTTATATCTCTGACTGCAACTAAAACGCTAAGGAAAACAATTCTCTTATCTTCTGTCCTTACGGAATTTGCTTTTTTAATGGTTTTTGGCACAGGATTCTAGTAGTGGGTGGGAGTGCAGTATATGAAAAAGATCAAATGAAGCGATTGAAATAATAGCAGGGTGAACTGAACTGTTTTTATTAGTGTTCCAAAAAAAATTATATTATTGCATCATTAGTTTTAATGTTTAGTTCCCAGGAAAAAAAACTTTTCACCCATATATACGCGTGCCGGCTGCACCGTCGAAGGCCGAAGCAACAATGGGCGTGGTGGACACACGAGTGTACTCCGTACACGGTACACACTAGTACAGCGTTAAAGCTAATTAAGATGCCCGCACCGATCAACCGCACAGGTGGCACCGATCAACTGAGCTGTGCCGTGATTTAACCGCGTCATGGGGTCCTGCATGATACACACGCTAAGGGCACCGCAGAATTCAAAGCTTGCATTGAGAGTACATAACCTTTGCAGCCGTGAATCACCATGGCACCCACCGCCGGAGTGTTGGAGTATGATCCGAATTGTAACGTGAGTCCTACGGGGACGCCCGAAGGCCCACGGTCCGGGTTATATATTTAGCGGATTTGTTTCCGTATTTGACTAGTAGTCAGTCCACCCTATAAATACATCTTGTAAGCCGCACGGGAAGAGTTGAGAGAGAGAAACAACTCATTGTATTCCCTGCGTTCTGTAAACTCTCGTCGTATAGTCAAGATCGCCGGTTGGCGCCCGTGGTTTTTTTCCCGCAAGGGTTTTCCACGTAAAAATTGTGTCTCGTGTTCGATCTATTATTGCATTATTTGCTAACAAGTGGTATCTAGAGCCAGACACGAGATTGAAAAAAAACATTAGGGTTTCGTCCCTGTTTTTTCGTTGCGCCGCCGCCAAGATCGATCTTTTTGCTCGGCGATTTCTCCTGTGCCGTACAAACTTCGACTCGTCCTCTTCTGCGACAAGTCCAAGACGGAGTTAGATTGTGATTCCGAAGCTGAGCTGAAGTGCTACCGTATCATCGTCTACAAAAGGTTGTTGCCGTTCGCTGTGTATACGTGTCAGCGTTCGTCCTGTTCAGAGAAATTCGGTCGAGACAGGGAGGCAGCGATCTGCTGTTTGGAATCAAGTGCAGGCAAGTCCGAGGTGACCAGAAGTTGCTAGCGATCAGGCCATCAGAACCTGGAGCCTTTTCCCTGTGTGCCATTACAAAAGTTGGCCTATTTCTCTGTGCCCCTCCAAAGTTGGCTCGCCCCTCTGTGCCATGACGTTTTTCTTTTTTTCCTTCCACGCCATTCCGTCTCTTTTTCGTCCGAAAACCACCGTTAACTCGTCTGACATGTGGGCCCGGTTCGTCAGATTGACCACTTTACCCCTCTCTTCCCTTCCTTGTCCTCTTCTTCCTCTTCACACACGTGGGCCGGCTACCTCCTCTCCCTCGCGGCCCTGCTCCTCGCCGCCGCCTTTTACCAGTACCTCGAGGCCTCGCGGATCCGCATGAAGCTCGCCGCGGAAGGAGGTGCCAAGCCCTCCTCCGTCCCGCCACCGCCAGCTCCGACCCGCGGACGCCGCTCCTCGCCGCGGCCGGCACCGGGCGCTGGCCGGCGCGTGTCGCCGTGGCCGCAATGTTCGGGGCCAACTCCGGCCTCGGCTACCTGCTCATGCTCGCCGTCGGCGCTCCCAGTCATCCGTCCCGCGGCATCCGCCGCCCCGCGGTGGTGCGCCGCCGCCACCGGAGCTCCAGCTCCTCCCGCCTCCGCGGCGGCGGCATCAGCGCCGCTGACTAGCACGGCGACGACCACCTCCCTACTGTCCACCACCACGACCGCGTCGCAGCAGCGAGAACCCCACCACGCGGCGGCGGCGGCGGCGACGACACGAAGCTGCAACTCCCCTCCATCGGCCCCTTCGTCGTCACGGCGGGCGCGCCGACGCTACCGCGGCGGCGGGGGCGCCGGCGGCGAGAAGGGGGGCCACTCCGAGGCGGAGGAGCTGCGGCGCGCGCAATGGAGGAGAAGGTCGTGGCCGACGCGGTGGCGAGAGAGCGGGCGCGCGGGGAGGCCGCGGCCGCGGAGCGCACGCTGAACGAGGCCCGCCGCGCCAGGCAGCGGGGCCGGGCCGACCTCGAGAAGGCGTGCGCGCTGCGGGACCACGCCGCGCGCCTGCTCGTGCAGGTCACCTGCCACGCGTGCTCCAGCGCCGCGAGGCCGTTCCGGTGCCCGACCAGAGATGAAGGACCCGGGCCTTCCGCCTGACCGCGGCGCGGATCCAGGCCCTGGCGTCGCCCTCGCCGAAGGCGCCGTCGACGTCGCTGGACCGCAGGCGCAGCGTGTCCACGGGCGCCGACGCGTCCCGGCGGCCGAAGAGGCGGCGCGCGAAGCGGGCCAAGTCCTCGGGCGCGCTGTCGCCGTCGGCGCGGCCCAGGCGCATTTCGTCAAGCAGGTGGTGGCCTGAGGTTTTCGCGGACACGAGGACGAGGGGAGGGGGGAGACGGAGAAGAGAGGAGGAAGAGAAGAGAGGGGTAAAGTGGTCAATCTGACGAACGGGCCCACATGTCAGACGAGTTAACGGTGGTTTTCGGAAAAGAAAAGAGACGGAATGGCGTGGAGGGAAAGAACGAAAAAACGTCATGGCACAGAGAGGTGACCCAACTTTGGAGGGGCACAGAGGAATAGGCCAACTTTTGTAATGGCATACAGGGAAAAGGCTCCAGAAACTGTGCTCGTTCGGTGGTGGAGAAAAAGAAAATCACTTTTCAAGATTTATTTGCTACGTGCACGTGAGGTTCTATACCAGGAGAATTTTGTCGGCTATTATTGCTGATTGTACACACCAGGTGTACCAGGCTGCAGGTTTCAGTTAGGGTTACACCTAATTTTCTGTAGATTATTTTTTCTTATGGTTATTGTTGTTATTTCTTCACCATGGCTTCAATGAAGTATGATATTGCTCAACTGGATCGCGAAACAAGGTTCGCTCTATGGCAAGTTAAGATGAGGGCTATTCTTACACAGGCTGATGTGGATGATGAGCTCTTGATAAATTCGGTAACAAGGATTCTAAATCTTGGACCGACGAGGAGAAGAGAAAGATCGTAAGGCCTTGTCCCAAATTCAGCTTCATCTTTCAAATAATATTTTGCAAGATTGTCTGCAGGAGAAAAAGAAACTGGCTGCTTATGGCTCAAGTTAGAGTCTATTTGCATGTCTAAAGATTTGACAAGCAAGATGCATATGAAGATGAAGTTGTATACACACAAGTTGCAAGAGGGTGGTTCTGTGATTAACCATCTCACGGTCTTCAAGGAGATCGTTTCAGATCTATAAGCTATGGAGGTAGATTATGATGATGAAGATTTGGGTTTGATTCTTTTGTGCTCTTTGCCTAGTTCTTTTGCAAACTTCAGAGATACACTGCTATATAGTCATGATACTTTGACACTTGATGAGGTTTCTGAAGCGTTGCATGCCAAGGAAAAGATGAAGTTGATGGTGTCTTCTGAAGGTTCTACTTCCAATGGAGAAGCGTTGTCTGTTCGTGGGAGGACAGAAAATAAATCAAACAATGGCAATAGAGGCAAAAGTTTCAATGGTTATAAAGGCCGATCAAAATCTCGAAGCAAGGGAGATAAATTCTGCAAGTATTGCAAGAAAGATAATCACTTTATCACCGAGTGTTATAAATTGAAGAACAAGAGAGAAGAGAGCTGGCACATACAGAGAAAAGGGTAAATCCAATGATGAAGGTAATGCTTCTGTTGCTGCTTCTAAGGCAGATGATTCTACTGGTGATATGCTTGTTGCTTTTGCTGGATGTGCAACTAGTAGTGATGAATGGATTCTTGATTCCGCTGCTTCTTTTCACATATGCATTAATATTGATTGGTTTGTCACCTATGATTCTCTCCAAGGTGGAGGTTCTGTTAGATTGGGTGATGACAGTCCACATGATATGTGGCATTGGCATGGATCCGTTCAAATTAAGATGCATGATGGCATTATCAGAACTTTGACTGATGTGAGGCATATTCCCAGCATGAGCAAGAATCTTATATCTCTGAGTACTCTTGATGCTAAAGGGTACAAGTACTCCGGTGGAGAGGGAGTTTTGAAGGTGTCAAAAGTTCTCTTATTGTGATGATGAAAGGTGAATTGAAATCTCCAAATTTGTACCGTCTTCGTGGTACTACAATTACAGGTAATGCTGCTGTAATTTCCAGTTCGTTATCTAATTATGATGCTACTGATCTATGGCATATGCGTCTTGGACATATGAGTCAGCAAGGCTTGCATGAATTGTGCAAGAGAGGACTTCTTGATGAACATAGCATTGGCAAGCTGAAATTTTGTGAGCATTGTGTGTTTGGCAAACACAAGAGAGTGTCATTCAATACCTCTACACATAAAAGTAAAGGTATTCTTGATTATGTGCATTCTGATTTATGGGGACTGTCTCGCAAGCCTTCTATTGGTGGTTCTCGTTATATGTTGACAATCATTGATGATTATCTCTCGTAAGGTATGGCCCTATTTCTTAAAGTATAAATCAGATGCATTTTCAGCATTTAAAGAGTGGAAGGTTATGATGGAGAATCAAACTGAGAAGAAAGTTAAAAAGCTTCGCACCGATAATGGGATGGAATTCTGTTCTAATGAGTTTAATGCATATTGCAAGTCTCAAGGCATTGTTAGACACTACACTATTCCTTATACACCTCAACAGAATGGTGTAGCTGAGCGTATGAACAGAACTATCATCTCCAAGGCCCGTTGTATGTTGTCTATTCGGGTTTGAATAGGCGTTTTTGGGCTGAAGCTGCTTCCACTGCTTGCTACCTTATTAATCGATCACCCTGCATTCCTCTTGATAAGAAAACTCCAATGGAGGTATGGTCTGGTTCTCCAGCTGATTATTCGCAATTGAGAGTTTTTTTGTTCTGCTTATGCTCACGTTGATAATGGTAAATTGGAGCCTAGAGCTGCTAAATGCATATTTCTTGGTTATCAACCTGGTGTTAAAGGTTATAAATTGTGGAATCCCCAGACTCGGAAGATTGTGCTTAGTAGGAATATTATTTTCAATGAATCTACTATGTATTATGACAACCAGTCCATTGATGCTCCTGTTGAGGGAGAGAAATAAGTGTGCAGGTGGAGCACTTAATTGATACATCAGATGTTGATAATGTTGTTGACCAAGATGCAACCATTGCTGAAATTTCTCCAATTGTTGATCATTCTTCTGTTGTTGAGCATTCTTCTCCAGTTGTGCAGTCTCCACAACATTTTATTGCTGCTGGTAGGACAAAAGACAATCCAAGCCAGTTAAAAGGTATATTGAAGAGTGCAATGTTGCTTATGCTATGAGTGTTGCAGAAGAGATTGAAGGTAATTCAGAACCTTCTAATTATTCTGAGGCTATTACTTCTGTTGATTGCAACAATTGGATGACCGCTATGCAAGATGAGATGGAGTCACTTGAAAAGAATGGTACTTGGGATTTAGTAAAATTGCCCAAGAATAAAAAGTCTGTCCGTTGTAAATGGATTTTCAAAAGAAAGGAGGGTATTTCTCCAAGTGAGCCAGCAAGGTATAAAGCAAGGTTGGTTGCTAAAGGTTATAGCCAGATTCCAAGTATTGATTATAATGATGTCTTTTCCCCAGTTGTTAAGCATAGTTCTATTCGCACTTTGCTTAGTATTGTTGCCATGTATGATTATGAACTTGAGCAACTAGATGTTAAAACTGCATTCTTACATGGGGAGTTAGAAGAAGACATTTATATGAATCAGCCTGAAGGTTTTGTTATTCCTGGAAAAGAAAACCTTGTCTGCAAGTTAAAGAAATCTCTTTATGGTTTGAAGCAATCTCCTAGGCAATGGTACAAGAGATTTGACTCGTTTATGCTCTCTCGTGGTTTAAGCGGTCTAATTATGATAGCTGTGTTTATTTGAAGATTGTTAATGGCTCAGCTATTTATTTGCTTCTTTACGTTGATGCTATGTTGATTGCTGCTAAAGAAAAATCAGAAATAGCTAAAATGAAGGCACAATTGAGTAAAGAATTTGAGATGAAGGACTTAGGTGCAGCTAAGAAAATTCTTGGTATGGAAATTGTTAGAGATAGAAAATCTAGCAAGTTATACCTCAGTCAGCGAGGTTATATTGAGAAGGTTCTTCGTCGTTTCAATATGCATAATGCAAAACCAGTGAGTACTCCATTAGCTGCACATTTCAGATTATCCTCAGCTTTATGTCCAGAGTCAGATGATGATATTGAGTACATGTCTAGAGTTCCATATTCCAGTGCAGTAGGTTCTCTTATGTATGCCATGGTTTGTTCTCGTCCTGATTTATCTCATGCATTGAGTGCTATCAGTAGATTCATGGCTAATCCGGGTAAGGAGCATTGGAGAGTTGTTCAATGGATTTTCAGATATTTGCGAGGTACTTCTAATGTCTGTTTGCAATTTGGGAAATCTAGAGATGGACTTGTTGGTTATGTTGATTCTGATTATGCTGGTGATTTGGATAAGAGGAGGTCTCTCACGGGTTATGTTTTCACCATTGGTGGTTGTGCTGTTAGCTGGAAAGCAAGTTTGCAGGCTACTGTTGCTCTGTCTACTACACAAGCTGAATATATGGCTATTTCTGAAGCTTGTAAAGAAGCTATTTGGTTGAGAGGTTTATACTCTGAACTTTGCGGGGTTACTTCTTGCACTACTATTCATTGTGATAGCCAAAGTGCTATTTGTCTGACTAAAGATCAGATGTTTCATGAAAGGACCAAGCACATTGATGTGAGATATCATTTTATTCGTGGTGTTATTACTGAAGGTGATGTTAAGGTGTGCAAGATTAATACTCGTGATAATCCCGCTGATATGTTGACAAAACCAGTTCCTGGAGCTAAGTTTGAGCTATGCTCGGGCTTAGTTGGTATTACAAATTAAGTCCTAGTGACTTTTGGCGTCGGTGTGATACTTCATTCGCTACAAGATGGAATTCGTCTCAAGGTGGAGTTTGTTGGAGTATGATCCGAATTCTAACGTGAGTCCTACGGGGACGCCTGAAGGCCCACGGTCCGGGTTATATATTTAGCGGATTTGTTTTCGTATTTGACTAGTAGTCAGTCCACCCTATAAATACATCTTGTAAGCCGCACGGGAAGAGTTGAGAGAGAAAAACAACTCATTGTATTCCCTGCGTTCTGTAAACTCTCGTCATATAGTGAAGATCGCCGGTTGGCGCCCGTGGTTTTTTTCCCGCAAGGGTTTTCCACGTAAAAATTTTGTGTCTCGTGTTCGATCTATTATTGCATTATTTGCTGACACGGAGAATGCAGCATTCCAAAAGACCAAAACCACCTCCTCCCTCCCTCACTCCCTGGTCCCCTGCCCCTTCCATCCCTCAAGCTAAGATCAAGCATTCTATCATCCCTGACATCATGCAATGCAAGATCAAACAAACTGATGGTATCGATCACCCGTGAAACGTACGGCTCGGTTCGCTTGAGCTACCTAGCGGCTTTCATCTATACAAATCAGTCGTGAAACAACATTTCTCTCTTACATCAAATTAGTCGTACAAATCAGCCCAAACCCCTTCCCTATAAATACTACCTCCAGTACCCGTGGCAGCTAGAGCATGCACTCGTACGATACATAGACACAGTCTCTGCTGCCTAGCCTGGCCATGGCAGTTCAACGCAGAAACGGTAGTAGTGCGACGGCACTGGCCGCCGCTCTGGCGCTAGGCCACTTCCTCCTCCTCGCCACCCACTCGGGCGCGTGCGGTTCATCATCGTGCCCCAAGCCGCGGCCGCCGCCGCCGCCGCCGCCGCCGTGCGCCCCGGCGACCCCGAAAGCGCGGGGCGGCGGGGGCAGGTGCCCGGTGAACGCGCTGAAGATGGGCGCCTGCGCGAGCGTGCTGGGCGGGCTGCTGAGCCTGGACCTCGGCCAGCAGCGCCCGGCGTCGTCGTCCACGTGCTGCCAGCTCCTGGGCGGGCTTGCCGACCTGGACGCGGCCGTGTGCCTGTGCACGGCGCTGCGCGCCAACGTGCTGGGCATCGTGCAGCTGAGCGCCCACGTTGAGCTCAGCGTCCTCGTCAACTACTGCGGAAAGAACCTCCCGCAGGGCTTCCAGTGTGCCCGAGCTAATTGATTTAAGGCATATAGGAGTATCATCCACACGCCGACCACGGGGAGCCCGAGCTTCCACTTCCAGTAGTAGATAACGTGTGCGTTAATTACTGTTTACTAGTACTAAGGTTAATTAAATTGTCTGTGTTAATTTGCAGCAGTAGTTCCGGTCGTTTAACGCTCTGTGGATTGTTCCGTTCCGTGTGATCGGGCGCCACTATGATATGTCCACGCTCTGTGTGCTTGTGTAGTGTAGGCAAGTCGTGTTGAGTCATGCTTCGCTGGTCTGTTTGGAATTGCATTGTGATGACTAATCGGTCAGGCATCTGAATCCAAAGCTTGTTGAGAATAATCAGATGCACTCTGAGTTATTTGTGCTGGTGACATGCATCGCAAGTTGGTCAACCGACAACTACATGAGTGAAACGTCAGCCATGCGACGTCACGGCTGAAAAAACTGAGAAATAATTCGTGCCTCTTGCGCCTCGTGAGCCCATTCTGTTTGTTAGTGCACGGTCCATAAATACAGCAAAAATATTCAGTGCAAATGTCCACTTCGGTGGAAACATGAAAACCATCATGCCATACCCACTTAATCACTACACTCCAATGTTTGCTGCCAGATTATTGCTACAGACAGGTCCAGCGTGGCGCATAAAGTTTCAAGATACGATACAGATGAACAAAGAAATTCAGGCACCAGATTGTTAATACTCGGATCCTTAGCATCAGAGATAGTTTGCTCAGACACTGGCTGCATTATTGTAGGGAAAAGCCACGCTTCACAATATTCAGCAAATCATATAAACTATAAAGGTAGTTTACAACAAGGCAATCGCAACAACAAAAACAAACCATGGTAAACAGCAAGTTTCCCCTGCTTTCTCTGATGGATGGAGATATAGTGCTCGATTCATCAAAGTGCCTTGTCAAACAGATAAATAGTCTAAAATGGTCTATCACCAAGTTCAGCTCTCAAGTTGTCATACGGATAGACTTTGGGAGTCTGCAAGAAACAATTGGACACGTTTTGGTTAGCTCATTCAGCAAAACATGTCAAAACCAGATACTGATTCACAAGAAACCAGATACTTTTTTTTTCAGAACACAACATTTTTTTTACATGTGCAACAGGCCAACAGGAACACCATTGTACAGAAGGCCCTTTTGCACAACAGAGTTATTTGCAGAACACAACATTTTTTTACATGTTGTGAAACAGGCACGCCACTGTACCAGGAATCATTGATCACTTGTTAAACTAAGGGAGCTAAATGCTGCCTGCATTACAGTAAATTTGGGTACTTCCTGATTTCCCTACAAATATTTGTTATAGTGTGCATGTCCAACTACACCTGATCGAAGCTCATTGAGAGAGAGAGAAAACACTCATTCTGTACAATATTTCTAAGATTACCCACTACCCAGTGCTTGTAGACATTACATACCAAAGAGAACAAGCTTATATAGTTCAGTTCTCACATTCATGTGTGTAGTATGTAGTAATCATTTGTTATTTAAATATTGATTCTATTTAAATCTAATGTGACCAGTCGCACATTTAGTTTGCCACTTCCTGTCGGGACTTCAATTTTACATCTGATACATTTTGTGTGCCTCTTCCTGTCTCCCTAATAATGGACTCCAATGTTACATCAGATGCACTTGCTTTCCCATTCCTATCTCCCTACTTTGTTAACTTGTGTACCGCATCACTCTTTTTCTTGGGTCGTGTCACGTAGGTCAACGGCATTGAGTGTAAAAGGCTTAACCTTGGGTCGTGTCACGTAGGTCAACGGCAGCTCGTGGGCGAGCTGCTCCGAAAGGAGGGAGAGATGTCATGTGGGGCTGGCCCAGGATGTCATATGGGGGCCGCTGGGCCCAAAGCAGGCCCACATGAACAGTACCGTCGAATACTGTAGCGTCATGGGTACTGTTCATGCAGTACTGTAGCGCCACCGCCGTCGTCGGATTGAACTAGTGTTTGATTATAGATTACTTACAAGGTTAAGTCTTCTCAGGACTATAAATAGAGACTGTATCCTTTCAATATGCAGTACTGTAGCGCCGCCGCCGTCGTCGGATTGAATTAGTGTTTGATTATAGATTACTTACAAGGCTAAGTCTTCTCAGGACTATAAATAGAGAGACTGTATCCTTTCAATCTAGAGCTTTTTACCTATATGGCCTTGTAAAAGATGACACTCCTTCTGTGGCATTTTTTCTTTTGAACTTACCTCTATGGCCCTGAAATAAACTTTCATTTCTTCTATGACCTTCCGTCCGTTTTTGCCACTTGACGGTGTTAATTGACGGTGTTAATTTAAGGGTAAAAAGACCGTTTTGCCCCTGACATAAAAAAATTACAATTTTGTTTGTTTGTTGTATATTTAGAATAATATTAGATAAATAAATTTATACATAACAATATTTCTTTTATGTGAAATATTGTCATGTGTGAATTTATTTTTTTAATATTAATTTTAAGAGTAAAGTCGATCACCGGTCCCTAAACTTGTGTCGTTGTGTCATCCCGGTCCCTAAACTCGCAAATCGATCATATAGGTCCTCAAACTTGTTCGGTTGTGTCATCCTGGTCCCTAAACTTATTCGGTTGTGTTATCTCGGTCCATAAACTTACAAATCGCTTACAAATCGCTTGTTTAGGTCCTCAAACTTAGACAGTTGTGTCATCCTGGTCCCTAAACTTTATTTTGAGTCTCATCTAGATCTAAACATGGCAATTTAAAAATCTTATATCAACAAATAATTCATAACTTTTTCATACAAACTCGAACAAAGACAAACTTTATATTAAAATTATAGCCCTCGATGTGATTTACAACTTTGTAGTTGAAAAGTTTTTGATTTAAAACTGTTTAGGGTCCCAAAATATTGTTGTATGTTTATAGATTTTGAAATTTAAAATTTAAAATTATCAAACAATCTTGAATATTGATATGATCTATATAAAAGTTATAGTTCTCAATGCAATCTACAACGTTGTAGATAAACTTTTTTATTTAAAGTTATTTAGGATCTAAAAAAATTAATTTTAAATTTTAAATTTCAAAATCTATAAACATACAATAATATTTTGGGACCCTAAACAGTTTTAAATCAAAAACTTTTCAACTATAAAGTTGTAGATCACATCGAGGGCTATAATTTTGATATAAAGTTTGTCTTCTTTCGAGTTTGTATGAAAAAGTTATGAATTATTTATTGATATAAAATTTTTAAATTGTCATGTTTAGATCTAGATGAGACTCAAAACAAAGTTTAGGGACCGGGATGACACAACTGACTAAGTTTGAGGACCTAAATGAGCGATTTGTAAGTTTATGGACCGGGATGACACAACCGAACAAGTTTGAGGACCTAGACGGTCGATTTGTGAGTTTAGGGACCGGAATGACACAACAACACAAGTTCAGGGACCGGTGATGGACTTTACTCTAATTTTAATATACAATAAAAATATAACTCTGCAAAAAAAATTTATGCTAGGGGTAAAATTGTCTTTTCACCTTTGACTTAACACCGTTAAGTAGCAAAAATGGACGGAACGACATAGAAGGAATAAAAATTCGTTTCAGGGCATAGAAGTAAGTTCAAATAAAAAAGGGTCATATAAGGAAGAGCCATTATTTATAAGGCCATATAGGTAAAAAGCTCTTCAATCTAAGCAAGAACAAGTTATTTCTCAATGTCTCTCTTAATCTCACCCCCTTCAACAATCGGGCGTTGAGGGGTAAAACCTCGCCCCAACCCTAGTGATCGCGGCTACGATCCCCGCAGCCATGGTCCAGTTATCCCTCAACCCCCAACGGTCTAAGGATCATGACATCTGTTTGGAATTAATCTACAGAAAACACACCAGAAAGGAAGACATGTAAAAAAATTCTTCCCTCACTTGGATAGCATGTCAATATTATGATACAATCATACAACTACACTACATGTCATGGGATTCGTGCACTGCTAATACAAACACGTTTAGAATCAGAATTTGATATGGGCATTGGTACCAAGCAGACATTTTCAGGGTTGAAGGGTACAAGTTACAACACTGATCATGCTCAAGTTGGTATTTCCTTACATGACTACTCAAACCAAACCACTAAGGATTGGAATTACTCCCTCCTCCCACGATCTCGATCTCTCAAAAGGAGTTCTATTAATTAGAATTGAGCAAGAAATCACGAGGAGAGATCCTCATCTCCCCCAGGCCTTGACATTGGGCTCCACCATTCCCCGCATGCCAGATCTCAAGTATTCTGTCCGGCGTCCATTCACGTACCACCCACAATCCCCCAATGTTCTTCACGCCCCTCTGACCAGGAATGTGACGATCCGTATCAGCTTGCCAGGATCCTTTCCCATGGCTTCTGCTACCGGTGACCTATCAACATAGTTGGAGAATTTCCACACCGCTGTGTTGGCTGGCTGTGCAAAGATCTAAGCCATCCTTCACGGACTGAAAGAAGAACATGGAGTATGGATTCAATGCATCAGGTGTGCGCAGCAAAGGTGTTGCCACTTCCCATGGCAACAGCACAGCAACAGCCACCAGATGTCATCTCCATGGATCAGCTTGCAAGTGATGAGGCCCCCCGTTGCTATCGCCCTAGAACATACATGACTCTGTGGCCGATCAAGCACTGCAGCAGCCACTGTTCTGTAGCTTACATGGTGTTTCCATGGACTCGTTCATCTACAACGTCATCCCCGATACTTCCGCTATGGCCTTGGCACAAGATGTGTCATGTGCAGTGATGCTAGAAGGCTGCAATGCAAACACATGTTTGTTGAATTGAATCTACAAGCTCATGTGTTTTCCCTAGAAACCAGGAGGGGTGTTTGCTGCATGCACACTCAATGTCACCGGGAATGTGGTATGGCACCTGTTAGAGTATGTCATGGGCCTATTGGGCCTAGGCTGGCGGTATATCCCGTTAGGGTTAATTAGAGATAAGGGTCGCTTGCTTAGGGGTCAAGTAAACCTCCCTATATAAGGAGAGGAGATGTATCAATCTAATCAAGCAAGAATTAGAAGGAAAACCCTTCCCTCTTGCCCGGCCGTAGGCAAAGGCCCCGCGGCCGGACTTCTCTCGCCCTCGCAACCCTAGCAGCTGCCGCCGCTACAGACGTGAACAGTACCCGCGGTACTGTAGCAGTCGCGGGTACTGTAGCACGGCGATCCCATCTACTGCCTCAACTCTCTCCCTCTAGCAGCCCCATAACATTTGGTATCAACTCCCTGGTTCGATGTCGAACTGGCTGCCCACCTCCACCGTGCCACCGCCGTCCATGGCTTACGTTGCCGTGCCCATCCTCACGCCTCAGCCTGGGCATTCGGTAAATACCGAACCGATCGGTTCGGTTCCTCGGTACCTCGGTAAATTTGGTTCCTGAGAAATTGGTACCAATCGGTTCCAAAAAAAATTCGGTACCGGTTCGGTTCGGTATCGGTAAATTCGGTTCGGTTCCGGTATTTACCGAACAGTACCGAACTAACCATGTATAAGATGTAATGACATGTTTAAAAACTAATTTTGACATGATTTCGTAGATAATAATAGTGCAAAATACATATACATGTAAAAGTCCACAAGACTATAAGTGTGAGTGCCAAAAATACATAATATAATAGTCTACAATAGTACAATAAATAATATAACACTCAAACTTATCACATTTTAGCTAAATTCGGTAATTCGGTTCGGTATTTACCTCGGTAAATTCAGTTCCTGAGAAATAGGAACCGAACAGGAACCAAATTTTTCGGTTTCGGTATTTTTCGGTTCGGTTCTCGGTATTTCGTGCCCAGGGTGACTCACGCCGCTTGGCGCACATCCCTGGGCGGTGCCGCCCCTGTTCTTCGCAACGCCGCCGATAGCAGCGCTGCCGGTGTTCACCACCGCCATGGCCACCGTGGCGCCACTGCCTGTGCAGCAGCCTATACCGCTGCCTTCGGCGCCCGCTACGTCCTCTCCGATCACGCTGGAGTCCCTGGCTGCGGCTGTCCAGGACGTGACCAGATCGTTGGCTGCCATGCAGTCCAATCTGGCCATCTGGCAGCCGCCACCGAGCACGGCGACGATCGCTGCAGCACCCACCACCGGCACTATTGCCCTACCCGGTGGGCCGAGCCTCCAGCACCCATTCACCGATGGGATCTTCTATAGGGATACCGGCGTCCAGCAACTTCGGATGTCGGCTGCGGTGCGGCTGGCCTCCTTGCGCGACGGCGGGTGAGGCGGTTGTGCGATCTGCAGCTGATTGATTGCCCCGCACCCCCGCGCAGTTCCTCCCAGTTGTGTGTCGCCTTGCGAAGTCGGACACCACGACGGCGCTGCAGCCGATGCTTGAGCGACAGACTTCGGCGGTGGTGCGGCTGCAGGCGGCGGCACGTGGCCTTCTTGCGTGCCGGCGGGTGAGGCGACTGCGTGATGTCGTCCGTTGCATCAGGGATCTTCAGCATGCTATTTCCCCCACGGCCGCCGTGCATGCTGTTGTTTCCGCGAACGGCGAACTCCACCTCTACGGCAACGGCGATAGGGGAGGCACTCCCTTCCTTGTCACCAGTGAGGATGCTTTTCCTAGCGCTGCTATTTTTCGTCGCCGGCCGCCACGAGGGCGTCTCCGTTGGTCGTTGTTGCGACCAATTTCTGGTGGCCATCAATGTGGTCCCCTTTCATCCAGATGGCGTCCATGGGATCCAGGTGGCTGCACACGTGTCGGTCCACCACGCGGAGGGTGTCCGTCGTATCTTTAGGAGTCTAAAATAAAGAGTCCCAGTCCATTTCAGGTTGAGAATAATATAATAAGCCGAGATGTAAAAGGCTTGTTTGTTAGGTGTTTGGTTTGTGTTGAGTTATGTCATCGTTATGAGTCTGTTAGGTTGCAGCTCGAGGACGAGCTGCATGTCCAGGTGGGGTGTAGTGTTAGAGTATGTCATGGGCCTATTGGGCCTAGGCTGGCGGTATATCCCGTTAGGGTTAATTAGAGATAAGGGTCGCTTGCTTAGGGGTCAAGTAAACCTCCCTATATAAGGAGAGGAGATGTATCAATCTAATCAAGCAAGAATTAGAAGGAAAACCCTTCCCTCTTGCCTGGCCGTAGGCAAAGGCCCCGCGGCCGGACTTCTCTCGCCCTCGCAACCCTAGCAGCTGCCGCCGCTACAGACATGAACAGTACCCTCGGTACTGTAGCAGTCGTGGGTACTGTAGCACGGCGATCCCATCTACTGCCTCAGCTCTCTCCCTCTAGCAGCCCCATAACAGCGCCACATTCCTTGTTCCGGGAACATCGTTCACATTCTGGAGTGGGAAAACTTTTCTCAAGGAGCATACTACATTCCTTGATCCCTGTTCCACGACCTAATTGTCTCGGGAACTTTGTGACTAAGCACGCTTGCTTGCAAGTTTGTTCTCAAGATGTTGGTGCATTTTTTTATAAACATGGTCAAATTTTGTCATGGGCAGGGAAGTCAGCTAGGCCTTATGGGCCAGATCCCGCAGTATAAGGACACATTAGGGTTAGGATTAGAGATAATATCAGCCACCTTTCTTAGGAGTCACAGAAATCTCTGTATATATAAAGAGGGAAGTTCAATTAATTGGAATTAAGCAAAAAATCACCAGGAGAGATTCTCATCTACCTCGGGCCTTCAGATTGAGCACCACCATCCTTAGCATGCACGATCTCAAGTGTTTGATTCGGCGTCCGTTCACAGTTCACACTAACACCCACAATCCCTCAACGTTCCACAAGCCCCTCTAACCAGGGACATGAAAAGGTTAAAGAAATTTTAAGACAAAGCAGTGGACTCTAATCTATAATGGACTACTCCCTCTAGTCAACAATACTTATCAAATTTAACTCTGCGCGATCTTTGATGTGTATCCTTGATGACTAATTTTATCTAGAATATATTCTAAAAATCCTTCAAATTTATGAGATTTGCAAAAGTATTTTCAAATGCAAATATACACATATAACTTGCATGTTTCCAGACTCAATAATTTAAGAGTTATTGAAGTTTGTAGTTTTGTAGGTTTGACCAACTCTTGTCCTAAACAAGATATGACTGGACACTGGATGGAATATAGTTTCAGTAATTGTTGGTCATTGCAAGATTTGATTTATTCAACGCCTTACGTTGATGGACTGAGGTATTAGCCATCAAGTAATATTTCAAGTCGAACATTTGGGAATATAGATCAAGTTATTTTGGAGTATGTCTCCTCAAAACAAGTTATCTTGGACGGTCAGTCAGAAAAAATTCAAAAACAGATATCTAGGGCCTCACCCAGCCATTAACTTATGGGATCACCATAGCCATAGAATTTAATGTCTTAGGTTATTAACCTTTAATATGTTACCATCGACAACTCCTCCCATCAACATTTGAGTGCCAAATAAAACTTCAAAAATCAACATTCAAATTGCTAAAAGATGAGCCAGAAACAGAACTCGCCTTAGAAAAAAACAAACGAAACTCACAGTTTTAACTATTTGATTGATGCATTAAGGTGTGAAAGTATTACTTAAGAGTACTGTCCACCTAAATAGTCATTTAGCCTGTTTAAACACCGTCACTGTGTGAACGCTGCATGGTGGTACATTGTTTCCATTTAATTGGTCATTCAGCCAGAATAAAGACTAAACGGAACATATGGTATCTTGGAGGTCGAAATGCAACCAGAAAAACAGCAGTTAGCAATGCGCACTCACATATGGTATCTTGGAGGCCTTGTCGTTCACAGCAGCAGCCAGACCGAGGGCAGCGAAGAACCCCAGCCCGCCGCACAGCCACGCCAACGCCTCGTACTATCGATCAGCAAACACAGAACCAATCAAACAGCCAAATCAAAACAATCCAGACGCATATGATGCGGCAATGCGCAACGTATTTGATCAGGTCCATACTACCTTGCCGATGTGCGGGGCGAGGCGGTCGATGCAGGGTTCCGGGAAGGGCGTGCCGTTATCCCACAACAGCTCGTCGTTCACGGGCAGCTGCGACCCAAACAGAAAATTCCCAAGATCCAATCGATTTGAGACGGAAATTCACTGGGCGGGGATGAGGAGAGCACTAGCTGAGGTTGGATTTGGATTTGGACTCGGGCTGCGGGGGACTTACGGGCTTATCGGGGACGATGTGGCTGCCGACAGGGAGGCCCATGCCTGCGCGGTGCCGGAGGGCGGAGGCCGCAGCGCGTGCGCCGCCGCCGCCCAGGATGCGGGATCCCGCCGCGGTTAGCCTCCCGGCCATCTCTCGCTCGCTCGCTCGCTCGCTCTCCGATCTGTGCGAGTCGTCGGTCGTGCAGTGGGTGCGGTTGCGCGGCTCGTCGGCGGCGGCGGAGACAGAAGGAAGCTGAGTGGGCTTTCTTCGGGGCCTCGTGTGCTGTTTGTGTATCCAGTGGGGAAAACTGGAGGCAGATTTGGCATGTATTTCGGCCTTGTGGATACGTTGGCTGGGCCACACTTCAGTGGGCTTTTTTTTAAAAAAAAGTCACTTGCATTGTGGGATATGACAATCGGACAGGGATTCAGTGTAACTTACCTCCTCTATCCATCCATCCAAATCAGATCCAATGGCTCAAAACAGATCTAGCCCTTCAACACATAAGACTTTGGCTGTAGCAGCAAAAGATAATTCACAACATAAATAAAAAAGTTAGTTCACAGTTTCAATAAAAAAGAGACTAAGACGAATATGTACATAGCAGCTTCTTGTATTTTCAAAGCACAATATAACATAGATATTTGAAAATACACTTTTTAGTACATGTTCGTCTGTGTTATAAATTCAATTATGTGTTATATTGTGCTTCAAAAATACAATAAGTTGCCATGTACATGCTGGTCTTAGATTTTTTTTGAAACTGTGAACTATCTTTTTTTTTGTGAGGCTGTAAATTATCTTTTGTTGTTATCTATGTCAGAAAAAACATCTCATACTCCCTCCGTTTCTAAAAAAAAAGTCATTCTCGCTTCCAAAAAGTCAGCAGACTTCAACTTTGACCAAATATATATAATAAAATATTAATATTTATGGTACATAATTAGTATGATTGAATAGATTTTTTAATATACTTTTATAATAAATGTATTTGGAGATAAAAATATTACATACATTTTGTATAAACTCAGTCAAAGTTGAGAAAGTTTGACTAGCACGCATCTCATAGCAACACTGTTTTTAGGACATAGTAGTACGTTGAAGGGCTGGATCTGTTTTGGAGAGATGATGGAGGAGGTAAGTTACGTTGTGACTTGCTCAAGGCAAGTTACTGAATCCGTGTCCATGACAATCACTGGGCTTCATAACACTGCCACTGAAAAATTACTCTAAAAATCCATCAAAAGTACTATGTTTCATAACACTATCCTTACCATGGGACGATTTTTTTATCTGACGTCAGCAAAATACTAATGAGAGTTTTTTTGTTAGATCTTTTAATCTTCTTCAGATCATAGCGTTCCGTTATCAGAGGCAGTAGTTGGTTGGCTTTTGATACGGTAAAATGTTGACCTCAACAAGGTTTAGGGTCTTTAAGTCTGCATTCTTTGAAGGTTCCTCCGGTTAGGGGCGGATTTAAAAAGGGGGGGGGGTGGGGGGCTCTAGCCCCCCTTAGAGTTGGTATGTCAATGAAAAATAGGGAGGATGGAGGGAAAAAATAGGTAGAGAAAAGAAGGAAAAATGAAGAAATAAAGGAAGAAGAAGACATAAGACCCCCCCCCCCCCCACCCCCCCCACTCCCCTCGATGTTATTCTGCATCTGCCACTGCCTCTGGTAGATGGTCTTTCAGTGCATATATATTGCATCTCATTGTCAATGGCGAGGCTTTTTGTGGTCTTCAAACCCGTGTTTTGCGAGAGTGTTTACAAGTGTCTCTTTTCTTTCTTCTATTTCAAGTATGATCTTTAAGGTGCGACCGCTAGTGGACATTGAAAAAAGAAAGACAATAATCGATTTGGTCTTGTTTGTATTCTTATTTTTTAAAACAGGTTATTATATGACAATCAATTTGGTTTTGTTTGTATTCTTATTTTTTCAAAGGTTATTTATATTTTATTGTCTACATTGTATACTAGCATTTGTTATATATAGAGAGAGAAAGAGTTTTCTATACTCCCAAGAATAATTATTCTCATCTTCAATAATCAACATTGCATATAGATGTATACTCATTTTATCCCTTTAAGTATGTTTACATACTTATTTTAACATATTCTAAATCTTACTACGTGAAATTTTTTTAACATAACCTATATTTTAAAATATTATTATAATGCTACTATAATATAAAATAAATATAACCATAGTATACATGTATACTCAACATATATACTAGTGTTGATGTTGTAGTATGATTATATACTCTGTGTACATATATTTTATCGGACTATATACATCATAAATCTAAAGATATACACATAGGAGTAATTAATCTAGGGAGTAGGAAATAATTATCATCGTGGAATTGTTGAAATCACACTGGGCTACACATATATTATAATCATAATCAAGCAAGCAACTTGCACTTGAGAATTGAGACAGTTGCAGTTGTTTATGCAGCTCCCTTGTCCTCGGCGCGACCTGCCACCGAAGCAGCAATAAGCTACTGGTGTTGTTAACTCGCTGGAAGGCGACGGGATTAAACATAGTACCGACATCTGATGCAGATGTTTCAATGAGCATCCCCATCAAAATGATTTTGCCCCTGCGTGCCGTCAGCACAAACCAGACCGGAAAATCAACGGCTGTCCAGGCTGCTCCGTCAGTCAGAGACTCAGATATGCAATCACCATATAACCCCCCCCCCCTCACTATATATTACCAGTATTGTACTCATATACAGTACTAGTATATTACAGGGAGGAGTATATAGACGAGAAAGAAAGTACTCCCTCCATCCCAAATTATAAGACATTTACAAGAATCTTGGAGAGTCAAAATTTTTCAACTTTGACCAAATCTATAGAGAAAAATACAAAGATTTATAGCATCAAGTATGTATATTATGAAAATATAACTAATGAAGAATCTAATTGTGCTTAGTTGGAATCATAAATATTATTATCTTATCGTATAAATTTGGTCAAAGTTGAAAAACTTTGACTCTCCAAGATTCTTGAATGCCTTATAATTTGGGATGGAGGGAGTACCAAAACTCCCAAGTCCCAATACTTCCGCGCCTATCGAAACAAAAATTAACATACTTTTGTCTGATGGTTTGGACTTTTGCACTGCCACCGGATAAAAAAAACTGTTCAGTTAATTAATTATAAACAAACAGTCAGGTTGATGAGAGAAAACAGCTAGACAAACACCACCACAACATTTGAGAACAGTTACTGTCATCGACTGTACGTGGAAGGGCGCATGCGTGCGTCATGCCTGTACTGCTCTTGCATTACAAATTCTGGCATCAACACTTAACTATTTGCAGACTCCGACTCCAAAACTGCACCGACCTGGGCACATTCAGCTAATCTTGCTGTTAGCTAACTGCCCCGGGGCCTGCCGGGTTAATCACTCGATCATAATCAATCAGTCTGTGAGATCGATGGCGGATCGGAATAAACTATGCGGAGGCTCACATGGCTTTCAATGCTGCTACTCCTATCCTAGCTTGATCGATGTGTCATGTCTCCCCTCGCTTCGCACCAAAGAAATACAGTATTCGACTAGCAGCTAGCTAGCTAGTGGTTGATCATTGCTTATATATTATCTTTACTAATTAGCAGCTAGTATATATATATGTTACTTACTTGGACGTTTGGTAACGTACCGTAATCTAGCCGTAGATATGCGCAACATGCCTAGTAAACTAGCCAACCCGACATGCCCAACATGCTGCATCAAATAAATTAAACGCGATGCAACATGATAACCAATTAACCATGTTCAGACACATGAGAATTCAACGAGCTGAACCTGTACCATTGTACGTGGAACTGAAGGACTGAGCACGCGGTGAGAAGGGAACGAGGGGCGAATAAAATTTCTCCGACGAGAAACCGACCTATGTCCCAAATAACCCACTAAACCATTCACACGACACGAAACCCCAAGATGAGCATATATACACTGGTCAATCGGTAACTAGATGTACTCCAAGATACTCTAAGAACACAAGGGAACACACAAGAAGAAAGGACATCAAATTGGCCGATAGCAACCTGAGCCACACTTCTTCAAAATCTCAAAATCATTCTGACTTCTGAATCAAGTCCAATACAAACCAAACTTTGCACAGATGTTGTTGAGGGTGATGTGATCCTTTTCCCATAAAAATCTCAAAATTCGTCTCCAAAAATGGGGTTTTCTCCAAAATTCTCAAAAACTCATATCTTTATGCTCACCTGCCAAAACCAGTGGCTAGAAACATTCCTCAGGAGTCATAGCACATGGAGAACAAACCCAAACAAATAGATGCAAATTAGATCAAAAGATTCACATGAAAGCTCACAAACAACAAAACCGGAGACAAACATAGAGGGGAGAGACTGATTCACAAGAACAGATGTTAACTTGATTGATTATGCAAAAAAAAAACAAGTTTACATAGACATGGTCTAGCCTCCATCTTCATCCTCCCACTTACCCCAAATTGAAAAACCAGGAATAAGAGGCATTGAACCCTTTTTTGCTACAGATCTCCCTCAGAAGTTCAATATGGTTTGCCTAATAACTTAGATAGAAGGACAAAACTATATTGGTTAACCACTACCCTTATTTACAGAGCCTATTACATATTTTCAAGATGGCCCTTAGATATCTCCCCGAACAAATTAACTCTAAGGGCATAATGGTCCAGGTTGATTTCTAAGAACTAGACAACCATGATTCCTTCATGAGACGCTTCACCTCGCCACGAGCTCTTCTGTGATTCCGCGTGCTTATCAGCTATGCTTCCTCCAAGATCTCGACGCATGTCACCACTTGTTCTCGACCAACTGATCAATGAGTTTTTGTGCACCCGCTTGACTTGGTCAACCATCATCTTGACTTGGTAAACATTGTCGACCCCATCTTCACATGTACAATTTCTTGTCAATGTTGCAAGTGCTAGCCCTCGGACTAAGCCTCCACATTGTCCTTCACCGCTTCTAGTCCATCGACACAAACTCACTTGACCTTCTCCATTGTCGTCGACTGTCTTAAAGCTCAACACCTGCACACCATAAGACAAGAGACATGTTGCATAACAACATAGTACACTCACTCCATGGTTAGTGTCGAGCACTAAATCAAAGCCCGATCACATCTTGACAATCATTCACCACTCATTCCACATGGAGCACATATCCACCATGTGTTCGCATGAACTTTATTCAACATAATTTCTACCAATTTCTGGTGTTCTAGCTACTTAGCATATATATGAAAGGCTTTCCCCATCTTGTGTTCTAGTATAAAGACTTTTGTAAAGGGGGTAATGTTAGCATTAAAGTAAATTATCAGATTGGTCTCTATTTTTGAGCAAAAAAGATTAAGGCGAGATAGTCCTTATTTGTCCCTAATACTATTTAACATAGTGGTGAACATGCTAGCTATCATAATTGAAAGAGCCAACGATAATGGGTAGGTGAAGGGATAGTACCACATATAGTATGTAGAAGATGTCTTGTCTATCCTGTAATGTGAAGATGACTCGGTGATTTTCCACATGATTTCCAGCAAGCAATGAACATGAAGTTGCTGCTATGCACAATTGAGCAATCATCATGTCTAAATACAATTTTTCATAAGAGTGAGACATTCTGCTTTACGCTAGCCGGAATTGTGAGATACAATGCTTACATTGTTTTGGAATGATAATAGAGGTTCCAAAATAATAGAGGAACTGGAACTGGAGCAAAATGTGTGCCTTTTGTTCTAATAACGAATAATTCAACCATCTCTCTTTGTTTGTTTATATGCTAAATTTATCTCGAGGGTGCCTCAATTTGTACTAGGATTGACACCCCAAAAGATGTACATAATCATTTTTAGAGGTGCATGGTATAAATAAGGGGGAGTTTCGAATAAATTTTTGTTGTTGATGGGATATGCAGCTTTTTGCTAGGCAAAGATGTACATGATCATTTTTTATAGGTGCATTGTACAAATAAGGGGGAGTTTTGAATAAATCCTTCTTGCTGATAGGATGTGCAACTTTTTGTCGGGCGATATGAGTTATAAGGAATGAAGTTATTTTTGACAAATATCGACTGGAACATGGCTATCCTAATGGACATAATTACAGCGGAATAAAATCAAGTCTGTCGAATGGACACAATTACGCTAATTGGACACCGTTTTATAATTTACAGTGTCACATTATACAAGTCTATCAAATGGTAGAGGTGGTGACGATGATTTTTTTTTTTTTTATTTTTGCATCCTTTGGATGGCCTTGTAAAGTTCGGCTGGCCGCTACCGTGCTGCTGGCTTTTGCTGCGAAAAACCGAGTAGCAAGCACTGTTAAGGTAGGCAGAAAAAAACAGCCACCCAAACGAACAGGCCGATAATGTTGGAATTTAGTTTTGAGTGGAACATTCGTGTGTTTACATAATATTGTAATAAAGTGACGTGATTCTCTTGTAGACAACAGATAAAATCGAGGTTTTTTTTTCATTATTCAAAAATGTGATATGTATGACATGTCTTCAACTGAAGTACAGTATTTGTAATGATTGTGCACAGTTCTATTGTTAATCGCTTATTGATCTGATGATGTGAACTTATGCATGTTTCATCTTGTTATAAGTGAGATTATTGGTTTTCTGAAGTTTGAAACGCAGGGTAGCGCGGTTTGTCTCCATCAGCCTAGCTATAGTTAAACAGTATTCGTGTGGGTAGTATCATCATGCATGAGGCGGATATTTATTTGTTTTGATTATTGGTGCAGCAACAACACCGGGCGCAGCATGATTTGACCTCATCTATTGACGCACTGGGCGTGTACGTTTTTTACATGTAATCCTGGCTTCCAAGTCTCTCAAGTTAAGACGTCTCGTCTGAAGAAAATGGACAGGAATTGATCCCATTTGGACTGGCAACATCAGTTGCCGTTTCTTGTTGGCTACGTGCATGCACTGATCTTGATAGAAGAACAAAGACAGATTAAAATATCGCAGAGTAGCAGTGCAGGTACCAATAAAATGGACGTGTTATTATTAGTCAGTAGTTTATTACTTTTGTTAAAAATCATGATTGAAGAACGCCAAGTAGAATACTCTAAGAAAATAAAGAGCAGTACGGTGTATACTTGTAATGAATTGAAACATGTTTTGAGTCAATAACTGATTTTTTTTTAGATTAAAGGAGTCAACAACTGATAACAGCAACAAATCATGGACCACGGGATGATAATGATGTGCTAGCAGCTGGTCGCATTTACTCCTGTGATGATGGTGATCAACAGATGTCCTTGTCTCCAAACATTGAACCACGTTCCTATATATTGGCATCTACCCCAATCCCCAGTAATTTCAGTTTCAGCTTAAGGGCTTGTTCAGTTACTCAAGAATAGAGATTCAGAATAATTTCTTGTTAGAATGGTTCACTAGCTAATTTATACTGGTCTTGAGGAGCTAAAATTATCTCGGGTCCAATCCGAAATAACCGAGCTCCATAAAGAGTCCGGTTTGAGCTCCTACGGGACCTGTACGAAGCGACAACGTAGAAAACAACTTCACCAGAGACATTTTAGAGAAATCAGAGCCAGTTTTATATTAGTAGAGAAGTTGAAAATTATGATTTTAGAGCTGGAGTTATTTTGAAAGGGGCCAGAACCTTGCCAAGCAGTCCTTAAGGATCTGACATTGTTAGAATCTGATATCCCTAGTTATGCACAGCAGCCCTCGGATCTTTGAAAGGATGTTGCGAATATGACACAACCTAGCACCGTATCAAGAACGATGTAGTCGAATCGCGTAGAAAACCCTAGATGATAATGAAGCAACCACGACAAGAGATTAGAATTTGGCGAAGCCGACCGCAAATTCTATTAGCACAATTCCAAAAGAGTACAAGAGATTGTCGCTCTCTCACAACCCTACTTGACCCTGCAGGACCCACTGATTCTTGTCCTATACAAGAATCTAGTGCAATAGAACTGTTTAGTCTAATCCTCTTGAGCGCTCCTAATTGCTTCGTGCAAGCCTTGGATGAGACCCCTTGTGTTGGCTTATGATCTTTGTGATGCCTATGGCCTCTACCCCTGATTTATATAGTCCCTCCAAGGCCCTCATACATACAAATAGAGTCCTACTCCTAGTAGGATTCTACACTCAAGACCTAGTAGAACTAGAAGTCCTAATAGCACAGCTTTTTGAGTCCTATTCTAAGTAGGATTTGAGTCACCATACAACAAACTCCACCTTGACTCTAATCCTTTGAAGTCATCGTGCTCCTCCAAGAATTTGCTCCAAATCGGCTTCTTTTTTTTATTTATACTCCCACCTCGAGAGTGCCCCCACCACAGAGGCTCATGCACATCACCACTATGTGCGTGTCAGTTCCAGGCTAGATTGCCGGAACCTTCCATCTGAGAGCTCCATCGTTGTGTAGTTTTGTTAACCACATCACCTTCTCCTTTGGCCATCCATGCCATAGGTTTGTACCGCCTTCGAGCTCCACCTACTCGTTGGTACTGCGTGGTTGGTCCGACCACGTCTTCCTTCTTCCAACAACTCATAGCTTCGCCTCTATGACTGTTAGATTTTGCAACCGTCTTTGTAGCCTTGCACTTGACCACAATTGAGATTTGAGCACCTGTCGTTGACGAGACGACTTCCTTCTCCTGATCAGGATTTTTACCAAATCTCCTCATGGTTGCACCACCCATAAAATTTCCTATCACTCGGTATCCGCCATTGATCCAGATACTTTTCATAATTACTTGCCCTTTGCAAGTAACTCGCATGACTCCACCTTGAAGTGATAATTCACAACCTTGGAGTTTTAGCGACCTCACAGATATTAGATTCTTTTTCAATCCCGGGATATACCGAACTCCCGTCAGTGTGCAAAGTGTTCCATTATGCATCTCCAATGTAATTGTTCCCACCTCAGTGACTGCATACTCCTGGCAATCCGCTAAGTGAACAATTCCATTTGCTGGGTGTAGAGATCCTTCGTCAAACATCTCCCTCACCGAACATATATGGAAACAGCTTCCTGAATCTAATATCCAATCATGAATAGTACCTCGTTGACTGACGATAAGTACGTCACCTTCATCCTCACTTGTCTCATCCACACTAATCAGCTACGTGACAAGCTTGTTGAAGACATTTAGATGGTCGACGAATCGTGTACCTTCCTCCATGCGTAACCTAAATAGTTGGCGCTTCACTACCCACCGATTTGTCAGCGACTTTGCCATATACAACTCTTCTAGGCTCTTCCATAATTTCGTCGGTGAATTCTCCTTAATTACCGAGTACTTTACCTCATCGGAGAGACATAGTAGAATTGTACTGACAGCCTTTCGCTCCATCACCTTCCATTCTTCATCAGTTATCTTGTCTGGCTTGGTGCCCTCGAGAGCATCAATCAATCCTTGTTGGACAAGCACATCTTGTACCACGCATTCCCACACGCTGAAATTCCCTTTGCCATCAAATTTCTCTACTTGATTCTACATCCCTGACATCGTCTTTATTTTGTGTTTCCTAGCCTTGTCAACCTTCTCACAAAATCAAATCAATCCGACCTTGGCTCCGATACCACTTGTTAGAATCTGATACCCCTAGTTATGCGCAGCAGCCCTCAGATCTTTGAAAGGATGTTGCGAATATGACACAAGCTAGCACCGTATCAAGAACGATGTAGTCAAATCGCGTAGAAAACCCTAGATGATGATGAAGCAACCACGACAAGAGATTAGAATTCGGCGAAGCCGACCGCAAATTCTATTAGCACAATTCCAAAAGAGTACAAGAGATTGTCGCTCTCTCACAACCCTACTTGACCCTCCAGGACCCACTGATTCTTGCCCTATACAAGAATCTAGTGCAATAGAACTATCTAGTCTAATCCTCTTGAGCGCTCCTAATTGCTCCGTACAAGCCTTGGATGAGACCCCTTGTGTTGGCTTATGATCTTGTTGTGATGCCTATGGCCTCTACCCCTTGATTTATATAGTCCCCTCCAAGGCCCTCATACATACAAATAGGAGTCCTACTCCTAGTAGGATTCTACACTCAAGACCTAGTAGAACTAGAAGTCCTAATAGCACAGCTTTTTGAGTCCTATTCTAAGTAGGATTTGAGTCACCATACAACAGACATTTGGTTTAATTTAAAAGTTTTCAAGAGGTGGTTCAGCTTTTAAGTGGTTGCTAATGTAAGGATAACGGTTTAACTAGGGTATGTTTGTTTTAGCTTGCAGATTGTAACAACCTGCTGCAATCTACAGTATGGAGGCTAAACCAAACCGGGCCTTAGCTAGGTTCTTTGCAAATTTCAAATATTCCATACTCGACGCCATGGGCACGGATCTATATGCAATCCACTGGGTGTCGGCACACCCACAAAATTATCGAAAAACAATAATTATGATTAAATTTTCACTATATTGACACTCATATGACAAAATCATATTTACCCACAAGGCAAGCACACCTCCTCGTATTTGCTCTAGCTTCGTCTGTACTCGACCCGGTACTAAACGCGATACTCGTCTTCTTTTTGTCCCTGAATTAAGACCAACCAAGGCTCATAATAGTTAAATCTATACACGCGGGAGGATTGGTGGCCTCCCAGCGTTTCATGTACTTAGCTTTTTTTGTTTTTTTGCTTTTGTTTTTTTCCTTTTCTTTTATGTTTCTTTTCATCTTTTCTTTCCTTTCTTTATGATTTTTGTTCTAAAAACCGATGCGAGACTATAAGATATAATATATTCTTAATGAGGTGTTATTTTTTACCTCTTCATGTCTTAGTCTATGTTCATTTCATTTTTTTATTTTTATTTTCTTTATGGTTATTGTTTTTCTCTTGTTTTGGTTTTTCTTTTTCTCTCATTTTAGCATAGGTTTTCTTAAAAAACTTCTGTATAGGTTTTTTCCTTTCAAAAATCAGCGTGTTTATAGAGCGCTCATAATAGTATCCCTGAACCACGAGGTTTTTTTCTCTCTTTTCTTTTCATTTATTTTCATTTAGCACATATTTTTAACAAACTTTCGCATAGATTTTTCTCTTTCAAATCGTCGTGTGACGTCAGTGCACCCATAATAGTATCTCTCAATCATGAGTTTTTGAGAGCTTTATAGCTCCGGCGACTGTAACGCTACTGTTCATTCCTCTTTTTCTGTAGCGCTACTGTTCATCCTCTTTTTGTCTTTTCCTCCTTCTTTAGGTTATTTTTCCCTTTCCTTTTATGTTCACTGTTCTTTATCTTTATTTGTATAATTAGTTTTTAGTAGCCTATTTTTACTACTCTAAATTAGTGCCATAACATTCCGATGTTACACATGTTAAAATTTAGTCACCGAAAATAAACACCTCCTCAATATAAATTATTTTATAATTAGATGCTTTTGATATTATCTGTTTATTAATTAAACCTTTGTCTGCGCAGCGAAGCGCGCACTATCAAGCTAGTAACTCATAAGCACTGGCGGATCCAAGGCACAACAAACTTGGACCGTCGTCCGGGCTCGTCTACATACAATTCTACTCCCTCCATCCCAAACAATAAGTCAATCCAAAAATCTTGGAGAGTCAAACTTTTCTAAGTTTGACCAAATTTATATAATAAGATAATGCTATTTATGATATCAACTAAGTATCATTAGATTATTCATTAGTTATATTTTCGTAGTATACCTATTTGATGTCATAAATTTTTGTATTTCTCTCTATAATTTTGGTCAAACCTTATAATGCTTTGACTCTCTAAAATTTTTGGAATGACTTATAATTTGGAATGGGGAGTACTATATAAAATAATTTTAGTCTATATATTTTCATGTTAGACTTAATTTCTCGCTTTGCCATTGCATTGCCCGGGATTTGTGGTCCGTTAATGCTCATAAGCAAGCTTTGAAGAGTAAAATAGAGCTCCGAGGATAAAATACAATTATGGAGTGTGCCACCTTTTGCCAGATAAAAAAGTTGAAATATATAGTAAATTGGACATGCTCACAAGCAAAGAAATCCATGTGAATGTAAAATTTGAAACTTCACCAATCGAGCACCAAACAACTGAATAAGGAGAGAGAGAGAGAGAGCAAAGGCTGTTTGGTTGTCCACGCCAGTACGCCACAAGCATTCGCCACAGCAAAACTTCGGTAGCTAAGAAAAAAGCCTTTACTCTCTCTTCTCTTGTTGGAGTGATTATGAGAGACAACTACTTCGGGTCACCGATCTCATTCCAACAAGAATTTGAGGTGATAAAATTTGTATCATGTGTTACTCCCTCCATACCCATATTAGTTGACGTTTAGAAAAAATTAGAGTCAAATATTGGGAATATAAATCATCAATAACTATTAAGTTTCTAAGTTTATAAAATAAAAATTATATAAATAGATTTGTCTTAAAAAATACTTTCATAAAAGTATACATATATCACTTTTCCATAAATATTTTTATAAAAATAAGAGGTCAAAGTTATGTTTGAAGACCATGTCGCTGTCCTAAACGTCAACTAATATGGGTATGGAGGGAGTATAACCAACGATGCAACTATAGATATTCTTTTATCGATTTAGATAAATTTTAGACTGGTTCTGAAAAATTAGATCTTGCAGCATGTCTAATGTTTCGAGATTGGTCGTTGAATTTTCTCACAAAAGGTGGTGGATAAGAACAAGCAAATGAGACCCATAAAAATGAAAAAAAAAATCTCATACCCCCACATCAGATAGAACACACAAGACCTCTACTAGAATATTACAGTGATTACATACACAATTTAAGTAATTAAATACAATTCCACCAATCATGGTTTTGCACGTGCAGGACTGCTAGAATTTGTGTGCTGTAGTGTGAATATGTAGAAAAAGAAATTATAATCAATCTCAAGGTTCAATATATATGTTTCTGAAAGTGCATTCGCCCCAATGTGGGTTTTAGCTAATTAATGACAATCAAATTAGGGACTAACCGATTTTAAAAGCATGTATGCAGGTGTTAGTCCTAAGAAAGATTTGAAAAGTTGAAATCTCGTGAACAAAGCACGTAGGATACATTTGGACATAAAGATGTCTATCTCAAGTAGTGGTTTAAAATTTCAATTTTAAAATTGAGTTATAGGTAAGCCGGACTATGAAGAGGGTCACAAAGTAGGTTGGCTAGATGTGGAGAAAAGTGCTCAAATCGACTAACCTTAGTTCGCTTGAGAGACACCGCACAATCACGAACACGTAGAGGGTAATTTCATATGGTCGGTGGTACCGACCATGGGTGGTCGGTGGTACCGCCATGGCTTCTCTGCGCAGCGCTCAAACACCCTCTCTGTGTTGGTCAAAAATGACCTGGCGGTAGTACCGCCATAACCTCGGTACTACCGGCCTCGGTGGTTCCGACCCCGGTCGGTAGTAACTTGGTTTTGCAACCCTCTCTGTGTAGAGTTTGTATTTGACCTAGCGGTGGTTACCGCCATAACCTCGGTACTACCGCCGCGCGGTGGTACCGACTATGGCGGGTAGTTCCAAGTTTGCAAGGCTCTCTGTCCGCGCTGCAATTTGGCCTGGCGTAGTAGTACCGCCATAACTCGATACTACCGCCCGCGTGGTACCGACGCAAGGCCGGTAGTAACCAAGTTTGCAGAGCTCCCTGTGTAGAATTGAAAAATGGCCTGGCGGGGTACCGCCATAACCTCGGTACCACCGACTCGGAGGTACCGACCCTGGTCGGTAGTTTCCGAGGGTCCAAGTCCCTTCTCGTGAGGCTCTCTGTTCGCGGCCAATTTGGGCCTGGTGGTAGTACCGCCATAACCTCGGTACTACCGCCCGCGGTGGTACCGACGTGAGGACGGTGGTTGCTTGTTTGGTCAGATCTGGATTCTTTCGCCGTTGTAAACTGGTCGGTGGTACCGGCCTGGGGTGGTTGTGGTACCGACCAGCCTCGGGACTGAGGAGTATAAATGCTTCCTCTCTTCACTTTCCACGGTTACCCACTTACTCCATACACTTATTGCTGACCTAACTCGTGACAAACACTCTCCAAGCATTGACTCATCCCCTCTCTCTCCCCCTTTGCTCCGAGCTTCATTCCTTTGCGAGATTTGAGCTAGGGAAGTGAGATTAGAGAGTGGGAAGCTTCGATCTTCGACTTGAGCACTTGGTTTCCATCTAGCCGGCTTGTTTTGTGTCTTTTACTCTTGAGCTCTTCGAGCTCTAGCCGGTTAGGTGTTCTTCGTGGTAGCCCGTATTGATTTACTTGTGAGGGCTCCCCGAAGCGTTTGTATTTCCCTGAGATTTCTAGTAGAGATACTCTCGTAGCCTTTGTGGTTGCTTGAGTGAGGCGAGGAGGTGAAATAGACTCCGACCTTTGTGGTCACCTCAACAACGAGGAAGTAGGCACTTCTTAGTGGATTGCCGAACCTCGGGATAAATCGCGTGTCCCGTGTGCTTGTTGTTGTTGTCCCTATTTCTCTACTTCACTTGTTATTGTGTTCTTCGTGTTCTTCCTATCCCTATCTCTTTCTTAGGTAGGAAGGCTCGATCTACATCAAGGGGAGCAACCAAGGTTTGAGTGTGAGAGTAGGTTACCATCTATCATTCTTAGGAAAGTGGGCTAGAATCTTGTATTATCTTCATAGCTTACATTCATCGGATTTGTAGTTTCTTTTAGGATCCCGGGTTGTGCCGTTTGTTTGTGTCGGTAGTACCGGTGTTTCACACCCGGTAGTACCTACCCAAACAAATCGGCCTCTCCGGTTGCTATCTAACTACATCTTATAGTTTGTGAAGTTTCATATAGTCAAAAATCACCTATTCACCCCCTCTAGGCTGATTCAGTCCTTTCAATTGGTATCGGAGCCTAACCCTTGTGTTAGCGCTTCACCGCGTAAGGGAGAATCATGTCTACCATAAGTCAAGAACAGCTTGATGAGATTGTCAAGCAGGTTACTGCTCAGGTAATTCAAGATCAAGCAAAGAAGCATGAAGATGAGATGAAGAGGATGAAAGATGAGATGGAGAGTTTGAGGCGAGCTTTGAAAGCAAAGACGAATCATCCGGAAGCGGTGACAAGAAGAAGAAGGAGATGGAGAAAAAGGCAAGAGAGACACGAGTCTCTAGAGTGCATTATGACTATAGCCATATGGGCAAAGTCATTCAACTGCCTAGCGTCAATCTAGGCAAACCACCCGCCTTTGATGGAATCAACTACAATGATTGGGCACACAGATGAAGTTACACCTTCTTGCCGCAAGAGTTTGGGAGATTGTTGACAATGGACCAAGTCATGTTGAAGGTCAAGAGTTCACCAACAATGATGTGTTTGAGTTTCAACAAAATGTTCAAGCCACATCATTGATTCTCATGCCTAAAGCCTGAAGAAAGCAACAAGGTACTGGAATGGAGAATGCCAAGAAGATTTGGGACCCCTCAGGATATCATTTGAGGGTGATGCGAGTGTGAGGAAGTGCAACATAGAGCTTCTTCATGGAAAGATTGAGAACTTTGCAATCAAGAAAGTGAGACCACTCAACAAATGTTTGACAGATTCATGACGTTGGCAATCATTAGAGCACTCGGAGACACAAAGTGGGATGACTACTCAGCTGGAAGAAAGCTATTAAGAGCATATAGAAAGAGGAACAAGAACCTTGCATCAATCATCATGGAGAGACCTAACTATGAGAGCATGGGACCTCATGAGATGCTTGCCAAGATAAAGCATCATGAAGTCTGGATGATGATGAAGATATAGAAGATCAAGAGGCAAGCCACAAAAAGGTGGTAGCACTCAAGGCTAATCAAGAAGAAGAAGCAAGCAGGCCCGAGATGACTCTTCAAGCGAAGGAAGTGAAGACTCCGATGATGAGTTGGCCCTTATTGTGAAGAACTTTAGAAGATTCATGAGAAAGAAGATGCACAAGAAGGGCAAAGGTGGTACTTCAAGAAAGTCAAAGAAGAGGAATTGCTATGAGTGTGGAGCGGATGATCATTTCATTGCCGATTGTCCACAAAAGAAGAACAAGAACAAGTATAGCAAGAGTGATGACAAGAAGCATAGAAGAAGAAGAGGTGGTGAATTGAAGCTCATCTTGGTGAGGAGTGGTTCTCGGAAGATGACTCAAGTGATGAAGAGAAGAGCAAGAGCAAGGAGAAGGAGAAGGGAGCGGCCAACATCGCCATACACAAGACCTCTTCTCCAAGCCTCTTCTCCAACATGGCTACATCGACAACTTCGTCACGCTTGTTCGAGAACTCTCCGACAACGAGGATGACTTCACTCATTCTTGCTTCATGGCTAAGAATGAGAAGGTATCATCCAACTCTCCTACTTGTTCTAGTGATGAATGTAGTGATGATGATATGAATGAATTTGAGCTTAGCATAATTAGAAAAATTTGGCAAGAAAGGTGAAACTAAAATTATCAATTGCTCACTAAATTAGAGTCGGAATGAGAGTCTTGCAATGCAAGGGGACTTGATCTCTCAAGAGAGAGAAAAGAACCGTGCATTGGAAGCCTCTCTTGCGAGGAGGAGAAGTTGAAGGTTGAGAAATTGACCGTGGAATTATCTTTAGCCAATGACTCCAACAAGAAGTTGGCTAAGGAGTGTTCCATGAGCAATGACTCAATTGCAAGCCTAAAGAATGAGGTTAGCATGGTTCAAGAGAGCCTCACAAGCTCTCAAAATAAGTATCAAACTCTTGAACTAAGCTACAAACACTCTTGGAGTAGTACCTCTTCAACTACTCCTAAGGACTCCGACAACTCTAATGCCTCAACTAGTATGGTTGCAAAGATGCTATGCTATAACTTGATATAAATGCTTGTGCAACTAACCTTATTGAGATAGAAAAAAGAAGATAAGGAGATTCATAGGTTGAACATGATCTTGAGAATGGTTGCAAGTGTAAGGTGCAACAACCAAGAGATATCCTCAAGACCGCAAGGCACCCTTCCATCAAGGATGGAATTGGGTACAATAGGTATGGTGGTAAGGCCAATGGTAGAAAGATGGTCAATGAGGTACCTTTTGTTAACTTTAACAAAGGGGTTCCTCTCTTTGACCTAATGAACAAGGCCAACAAGATTGCCAATCCAAAGGCTCCACTTGCTAATGGTAAGATCAACAAGGAGAAGCAAGTGGAGGCCTCCAAGCAACAAAAGCCCATATCAAGAAGCTATACATGTGATTACTTGTGTTGTTGGGGGAAGGATGGTAAGATAGTAGTCAAGTATGTTGGTGCCCTCAAGAAGAGGGAAATTATGAGAAATGTTTGGGTGCCAAAAGCTTATGTGACTAACCCCCAAAGACCCAATCTCGTTTGGGTACCTAAATCTAGAACATAAATTGTTTTGTAGGAATATGCCTCCGGTGGGTCAAGTTGGGTGTTGGATAGTGGATGCACCAATCATATACGGGGCAAAAGATATGTTCTCCTCCTTTCAACCAAGCAACGACTCATGCAACAACATTGTGTTTGGTGACAATGGTAAAGGAGAAGTGCTTGGTTTGGGTAAAATTGCTATCTCAACTGACAATTCCATATCTAATGTATTACTTGTGCATTCGTTGAGTTACAATTGTTATCTGTTTCCACTTTGTGAAATGGGTTACGATTGTCTCTTTACGGATAAGGGTGTGACCGTCTCTAGAAGAAGGGATTCCTCTATTGCATTTAAAGCGTGTTGAAGGAAAACTTTACTTAGTTGACTTCTCAACTAGTAAGGTAGAACCTACAACATGTCTAATGGCAAAATCTAGCATGGGTTGGCTTTGGCATCGCCGACTAGCTCATGTTGGGATGAGGAACTTGGCCCAACTTCAAAGAGAAGGGCACATCCTTGGACTAACAAATGTTTCTTTTGAGAAAGATAGGATTTGCAGTGCGTGTCAAGCCGGGAAAGCAGTTGGAGCAAAGCATCCAATCAAGAACATTGTGTCGACCACAAGACCATTGGAGCTATTGCATATGGACCTCATCGGACCCGTTGCTTATCAAGCATCGGCGGTAACAAATACGGTTTGTTATTGTTGATGACTATTCTCGTTTCATTGGGTGTTCTTTTTAGCAGATAAAAGCGAAACGCAAGGCATCTTCAAGAAGTTTGCTAGAAGAGCACAAAATGAGTTCGACATCAAGATCAAGAAAGTGAGAAGCGACAACGGGACCGAGTTTAGGAACACCAACAAGAAGAGTATCTTGATGAAGAAGGGATCAAGCATGAGTTCTCCGTTCCATATACCCCACAACAAAATGGGGTTGTGGAAAGGAAGAATAGAACTCTTGTTGAAGCCGCAAGATCCATGTTGGATGAGTACAAGACTTCCCATGGCTTTTGGGCGGAGGCGATGAACACGGCGTGTCATGCAATCAACCGCCTCTACCTTCACAAGCTAAGAGGGAAGACGCCATGAGCTTCTAACCGGTAACAAACCGAAGGTGCATTACTTTCGAGTTTTTGGCTACAAGTGTTTCATACTTAACAAGAGAGCCAAAAGTTCAAAGTTTGCACCTAAGGTACACGAAGGCTTTCTACTTGGTTATGGTACTAACGAACATGGCTACCGTGTATTCAATAATGCCACGGCACTATTGAGTTAACGGTAGATGTGACTTTGATGAATCCGACGGTTCTCAAAAGGAGCAAGTCAATGATGAGCTTGTAGGTAATGACGAGCCTCCATCCGAAGCTATCAAGAAGCTTGCAACCAGTGATGTGAGGCCCGTTGAAATACAAGATGAAGATGAGATGAACCATCACACACTCCACAAATTCTCATATCCATCATGTGCATCCAAATGCGCATGATGAAGCTTCCGCAACTCCGATTGGTGGTAGTGTGGGTGATGTTCAAGTGATACATCAAGTTGATGATCAAACACAAGCTCAACATGAAGTCCGACAAGAAGATGGGGACATCAATGCATATGATGAAGATGGACCCATCCAACGGAGATCACTTGTGCCACATCCAAGAGTTCATCACTTAGTTCAACGGGATCATCCCGTTGACAACATATTGGGGAGCATACGACGTGGGGTAACGACACGCTCTCGTTTAGCAAATTTTTGTGAACATTACTTGTTTGTCTCCTCTTTGGAACCTCTTAGGGTGGAGAGAAGCACACTTGACGATCCGGACTGGGTGATGGCTATGCAAGAAGAGCTGAACAACTTCACTAGGAATGAAGTCTGGTCCTTGGTGGAAAGGCCCACCCCAAGCAAATGTGATAGGAACCAAATGGGTCTTCCACAAAAAGCAAGACGAGCATGGGTGGTGACAAGGAACAAAGCACGGTTGGTGGCTCAAGGTTTCACTCAAATCGAAGGTTTGGATTTTGGGGAAAAACCTATGCACCTGTAGCTAGGCTCGAGTCAATTCGTATATTACTTGCCTTTGCTACTCACCATGATTTCAAGCTATACCAAATGGATGTGAAAAGTGCATTCCTCAACGGGCCTCTCGAATGGTCTTGTGGAGCAACCCACCGGGTTTTGAGGACCCAAAGTTTCCCAACCACGTCTACAAGCTCGACAAGGCGCTCTATGGGCTTAAACAAGCCCCTAGAGCTTGTATGATTGTCTTAAGGACTTCCTACTCAAAAAGGTTTTGAGATAGGAAGGGCCGATGCTACTTTATTTACTCGCAAGTTGATAATGATATCTTGTGTGCCAAATATAGTCGATGACATAATATTTGGTAGTACTAATGTTGCCTTTTGTGAGGAATTTAGTAGGATCATGACCAAAAGGTTCGAGATGTCCATGATGGGTGAGTTGAAGTACTTTCTTGGATTCCAAATAAAGCAACTCAAGGATGGCACGTTCATCAGTCAAACCAAGTATACAAGAGACATGCTAAAGAAGTTTGAGATGGACAAGGCCAAACTCATCAAGACCCCTATGCCTACCAATGGACATCTTGATCTAAATGTGGATGGTAAGTCAGTGGACCAAAAGGTATATCGCTCTATGATCGGTTCATTACTTTACCTTTGTGCATCTAGGCCCGATATTATGCTTAGTGTGTGCATGTGTGCAAGGTTTCAAGCTAATCCGAAAAATGAACATTATGGCCGTAAGAGAATTTTTCGATACTTAGTGCACACTCCGAATCTGGCTTGTGGTACCCCAAGGGCTCCACTTTCGATCTACTTGGCTATTCCGATTCGGATATGCCGGTTGCAAGGTAGACCGAAAGAGCACTACCGGGACTTGCCAATTTATTGGGAGGTCTTTGGTGTCATGGAGTTCTAAGAAACAAAATAGTGTTGCCCTATCCACCGCCGAAGCCGAGTATGTGGCGGTCGGCGCTTGCTATGCTCAACTACTTTGGATGAAGCAAACACTAAAAGACTTCGGATGTGAGGAAACCAAAATTCCACTTTTGTGTGACAATGAGAGTGCTATCAAACTAGCAAACAATCCCGTAAACCACTCTCGCACAAAACACATAGACATCCGACACCATTTCTTGAGAGACCATGAAGCCAAAGGAGATATCGCATACGCCATGTGAGCACCGAAAAAACAACTAGCCGATATCTTCACAAAGCCTTAGATGAGTCAAGATTTTGTGCTTTGAGGAGTGAACTAAATATCATTGATTCTCGTAACGTGGCTTGATGTCTTGCACATATTTGTTTTTCCTAGAGACCTAGATAAAGGTTTGACAAAATATTGTGTGTGATTTCAAAATCCATTTGCATACTTCACTTATGTCCATGGCTATGTATTGGTTATATGAAATCTGGACATTTGAAGTATGTGTAGTATACCACACAGGGCTCTTTTGAAAAAAACCCTCTCTGTCCTCTCTGTTTTTGTGCTCGTGGGGTGGTAAGCCATAGGGCGTAGGCCCGACGTCGGTAGTACCGGCCCTATGGCCGGTACGGTACCACCCAACCGGGTTTGATCCGAGTATAAATGGGGCGCGGTGAATCCCTTTCAACCCTAGTCAATCAGTTTGACCGCGCCGCCGCCTGCCCGAGCCTTCTCCCCATGCAGCCGCCGCACTGGTCCCCCCTTCCTCTCTCACTCGATATCCCTCCTCCTCCACCCAAATCCAAATCCTTCGGTGGAAAGGTGCTTTGAAGGTTGGAGATCGTCGTGGTGGTGTTCTTGAAGCCGAGAGTTTCCTCCTTCATTGGATTTCGACTTTCACGAGTAGCAAGGTACTAGGGTGTTCATGCCCGATCTCTCAATGTACTTTGTTCTAGGTCGATTCCTTGGTAGGATTGTTCTATCAGTATGAAGATGCTTCTAGGATGTATGGTTAGCAATCATAGCGATTGGTAGATGGATTGAAGGAAACCGCACGCTGTTGTGCGGTCGGTAGTACCGCCCTAGGGGTCGGTAGTACCGCCCGCGTGCAGCGAGCCGTTCTCCTTCCCGATTTCGATCGTCTTATTTGCTACATCTGTTGAAGTAATCTTTCATCATCTTTGTCTCATGTGGTCTATGCTATATTTGTCTAGATGAGCCAGAGGCCCTCTCGTGCTCGTTCCCCTAGTGATGATGATGAGGAGTATGCCGCCTTGGAGCAGGTGGTCATGTGCAAGGGGCGCCGCCGCGTCGCAATCCCGGGCGCCGTGTTCGGTCTGGGAGTATGGATGACTCTCTCGTCAGGTCCGTGGACGCTCGTCCGCGGGCCACACGGGCCGTCGCAGCGTGGATAGCGCAAGGGGGAGCGGGAGCGGTCATGCCCGTGGCAGTGCGCATGCTGCTCCTTCGCCTCCTCCGCCTCCTCAGCCTTCTCCGCCCCTGTCGCTGGCGGCTGGACGCCTGCACAGCGTCATTGTGGGAGGAGTGCCTTCAGTGGGTCTCGATCGTGAGGGTCGCTCCATCGATCCTCAAGTTGGACCGGCATCCCTCCGACTTCAGGGTTGATGCTTATCAACGGGCATTTGAGATGCACCCTGAAGCCGAAGCCGTCATGACCGCTGTCCCCCATGCTCTTCTTGGCAATCCCGTGGATTACTCCGATAGAAAGAGATAGAAAGCGGGTAACTTGATGAGGAGGCAGCGTGAGAGAACCCCTATCTGTTTGTTAGAGATGCTTCTGTGGATAGGAGGTTCTGGTCCAGGTTCCAGCAAGACTTCTATGTGTCAGTACGCTGGAAGGGTTATGTGCTAAGGGACATCCTCCCTTTTTGCTCATAAGAGACTGGTTCTCTCCTCTCTGACCGACAAAGATTCTGAGGACATTCAGGCCCTGGTGCAGAGGTTAGAGGAGTGGAGGTTTTGGGGCTGATCTCTGGCGAGCGCAGCTTCAACCAGGAGATTCTTTGCCAGTTCTGGGCACTCTTTTCATTGATCAGGAAGCTCGCGTGCTGCATTGGATGACCCAAGGGGTCCACTACAGATGTGACTTCGTCACATTTGCTCGTTTGTTGGGCTTCGACCATGTGGACAGAGATGCTCCTCGTCTTTCAGAGATGTATGGAGGGGGGGGGTATGTACTTAGAGCAGTTGCAGAGCTCAGGCGTCTATTTGGATGGTGCAGTGGCGACCTTCAAGGTCTCTGGCCTGAAGCCCGCTTACTACGTCCTCAACAACATCATGCGCCTGACTCTGGATCCAAAATTGGAGATCAAGATAACTTGAGAGATGATGCTGCCAAGGTCCTAGTCCGCTTTGCTTAACTAGAGGACGGAGGGTTAGTATCTCTCTTTCTTTGGCAGAAGATCTCCGATGTATACAATGATCCTCACAAGCCCTGCCATATGCTCCATACCTTATGCATATCATTGAGCATGTGGTTGGCGCCACCTTCGAGTATGATCGCACTATGAAGGAGTACAGTGCTCGGAAGTTCACCTCTGCTCCCTCCAAGGACAAAGAGAAGGTTGTTGAGGGTGATGAGGTTCCACCAGCAGCAGCAGCGCCTGGCGAGGCTTCTGGCTCAGAGCCGGCTCGTGGCGAGGTCCCCTGCCACCGCTCCTCCTCCGCGTCGGTGAGAGGCGTAGGAGTGGCGGTCTTCGCTCCGCCTCGGCAAGATCTTCTCCTGGATGTGCTACAGGGCCAACCGTGATGAGCAGTGTTCAGCAGGACGTGCGTCAGCACCTTGGTCTCCTCCGCGCTCTCCGGTCCGACCTCATCCAGATCCATTTGCAGAGTATGATGCTCAGGCTCGGGCGGCGATGATGATGATGCTGCTGCTGATGATTGATGAGATGATGATTTCCAGCACCAGCAGCAGCCCCGACAGAGCAGCAGCAGCCCCAGTTTCCAGGTGGTGGTGAGGCGGGTTTTTACAGCTCATGTTGTATCCGCCCCATCAGTTCTATCCTCCGCCACCACCTCAGTACCAGCCTCCTCCCTTCTTCCCTGACTATGGTATGGGCACGTCCTTGCTGACGGGTCCACGTCATATCAAGGTGGGGGGTGGTGGCTCGTACATGGGCTTTGCTGGCCCCGACGCCAATCCAGCTGGGAGTGGTGGTCCTCGCGACTCTACCTCCGCTGGATCCTTCTGCTCCTTCGTCGTCCTCCAGGTGGTGATGTCGGTGATAGTGCCTTCTCCTCTCTTTGGTGATTCTTATCATGGTGGATCTTCCAGCGGCTATTACTAGCTCTTGCTTATCTTGGCCTACCCGTTTTGGTACTTGATGCCAAAGGGGGAGTGTTAGGCTTATCTTGTTGTAATAGCTAGCTGTGAGAGAGAGGGTAATTTTTGAGTACTAAGTGTGGTTTGCTACATTTTATTTGTGATGTGTTGTTGAGGATGTAAAACTTTTATGCTTAATGTTATATCATGTTTGGTTCATCCTCATTATTGATGCTCTTGTCATGGTGATTGTTGTTTTCGATATGGCTATGTGATTTGAGTTCTTTTCTTTCTTCAATAGCCATTCGCTTTTCTTATTACATTATTATGTGAATCACCATGTCATACCGTTTATGCATCACAAATTGATATATTGATGTTGTCACACACTTAGGCACCCCACGGATTGCAAAATTTAGGGGGAGATCTTGTTCTTGTCTATGCAACCTTGCTTTCTAATCAAGGTTTGAAATTCATATCCAAAGCATACACTAAGGGGGAGCTTCAACTAAATTTTGGAATTCAAAAGCTTTAATTCTTTCTATCCCTAATTGCAAGCCTAAGTTGGTTGTCATCAATTACCAAAAAGGGGGAGTTTGAAAGTGCATTCGCCCCCAATGTGGGTTTTAGCTAATTAATGACAATCAAATTAGGGACTAACCGATTTTTAAAAGCATGTATGCAGGTGTTAGTCCTAAGAAAGATTTGAAACGTTGAAATCTCGTGAACAAAGCACGTAGGATACATTTGGACATAAAGATGCCTATCTCAAGTAGTGGTTTTAAAATTTCAATTTAAAATGAGTTATAGGTAAGCCGGACTATGAAGAGGGTCACAAAGTAGGTTGGCTAGATGTGGAGAGAAAGTGCTCAAATCGACTAACCTTAGTTCGCTTGAGAGACACCGCACAATCACGAACACGTAGAGGGTAATTTCATATGGTCGGTGGTACCGACCATGGCTTCTCTGCGCAGCGCTCAAACACCCTCTCTGTGTTGGTCAAAAATGACGTGGCGTAGTACCGCCATAACCTCGGTACTACCGGCCTCGGTGGTTCCGACCCCGGTTGGTAGTAACTTGGTTTTGCAACCCTCTCTGTGGAGTTGTATTTGCCTAGCGGTGGTACCGCCATAACCTCGGTACTACCGCCCGCGGTGGTACCGACCTATGGCCGGTAGTTCCAAGTTTGCAAGGCTCTCTGTCGCGCTGCAATTGGCCTGGCGGTAGTACCGCCATAACCTCGATACTACCGCCGCGGTGGTACCGACGCAAGGCCGGTAGTAACCAAGTTTGCAGAGCTCCCTGTGTAGAATTGAAATGGCCTGGCGGTGGTACCGCCATAACCCTCGGTACCACGACCTCGAAGGTACCGACCCTGGTCGGTAGTTTCCGAGGGTCCAAGTCCCTCTCGTGAGGCTCTCTGTTCGCGGCCATTTGGCCTGGCCCAGTACCGCCATAACCTCGGTACTACCGCCGGTGTGGTACCGACGTGAGACGGTGGTTGCTTGTTTGGTCAGATCTGGATTCTTTCGACCGTTGTAAACTGGTCGGTGGTACCGGCCTGGGGTGGTCGGTGGTACCGACCAGCCTCGGGACTGAGGGAGTATAAATGCTTCCTCTCTTCACTTTCCACGGTTACCCACTTACTCCATACACTTATTGCTGACCTAACTCGTGACAAACACTCTCCAAGCATTGACTCATCCCCTCTCTCCCCCCTTTGCTCCGAGCTTCATTCCCTTGCGAGATTTGAGCTAGGGAAGTGAGATTAGAGAGTGGGAAGCTTCGATCTTCGACTTGAGCACTTGGTTTCCATCTAGCCGGCTTGTTTTGTGTCTCTTTACTCTTGAGCTCTTCGAGCTCTAGCCGGTTAGGTGTTCTTCGTGGTAGCCCGTATTGATTTACTTGTGAGGGCTCCCCGAAGCGTTTGTATTTCCCTGAGATTTCTAGTAGAGATACTCTCGTAGCCTTTGTGGTTGCTTGAGTGAGGCGAGGAGGTGAAATAGACTCCGACCTTTGTGGTCACCTCAACAACGAGGAAGTAGGCACTTCTTAGTGGATTGGCCGAACCTCGGGATAAATCGCGTGTCCCGTGTGCTTGTTGTTGTTGTCCCTATTTTCTCTACTTCACTTGTTATTGTGTTCTTCGTGTTCTTCCTATCCCTATCTCTTTCTTAGGTGGGAAGGCTCGATCTACATCAAGGGGAGCAACCAAGGTTTGGTGAGAGTAGGTTTACCATCTATCATTCTTAGGAAAGTGGGCTAGAATCTTGTATTATCTTCATAGCTTACATTCATCGGATTTGTAGTTTCTTTTAGGATCCCGGTTGTGTCGTTTGTTTGTGTCGGTAGTACCGGTGTTTCACACCCGGTAGTACCTACCCAAACAAATCGGCCTCTCCGGTTGCTATCTAACTACATCTTATAGTTTGTGAAGTTTCAGATAGTCAAAAATCACCTATTCACCCCCTCTCTAGGCTGATTCGGTCCTTTCAATTTCTAATTAGCTTTAATATTTAATTCCATGAGTAGAGATAAAAGGTATAACATTAATTAGTATCATATTGTTTTTCATACGAAAGAAGGAGATTCTCCTCGCCATATGTATTTCCAATCCCTCCTAGGAAAGGCACAATAGAACAGTTATATGAGAGTTCCTAGGTTTGGAAGTCCCTAAGGCAGTCAAGTAGTTTTTTCTCCTCTCCCTATTGCGCAGGAACCCTATTCGATCCCGCATCGGGAGAGGATAAATAAGGTTTTTTTTAGGAAGCGCTCTTCACACGACTTACTTTTGACTTTTGTGTTGGGTCGTCTTATATCCAAGTCGGATGATTTTATACCATCGTGTTTATTGTAACTGTTCTGAGCTTTTTCTCCGTCGCTCATTGTGATTTTATACCCCCACCAGTTAGGATGTCTCCGAAGGTACACACGCTATTATCTGATTTGTTATTTCAGTATATCTACTCATTTGATCATGTTGTTGCTCGCATTTTTATTGTTCGGTTTACATGCTAGTCTAAGAGATCGCCATGATTTATGCTCTAGAATTAATCATGAAATTACATACTTTCTTAACAAAGACAACTGAAACACTAAGACATTGACCATGATAATGCTAGCTTGGATTGTACTGCTATAAGATCTAATAAAGGTTGTGGCTAGCTAACGCAATCAACTAATGACATCCATAGTGACTCAGAGAGCCTAGAAGAGCACGAAACAACAATGGTCTTCATTTTACTTTCATGTGTTGAGCCTAGTAAAATTTAAAACTGGTGTTGAGCGTCAAAAGGTTACTACTACCGTACATGATAGAGTGTGTGGCTAGCAAATATCAGTGCATTTTGGAGTGAACGGCCTTCAGCTTTCGCTCCAACCCTTTTCTGTATCGTTGATTATTCTTTGGAGCGACCGGCCTTCAGCTTTCGCTCCAACCCTTTTGTGTATCGTTGATTACTCACTCGCCTTTGGGACTTGGAGCCTTGAATATACCGAGCTGCAGCTGCAGTGCAGCAGCGACTGCATGCTGCTGAAGAACAACGACAGGGCAGGGAGTGGAGCTTTCGTGCAGTGCAGTGCACCACACCACACCACACCATCTGATATGATGGAGCATTGCCGATGTCGTATTTCATCGGCTCCACGAGGAGAGCCACGGGCTGCACCGCATACCGAATTTTGGCATGGCGAATTGGCGATTGGCCAAAGGGCAAGCATCAATGGGCCATGGCATGAGATCGGTGACGGCCTCACGGGCTAAGAGCAAGTACACCAAGGGGCTCTAAACCGTCTGAATGCTGACGCAGAGGAGAAATAGAAGGAGAGAGAAGAAAAACGAGTTGTAAGCTTACAACTAAGTTTAGGCAAACAATTTTTTTTTTTTGCAAAAGAGACAAGTGAGCTATACATTGTTAGTGAAGACTATATAAGTAGACTGAGAGATAGTTATAGGGATTTCTTATGGCCCGCAGCGGGCTGAATTATTAGTTTTGCTTTGAGAAGTTTTCTGGATTCTCTTTGTTTTTAATGCTTTCCACGCATTCCCTAGAATGCTCTCTGAATACCGGTTTACATTGAACAAGATCATTCATCTGACTTCTGAGATAATTAGTCTGAGCTTGCAGTCGGGTCGATACAGAAGTTCCTAGCGCAACATAGAAGCTAGAGTACCTACGAGTAGTGCATAGTTGCTCAACACAGTATTATGTCTGCGGAAATATCTCTTTTCCCAGCACCATGCATCAGGAATTTTGCACAGCACAGCCTTTTGCGCCAAAACGAGAGCCACAGTGCTAAAGCCTTCCTCCCTTTGAGCAATTTTTTTTTATTCGTTTCATTCAAGGAAAATCTATACCAGTACTACTTGTATGTACAGAGAGATAAAGTGATGTAGAGAGAGAGAGGGAGAGAGAGAGATGTGGAAGAGAGGGGAGAGAGGACAGTAGGAGGAAGGCAAGTCCTCAGCCGGGAAGGCCACCCCACTTTATTGCCTTTTTCATGTTGTACGCTATCATTTCGAGATCAAGACGCTGCCAGGAGAATAAAATACTCTCTCCTCCCCCACACACCCCTCCTCATCACAAACGCTCAAGGCTCAACCGCGCAAGAGAGAGAGAGAGAGACCAGCCAGACCACCACGACAGACAGAAGAGGAGGAGGTAGAGAGGGAGAAGCGCCGAGGAGCTCGATCAGGAGCTGGTAGTACGAGAGCGTATGATGAGTCCTTGGACTCATACAGCCAAGCGCTCTCTGAAAGTCTGAAGCGAGAAGAGAAGCTACAGTCCATAGGACACGACGTGTCGGGAGGAGGAGAGGAAGAAGCAGCAGCAGACAAGGACCATCGCCGTCGCCATTCCTTGGTCTGCTTTTGCTGTTATGAGGAGTTGGTTTAGATGAGAGGAATGCTCTTTGCTGGTAGCGCACGAGAAGGGCACGCGGGGACTACACTGCTGCAACAGCAACAGCAACGACAGGGGCTCGCCGCCGGCAAAGTCTCCGGCGCCGGCGACCTCTGGGAGCCCACCTCGGTGCTTGACCACCGACACAGCCCGAGCCCGAGCCCTCCGACCTCGGTTCCCACGCTGTCGTCGCCCCTGGGCGCCGCGACCGCCGGTGTGGCGGCCCTCGCCGGTGCCAACGCCAAGAACGTCTCCCCGCCGCCGGTGGCGGCGGCGGCATGGCCAGGTGGAGGCGCTGGGGAGGAGGCCGTGGCGGGGGGCAAGGAGGAGTGGCAGCTCACGCCGCTTGACATGGGCCTTGGCGCCGGCGAAGGGTGGGACGCCGCCGGCTCCGTCCTGTCCGATGCCGCGGCGCCGCCGGGGCTCGCCCCCGACCACACCTTCCTCAGGTGGATCATTGGCGGCGAGGACGCGTCTGCGGCCATGGGGTCTGTCATGGACCCGCCGGTCCTCGAGCTGGACCACGCGCCGTCCATGATGATGTCGCCGGCGTTCGGGGCCAGCATGCCGTTCGCGCCGGCCATGGAGGACGCCAAACCGGTGCCTTTCGGCCACACGCCCAGTTTCCTGGTCCACCAGCACCACCCCCAGCCACACGCCGCCGCCTTCTTCGGCTCGCACCCGTCCCTCGACGCGGCGCCGCAGCCGAAGCGACCCCACCCGATGGCCGGCGCGCCGGCGCCAAAGCTGCCATCTTTCACAGGTGGGCCTGTCGTCTCCCAGGCGCAGGCGGGCGGGTTCGCGCCCGCTCTGAAGCCCAAGGCGGAGGCAGACAACGACGAGGCGGCCGCCGCGGTGGACCAGCTTGCCGAGGCGGCCAAGCTTGCCGAGGCCGGCGACGCCTTCGGCGCCCGCGAGATATTGGCGCGGCTCAATTATCGGCTCCCCGCCGCTCCCGCGGCCGGGACGCCGCTGCTCCGCTCGGCCTTCTACTTCAAGGAGGCCCTGCGCGTTGCGCTCTCCCCGACCGGCGAGTCCCTGGCGGCGGCCCCGGCGGTGTCCACGCCGTACGACGTGGTGCTCAAGCTCGGGGCGTACAAGGCCTTCTCCGAGGTGTCCCCCGTGCTGCAGTTCGCGCACCTCACCTGCGTGCAGGCGGTGCTGGACGAGCTCGGCGGCGCCAGCCGCATCCACGTGCTGGACCTGGACATTGGCATGGGCGAGCAGTGGGCGTCGCTGATGCAGGAGCTCGCGCAGCGCTGCCCCGCGGCGCCGGCGGCGCTCAAGGTGACGGCATTGGTGTCGTCGGCGTCGCACCACCCGCTGGAGCTGAGCCTCATCCACGAGAACCTGTCGGGCTTCGCCCGCGAGCTCGGCGTCTTCCTCCAGTTCGCGGCGTTCAACATCGACACCCTGGACCCCGCGGAGCTGGTGGCCATCACCAGCGGCGACGCCGTGGCCGTGCACCTCCCCGTCGGGTCGGCGCACGTGGCCGCAATGCCGGCCGTGCTCCGCCTCGTGAAGCGGCTCGGCGCCAAGGTGGTGGTGTCCGTGGACCACGGCTGCGACCGCACGGAGCTGCCGTTCGCCGCGCACCTGTTCCAGGCGTTCCAGTCGTGCGTGTCCCTGCTCGACTCGGTCGACGCCGCGGGCGCGGACGCCGAGGCGGTGGCCAGGATCGAGCGGTTCCTGGTGCAGCCCGACGTGGAGCTGCGCGTGGTGTCGCGCCACCGCGCGTCGGCCATGGACAACAAGCCGCCGCTGCCGTGGCGGACCGTGTTCGCGTCGGCGGGGTTCGTGCCGGTGCAGGCCAGCACGTTCGCCGAGTCGCAGGCCGAGGCACTCCTCAAGAGGATGGCGCCGATGGGGTTCCGCGTGGAGAAGCGCGGCGGCGCGCTCTGCCTCTACTGGCAGCGCGGCGAGCTGGTGTCCGTGTTGGCGTGGCGGTGCTGACGCACCGCCGGGGTACGCCGTACGCCGGCCAACCGTGAAATCCTACCACAAGCCCGCCCGGTTTTTAGCTAGGACTAATGATCCTACCGCGAACAAAAGTATTTTTCACCGTCGTCGTTGTAATGATCCTCTCATCTGATCTGCTCGTCTGCTTATTAGTATGTCCTACTACAGTACCCTATTAATCTCCAAGTAAAAGTCGTCCGTTGCAGCCCCGGTCGCTCTGCTCGTGTTGATTTGCAGAGCAAACTGTGGTTTGCATGTTGTAAAACGTAGGCGTGGTGGTGCAGAGTAACCCAGCGCATTCTACCGCCCGTGTTGCTACTCTTTTGTTGCTGTGAAATCAATCGATGGTTATGACGTTTTGAAGTGTTGTCTCTTAGCTCTGCAATTGGTTTGAGAACTTTTGTTTACAGACAGAAATGTCGGCTGGCATCCCCAATTCGATCATACTACCTCAAAGCATCAACTGAAATTCATTCGTTCCTGTGAAAATTATGAGGCGTGTTTCCTTACATGAAATCCAAACATTCGGAAGAAAAAATCGCAGTAGCTTGAACTGAAGCGGCGGCCGTGGTAAAAGATCATCTGAATTACGGAGAAACCGGCCGGGGTGCTTCCTTGTTCGGGAGAGCGCGCGCGTGGCAAGAACAGACACCGTGCAAAGGAGGCCCGGCCCGGCCCGGCCCTCTGCACGAGAATGGCGTGTGCGGCGAGGAGCTGGTGCTGGGAGAAGAGAGGCTAGGCTTGGACAACTGGACGACGGAGAAGAGTCTCCGTCTCCGGCTTCGGCAGCGATGGCGCGAAACAAAAACAACGATCGGGAATAAAGCGGGCACCCGCATGGGCGCCCGCCGGAAGCAAGCATAAAGGCGGCCAGCAAATTTTGTTCCTGAGTGGGATTCCGATTTGCACTTGGCGAGAGTTTTTTAGATATACCAGCACCACCACTACTAGGACTCCGGTTGCTTAGCCTCGTAAACAAGCTCTGAATGATCGAGAGGGTGGCTTCACCAAGGCTCTGAATCTATCTACCTGTCGTCTATGATCCCCCCCTCCCCTCCGGCCGTAGATGTTCTGGTATCAGTCAGTCAGACGCTGCTTAAAGCAGCTAGTATCATTAGGTGTCCTGTTATGTTAACTAATGTTCCAGACTGACAAAGTGTTTACGACCATTATTTTGTTCGATTAGCTGGTGGCGGTATAAAAATCTGGGATCATTCGCACTAGGATCCAACGTTGTAATTACTTCAGGTTGTTATTGGATCTGCCCAAAATTTCGCTTAAGGGCAGTCCCAATGATAGAAACTAGACACGATTTCCATGATAGCCACGTCAGCAATAGAAACCATCTCATACAATGGTGATGTCTATCTATAATAAATGTTAACATTTTCTCTCTCTGCCTTATCTCTTCCCTTCCCTCTGCTCCTTCTATACACTCGAACGCGTCAAGAACAGCGACCTTGTGGTGGTGGCCCGTCGAGCGCCGCGGCAGTGGCTGGCGGGCGAGCTCATGGCGGCGGACCGTCCAACGAGCTCCACGACGGCGTCAGGCGTGCGAGCTCGCGGTGGCGGCGGCAGGCGGGCGAGCTCGCGGCGCTGTCTGGCGGGCGAGCTCACAGCGGCGGCACGTCGAACGAGCTCGCGGCGGTGCCGGCGGCGGGCGGACAAGCTCGCGGTGGAGGCCCAGCGAGCGAGGTCCACGGCGGTGTCTGGCATGCGAGGCTTCCTTGCTGCTTCCTTAGCTTCCTTGCTGCATGTACTAGCTCGTGCGGCATCGGCCTATTCTGACAGCCAAAGCACCAAGAGCGTGGTGGGGCAGCCGTGGAGCAGGCGCCGCGGGGTGGGCGGACGCGCAGCGGCTCGCGAGCTCCTCCGACGAAAGTGGGCGGATGGGACGGCGGGCGAGCTCCCTCCCTTGGAGAGCGCGGAGGCGGACGCGACAACGGCGAGCTCGCTGCCGTGGCGAGTGCGGAGGCGGGCGGACGGGACGGCGGGTAAGCTCGCTGCCATGGCGAGCGTGGAGGCGGGCGGACGACGGGCGAGCTTGCTGCGCCGACTCCGCCGAGGCGGGCGGACGGGACGGAGGGACGTAGAAACGGGTGGTTTGTTCCCAACCGTGAATTGGTCGTTTCTTCACGCCTCGATTCGAGGGTAGACGTGGTTTCTCACGTGAGAAACGGTTTCTACTCTTTTTCTTCTCTTTCCTCATTAATTCATATGTCATGTCAGTATTTTTGTCTACGTGGCACCTCATTTAATAGAGATAGAAACCACGATAAATATCCCATTGGGACTGCCCTAAGTGAACTAGAATCGTGAAAAAAATTATGTAATATGATATGATTTGAATGAGAGGAGAAATAAAGTAAACTTGCTCAAAGAAACTAGAATGATACTTCATATAATATAGTGGTGAATTCAGTTTGGAAGGCTCGTGCCAAATAAAAACTGAAATTCTTTTGTGTAGCTGCAATAAAAAATTCTAACGGCCGATAAATTCGTGGTGAGACATTAACCTTGCAACTCAGCCTGACTTGCAACCCAATCTACTCGCTTTATGACCAGAAAGCGAAAAGCAATTACTCCATTCATCTCAAATTATATCATTTCAAAAATCTTAGAGAATAAAAAATTTATAAATTTATCAAATTTATATAATAAAATAATACCATTTATGATACTAATTAAGTAGTATTATATTCTTTGTTAGTTACATTTTTATAGTATACCTATGTGATGTCATAAATCTTTGTATTTCTGTATATAACTTCGATCAAACTTAAAAACTTTGACTCTCCAAAAATTTTAGAATGACTTATAATTTGTTATTTGGAATAGAGAGTCTTTGCACTCACTATCCTTTTGCACAGAAGTATGGGTGCTAGTCAAAAACTGGGTTGGAGACTACACTATGGACATTGATGAGGGTGTGTAGACTTTGCAAACCTGGTGAGAGAGGTTACTGCAGGGGAGATCAAGAGCTCAAAAAAAAAAAAAAATTTTGCCAGCCATCTTGATATACTTGGCTTGGAATATCCGGAAAAGGCACAAGTCTTTCTTGAAACTCACTCTCTATACTTTTCACCGAGATCGGTATTCCTCTAAATATAAATAGTAATAAAAAAGAATATATAGGGACTCTTAGAGCTGCTCTAACCACTGTGTGATTGGTGTCTGCACTGCTGCTCCTCCTGGACGGGCTGCCAACTGCCATATGCTCAAAAGTGGGCACATTACAGCTTAACCAGAGTTGCTAAACCAAGCAAGTTCCCCGTCTATTCCTGCCAAAAACAAACAAATGGAACAACATGGTGACGATCCCATGTCCACCATGATACTACTGTTGCTGATCCAAGGACATATAGGTGGGGCAATCTGCAATGCATTGTCTTGTCGTCATGATGGAATTCGCCGCGGGCAGCATGAACCGAACCGAACCCAATCCCCTGCTTGTTCTATACAGTAATGTCCTCTCCCTCTGATTGTTCTCCTCCTCCTCCTGCTGCTGCTGCTGCTGCAGGGAGATGCAAAGACGGCAATCATCGTGGAAAGCGCCGGCGCTTTGCAGAGATGGCTGGCGCCTGGCGGCAAAGCATCTCCTCGTGCGGTGCCATCGGCAGCGCTAACTGGATTGATCAAAAAAAAAAAAAAAAAACTGGATTGGGATTGGAGTACCCGATTCGATCGGCCATCACGTTTTGCGCCCGCCCGCTAACGACGATGAGGAATACAACATGCCCGGTGACTAGTCTGCAGTGCAGGAATATATGGGGTCGATAATGGCGTTGCTGGAATAATAATCTTTTTTGCTCGCCGTGATGTCAATGAAGGGAGTGAGTGAGTGAACGATACGCTCCAGCAAATTGTGGGTTTCAGCAAGAGGGTTCAGGTTCAGCCAAAGAAGAAGAAAACGTTATGCTTCCATTCCAACTGGTCTGGATTGACATGGGATTATTCCACATGATCAAAGCAAGCTCTCGCACTTGATGTGCTACGTGCTGCTATATACTCCTTCCATATTGAAAAAACTAACGTTTCAAACAGCGACACGGTCTCCAAAACATCACTTTGACCACTTGTTTCTTTAAAAATATTTATTGAAAAATGGTATATGTATATTTTTATGAAAGTACTTAATAATTTAAAAGTTATTTATGATTTGTATTCTCAATGTTTGACTAAACCTTGTCCAAAACCTCAGTTTTTTCAATATGGAGGGAGTACTCTACTTGCTACAGAATCAATCAAAGATTGCAATAGAACAGCAGCAGCCTCTGTATGTTTGCAAGCAGAAGGGCCACAGGGAGAGCCCTACTCCCTCCGTTCCAGAACAAGTGTCGTCCGAAAAGCGTGTCTGTGAGGGAAACACGGATTTCGAGTCAACTGGAGGGAGTACGCTGGAAGTCTCGCAGAAGATCTCACCGTCACCGGCCTGACCGGACTGGAACGAACCCAAGAGAGCATGGAACCGGAGCATGTGGGCCGTCCCCGTCCACTGCATCCCTGTGCTCGGGGCTGTGCTGTCTGTCCTTCACAGTCCACAGTCCAGAGCCGCTGCTCTCATCAGCTCCCCTGTGTACCACCAGTACTAGTACTGTGGTGTTGCCTGCTCTGCTTCCGCCGTGCAATGGACCTGTTGACCGCACCACGCACGCAGTCCCCGGGCCCCGGGCCCCGCCCACACCACGCTGGCACGGCCAGCATCGGTCCGTGATCGATCCAGGCGAGGCCATGCCAGCTCGTGTCGGGCGGTGAGGCGCCACCAGATGGCGTGCCAGCCAGCGCCCTGTCCCGCCGCGCACCGGCAGCTGGACGGCCCTGATCTCGCGGCCGGGGGACTTTACTGTACTGTAGTTTATTGAAGCACCGCCTGCTACTGCTATGCATCGTGTACGTACGGAGTAGTAGCTGGTAGTGGTAGCCGATGCATGTGCTCCGTGTCCTGCCTGGCGCATGTCACGGCTGGAGCTGGATCCGTTCGGCTTCATTTTCCATTTGTTATTTTGCGTTGTTAATGTGAACGATCATAAAATAATCCTTTTGCAGCCATTAATTATACTAGCAAATAGTAGGCGTTTTGCACAAATCTTGCAGTTGCAGGACGAAGACCTAGCTAGCTAGCTAGAGAGAAACTTCGCGAGAAGCTTCATTTCCAGCGCTGCTGCTATTGCCGAACGAATAATAATAATAATAATAATAATAATAATAATAATAATAATAATAATAATAATAATAATAATAATAATAATAACAATAATAATAATAACAACGACGACAGCGCTGGTGAGAGCGCCCATGTGTGGTCTCCTCGATGTGTCGGGCTGCTGCCGCCTAGCAGCAGCTGGTGAGAGCGCGATGCATGTGGCTCGCATCACTCGCCCCCACGGCGGGCGGTGTTGCTTGCTTCTTCCTTCCTGGTCTGGTCCTTGGCCTCGCCCTTGCCCGGTTTTGTCTTGTGTGATGTGCGCTGCGTCAGGCCAATACCACCCCTCACATGCTGACATGCACCGTGCACGCCGCACGTAACCGAACCCGCGGGCGTTTGTATCCGGCAACGGCCGGGGATACGACGACCGAACTCGGGCTGCCAGTCACCGTTCGTCATCTTTCCCGTCTCACCAACCATACACAGCGACAGGGGGGAAAGGAAGCACGGCACGCCCGAGCACAACAAGCCTGCCTCCGGGGTCGGTCACGGGCACGAATGCACGATGCGCTGGATGGAGCCTGGAGCCTGGAGGACGGACAGCGGACTTGACTGGACTGGACTGGACAGACTTGTGGTGTTATCAGAGGACAGGCACATCATGAGCAGAAGAGCAGTGAGCAGAGCAGCAGCCCCAGCCCCAGTGGGCAGCAGCTCGAGGTGTTTGGTGTTGCTTTTTCCCGGGGAGTGGAGCTGGAGCGGAAGCGGATGGACGTGTGGCTGGAGAACGAGAACGGGCGGGCCCGGTGCGCCGTTGCTGCACAAGAACAAGTACCCGTAGCCCGTGACACGTACTCCCATCCGTCCCGAAGAGGGTGTCGCTTCGCTTCCCGAGAAACGATTTTGACTAATTATATATTACAAAAAAATTAATATTTATGGTACATAATTAGTATCATTAGAAAGATCTTTGAATCTAGTTTTTTAACAATTTTTTTTTGAAGATTTAAATGTTGCACGTATTTTCTATAAATTGAGTCAAACCTGTGGCACGCATCCCACGTCGACATTCTTTTAGGGACGAAGGGAGTCCATCGAGAGTGACGTCCAGGAAGCGTGTTTGTGAGGGGGGACACGTGTGACGGAACGGTCTTAATCTCATGGCCCACGGGTCCCTGACAGCCGAACCTATGTTCCACATGACCAAGGCAGTTCGTCACCGGGCTGCATCAGTGCCCATTGTCCGCAGGATCATCTCACCTTTCGGTTACAACATTGGATACTTTTACAAATAACATCGAAATACAGAGCGGAAGACTTAAATAGCATTAGTTTTACAAACCGAGGTTCCAAATAAGATGAGAGGTGCAGTTATTACAAACCATGTTCGGATAATCGAAAATAGGCAACGTAGCGGAGTACAACGAAATAAAGATACTTGTAACCACCCAGCCCGAGGGTGCATATTTATTCTTCGGCCTCATCGGCCTCTTCCTGGACGATGGTCATGCAGCAGGGCGCAAGACACATCGGGGACTCAGTCATACCTGCAGCATGGGTAACAAACCCTGAGCACTAGGGTACTCAACAAGACTTACCCGACTAAACAAAAGGAAGAAGACTCAGGAATGAGAAGCTTAGGAAGTCAAGGTAAGGCTTAAGCCAGATCAAGTATTTTGCAGAAAAGGCATTTTGTAAACCTTGTTCTATTTTTGGAAAGGTTCAAGTATTTCTCAATTCTTCATTGCTCATGATTCATTTTACCTTTCAAAACATTCCTAGTTGAGAACCACTCTCCGTTGACAGTCAGTGACCAAGTCTCCATAACCGAGGAGTAACGTTAATTCGGATAAATAATACTCAGCTGAGGATCCCTATCCACACTGCATATGTAGCACCCAAGCTTGCATATGCCAACTCGTCTTCCACGATTCCTCCAAGATTGGACCGGTCCTACGCCACCCGGAAGTACAGTACACCACTCATATCCAGGTACGCCGACCACGTGGGTACAAGCTACTTCCGCCATTTCGCCACTCCCAGTGCGCGGTTGTCGGTCCCAATAAGGAGTCCTCGGAGCCAGAGCTTTCCGAAGTATGTGAATAGTTACAAGTCTTGATCAGCAGGCCCCATACGGATGGTCCCTAATATTTTTCTGCCAGAACTATACCTTGGTTATATCGCACCCAAGCGTAAAAGTCCTGTCAGTTTTTCAACCCTGTCCCGGTCGGTGTCAACTGTTGAGTCCCGGACTACAACATGACGGCACCGTACGCTCAGACAACCTCTCCTCGCAATTGACTAGGTACAGATCAGATACCTAGCCAATGGCCGGGGAGTAAAACCAAATTCCCATAAAAAATTTTCTCTAAGTGATCACACTTTTGAAATTGGCATTTTTATTGCAAATCTATTGTATAGCATCACTAAGCATTTGCAAATAGTTTTTAAACAGGGCAGGTGGATCTTCTGTGGAGGTAAACAGTGCAGGTAATAGGTCATCACACAACTCCTATAACCTAATGCAGTAGTTTAACTCAAGGGCATTTTAAGTAAACCTTTTATAAAAACAAGGAAGGGTTAAAATGCACCGGGCCTTGCCTTGAAGAGCAAAGAGGATAGGCTCGGGGTCGGCAGTGTAGGCGTCGGAGCTCGGGGTCACCTCGGTGGTAGGCTCGTCAGCGGCTGACTCGGCTTTGATGCCTTCTCCTTCTGTCACTATACGAATGCAATGATGTATGCTTATGAGGATGCTGACATGAACAATATGGCACAGGACAATTCCACTGATTCTAGAGTACAACTTCTCATCGTGTAAGTAATTTCTAGAATGGACATAAAGTTACTTATCTCTACCCTTAAGCAAGATTAATCAAACTTATTAAGCATCATTTTACCCAACCTAAGCACAAACTTAACATGGCATCACAATCATTATAGACCAGTTGGGTGGGGGTCTATGAACAACAAACAATCCAAAAGTCACATCACAGGGCATTCAATATAAACCCTAATCACTTTTCTATTTTTCTTAATTATTTAAAAAGGTCATTTTATGAAGTTGCTCCAAAAATTACCAAATTAATCTCATAAGTTCATTATGGTATAAAAAGATGGCAAAACAAATTTCATAATTTTTGGAGGTCATTAAGGTGCTCAATTAAAATCAGTCATTAATTAACAAAAGGCACTATTTAACAATTAAAATAAATGCTCAAAAATCAACTTGTTCCAAAAGACTTCAAAATTTCACCAGATACTAAACATGGCATAACTATCTCATAAAAACTTATCTCATGATTTTTGAAGCTATACATGATTTTCTAAAAATCTAAAACCATTCATTTCTTAATTAAAAGGGAGATTTTTCATTTTCAAATTTTTGCACAAAATTCAAGTTTCATATTTTTCTAAAATACTACAAGGAATAAAGAGTCTACCATCAAATTTTCAGAGTTTTTGGAGCAACACAGAAAATCACACAAAAAGATGAAAACTGAACACTATTCATTTTTATATAAAATAAAACAGAAAAAGGAAAGAAGCACTGTGCTTCTTCCCCCGCTCGCCGGCGCTCGACCGACGGCGGCGCGGCGTCGTTCTGGCCACGGCAAGGGTCCGCGGGCGAAACCAAGGGTAGGGGAGGAATCAGGAGCTCACCGGCGGTCGGTGACGGGCGGTGGCGAGGCGAGAGGGCGGGCGGAGCAGGGAGGTCGACGGAGCGGGGCTCGTCGGCGGGCAAAACTGCGTCGCGGCGGTGCTCCGGCGGTCCTGCGCACCACACGGGGTCACCAAGGCATGGTTAGAACCGCCAGGGAACAAGGAATGAGAAACAGGGATCGGGGAAGGAAGATCATGGCCGGGGAGAGAGGATTTCTCAGTTACGTGCTCACCGGCGTTTCGCCGGAGTTTGGGAAGACGGGGTTACGCCGGGCGATGGGAGGCGGTAGAGGTAAAATTGAGGGGCTGGGAAGCTTCGTGAGCTCAAGGCGGAGCTTCTGGGCTAGATGGTTGAGCGGCGGAGGCTCTGGAGTGAGCTCGCGGCGGTGGCGGAGGTGAGTGGGAACTCCGGCTAGCCGGCGGCCTTTTTATAGCCGTGCTCAGGGGGCAGATAAGAGGTGCGCGAGGGTGGATAAGATCGGCCGTGTCGCGTGCGATCGTTTGCATGATGACGGAAGGACGGGCGTGCGCTCAGGCCCTGGGCGTGAGCTCGCCGGCGTTGTCCACGCGGCGGCGGCGTGCTGGGAGCAGTGGGGGACGGGCGAGGGTCAGCGCTTTGCGCGTGCGGGAGCGGCATGATCACGGGGTCAGCGGCGGCAGGTGGGAGGCAGGCGGGGAGCGGTCAGACGCGCGGCACGCGCAGCGCCGGCGGCTCGGCCATGGCCGGGCCCCCCTAGCTCTAGGTTGAAGATGAACAGGGCTAGGTCTAGGGTTTGACTTAGAATGGATTTCTGTATTTCACAAATTACTCCCAAAATTTGAACTGAGCAGCAAAAACTCAAAACACCAAAGTTGTGCAGAAAAATGAGATCTACAACTTTGTCAATATGAACATTTTCAAAATCCAAATAGTTTTTGAATCACATTTAAAATTTGAAAAGGGGACACTTTTGGGATTTTAATAAATTCAAAATTACTTTTGATTTTATATTGAAAGTTGAAAATCTGTAAACATGCAAGTTGTTCCTTTTGTCAAAACCTATAACTTTGCTATTATACACTTTTTTTGAAACTCATTATTTTTTGAAATAATTTTGAAAGCTAAAAAGGGGACAAACACTGGAGTTTGAAAGAATTTGAAATTACTTCAAACTTTGTACAGAAACTTGAGAATTTGTAAATACCAAAGTTGTTTCTCTTGATCAGATCTACAACTTTGCCTTTTGGACCAACTCCAATTTTTGAATCGTTTTTAAATTAATAAAAGAGGGGTAAAAACCAGGGTTTGAAAATCAGGGTTTTTCAAAAGGAAATTGAAATCTGTTTTTTATTTTGGTTTTTGAACAACACAACAAAGCTTCAAGACACTAAACTGCACAAGAATTACACAAAGCCAGGCATAGAGGTGAAATTACCATTTTGCCCTTATAGGAAGATTTGGGCTTTTAGTGTTTTAGAAAAAAAAAATCACTACACACAAAATACCTTTAGGAAGGGTAAAGGCAAGCAATCATTAGACAAACATTAAAGCATGACAAGGATGATTATGACTTAAGATGATGACATGTCAGGTTAATTACAAATTAAACACCAGAGGTGTTACAACACGATTTTCTAACGACACATTCAATGGAACGGAGGCAGAGGACGGCGAGGCCATCATCGGCTTCGGCTTTGCCTCCAACTCCAACAGGGCAACAAGGCTCCAAGCTCCAACAAAACCGCCAACCGCCCCCCGTCTGGGCCATGCATGCCCTTTCCCTCCTCCCACTCCCGGTGCCGGCCAAACTGCCATTCCGCCCACGACCGCACACGCCACAGCCCACAACATAGCATGGTTACTCTTGCCTTGACTCGGCAGTCGGCACCGCCACCGCTAAGCCTGGACATTCGGGTTACCCGATTTTTTCGGGTCGGATAATTCGGATAGTTCGAAGTTCGGGTAATGAAAATTACTACCCGAACTTAGTCCTAAAAAAACACTACCGTCAATTTCGGGTACCCGATAATTCGGGTTCGGGTTCGGGTATTACCCGATATACCCGAATTCGTATAAAAGGCCACATTATACAAAATTTTAGTATAAATTCATACATAATTTCAGCAACATCTTGTATAGAATTCCAACACTAATTTACAAAGAATAACATATTACAGTCATTTATTCAAATGGAGAGAATAGTATACTAATAAAATAATAAATTCATTTATTTAGCTAACAACACATGATAAATACAAAGACAAAAATACAACTTCGGGTAATTCGGGCACCGAGAGATATTACCCGAATTACCCAAACTAATTTCGGGTAATCGAAATTAGTATCCGAATTTTGGATCGGGTACCTCGGGTTCGAGTAATTCGGGTCCGGGTTCGGGTAATTCGGGTACGGGTAATGGGTAGCGGGTATTTTGCCCAGGCTTAGCCACCGCGCCCGCTCCTCGACCCCCGCAAACTCCTCACTCGTCAGCAACTCAGCGTACCGGCAGGTAACCTGCAAGGCAGCAGTAGCAGAGAAATAAGGCTTACTTACTCCATTTTATAAAGAAGAAAAAAAAGTCTAATTAACCCCTTAACCTATTTAGGATGGTCTACTTCACCCTCAAACGATAAAACGGTCTGTTTTAACCTCTGAACTTTGCAAAATCGGTTAAATTACCCCCCCCCCCCCACCCCTCATGCGGTTTTGGAGGACGGTTTTACTACAGTGACAGTGATTTTGTTTTTTTGGTTGAATCTTTGAAAAATCATAGTAAATAAAAAAATCATAAAATGAATCCAATTTTGTTTTACTCTACATAAGTAGATCTATAGTGAACATATAATATGGCTTTAATATAAAGTTTTTGTTGTAGATTTAGATCTATTTCTCCTGTAATTAATTAGAATAATTCATAACTGCAGTTTCTATGGTCCAATTTTGGTGATTTTTTTGTGGTGACCTAGTTATTGTATGCTTAAATTTTATGCTAAATAAATTTATAACTAAGTTATACATGATCCAATGAGTACAAATTTTTTACTACAGTTCAATCATACAATGACTAGGCCACCATAAATATTTCATTACAATTGAACCACAGAAACTGTAATTGTGAATTATTATAATTAATTATAGAAAAAATAGATCTAAATCTACTACAAAAACTCTGTACTAAAACATATAATATTATATGTTACTGTGTACTCCCTCCGTCCCTAAATAACTGTCTCTAGAAATCCGTGTTTCCCCTCACAGACACGCTTTCCAGACGACAATTAAAAAGGGACGGAGGGAGTAGGTATACTCATTTGAAATCCAACAAAATTAGATTTTCTACTTTACCATTTTTATGATTTACTATGATTTTTCAAGAATTCAGTCGAAATAAATTAAAAAAAAGACAAAATTTTTTGTAAAGTGTATTTTACAAAATGGAGGAAGCTTGTTTTAGTATACGTAGTTGAGAAGAAAAATAGGCATCACGCCTCCACAGTTCATCCAATCTCAGAGCGAACGAGCGAGCGAGCTGGGCAATATAAAATCCAACCCAAAATTCAGAAACCCTGCATCTTTCTTTCTTTCTGGGACGCGCCTGAAGCACCCAGCACATTGCACGTAGTACGATTACGGACTATTAGGGACGAGGTATTCATCAGTGAATCGAAATCATTCCTCAGCCACAGAAATTGCCGGGTAATATAATACAAAACTATTAGCTAGGCCACAACAGCAGATTGATTATTCGCGCCGTAGACTTGTGAGGCAAAGACAAGCGCACCCTTTATTCCCGCCACCTCCAACAAACTGATCGATCCCCCAACGCTTAGTCGCGGCTCGGGTTCACACTGCCACCCCCGTAAAAGCGCCACGAGTCGAGATCGAAATCGAATCGATCGCGAAAAGGGGAGGAGGAGGGCGTGCGTTGTTAATGGGTAGCATGATTTGAAGGTTCAGAGCCCGGGAATCGGATCGGAAGCCACCACTGGACCTGATCTGATGGCCGGCCGGCCGACCCTCCAGGTCCAGGTCCCCCGTTCCGTTCATACGGGTTTACTACAGATAATATATCACTCATGATCATCATCCTGGTCCTGGAGGCCAAGGCCAAAGGGCAAAGCCAAACCAAACGGGAAATGCGGTGCACGACGACAGTCCACAGCAGGAGGCAGTGACCACTGACCAGTGGGAGAGTGAGTAGTGGTAGCACGGTGCTGGGGGAGGCTGCCTGCATGGAGGAAGTACCCTCCCTCCCTTGGAAAGAGCTAAAGATACGCAACTTTTGAGAACCACAAACCAAACCAAACCAAAACCAAAAGGAAAAAGGAAAGCTAGCGAGGGCGCACCAAAGAGATGGATCATGGATGGACGGATGGTGGTGTCATGGTGAAGCTGCCTCGGAGAGTGGGATTCGGTGCCAACTACAAGGTTGATGCATGATGGGGTCACACCGTGCAGGCCGCCAGCCTTTGCGCCCTTCTTTTTTCCCTGTATATGTACTCCCTCCGTCCATAAAAACATGCAATTATGGGATCCGTGTCAGTCAAGTTGATTCAACTTTGACCAAAAATATAATAAAACGTATTAGTATTTATATCATTAAATAAAATTATTATAAAAATATATTTTATTACTAATCTAATGGTATATTTTTTGTATTAAGAATGCTAGTACTTTTTTATGTAACTTTGGTCAAAGTTTGAATTGTTTGACTCCTCGATAAGCGAGAATTACATGTTTTGTTGAACGGAGGGGGTATAAGATAGTAGTGTGTTTTTTGGTGAGGAAAAAGATGGGGGTAGTGTAGGGCTGTTAACCCCCTCACTACGGCTAGTAATAGCTTAGCATTATCCGTACGTGCGGCCTACGAGTTGAGGAAAATCAGTAAAGTTACCCGGCTGTGGTTACCATGAAAGGATGGTATTTTTTTTATCTACTTTTGATCGGAAAAAATAAGGGGGCGGAGCAAACAACGAACAGAATGATGAATGCACGCGTCTACTACCTCTACCGTACCTTGCATGTCCTGCTGTAGGCAAAATACTGGGTGCAACTGCAAACCCCCCTATTCGGTGCAATCATGAAAAGTCCTATTGAAACACATACTTACAAAGGGTTTAAAAAAAAATCAAAATGATGCACATCCGTAGTGCATCAATAGATGCAGCATTGTATCAAAAGTTGAGGCGCGAAATCATTTTCTATAAAAATCATACGAAAACAACAAATTTTTCATGTGCATATGTCTTACACCAACCAGCTATTCTAGGAGGTTTGAGGTTTAAAAATGAGATGTTTGCTACTGCAATATTTATAATGGTAACAATGAGGCTCAACACAAGAAGTTGTTAACAAAGAGTCACAAGGAAGTTGGTAGTAACAACTGGGTATGCAAAAGGCTTTCAAATGAGAAACAGGTCCATTTGCAAGCTACAGTACTTCATAGTTCTGTTTTACAGACCGTAAACTAAGACTGGCATACCTGAAAAAATAGGACACAACAGCATCTGTTTTTTTATTTCCAATCTCCTGCACTCTGGATGAAATCCAAGTCGCTGTGAGTATTCAATCTATCACACAAGACACCACGAATCAGTTCTTTGAGGGAGATGGAATTGTGCTTTCAGCGACATGTCATTCATCTGACGTTAAGGCAACGGCGGAGCATAAATAATGCAGACATGGTCCTGTGGATGGTCTTATCAGGTCAACTGCAGATTCTAAGTTTGTTCTCAGGATTTGCATCCGCACAAGTTATTTTCTGTAGCTATTTGAGTCAAGATGCACAGGCAAATATATGCCAAATAGATGCCCAAATAAAGGTCAAGTTGGCAATAACATTGCTAAGCCACCCAGACAGATTGTTTTGTAGCAGAAATTACACAAGTGTAAGATTACGCGCACGACATATGCCTAAAAGAATCACACACTTACCTTGGTCAGTTCGGTTGATAGCTGCATTACCAAAATCAAATCCAATTGTAGTTAAAATTCTAGCTCACTTTTCGCTCAGCCGACAAACTATTGGGATGTGCATAAGCAATGACTTCACAATTGCCGACTGTCTTAAATATACCTGAAGAAGCATTGTAAAGAGAAGATAGGCAGAACCTTCGTTAAATGTTACTAAATTCATGTCATGAAACAAGAATATTGTTGCTGCTCAATTTCAGGGAATGAAGGCAGAACTTTCATTAAATGTTACTAAATTCATACCATCAAACAAGAATATCATTGCTGGAATGCTGATCAGTTTCAGGGAATGAAACGATCTTCACACGTGCAAGAAAGAACTAGGAAGCAGCATGACAAAGAATCACTGTAGAGGGGAAATTAAAGATAATGCTCTCGCTTCCCAAATCTTTTCCCAGCTAACAGACTTGTAAACCGACCAAGCTCGTGTAATATGCTTTCCTGCAGAATACCCTGTCTTCATCAAACATGCAAATTTTGTTTGTAACACCAAATTCTTTTGCCACTTGCCTACCACTAAATTGACTATAAGAATTGACATTATGATAATGTTCCTGTATAAAATTTCTGGAAAGCAGGAATATATCCCTAGAAATTGGCTAATGCGTCAATGCCAAACACATGTCTGCCGTAAGGCATCTGATCAATAAAAGAGAAGATGAAAGGAGATGCTCTTTTAGCTTCGACAAGAAGGCTCTACAAAAAAATGTAATTTATAAAGAGCATTTGACACAGACTTTCCACGATGGCTAAATGATGATATATTGCACCTGGAATGTTTATCAGGTTGACAAGCCAGTTGTACTGAAAGAGGTTACATCAGGACCCAATAATGGTCATCCATAGTTTGTTGCAGAACAGTGTGTATTTATTTTCTTCAGGAGCATATCGTGAACATCCCAACCCAGAGAAGATGTAAAAATAGGAGATGGAAAAACAAAGATAGACATGGACATGATATATGACCCGTAAGAGCTAGCAGCCCAAAGAAGCAACACGAGATAGAACCAATTATGCTGCGTGATAAATAAAAGCTGTGTCCCTGCAAATCAATCAGCACTGGAAGATGCATAGGATGTTCAGGACTTGCAGATCAGTCATAAAATTGAACCAGTAAGACTAATAACTTTGTGATGGATTAAATCATTGTTTCCAATATAAGAATACCGTGTAGAATAAAGTTTTCAATTTTCAATCCCCCAGATGCACATGTCAAGCAAACAAAACCAACAGAATGTATCATTTTTTTCTCAGACACGCAGGAGGTCCTTGCATCATTGATTTCAGAAGAAAAAATGGGGAAAGAACCCTTACCAAAAACACACACACCCCACTAAGATCTTAAACAAAAAAAAGCGCCCTTTACAAGAGTTGAAGAAACATAATTATTATGTTATGGGGAAATTAAAAGATTATATTAAATTAAACAGCTAGACTGCAATTGTCTCTATCAAACACCGAGTGTTCAAATTAAGCCCAATGCCACATGACAACACTGTAACACTTGATGGGCCTTGGAGCAAGTCAAGTTTATGCATCCTCTTTGCACATAAGGAGGGAACAGAGTATAATATTTGCAAGGGCCAGTGCAAAGCTTTGGAAGCAAACTATGATCATCTGAAATGTGGCCATTTCTCTTTCCATTGTAGATCATCTAAGGAAGGAATTAATGCTTTATCATCGAAATATGAAAGACAAAGGTTAACAACTGCATGAAGCTTGCAATCACAGGTACCAAAATTGGTCATCATTATCATCAATCTGAGATAGTGCACAGCTGCTTGACCGGAAGGTAGAGCATGCTGCAAGTGTTACATTGAGCTTATTCTTAATAAGCTAGTCAATAGACCAGTATGCAACCTGTGAGATTTTCATGACCATGCATGCCTATTTGTCTTTCAAAAGTTACTTCAAAAGAGACTAACCTTTTGCAAAAATATGCAGATTTTCTTGTCCAAGTACTCCAGCTAAAACAATGGCATATGGCTTCCCTCATTTAAAGGGACTTGGAGAGATCAGCCAAGATTGCACCTGAAGTAATCATCAAGAGCAGAGTGTTGTGAATCTATGTGTTGTGTTGAGGACTTGAGGTGTTGAACTTCCAGCAGAAAAAACATTTGAGAAACAAATCTGACCAGTTGAAGAGTTCTTGTGGAGGATCTCAAATCTCCCCCTGAAGTCTAGCTGCTATAAATTTACAAATCTTTTCTGCAATTTTCTCTGCCTAGACAAAGATGGCCAAATTTCTTCAGCCAAACAGAGTTGAAAAGAATGTAACGAGTACATGTCCAAATGTATAATTCAGGAAACTCGACATACATTGGGATCAACGTGCATTGGATATCAGACTTTTCCAGTACATTATTGCCAGCAATGCAGAGCCCAGAGGTAGTTTGAGAAAACCTGTGGATTGAAAGAAAAAAAACATGTACCAATACAACTCAAAGATCACAAGTATAGTATATGACAGATATTGTTGCAGAACTGTGAAAAGCCGAGGTCATGTTTTGAATAGCAATAACTCAGCATCATATCAGGTATGAAGTCCTGTCAAGATTATAAAAACTGTCTGAATATAAAGACCATAAAAATATTTCCCAGATTCAGATCAAGAGATTCTTCTGACACATGGAAACATTCAAATATGTTTATAGGAAGCAGAAACGCGGTCGTATTAATCTGAAAACAGTACACTCTCATCTTAAACCAAGTAAACAAACTCTAGACCGCTTGATCGGTAGATCATATATACTGACATTGAATTCAGTACAAAAAACTTTGCCTATGAAACAGTGAGAACCAACCTTTATCCCTCCACACACGTTTATTTTTCCTCCTCTTCTGAGGGCTCTGGCGCCCACCTTTACTCATCTGCACTATCAGACTGCCCATGAACTGATATCCATCACCCTCTACCCATTATTGACTCCTACAACTTCAATCTGAATCAATCAATCAGCCGCTCAACCCTTCGGCGCATGCCATCTGCCTCGGCCTCGCGGTCGAGCTTCCGCGATCTCGATAAACTCGCCGTGCGAGATACAGATACTCCTGGGCCGTATATCCGCGCCGGATCCCCTCCGTACGCGTGGCAATGAGAGTTACTTCGACCGGCAGGCAGCGACATTGCGACAATGAGGAGGCCACAGCCGTCGCAAAAGGCCGTGAGCGGATGAGCGTCACCGATGAAGCCATGAAGGTCTGAGCGAGGCAGGAACACGGACACACGGTACCGCAAGAATCAGGAACCCTATGGCTCATGCGGCATTTCGTCGAACGAGTCACGATCCTCTCCGGGTCACGGAAATGCAGCAAAAGTGCAAAACCGATGTCGTTGCGTCTGGTTCATCATGGCCGGTGGTACGAACATCTAGTTGGTGGTATGGAACCTGGTGCGCGAGCACTGAAGAGGAGAGAGAGAGTCGCCGGAGACGGGGAAGCATGCGGAGGACGCCGACGCGAGCAGCCCAGCGCGGGGTGCTGTGGTCGTGTGAGACTGAGAGTGGTGGTGCAGAGTTGTGGCCTATGGGCAAACTGTGCGAACGGGTCCTCAGTTCAGCGTAACCGTCGGATCGAATCTAGTCGGCTAAGAGCAAGTATAATAATCGGCTGGAAGCCGGCTAAATGTAGACGTGGAGGAGAGAGAAGAAGAGAGAAGAGAAGCGGGCTGTAAGCTTGCAGCCGGCTTCGACACAAGAACCGAAAAACTCTGTGAGAGTGATGAGTGGGTCATATATTAATTGTGAAGCACTAGCCACTGTACAAGCGGGCTAAGAGAAGACTATAAAGATTCTTACAGCCAGCTTGTTGGCTCTATTATTAGCCTTGCTCTAAGAAGCGGTATTTGGTGCAGATGAGAAAAACCAGACATCAAATGATCCAACAGGCTGGAAACAGCACGGGTTCGTCTTCAAAGAGGACATGTGATTATGTTGTTTAGATACCACCCCAAAACTTTTCATCTATCACATCGAATATTTCGACATATGTATACAGTACTAAATGCAGACTAAAAGATAACTAATTATACATACTGTGATAATTTTATGAGACGATTTTTTAAGCCTAATTAGTTCATAATTTGACAATATTCTGCTACAGTAAACATATGGTAAGGACAGATTAATTAGTCTTAATAAATTTGTCTTACAGTTTTCTCATGGAATATGTAATTTGTTTTTTATTAGTCTATTTTTAATAAACTAAATTAGTGCTGCGACATCTGATGTGATACACAGAAACCTTTCACCACCAACTAAACACTCTAGAAACAAAAATATTTCGGTCTTTATAAAAGTTATGCACAACCAATTTTTTTGACTAATTATCTTAGAAATCAAAATCAACAGAAGTAGCGACTATTAAAGCTTTATATTGATCAAGAACAAAAAAGCGACTATTTAAGCACTTATGCTTTAAAAAGGATGCCCACCCGTCATTGGAAAAAATTTCATAGAAAAAAAATTCTTCCATACTACTAAAACATGTAGTACTTATAAGTGTTCCAAAAAACACGTTACGATATTTAGCGGAGCCTCCTATAAAATCTCTAAAGTTGCTAATCAGTTTCTAAAAAAACTTAGCATATGTGGTCGAATATGTATGGATGTCACTATTTTTTTTTACAGATGCCTAACATTTTTTTTACCAAACACAGTATTTATCAAAGGATCTAAGAAGACCATAAACTAACTAGCTAGAGCTAGGCCACAAAAGAAATTTTATTTGTCTAAAGGGATAGTGTCCTAAAAAAACACACGTGATGATCTATATGATGTATCTCATCTGGCCTAGGATTAATTAAATGATAAACCTACACAATCAGATTTTATGATGTGCTGCCTCCGTTATTGAATAAATCAACCTGTTTTACAATCTTAAGTAAACATATATGTTTGAGCGAAACTATAGAAAAACAGTAAATATTTATGTTGTAAAATGAGTATATTGTAAAAATATATTTTATGATATATCTGATGATACTAATTTATTATCATGCATTTTTGTACTTTTTATATAATTTAATTAAACCTTAAAAGTTGGACTTAAGATAACTTAGGAGTTAATTTATTTGGGGATGGAGAAGGTGTGGCTTAAGCCGCTTCACACTTCACAGTGCCCGGGAGCTTGACAGCACCAATAATCCATCAACACACATTAGTTAGCACAAGACCGCCATTGTTTCACTTATGTGTTTGGTTAAGAGGATAAATTCGTTTTTGAATCTTATTTGGTTAGAGGGATTAGAAGGGACATGGGTAGACTATTGTTAATACTGTTAGAGAATCTTCAATGATATAAAAAAAACAGTCCCAAATTTTGTTTTTGAAACCTCTACAAACTATTGAGAATAAAAAAAATACTCCACTAATATTTCCCCTTTATTTGTTCATAAAAAACATACAAATTGTCATCTCCCATACATGCCGAGCGATTGACTATAGAGGAGATAACCCGCCACCATGACCAATGTCCACAATGATCGACATCATAGCTCATACCCAAAACCTTTAAAACATACTCCCTTTGTCCCGTTTTAAATGTCGTCCTAAGGATGTTTTTGTCTGTGCAAGTTCAGGTGATGTTGTACATATCTGGATGCAAGGTTGTCCAAGTACACCGCATGTTGCATGCACCTAGCAGGAAGCTACAACGACGCTTAAAGCAGGACGGAGGGAGTATTTCTTTATTTCCTGGTCTACCTTTTAGTATTTCCAGATATGAAAATAGTGGTAAGAGGTCTAATTTCGACGCACCTTCCAAAGTGGTTGTGGTCAGCCATCCCGATGTGGTAACTCACACCCAAGTTTTACAAAGTGGAATCTTTTTTGCCTGCTCTATGTCCCAAATGCTCAAATATGAAAATAGTGGCGAACTGAGCGTAGCTCAGCTGGTTGGGTTCCTTGTGGTGGAACCTGCCCACCCGGGTTCAAGTCCTCGACTTGACACGGGTGTTCGCATTTTCCTGGATTTATTCCAGGATTTAACGGCGCTATTCTTTCAGTGGTAGGCGACGTGCCCGTCGACAGCGAGGCGCCTGTGGTGACTTCGTCAATCTCGAGATTTGCCGGTCCAACACGGTTCTTCGGAGGTGCTCATAGGGATAGGGTGTGCGTGCGTGCGTTCATAGTAGGGGTAGGGTGAATGCGTGCTCGTGTTTGTGAGCGTCTGCGTCTGTAACTGGGTCTCCCAAAAAAAATATGAAAATAGTGTATGGAGTTCCAATTCATGTTATAACGGCAATGGGGATGATAGGGAGACGAGGAAAAGACAGTGGCAGTGCGTTTTTCCATGTGCATATAGAGTTAGGATAACGCAGTTATTGGAACGAGGGAGCTGTTTGGTTCTATGCTGGTTAACGCAAACGTAAACAATTTAAAACTACAAATATTACCGGCGGGAGAAACGTTTGAACTATTTTTCTTTACATTTGCGTTACAGTGTACATTGCCAAACAATCTGGAGGTTAGATTAGGAGACTGAGAGTAAAGGGACGGAGATGCTATTAGACACCTTACCGGCAGGTCCACCTGAGCCGGGCCCATGTTCTGAGAATTTCATACAAAAGAAAAAGGATAGTGGGCCTTCATTTTGTCAGCGTCAAATGGTGTCGGCCCACTATATCTACGTCAGAGTTTGGGCTCTTGGCTGAGAGAACAGTATCTCGGAAGATTATGGCCAGCCCATGCATCTAACGGCCTAAAAAAAAGGGAAGTTTCAAGCGCCCACAGAAAGTGAAGTCGGCAACTCAAGCTCCTACACGTTCCACACCCAACCAAGCGTTTGGTGATATTGCACGTTTTTGGCATACCGGAGACAGTGAGCCTCTTAGCGTGCTTTTACGTGTGTACAAACATGTGTGCGTGTTGTGTGAGTAGGGTGTGTGGATAGTGTGCGTTTAAGTTGTACTTGATAAAAAACCAAAAACCTTGACTTTGTTTGTTTACTTATACTGATTTTAGATGTTTCAATAGTATTCTATGAAAAAAAAATCAAAATATGACTAGTAAACCGCTTCATAAATTTAAACGAAGAAGTTTATCTTGCATAAAAAAGAAATAAGAACCTAGTTCAGGTTAAGTCTTCTAGAGGTGGTAAGGCCCCGTTTGAACGTGAGATTTTTTTTCCATGCGTTTTACTTGTGAAATTGAATTGATTTTTGTGAAATTTTTGTGTGATTCTTGTAAAATTTGTGTGTTTCAAACGGACCCGTCGAGATGAACTACTGGACGTGGATGCTGCCCCCGCGCGCTCCGGCGCAGCGGCCACCTGGTGCGATGAGCGCCGTGCGCCAGGGGCGTTCGTGGCGAGCCAGGCAGGCAGCTCGCCAAGAGTTCGGGAGTCGGGACGGGTGCAACCTGACCGAGCCAGCCCAGACCCCGGAGAGAGCAAACTGAAACTCTGCAGGAGATGGCACGCAGCGAGGCAAGCGGCGGCGCATAAAAGATCCGCGTGGCATCATGATCCCTGGTTGCCCGTGCCAGGCCAGCGGGGGAGGTCAAGGTCAAGGTCGTTGATGCCAGCAGGAGTACGAGATACTCTATGCTTCATGCCCCTAGCTACTGGTGATTGGTGATGATGATCGAAGCAAAGACGAAGTTTTCTTACTATTACCACCACTCTTTCTCGGCACGAGGGGAGGAGGAATTGATAACTACCACTCTACCAGAGGCTCATGATCCAGCAAACTTATGCTTCTTCTCATCTCATTAAAGAGTCAAGAACTTCTTTGGCTCTGTCAGGGCAGTCCCAACGATAGAAACTAGACACGGTTTCCATGACGACCACATCAGCAAAAACTATCTATAGAAACTATCTTGTACAATAACAGTGTCTTCCAATAATAAATGTTATCTCTTTTTTTCTCCCTCCCTTGTCTCTTCCTCTCCTCAGTTCGTTCTGATCGAAACGCGGAACCGCCGATGAGCGCGCACGGAGGCGCGGGCGAGTGGGAGCGGCAGCCCGCAGACGAGCTCGGACGCGGCGACGGACAGGTTCGTGCGGCGGTGGACGGGCTCGCTCGGCCGCGGTGATGGGCGGTTTTGCGCGGCGGCGGCGGCGTGCCCGCGGGGCGGCCTGCACGTTTGCGCGGCTACGTCGGCGAGCGCATCGACGGAGGACGGACGAGCGCCGGCGAGCACAGCAGGCGAGCAACAGCGGCAACTAGCGAGCGAGCGCAGGCGAGCCAGTGCGCGCAGTGCGAGCGAGCAGCAGCGGTAGCTAGCAAGCACACACGCGCAGCGGGCCATTGCGGTGGCCGGCGAGTGTGCACGCGAGCAGCTGCATAGCAGCAGGCCAATGCGGCGGCTGGCGAGCAAGCACGCGAGCAGTCGCGCAGGGAGCCAGCGCGGTGGCCGGCGGGTGAGCACGCCCGTGCGTGGCCGAGCGGAGCGAGCACGGCCAAGCACGGGCAGCAGGCAACAGTGAGCGGGCACGGCATCACCGGCGCGCGGGCCTGGCGGCGTGGCGCGAGCAGCGGGCAACACGACGACCTGGCGCGAGCGAGGCTGGCGCAGTTGAGCGAGGCCGACTCGCCGAGTACTAGCGTCGCCGGTGCAGTTGAGCAGGACAGACGCAGCCGGCGCGACATGGTAGCGCGACCGAGCGGACCGAGCGCCGACGGCAAGAAACCGGTGGTTTCTTCCCGACGGTGAATTCATCGTTTCTTTCTGCGTTGGGTGAAGAGTAGACGTGGTTTCTCAGTTAGGAAACGATTTCTACAGATTTTCATCTCTTTCTTCATTAATTAGACCGTCATGTCAGTATTTTGCTTATGTGACGTATCGAGATCCCATGGTAAAGACTTCAGTCCGACCGGCCGTCTTTTGATCGCTCTGCATGGCCTGTTGGATCCATCGTCGGTTAAAGATCGAAAGGACATGGTTCACCGTTCACCCCAGCAGACGCTGTCGTGCCGATTCCGATGTTGTGACAGCCTAGCCACTAACATGCCCACAAAACCCCAATCCGCAACGCCTCCAGATCTCGCCTTTCCGCGAGCCGACGACCCCTCGCCTTCAGATCCGTCGGCCTTGTACTCGTCGGCCCTATACTCGTCGGCGGCGCCCCTCTTTTCCTGCCGCCCCACTGCCAGTTCCGGCCTTGGCTCCGCAAATCCTGCGACATTGAAGACGAACGGGGTGGGAGACCGGAGCTAGGTCACAGTAGTCATGGGTCAGGCCTGCTCCGACCGATGACAGAGCGGTGGCTCTCGACGCTCCTCCACTGCACGGCAACGAGCATCGTTGCGGCATGGCGTGACTCTTCGCCTCATCCGCCTCCTCTTCTACGAACATGCAGGAGCAGGTGCGTCATGCGCTCGCGCCCCTCCCCTCCCTTGTTCTCCTTGCTTTCCACTCGGCGGGTCCATATCCATTTCGCCTCGCCCCTTGCCTGATCGACCCAATTCCTCCCCAGCCTCTGTTGCTCCCACCTTCAGTTCAAGGAGAGCATGTGCATACTGTAGTCACTCTGCCCGCGCCACTCTGGTTATGGATTTTGTTGTGGCACACACACACCGCGTTGACCAAATCGGTTGCTTAGTTACTTGCTACCCATACGTAATGCTACTTGTGTGTTCTTCGTGCAGGTCCGACACGGCAACCCCGAGCAGAAGCTCATGTATCTATCCAGGGAGTTGTGCTTTCTCAGATTTGCTTTACACTGCATGATGTTCCATGAGGACCATAGTTTTCTTTAAAAAAAACATAGATGCTCACTACTAGTATTTTCATCAGTAACAATGGATTATATTCATGTGTTTTTGCCTTCTCTCTGAAGCTAATCAGTGGGGAGCATATTGGGGCATGGGCAGTGAGTGAACCAAACTCGCAGTACCATTTCATTCCGGTTGTTGTTCTTTTCACCTCCAGTAATATAAGATTCCTTCTAACGCACAGCTGGCACTCATTCTCATTTTGTCAGCATGAAGTGTGAAGCGGAGAAAGTGGACGATGGCTATGTGCTTAATGGGAACAAGATGTGCTGCACTAATGGTTTCAGAAATCCATTCCCCTTTGCTTTTCTGCCCTCATGTTGTCCTACTAATCATGGAATTAAATAGCCCGCTATTTGTGCCGGTATAGCCCGAAATAGCTTGAAAAAAATTGTGCCGCTATTTGCGTTCATGCACAATTCTGCCGCTATTTTGCCGCTAAAGTCCGCTAATTACAGTTTATAAAACGCTAAACACTTTAGCTTTAGGCTCGCTATTTAAAACCATGCTACTAATCCATCGATGTTTGGGATTTTACAGGTTGTTTATACAAAAACAAATCTATCCGTAGGGTCAAAATGATTAATTGCATTCATCATTGAGAAATGGATGTCTAGGTACAGAACCACTCCATTTTGGACAATGATTGAACATGAATGCATATATTTCTATAGCTTTTTTAACACATTGTTGATGGTCCTTATTTACGATTACAGGTTCTGTACTGCTCAAAAGTTGGGCAAACTTAGCCTGAGAGGAAGTGACAATATGATATTTCCGTTTGCTCATGATAGTTATAAAAATGGTGAACTCCAGATGCTTAATTGGTGTCAGTTAATTTAGTTTTTGTGCCCTCCTACCAGTCTGGTCATCGGCCCCATATACTATCCATCGCTAGTAGATATATCTTGTGTCAAGAGGCTTAATTGTTGTCAGTTCGTGGTCAACCAGCTCAAGACACTACCAATAAAATGGACAAGAAAAATTCTGCTAGGGGCTGTCTTCTACTACTTATTGCAAGTCCATCCTTCATGCCACACATGACTACATGTTAAGCTGATACTGCCATTTTTAGTTACATTTTACTACACATTAAGCTAATGCTACTATTTTTTCATTGCAATGATTATTTTTTGCAGATTCTCTACGTAGACTTCACATTTCGGATGTGCAAACCCCTGCTATCCTAAGAATATGCAGTTGTGCCAAGGACCATGTATGCTGGCTGATCGACCCTTCGGCCCTCCACTGCTATGCCACCCCCTGCCAGCTGTCGGCTTCCTCTGGGCTCTTGTTGTCCCGCCTATTAGTGCTCGACTACTCCAACTCTCAATCCTTCGTTAGTGACAGTCTAACAGATTGACAGTGAGGTGAGAATATTAGATCCTGTTCTTTTTTTAATATTCAGTGATTCGTAATTGAGTGATTTTTAGTTCTAATTTTGCTTACGATTTTTCGTGGTTGTATATGTAGTTCTATAATCTGTATTTGGTATTTGAGGACACAATATATCCAATGCTTATTAAGATCTATGGAAGCAAAAGCTGAATTTTGACTCTACTATAGCAGGATATAATTGCTACTAGATTACTACTAACTTGCTTAACCAGAGATATTAAATTGCTTAACTTGTGATATTAAATTGCTTAACTAGTGAATCTGTAAAGACTAGCAATCAATCAACAAATCCTGACTCTTTTCATACTTGAACCATGTACAAGAATGAGCACCTTCACAAACTTGTCACACATAGATTGTATTCCAAACATGGATAAAATCTCTCGCTATATACTTTTGACTTTTTGTGATATGTATATGCTTTCATACTTTTAGGTATTACTAAAGATGTGTTTTTATTGCATTAACCATGATTTTGGTATGTCAATTTGAAGCCTTGGATGCTTGTAGGTTTTTTGAAATTCTTCTGTAAACAGATCTGCTGATCCTTATCAATTATTCTGTTTTCTAGACATGAGAGATCCTAAAATAGCAGCTCAAATTGTCAAGGAGCTACGAAATAGCAATCAAAATGGGTTTTGACCTTTTTCTTTTGGCATAGATATATTTGCTAAGCTTATAAAATGTGAAATGTACCTTGCCTTTCCTATTTACTAGTTCAGCCCATTGTGTTTTTGCCTAGACTAAGTGTAGTAGGATCATCCTTGCTCGGTCTTCTCAGTGCTAGTTCAGACTTATGTGCTATGGGCTAACTACTCTAGTGTGCAAGTGCACAATTTTGGGGTGGTGACTGATTTTGGTGAGGACTAAAATGCTTTGTTGCTGTTTGAACATTATACTTGCTTTTTCAGAATACAAAAATGCCTATTTAAGAAGATATTGTTGTCTAATATATGACAATTAAATTGCCTAAGAAAATGTCGTTTTTCCTTGCAGTCGGCTGCTGCTATTTTTTGCTACAAATATTTTTAACACAAGGCATCAAGAACCATACTGATTTGTGCAACATATATAGTCACCTCAATTAAGCAATAGTATACTACTTTCAGACAATAATGTCTTCTAAATAGGCAACATAAAGTTTTTATTTTTTAACATATGCATCTTTTTTTTTATCTCAATCCAACAATGAATTTATGACAAAGATTATCTTCTTTTTAACATGCAGGATCAGTGAAGCAAGATGCAAGCCGTGTAAAAAAAATATGAAAATGTATGCTTTTTTATAGGGACTAGATGTATAGTGTTGTGCTCTGTAAAACTGTAAATCTAAATATGTTTTTTCTTAGCTGTGTTCTTTTGTCAATAGATTGTCCTTTTTGACAATGAACGTATACATGCAATCTCTAAAAACAAATGTTTGGCCTCATTTGCCTCTTTTTTTTTACTTATTTGTCTTTTTTCTTGGTCTGATTTGCTTTTTTTCTTGGCCTAATTTGCTTTTTTCTTCTCCTATAAATCGTGGTTCGTATTTGTGTCTCAGCTGTGCAAGCCGTTTACATGTGGCGGAAAAAAATCATTTCTGCAGCAAGCCAGCGTAATTAGCATTTTACCAAAAAAAAGTAATATAATAATATACCTTTACTAAAAATAGTAAGGCCGTATGGTAGGCTTAAAATACGGCCGGCCGTAATTTAGGTGCTTCCATTCCTTTTTGTAGACTTGAGTCGATGAAACAAACTCGATAGTCGTCTAGTCGGGTACGACACGTGCACGTACTTAATTATTCGGGACGGCATGTGCATCTTCAACTTCTGAATATTCGTGGTGAATGAAGTAGCTTTAGAGTACTTGGTCAATTTAATTTCGTGATAGATTCAATGAAATCATTACGAGGCTGCGGATATATTTTTCGACAAACTAATAATTCAAAGTTAAAAGTTCAATTTACGATGAAACTAGAACTAGGACAGACAGAATACATAAAAACGCGCAAGAGCTGCTAATGCATGGCGTCATCCACTCGCCACTCCTGGCTCTCAATTGGCTGTCGTTCCTTGCATCGAGTGCCCGTGTTATGTTATGTCGAACGAATGCTGCAATGGCCACGGACGGATAAGCCACACGGCAAACCGCAGTGCGCGCGCCAATGTAATGTAGGAGTGGGGCGACGACGTGAGTCGATAGATAATAGATAGCCTAAAAATACCAAGAACATTATTCGATTCATTCGATTGATTGTTCAAGAAAGCCCCGGATACACATCAATAATGTCTGAAGACTGTTGAAGGGTGTATTTACAGCTTCTTCTAGCCTTCAACTCGCCCTTGTCCCAGCTTCACAGCAGCAGAGCTTCAAATTAATGCTCGAGCAAAGTTCACCTCACTGACGTCCCACTCCCACCACCGCGGCCTTGACCCTCCTCGCCAGCTCCTTCCTGCACCGGAATATATCAAGCCAAAAAGGATGTCGTCAGATCACAATTCATTCACCACATCGATATATGGGTGATCGATTCATATATGCATCGCCCATTCGCCCGTACCGGAGCAGCTGCCTGTCGAAGGAGGAGGCGGAGAGGAGTCCCCTGTTCTCCTCGGCGCGCCTGATGAGGTAGGGGATGATCTGCTCCACCGGCCCGTACGGCAGGTACTTGCTGACCTGGAACCCGGCGTTCCGGAGGCTCAGCGACAGCCCGTCCGCCATGCCCATCAGCTGCGCGAATTGCAGGTTGCGGTCTCCCTTGGGGATCCCCAGCTCCTGCGCCCGCGCCGCCGCGAGTTGCCCTACCATTACACACCATTACCAAGCAACACACGAGACACGACCACCACCATCTCATCGTCAGTACAAGACAAGACAAGGAAATAGTCCGTCCGGGCGGCCAGCTAGCTAGTTACCTGACTCCACGTTGTGGGTGGCGAGCATGACGGAGGCGGAGCCGCGGCGGACGCGGTCGAGGAGGAAGGCGGCGCAGCCGTTGTAGCAGTCGTGGGTCTCCTGGATGCTGCCGTGGACGGGGGACGGCACGCCGAGCGCCGCGGCCAGCCGGGTCTCGCGGGTCAGGTACGCGCCGCGCACGACCTTGAGCCCGAGCCGCACGCGCTCCCGCTCCGCGGACCGCACCATGGCCTCCAGCCGCTCCCGCGCGTCGCGGAGGTACGCCTGGATGGTGCCGTGCACGATGGGCCGCGGCCCGCCGCCGGATCCGGCGCCGTCGTTGAACGCCAGCGCGCCCACGAGCGTGAAGTAGTCGATGGCCGGCTGCACCGTCGCGTACTCCGCGTCCACCAGCAGCGGGATGCCGTGCTCCGCGCACCGCGCGCACACCGCCAGCAGCCGCTCGTGCGCCAGCCGCAGCTCCCGCTCCTCCTCCGCCGTCAGCGCCGCCGGCTCCGACGGGGTCAGGTGGAGCGGGCTCGACTCCGACAGGATCGGAAACGAGTGCGTCTTCCACGGCAGGTTCAAGGACGGCTGCTTCTTCTGCCACCGAAGCAGGTCGCTCGTCTTCTCCAGCAGCGCGATCGGGCAGAGCGCCGTGATCTTGATGCACACGCTCGCCTGCAGGGAGTCATGCACAACGACGACCATCATCACACAGTCATTATCCTTTTTTTTTGTTGATTTTAGAAAGAATCTCTGAGGTTTAACACAGTGATTAGGGATGCCTAAATAAGGAAGATTCCGTTCCGTTCGTGCCCTGTAGGGTTTTGGAATTTTGCGAGAGATTTTTTTTTTTTATGAGGCGGAAACGGAAACGAGCGGCGCAGACAGAGCAAGCGTGACATGCTAAAAATAAAATCGGCAGCCGGTTTCCAGGCCCCACAAGCAGTGAGGAGTCCCCAAATCAGCACCAGCTAGCTAGACAGCCGGGCGATTCACTAGCCGGCAGCCTACTACGAGAAGATTCCCACGGAATCCGGGGGTCCACTCGCTCGGGATTCCGTCCGACGTGGCAGCCTCCCGTCCCACCGCCATGCAACCCACACGGTCCACGGCGGAAAATGGAAAATCGATTGAAGAGGCGGGGACGGTTGACGGGTACGGGTGACGGCGACTCACCGAGCCCGGCGGCAGCGCGGCGGCGACGTCGACGGCGGAGATGAAGCCGGCGGCGTTGCGGTCGCACGCGTCGCCGTCCTCGGCGTCCTCGATCCCGTAGTCAAGGATGCCGCCCATGCCGCCGCGCCACAGCCGGCGCACGACGGCCGCGGCCTCGTCCGCGGTCTCGCCCGCGCAGAAGTGCCGGTACGCGGTGGCCCTGGCGGCGGCCCTGCCCAGCGCGCTGCCGGCCACCGCCGGCGACCGCAGCGCCGCGGTGGCGACGTCCACCAGCGGGCCCACGGACAGCGCCTGCAGCGCCGCGAGCGTGCGCAGCAGCGCCGACGTCGGCTCCCCCGCGAACAGCCGCCCCGTGTCCTCGAACTGCAGCAGCGGCGCCGCCGCCTTCTTGGTCGTCCGCTCGGACGCCGACGGCGACGACGGCACCGTGGCGGTGGCTGCGATCGCCTCGCCGGCGGCCGCGGCCGCGACCGCCTCCTCCGGGAGCTTGGCGGCGGCGAAGGTGGACAGCGCGCGCTTCGTGACACGGGAGGCGATGGCCATGGAAGGACGGGCCTTGCGGGATCGAGCGCGAGCGCGAGCGAGAGAAACGAAGAGCGGCGGCGTGCTTTTTTGGGAACGAACGAGAGAGAAGAAGACGGGTTGGGTTGTGGCTGGCAAACTACGAAGGGGCAGGCAGGAGGATGCTGCAATGAGATGAAATGGAATTCGGCCCGGCGCAGCGACTTATGTAAACACAGGAAGGAATTGAAACGGCAACGAAACGGCGGCTGTTTTCGTCAAGGTCCTCGAGGAAAGGTATCAGGTATAGGCGAGTCCAAGATTGGAGGAAGCGGGCCTCTGCTCTTCTTTTATAGCAAGGAGCTTCAGAGCTTGGAGAAGGGTGGCCGTCAAGAAGTCGGAAATGAGCTGGAAAATCAGGTGGGAGAAGAGGGAGAGAGGCGAGGTGAGTCAGCGTCAGCGTGGGAGCAGTTGGGGCGCTGGTGGTCTCGCTCTCGCGCGCGCTTGCATTTTCCAGCCTGCTCGGAAGGGATAGCTGGCTAGCTGCAGCTGTTCTGGAGAGACCCTTGGCTGGTCGACCGTCTCCCGTGGTCGTGGCCTACGAGTAGATGCTAGATCCTGCAGAGTACACTTGCAGTCGGCAGTCTGCTGCTGACCGACGGATCCCGATCTGGTTGAAATCTTTTGCGCGAGCTGCTGCTATATGCATACATGGGCAAGCTGCACGTCAAAGCCAAGAACCAAAGCTCAAGTTTTATATTACACTACACACCATTTTCGCATGATTTTTCATGCGATGAAAGGAAGGGAAAGAAGTAAAGGAGATTAATTAATGGCCGTGTCAACGTCCAGAAGCTTCATTCAACGCTTGATGTGATCATGATGCTGCGTCAGAGGCGCGTGGATTAAATTGAAGCCATATTTCCCCTCTTCTGATCTCCCTTTTTTTATCGAAAAAACGTCTTTGTGTATGAGGTGTTTTTTTAAAGACGAAATATGAATTGTATTAGATTATAGCCGGGTATACAATCATATTACCAATACTTTCGAAAAATATATATTCTAAAACTGATTTTTCATCTATATTATACCCACACTGTCAATGATTTCAACTCTCAAATCCAAACTTGTTTGACGTTTCATATGGATGACCGTACAACCAAATATACGCCAACAAATGTTTTAGGTCTAAAAACAAATGCTCAACGGACGAATAACATTCCTGCATGCAAAGTTGAGAAACTTTTTCTTCCTTATGTCTTCCTTTTTCTTCTTACTGCCACCGAAGAATGAGAAAGACTGATATGAAAATTATTCTCGCTGGTCCTTCATCGTGGCCAGATCCATCCACAACAAAATGAAGAAGACACCAAAAAATTTATTTTATGGCGGCGGCATCATCTATTCTCCGTCTTGATGCCGCTGTCAGAAAATAAAAGTCTATATGTCGTCGTATAGATAAAGATGTTGATGTTGAAGTTGTCATAATTCTTTTGAACAGAGCCACCATAGAGAAACTGGATTCATCCTACCTCCTCACCGTTGCCGATAAGAAGGAGAAGAAAATAAATCTCCAATACCAAGAACCTTGACAGGGAGAAAACTCTAACTCTATAAGATTTGATCTATTAGAAAACTTATTAAAATGATGATTTTTCACTCCCTCCGACCTCTGATGAGACACCGAAAGAGGAGGGAGGGGATCAGCACTGAAGAAGATGGAGGTGACGGGGGCGGCGGCGACGGGTGCTGCTCAAGCCCTGTGTATGAGGTGTTGTGCAGCGTCAGATGGTGATAGTTCGTGATTCCAGCGGTCCATTTTTACAGCTAAATTGGTAGTGACGCTATCGGTGTAGGTAGCTCGTCCGACACTATCCATGCAATGGTGTCAAATATTGATTTGCTTTTAAACCACAGTCCACACAAAATGTCCTTAATTAGTCTTGCTACTACGTTGGATATATTATGACGCAGAGAAAACACGAGAGGGCGCGGCTGAGGCAACCAGAGCACTTCTCGCTGAGTCGCTGACAGAAAGAGACATGCATGAGGCTATCACCATGCATGTCAAGCTCGTTGTATCACTTTCTTGAACGACAGCCGTTGGATCCAAGGCAGTGTTTCTGAATATTCCTGCCTTCGCACAGCTTAGTCAGACCACGTTACCCGCCTTGATGACGCGGGAAGGGATCAGTCGGCGAGACTCGTTGATCAAGCGTAGAATTATTAATCCTGGCCGACGTAGTAGTAGTAGTGTGTGGTGCACTCGTAGTTGTCTACTACCACACTACCCATGCTAATGCTGCCGTTAATTAGCGCCGTCGACGGAGCCACGCCAGCTGCTAGCAACTTGCAGCACTCTAATTAGCCGCGTTCTCAGCTCTGCTGCACGGCTGCAGCTGTCCCTGGCTGTCAGTATCGTGTCTCACTCGCGGCACGGTGCTGGATCCAGGCTCTCTGGTGCGTACGAACGACGGTGAGATGAAACTAATTATTAACCTACTGTACTATACTACGGAATCGAACAGGGCGATTAGGGTTTGCCAACCAGAGAGATGAGTGTCGTTGTTGCCAAGGGGTGGGACGTGGGAGAGCCGAGAGCAGAGGTTGCGGAGCAGCACTGATCTCTCCACGCAGGATCCGCGTCAGAAGCCAAAATTCGCACGGCAATCTGCCCTCCGACCTCCGACCGAGTCAGCGCCTCAGCGGTCAGCTGCGTCCCCTGCGATCTCGCGCGCGCCCATGCCGCCGCCACCATGCGGCCCGCTAGCTGTCTCGCCCGGATCCCGACGGGCGACGGCAGTAGCTCGATGGCGTCGCGCTTGCTTGGACCGCCAGCCAGGCTCCAAAAAGCACCCCAGAACATGGCCCACCTGCCGCTCCATTACTCCGCGACCGACGACGATCTGAGCCGTCCGCGCGGGTACCGGCGGGCCACCCCTGACAGGCACGCGCGCCCCACCAGCCACCGCTTCCAAAATGACGGCGCAGGAGCGCCCGGGCGTCACATCACACCTGGTACCCGATGGCTACCTTTTTTTTTTTTTTTTTTTTGTCTCGGCGGGCCCGGTGAGCGCACGAGGCGTAGGAGCACGATATGTAACGTACTGTAAACAACTCCATATTACTCCGTATTACAGTATTATATTATATAACACAAAAACGAGGATCACGCATGCCTGAATGGAATAGCAAGGATGACTAGGAGAAGGAGCAAAGTGACAAGGCCGGGTGAGCTGTGCTACAGCAGCTGCCCTGCCATGAGTGCCTTCACCATCGACGATTCGACGTCGAGTGCCAATCACGATCGCGATCGCATGCCAGACTGCCACCGACTTATCCCGTCGGCAATTAGTGCTAATCGATGCAATCGACTTTTATTTGGTTCGAGAAATCGAGATGTAAACGCAACGCAACGCGCTCAAGCTCCATTGCCATTCCATCCCGCACTAAACTTATGGGCAAGTGGTGGTGGCCGATCGTTTTGATTAAGCAGATCGAGCACGCGATAGTGTGATACTTCTGCATAAACCTGCAGTGCAGCGCTGCCTGGGCAAACAATAATAATGTTGCAATAAAGTAAGTAGCTTATCTATCCAGCCAATTGGTCCATGTGAGCAATCAATCAAGGAACAAAAGTACAAAACCCTATCCTGTCCCCGCCGGGCCCCGCGCTGTATCCCCCGAGTCCGCCGACAGGGACGCACACGCACGCGGGGGTGGTCACCAGCTGCGTTGCCGCGGCCGGCCAAGCCAGGCGTAACCGCGCCGCGCCGCGGGCGGTTATGTTTCCTTCCCCGTCGGGCGGCACGACGGGGGCGTGGCGTGTTGGACACTTGGACTGGGTGTTTTTGGTTTCGCCCGTCGTCGTCTGGGAGCCTGTGATTCCCGGCCGGCGAGACGGATCGATGGATTGGATGCCCGGAATGGCGTGACGCCACCGCGGGGACCTTCGGACGCCGCTTTCAGGCGGAGAAGGTGGGAGTGGGATGGCGGGGCCGAAGCGCGCGTCAGCTGTCACGTCGATCTGTGCGTGGCCGCGGCCGGGCATTGATGATCCTGTGACGCGCGATGACAATTTTTTTTAGGCCCAAGAAGAATGATATTAAGCGTCCGTTTGCTACACAGTTCAGTTTCACCAGTGAAGCTGTTTTTTTAGAAAATAGATTCATGAGCAACTTGTTAAACGAAGTTGAGCTGTTTTAGAAAAGGTATTTGGTAAAACAGCTTCACCAGTAACTTAATGCATGGTTGTAAGAGAGAAATAGAGGTATAAACTATGAAAAGATACTTTTTTCAGCTTCATCTCAGCTTATAATTTTGTGAGGGGGGATAAAATAGCTTCATGAGTGAAGCTGTTTTAGAAAAAAAAAGGTGTTTGGAATGAAAACAACTCACAACAGCTCGTGAAGCTGTATCAAACAAGGTCTAAATTATAGAGATGATATATTATCACGTTATAAGTACTCTGAAAATATTATATATTTAGGAATTGATTTTGGGAGAATTAGGTGTGTGGCCCTGAAAAAAACTCAGTTTAGCTATTTGGCCTTTTTTTTTTTTGAATTTGGTTCTATGGCCTCAAATCAAATTTTATTTAGGTGCATGACCTTCCGTCCATTCAAGCATATAACGGTGTTAACTTGGGTGGTAAAAAGACCATAGTACCCCTGACAGAAAAAATAGAGTTTTATTTGTTTATTGTATATTTTTTTGTACATTGATATATCCATATTTATATATATGGAAATAGGAATATTATAAAAAAAATATTTCCATTGGTCCAATGCTGTGGATTGTTTCATATGCAAAGCATGCCCGAAGAAAACGGCCATGCACGGGACGGCCCAATAGTGACAGCCGAGCCATCAAGAATTCACGATGGATCAGGTGGATTGTTACTGGGCCTACTTGCCGAAGAAAACGGCCATGCATTTCTTCTGGGCTTCTGGGCTTCTGGGTTTCGCTTGGCAACCAATTACACACACTCACATGGGAATGCGAGACTGATCCAGAGGCGTCGAGCCAGCAGTACGGCAGTACCCCACGCATGTGAGGATGAGCGGCAGATTAAATGGAGTGGCAGCCTTGCAGAAGCATGGCGCCGGGGATCTGGCCTGCTCAAATAAGGCCAAGCCGGGGTCAAGACTACAGATGGTCCAACCTGTCCTTATCAGCTAATGGCAGCCCATCCGTGTCCCTCACCTGGAATCACCGGATGAGGGCCACAGCCCACACACACCCAGCACAAACTGAGCACCTCATTTTGCAGATCCGACCTCACCAGAAACACAATTTCAGCCTCCACGCTCCATGACCTTGAACTCCCCCATTGGCACGGCTGACAAGAAAGGTGCAAAGTTGCAACTCTGAAACCGAACGAACCTACCTCGATGCCTCTGCAAAAAGAAACATCCATGGACTGGCAACTTTTAAACAAGTTTGAACTTCTTCGTCAGGGCCCCAACTTCAAACTGCTTAGGTGGAACTATCAGGCTCGCACCCAGACCTTGAAGTGAAACGAAAAAGATCAGTAAAACATGCTGGATGCTGCAAGCCGAACAGGCAAAAATGAACATACAGGAACCAGGAAATGGTTGCACAGGAAAGCACCACATAAATGTCAAACCTACAAGGGCAATTGCATCTGGCAGACCCACCCACCAGTCTCCCAACCAACGAAGGAATTGAAATGGACATGGCGCCTAAAGGCTTCATCTCTGATCTCATCGTGCCAGTTCCAATGCACATTCAGTCTAAACTTCTGACGCAATCGTCAGTTGCATAAAGATTGAGACAAATATCTTAATTCCACAAAGCTCAATGAGAATGAGAAATGCACTTGCAACCAAAACATATCAGAGACTCAGAATGTTGTTACATTTAGGAAAAATGGCTACATTATGTTTTTCTTATGCTCATGTTCTTTCAGAACTGGCTGAGACACATTTGTGTATCCTCTGGTGCATTGCAACAACAATTCATGCCCTCCCTTGGCTGCTAAAAGCTAAGACTACTGCTATAGACTACCAGCTCCATCTATCCTTATGAACAGAGTCATTTTCCTTTTCTATCTCACAAAAAAATGAGGATGGTCAAAACTAACACTTGCTCCACAATGTTGTACATGGTGAGAACATTCTGGTTTTCTTATCTTTCCAGTCCCAAGAGATATTGCTCTGCTTATCCACATGCTATACTCTTCCCATGGGAGAAAAGGGAGGGTCGATGACGATAGATGGAGGTGTCTTTTCATTCCTGCTCTTTGGTTTCTTCTTCTCCTTGGGCGTGACTGAATCAATTAACTGCCTCACTTCCTCCTTCAGGAGAATCTTCAGCGAGCTGGAGTATAGCTTGTTCTTGAACTTCTCGATACCAATGTCTGAAGAAGCTTCAGAACAGTGAAGCAAAGAGATGCAGATAGAAAAGGCCTGCAACGCCGATAATCGTGCATGGAAATCCACTGAGAAATGTCCATTCCCATCTGCCTTCATCGAAAGGGCAGGGAGAACTTCTTTGTTACCCTGTTCAAACATTTGTAGCATATAAAAATTAAATGTGTCATTTAATCGAATATAGCTTCAGAATGTGATCGTAAATATTTTGTACAAAAATATACTTGTTAAATGCCTTGCTGCATAGCCTTTAGGGAGGGTAAATCAAGAAACAACTACCTTGTTAACTTTAAATGCATCTACAAATAGCAAACTTGTATCCTATCTTATCTTAAAATGTCAAAGGCAGCCCTTTTTGGAAACATGAATATTTTGACATAGAAAATCTTACTTTTATCATGTTTAGTTGTCCCTGCACTGCCTAAAATATGAAACAGTAACCACTATTTATATGATAAAAGAATAAGAGATAATCTGGTGTACCTGAGCGAAAAGCTCCATAGGAGCTTTGCTTTCGTTCATTACAGAATCAGCCCAGTAACTATCATATGCATTGTCGAGGACAACAATTGGGCAAGACATGTCCCATCCACCACAATCACAGGCTCCGCCGGACTTTAGACGGTCAAGTAATGGTGATGGGCTGGCCTCATCATCCCTTGGTAACCCATGTGCACCACCTGCTGTAACCGCTTTGATAGTACCAGGTGGCGATCCTGCTTTCAATTCTTTGGAATTTGTTTTATGAAATGGCACCTGGATTACAATGGCAGCAACCTCCAAATGAGGATGAAGATCTTCTCGAGACCAAAGACAAGATGTCGATAGATCTGAGTCAGTCCTTGTAGTATTTTGTCTCTGCATCAGATCATTTCTGGTTTGCCCAGATATTGAACTATTGACAGCATTGCCGAATGATGGTCGAATGGCATCTGTACATTGAATTCTCTCAACAGCAGAGCTCCGTCTTGCATGAGCAATGTCATACAAAACAAATTCAGTGGTGGCTGAGTTCTTTAAAGTACCATCTTCTCCGACACTAGAGTACAAAAAGGAAGAAACATGCATCTGGCCTACAATCGGAGGCAGACACCCATGCCTATCCTTGGAGGTCCTTCCCACGGTGCTTGCTCGCTTGCCACTGCTATGAAAAGTGTAAATCCAATTCAGTTCATCCCCAGCTTTCCATGTATTAGCATATATTGATTCTTCTGGGCCCTTTGTAGTAAACACAAAACCGAAAGCACCATGATTTGGATCCAATTTAATAGCAGCATGAAGATGAGTTGGCGATGAAGTAACGGTCAATTTCTGGGCTTCCACATTTGTCTGGCGATCAGGTGCAAGGCTTTGCTCAGCCCTTGAGATATCACTTAACAAAGATTTGCGTAATACTCGGCCTTTTCCTCCAAATGGAGCACTACTAGATTTTGAATCTTCTGTTCCCATCAGAGAAGGGTTCCGTTGAGACTTTGACTTCATGATAGGATCAAAAATTTTCTTGAATGGACTAGAACGAGCCTTTTTGCTGCCAACACATTCTGATGGACATGTAACATCAAAAACACCCACCTTTGTTGACAAGGACTTGGGCAAATTAACTACATCTCTTTCATCAGGACAAAAGCCTACTGACTGTTGGCAATCTGATCTTCCAATTTTGCTACAATTTCCTTCTGGCAAATGAGGGGTTGCATTTGTGCATGAACCTTTGGTGGTATCTTCTTCAAGTGGTATCTCCAGGAAACTGTCGACTGCATCATTTTTCAACAAATTGCAGTCCCTGCGCGGTCTCTCGATTGTTAAATCATCCTCAGGAATCTCATGGAGTGAAAGCTTCATAATCTCCCTGGAAGCTTGATGAATTCTATGATTTGTCCCCATAGAAGACCTTGTATTGCATGAATAGCTCCGTGGTGGAAAGAAGCAAGCACCACTTGTGCTAGGCTGAGAGGACGAATTGGCTACCTCAAAGGACAAAAATGTGTCTTTATTGCTCGAATAATTTAGTTTGCCTCTCCCTTGGAGATTCCTGAGTCTGCAGACCTCTCCGGAACTCTGATACATAGAACCACGCTTGTGCATGATGCCATCTTCCGGATTTGCGTCTCGATATCTTGAAGGCAAACTTCTGCAGTGGAAATTAGGGATCCTGTCAAGGCGCGGCGCTCCCATTGTTTCATCTGTGCACTTCAATCTGTGAAACTTGATTGCTTCTGCTTCTCTGCTGGTGCTCTCAGTTTCTTCACTGATTGATTTCATGCTTTCCTTACCTGCTCTTAGCCGAGAACGGCTCCCCATAGAGGTACCTGCAAATGAAACCACAAACATAAGCTAGCTACTTAGGTCCGAAATCAACACTTGTTTTCTTCTAATGGAACTGGGGGCACATAAGCTAGCTACTTAGGACAATGCGTAGGCACATAAGCTAGTCATAAATAAGGATGCTGTACTGGAACACCAAATCAAAAGGTCCATTTTCTACCTATTGTAATGGAACTGGGGGAGGGGGAGGTCAACCAAGCAGTTCTTGGTTTCATCAAAAAAAAAAAAAAAACAGTTCTTGCAGTTGCAGGAAAGGTGGGAGGGGGAGTTCAATCAAGCAGTTCTTGCAGGAAAGGTACTAGATTGCGCAAAGAAGAAAATACTAGAAATGCATTATACATGAACCAACATTTTTCTTCTAGGTAAAACAAAAGAACCTCTTATTTGTCGGTTTATCACCCTTAAACGAGATTCAGCCAGCGTTCACCAAAACCGCACCGTCAATCCCACAAAAACCAAAACCCCCAATCAACCGGACCACCAAATAGTCAAACCCTCCTCCGGAAACTCTCACCCCCTGCATGAAATCCGAGTATCTCATCGACAGACGTCCGCATTTGTACAAGAAACGCGTCGTTTTTCAGCAAGCAAATCTGCCCCCGCTATCCTGAAACCCAACTTTGGCCTGTCTCCAGTCCAGCGCCCGAATCCCCAGTCCCCACCCATATTCACCTTCAACATTACATTAGCATAGCAAGCAGCAAAAAAAAGAGCAGGAGTTCGAAACCGATTGGAGTCGGTACCAGTCCCAGAAACGAGCCGGCAAATCCCATTACCTTGCTCTGGGTGAGAACCAGATCAACGCAGCAGAGCCGTAGAGGATGTGGATTCCTCGCGCCTCTCGCTCCCTATCTCCCGCGCGGGCGCAAAACCAAAATGCATTGGGTGTGTGGTGGGGACTTGAGAGAGTTGTTGGGGGGGGGGGGGGGGGGGGGCGAGTAGGTGTTTGAGCTTGCTGACCTACTCTACTCTACTACTCCATTGGCGGTCGATGAAATGAAGTAGGGAATCTACTGGTCTGTGGCCTGGAGTCTGGAGGGTGGTGGTGCTCTGAAAGTGAAACCTCAAATCCGCGTCTGCAGGGTCCAAGTAGGAAATAGCATAAGCGCAAGGGACTGGAGTTTAAGATTTCCTGGAAGTATCGGGTTTAGTTTAAGGTGCTTTGGAACAGCACTTTTGCGTATCTCGAGCTCGAGGTGTCTCCTCCTCTAGCTGCTGCTAATTAAGGCCACTAATGTGACAGAGAGAGAGAAGATGGGTGCTTCTACTGCTCTGTCTTTCGTCTCCATACATGAGCTAGACGTGCCTGTTTATCTCTCGCGTACTGTAGGAGTATAGGAGTAGAAAACTGTCTGTGCGTGCAAGAAAAGTAGGGGGGAAAAAAAAAACATGAGCGAGTGCTATCAAATCCAGGCGCCCATTCTCATGTTACTTCGCTGCATTGGGGATTTGGGGGCACTGCTCTGCTCGCTTCGGATTCAGAGAGATTGCAGCTGACGAGTGACGACACAAGGCATTTTCTTGCTCGCTCGCTTGGGTTCTGTGGTGGAGGGAATCCAGAGTTTCAGATGACCAACCACGGGTGCATATGTTGATTTCTCGCCTAACGCCACTGACACATGGGGTGGTGGCACGTGACTGACTGAAGTAGGGACATGTTACTACGTTAGTAGCTTTATCTAGGGCCTTGTTTAGATTAAAACGTTGAGATTTTTTCTCAACTGTAGCACTTTCGTTGTTATTTGACAAACTTTGTCCAAATATAGACTACGTAGACTCAAAAGATTCGTCTCGACATGTACATACTAAAAGTACAATTAGTTATTTATTTTACCAACATTTAATGCTCCATGCATGCGTCCAAATATTAATGTGATAGTGATGTGATGGAAAGAGAGTGAACAAAAGTTGATAGTTTGAGTGCATCTAAACAAGACCTAGGAATCCTTTTGTTTCCGGAACAGAGCCCTTGATTGGCTCCGTCTATTTTTTTTTTAAAAAAAAAATATGATGATGGCGATCCAAAGTTAAGTTGAGACACAACATTTGCTCTTACATCAATAGAACTATACAAGTAGTAGACGATGCAGTACGAATCGAACCGAACCGAGTATTCTGTATTTCAAGTTGTTCTTCGTCTCGTGATCACGTAGCCCTCGCCTTCCTTTTTTTTGGCTGGTCCAAACGATTTATTTATGAAAAGCAAGGCACGTTGTGCTTCCTTCCGAAAGCGCCACGGACCTGCACGCTGCACGCGCCCCACAAGGCCACAAAGGCACACAAACCGGCGGGTAGCCAAACCACGGCATCATCAGTTCATCACGGATGAATGAAATGAAACGCATGCATGGGGGGCCATCACCGGCATCGCTCTCGTCTCTGTCTGTGCCCAAGATTCCGAACCCGGTCGATCCACGTATCTAGTAGCTCGGCTTGCCTGTTGGCTCCGCTCGCGGCGTCAGCCAGCCCACGCACGTTGCCCCCTCCTAAGATGCCGCTGCCGCTGCCGCTGCCGCTGCCGCTGCCGCTGTCTCATCTCTACCGTCCCCGCGAGCACTGTGCTTGTCTTTTCACCATCCAATGTTCCATGAACATTGATAAAAATAATTAAGATGCAACCAGCAGTACTTACTGTAATTACTGTTAGATTTATTGTGGGCCAAGCCCATTAATATATTTAATAAATCAATAACTATATGGTGTATAATTGTGAGAATTATTGTTTGTACCGGATTGGAATTTAAAGGGACGTTGACCCAACTTATATGATGTGATTTATTCCATCTAATTTAAGAAGTTGTGAAACAGACCAAGGCGTGCCACACGCGCGCGCGCCGCCGCCGCCGGCCGGCACGGGCTCGTGGCAGGTTCCTCTCCTTCTCCTTTCCGAGAACAAACACACACATACCTGTCGGTGGTAAAAAAAAGGGGTACCCCCAATCAACGCAAACACCCGAGCACTCAATCTCCGTCTCGCCCGAGCCCTCCCGGCCAGGCCTCGGGCGAACGCCCCTATCTCCGTCTCGCCCGAGCCCTCCAAGCCAGGCCTCGGGCGAGCGCCCCAATCTCCGTCTCGCCCGAGCCCTCTGAGCCAGGCCTCGGGCGAGCGCACCAATCTCCGCCTCGCCCGAGCCCCTTAAGCCAGGCCTCGGGCGAGCGCTCCGCCACACTCCGCGCCCCCTCGAGCGGTACGAACGACCAGACCAGCCCTGTACCGCGCGTTTAATGCACCCACCTACTCCAGTCACGTCCTCTTAGACACAGCACGTGCCACAGTGAACCGGTGTATAGTCAAACCTTCTTTTCATCACAAGCATGGGCAAAAAGGCACCAGCACTGTCGCGCCATGCCCTGCACTGCTGTGCCATGCTCCACGTTGTGCACGTCTAAATCACCACTTCGAGGCCGGCTCTGCACCCCTCGAGCTCCCGTGGCACCACTTCGAGGCCGGCTCTGCACCCCTCGAGCTCCCGTGGCACCACTTCGAGGCCTGCTCCGCGCCCCTCGAGCCCTGACAACTCTCTTACTTTTGGAAGACAGGCACCCCAAGACCCGGAAGGTCCCTGCCACGTCCAGTACGTCCCGGGATGCGCGGCATGGCCCCTACGACGCCACGTCGCCACGACTGACACACAGGACGGAGGCCACGACTCAAGGACGCCTCAACAGCGACGATCACATCGGCTCCAGTGGCCCCGACAAGACAGGGTTCCTACCCTTCTCCGTATGGGGTACCATGCGCCCCGACACCTGTAATACTTTTTGTAACCCTGGCCTCCCCTTGCTCTATAAAAGGGGACGCTAGGGCCCTCATTCGGGGGGCTTTAGCAGACAGCACCAGTCCACGCCCGCACTAGAGTCCGGACTCCGGTCCCGCTCAAGTAAGCTTGTATCCACCCCTGTACAAGCACTTAGGTGCAAATAATACAAGAACATCTCCCCCCGCTGGACGTAGGGCCTTCTTTGCCCGAACCAGGATAAATCCTTGTGTCCCCTTGCATCACCATCCAGGAAGAGAAGCACGCGATCATATTACTCGTTGGTGTGATACCCCCGGGTACGAAACACCGACAATACCAGAACTCAGTTCCGCTGCAGGAAAGACGTCTCCATCTGGTTCGTCCGCGCGCACGGAGGAACGAGAGGGCAGGTGCCTCCGGATCCAGTATCGATCGAGACCTTGCGCGGGGATCGGTAATTAGGTTTTTGGGGAGCGACTACGCGACTGCGCGATCGATCTACGTCGCTGTTCGTCTCTTCAGGAGGATTGCCGTCGTCGTCTTCTTCACGGCGGAGTTGCTGTTGTTCATCTTCTCCGGTGGACCGATCGACTTCTTCCTGGTGACTTCCTGGTGGTCTTCTTCGTCTCCATCTATTGTGACATGACCAAAGAAGTTGGACAAGGATCTGGATCATCAAGTTCACTAAGGATGGGCAGGTATAAACTGTTCATCTTCTCTCTGTTTTTCGTAACTCAGTTTTTTGTTCCGTCATGTAGTTTCAGTAGTACTGTTGAACATGTTGTAGTAGTTGTCTCATATTGTTTCATAAGTTTTCCAGTGCTGTTGTATGCTATATATTCTGAGTTGTTGTCTGTTACATATTTCGTGAATGTTGCAGCAGCTCTGTTACGTTGTTTCAGTAGTTGCTACATATATGTTTCAGTAAGCCTGTTACGTTGTTTCACATGTTTTTCTGCAGTAGATGATATATTATGTTTTATCATCAAATATATGATTCACATTCTTATTTTACATATGTATCATACTGCTATGGTATGATATATTATGTTTTATCATCAAATATATGATTCACATTCTTATTTCACATATGTACCGTACTGCTATGGTCATATGTGATATTATGAAAGCACTAGTATGTTATCTCTATTATGTCGTCATCATAATGTTAATTTACGGAATTATAATGATATGGAAATTGCCTTTATTTCTAACAATTCAAAAACCTAATTTTAGTCATTTTTGTGTCAGTGGCTTTGCTGCCGTGTTAAAGCCTGATGTTTTTTTATGGTAAAAACTTCTTGGTATGGCGAGCTAAAATAGAATTGTGGCTAATTGCTATGTCACGCAAACATGTTATTGAGGGCAAGCCTGCTAACTTGTCTCTTCAGGATGAGGCTAAGTTTAAGGCTGATGACAACCTCTTTAGAGGAGCAGTGATTAGCGCACTTGATGCAAAATTTCAGAAAAGCTACATTATACTTCTCACAGGTAAAGAGCTGTGGGATGCACTTGCGCGAAAATTTGGAGTTACTGATGCTGGTAGTGAGCTGTATATTATGGAGCAACTGTATGACTACAAGATGGTTGAGAACCGATCTGTAGTGGAACAATCTCACGAGATTCAGGCACTAGCAAAGGAACTTGAGCTTTTTTCTTGTCCTCTTCCTGACAAGTTTGTGGCTGGCGGTATTATCGCTAAGCTGCCACTGTCATGGTAGGACTTTGCTACCTCTCTCAAACATAAGAGACAAGAGTTCAATGTGGAAAAGCTCATTGGCACTCTTGATGTTGAGGAGAGGGCGAGAGCAAAGGACAATGGAAAAGGTGTTGAGACCTCTACTGCCAATATGGTGCAGAAGAGAAACTCCAAATTCCGCAAGTATAAAAAGAAGAAAAACCAGAACAAGCAACAGAACATTCCTAAGACCAATTAGACAACATAGTTTAAGAAAAAAGGACAACAACAACAAGAAGAAGGGAGGATGCTTTGTCTGTGGTAGTGATGCTCATTGGGCAAGTGAGTGCTCTGATCGCAAATACCACCGGGATAATAAATCAGCAAATGTTGTGACTACTGACAATGGTGAAGGAACATCTGGGTATGGTAATTTTTTACCACTCGTTCTTTCCGTTTGTAATTCACCTGAGTGGTGGATGGACAATGGTGCAAACATACATGTGTATGCTGATGTATCTCTATTTTCTTCCTACCAGGTCGGGAGGTCTGGCGCCTTGTTCATGGGAAATGGGTCGCGTGCTCATGTTCTTGGTGTTGGTACAGTCATTCTGTAGTTTACTTCGAGAAAGACGGTGCCATTGAAGAGCGTGCAGCATGTGCCCTCTATCAAGAAAAATCTTGTTAGTGCTTCCATGTTGTGCCAAGATGGCTATAAAGTTGTTATTAAGTCGAATAAATGTGTTCTGTCTAAACATGGTATGTTTATTGGTAAAGGATATGATTGTGGAGGTTTGTTCCGCTTATCATTGCATGATGTGTGTAATAAACTGGTGAATTCTGTTAATATTTCTGATGAGTCAGATTTATGGCATTCATGTTTTTGTCATGCAAGTTTTGACTGTTTAATGCGGTTAGCAAATCTGAATTTAATTCCTAAATTTAACTTGGTCAAAAAGTCCAAGTGTCATGTGTGTGTTGAATCAAAACAACCCCGCAAGCCACACAAGGCTGCTAAGGAAAGAAACTTGGCACCTTTAAAACTTGTGCATTCCGATCTATGCGAGATGAACGGAATTTTGACTAAAGACGGTAAAAAAAAACTTTCTCACCTTTATAGATGACTCCACTAGGTTCTGCTATGTGTATCTCTTAAAAACAAAAGATGAAGCGTTTAATTACTTTAAGGCCTATAAAGCTGAAGTTGAGAACCAACTTGAGAGGAAAATAAAATATTTAAGGTCCGATCGAGGTGGAGAGTATTTCTCTAATGTGTTCGATGAGTTCTGTGTGGAACATGGGATTGTTCATGAGAGGACACCGCCATACTCACCACAATCCAATGAGATTGCTGAAAGGAAAAACCGCACTCTAACAGAGCTGGTGAATGCAATGTTGAGTACAACGGGATTATCCAAGGAATGGTGGGGTGAGGCGATTTTGACAGCTTGCCATTCGAGGAATGGGAAAAGAGAAGATTAAATCTCTCATATTTACGCACTTGGGGTTGTTTGGCTAAGGTGAATGTGCAAATCAACAAGAAGCGTAAACTTGGACCTAAAATTGTTGATTATATTTTCCTAGGTTATGCTTTTCACAGCATTGAGTATAGGTTCTTAATTATTAAATCTGATATTCCTGATGTGTATGTTGATACAATCATGGAATCGAGAGATGCAACATTTTTTGAGAATGAATTTCCAATGAAGAATACACCTAGTGAAACAAGTGAAACAAGTCATGAGACTATAATTTCCCATGAACCAGAACAAATAGATCATGCTGAGGATATGTAAGGACCTGTGTGGCCTAAGGGGGGGTGAATAGGCCTGTCAAAAATCACAGCTCAAAACTTAATTAGATAAACCCGGCACTACCGCTATGTGCCCGGCACTGCCGCTGCCCGGCACTGCCGGCCCCAGTGCGGTACTGCCGCGCAGTGTGAGACCAGAAGCTGCAATCCGAAATCCAGCCACAACTAACTGATTCTATATGAATAGAAATGCTACAACAAGTTCTATGAACCAGCAGAACCAACTACTCCAAGCCAAATAAGAGGAATAAAGTAGATCGGGCCAAACCCTAGAATCTATCACAAGCTCATGAATATGAAGAATGAAACTAAGCAAGCACAAGGGACAAGTGATTTATCCCGTGGTTCAGCTCGCCACCAAGGCTTGCCTACCTCCACGTTGTTGAGGTTGACCACTTAGGTCATGAGCTTTTCAACTCTACCTCGTTCTCAAGTCAAGGAACCAAATCCTTGAGGTGAGGGGTAATGATACTAGCTGCACAATCGATTACAAACCTCCCTAGGCCGCCACACAAGTTGGCAAGGCTCTAGGGCGACGCCTAGCCGGCTAGGGTTCCAAGAACCCAAGAGTAATAGAAGCAAATCCACCGGCTATGGCTCAAATCAAGTGCTCTAAGAAGTAGATCTCAGCTAGGGCTTCTCTTTGATGAAGGTTTAATCCTCTCAATCACTTGGAATCAATGGAAATCAAAGGATTGGAGAGAGGGGAGTTGAGAGCCTTCAATGGGGAAGAGAGAAGCTTGTCTGGAGGTAGGTGACGAGTTCTGGTCGTGGATAACCGTTGGGGTGGCAGGGAGATGGAGTAAATATCTCCTCCCTGCCAACGGTTACAATAAATCGCGGCAGTGCCGGCCGAAGCCCGGCAGTGCCGCGGCCCGGCACTGCCGCGACAATAGCGGCACTGCCGCGCCTACCAATCAGACAGGGTTGGATTGGAATTCAGTGCAGCTGTCTTTGGTTAAAAACATGGATGGCTTAGGTTGGTTTGAGCACATGTCATTCAGCCATAGCAATGTATTTGCATTCCCCCTTGATAGTACGGCATTCCTATAACTCAAATTCAAATGAAAAAAGCTTGATATATCACTTTGAGTCCGGATCCGATGAAATGTAGTATGGGGGGTCCATCGACGTACAAACACCATCCTTTCTTATCATAACCTGCTTATCAACTTCATGAATCTCATTAGTTCTCCAATCGTGTGGTCATTATCACCAAAACCCACAATTAGGGCTTGATTGCACTTACAATCTCCCCCTTTTTGGTGATTGATGACAACACAATCGAAGCTTACAATAAAAGGGTACAATACTTGAGATTTAGAAGCTTAGGTGTGAAACCTCCCCCTAAATGTGTGAATGAGAGCTGAAATCTCGAATTGGCATTAGAGGCCAACATTCACATATTCAAAAGTCAGAGATAGGTTCAGTTTCACATCTAATAGCTTTGTGGGGTGCAACTAAACTGTGTCAAGAATAATACGTGATGCGAATGACAGTTTAAGCACATCAGAGATGTTTGCTGTCTTTCTGCCACAGCGGCACTGCCGCTCTAGGCGCGGCACTGCCGGATCCCGGCACTGCCGGCCCTGGAGCGGCACTGCCGCTCAGGCTACAGACAGCAAATGCAGCGGAGAAAAACATAGCCACAAAGCATAGAAAGCAACAGATCTAAACAGGATATGACAAAAGCTAATGAAGCAGGTAAAAGTACATGTCCACATCCAAGCCTAAGAAGTAGTACCATAGAGTTATTACAGAACATAGAGTTTTGAACGAATCAAACTCTCACAACTCTCAACTACTAAAAGATGGGGACAAGAAGCTGAAAAAGTGTTGTACCCCCTTCTCCTCACCTAATTCTCCCCCTTTGGCAACAAGTCACCAAAAAGAGAGAAAAAGAGAGAAGAGAAGAGTGTCCAAACACTCAGTCGTCATCCGAAGCTATCTTGTCCCACTGAACTTCTTCTTCCTCCTCATCATCATCATCGTCATCATCATCGTCGTCGGACTCTACCACGGCCTTCCCCTGACGGTGAGTGGAACTGGTATAGCGGGTCGAGGTCGAGGCACGTGTAGAACGACGGGGTGGCACAGGCACTATCTCCTCCTGCTCCTCATCTCCATCTGAGTCTATGTCATCTGAGTCGAGACTGGAGAGGTCGAAGTGAGGTGAAGAGCGGGGTGGAGGTAACGGCGAACGTCCCGCCCGCTCTCGCTCTGCTCGCTGCTCAACGAGTGCCTGGTGAGCTGTCTGGGCTGCGTAGGTGCAAGTAGAGAAGATGGCCTTGATCCATTTGGCCAACTTGCTCTTCTTCTTCCTCTGATAGGAAGGGCGAGAGCTCTCTGGCCTGTCAGCTGCTGCTGCTGCTACCCCTGATGCTGCTCCTCTCTTCTTCTCTACACGGTATGGCTCATGCAACCCATCCTTAGCAAAGGTATAGCCGGAAACCATCTCAATCATAAACATGATGTAGGGGGCATATAGAACTGCCTTCCTAGCATCCTCGGCTGCAACCTGAAGCTCAGTCCATATAAAGCTGGATATGGAAAAGCGATTAGCCCCTGGGGCCATCCTAGCCAACATGTTCCTGCCATATCCATACAAGTTAGAATGGGACCCACTCTTTGGGTTGAGAGTTTGCCTGAAGAGGTTGTTCAACATGTAATAAAAACCTTGTAGTCCCTTGACCAACCCATCTGCCTTCCGAGGGTCCTCATACATGAAAGCAATCTCAGAATCTGTCAACGTCCTGTCATCATGCAGATTATCAAGCTCTCTATCCTTGCTGCCCAAACCGAGGATCCTACTAAAGGTCTCATAGGTGACCTTGTAGTGGCGACCCTCGGTCATCCAGTGCATCTCCTCAACCACATTATCAACGTACAAAGTTGCATGAAACTGATGGATGATCTCAGTGTTCCAATTATAGCTAAATCCCATCAAATCATACATGTTTCTTGCCTTGCACGCAGCCACCACCCTATTGATGTCACGGTCAGTCTTGCTCTCTAGATGCTCCCAATCAACATACTTCATGTTCAGAATCTTTTGCTTCTTAGCATTGTACAGGACTGAGCGATAGAAATCTGAATGGAACTCGTTCCAGAACCTGTAATCAATGCCCATATCCTTTTGATGGTTGTATGGGTTGTGCTGGCGCTGAGACTTGACCGAACTGAACTGCTGATAGTATGACAGGGGCTGCCTGTCCCTGGTGTCCTGAGGAGGCCTCTCCTGGACATCCTCTGTGTAGGGCTGCAAGTGTGCTCTGCTGACCTCTGCCAGGTGCTCTGGGGTGTTGGGATAGAGGTCATCCCGAATCTGACGACCCTGCATCTGCAGGCGAGCCTCATCCCGGATCTGCTGCCTCGCTAAAACATCTCCTTGGGAGCTAGAGCCACCTCGACGGGATGGCTGCTTGCTCCTCCCCCTGAGCGGATCCAACCTCTGCTTGACCCTTCTCTCATCTCCTCTTCCGCCTGACATCTAAAACATGGAAACTGCGAATTAGAAGACTGCATAAGTGCTGGTAGGTTATAGTGAGGCGATAGATTTTGATGGATAAGGTGTTACTTGGATCAAATCCCTGCTCATGGTCCGGCACTGCCGCTCTGTGAGCGGCACTGCCGGGGCGCGGCACTGCCGCGCAGGCAGGCCAGATCTGAGCCAAGGAACACCACATCCATCATCTCTATCACTTCCCTATCATCTACAAACCCTTCTACAACCTCTAAATACAATACCCATGGCGCATTTTGCAAATCGGGAAAAACTTAGGGTTTGGGATTTTGAACTTTCACCTTGAGAGGAAGGAGAGGGAAGGAGACCCTTGGAGAAGAGGACGACGGAGCAGCACCGAAGGAGATCCTGAGTGAAAGGTCCTAAATGGCTAGAGGGGGGGTGAATAGCCTATAAAAAATTCTACAACAACACTTAAACAAACTTGTTATACAACTAAATGGCGTAGCAAAGATAGCGCTAGCTCTACAAAAGTGCAAGCCACCTATCCACAATATGAATCACTACACAAGATAGAAAATCTAGAATAGCAACAACATATAAATAATACTTGCAAGAATGTAACAAAAATAAGTACAAGAGATAGGAGTGTGTATACCGATCCGGCAAGAGATTAATAAATGAATATCAATGAATACCACGGAGACAAGTTGACACAATAATTTTTCCTCCGAGGTTCACTTGCTTGCCGGCAAGCTACGTCCTCGTTGTAGCGATACACCCACTTGGAGGTTCACGCGCTAATAGGCATCACACGCCTAACCCTCAATAGGGTGCCGCACAACCAACACAAGATGGGGATCCACAAGCTACGAGCAATCCACTAGAGTTACCTTTGGCGCTCCGCCGGGGAAGGTACAAGAACCCCTTACAAATCACCGGGAGATGGCCACGAACAATCACCACTCGTGCCTAATCTCCTCCGCTGCTCCAAGCCGTCTAGGTGGCGGCAACCACCAAGAGTAATAAGAATACCTGCAGCAACAACGATTCCCAAGTGCCACTAGATGCAAACTCACAAGCAATTGCACTTGGATCTCTCGATCTCACTTGGATTAGCACTAACAATCAAAGAGATCGGAGGGAGGGGTTAGATCTTGCTCAAGAGGATGTTCAAGAAGTCAGAGAGTCAATAAGATCCCCCCAAAGGCGGCCACGTTCAATATATAGGGAAGGGGCGGCGGCGGCCCGAACCCTACCTTTCTGCGCTTGGTCGGTAGTACCGACCCCTCCTGGGCGGTACCACCGACAGAGTCAAACTAGCCGTTTTCCCATATCCCGCTGATTTCGGCAAACCACCGACCCCTGGTCGGTTCCTCCGAGGTCGGTAGTACCGATGTGATGGCGGTACTACCGCCAGGCCAAAAGGCGCCGCGACCAGAGAGCTCTGCGAAAAACCAGTCACCACCGCCTTGCGTCGGTACCACCGTGGGCGGTAGTACCGAGGTAATGGCGGTACTACCGGCAAGCCATTTTCGAAAACAACAGAGAGCCTCGCGAAAAACCAGCCACTACCGACCTTGCGTCGGTACCACCGTGGGCGGTAGTACCGAGGTAATGGCGGTACTACCGGCAAGCCATTTTTCAAAAACAACAGAGAGCTCTGCAAAAACTCGCCAACCACCGACCTTGGTCGGTAGTACCGGGCGCGGTACTACCGAGGTAATGGCGGTACCACCGCTAGGCCAAAAACGCCCCATCACAGAGAGGTCTGCACGCTGCCTCCTTGGGCGGTACCACCGACCCCTCCTGGTCGGTACCACCGGCTTCACACAGAAAAAACCATTTTCATCTCTGAGTTGATCCAAAACTATTTCAACAACTTCTCCTTTGCAAATGTGCTAACACCACCAAGTGTTTATCATCTTGTGCAAGTGTGTTAGCATTTTCACAATCATTTTCAAAGGATTCGAGTTAGCACACTAGATCCTAATGCATATGCATGTATGAATTCACCTAGTGGCACTTGATAACCGCGATCACTGAGATATTCCCCTCTTAATAGTACGGCTATCTATCCTAAACGCACTCACACCCTCTATGGTGTCTTGAGTGCCAAAACAAAATTCCTATTTATACCTTTGCCTTGATCTCCATAGGATTTTGCTTTTCTCTTCTTCGTCTTCCAAATGTGAGGCACTTGATCTATCTTTTGGCCATCACCACCAATATCATGATCGTCATTTAGCTCCCACATATGGTGTGTACCAACCTAGCTCATAAGCACTTCATGACATGGTCAGTACACTAGGTGACATCAATTACCCAAAACCAAACAGGGACTTTCAATCTCCCCCTTTTTGGTAATTGATGACAACCTTTTACAAAGATATATATTTGAAAATTTGAAACACCTCTACTAGTATTAGCTCCCCCTACATATGTGCTATAGTGTTTGGTTCAAGTTCGGCACATATGCATAGATATGAAATGTGGGAGAGTAATACTATCAAATGATGCTAAGGTGTAAAGAATGGACCTTTGAAGCGTGATACCAATCGGAGTTGCCAATTTTCATCATCCTTAGCACCATGGTTAGCTAGACTTAAAAACAAACACTAGATACCTCATGAGATCAACATTATATGAAAGGATCTAGTATCACTTGTAAAAGCAACTTACATCTAGCTACCACTTATGCATGCTAGTGCACAAATCATCATTCAAAATTTATTTCTAGCATACATCACACAAGCATGTGTATTGAATTTAAACTTATGCAATGCAATCACTCATATGAATATGCACATTCAAATGCAACAATAAGTTCATGAGCTTGCTCCCCCTACTTGTGTGCTCAAATTTTAATTGATCCTCCCTTTGTTATATATATCTATATATATCTATCTTAACCATTTCTCCCCCTTTGTCATTAAGTACCATAAAAGGCACACCAATTTTAGTAGGAGTTAAGTTAATCAATAGGGTGATCAAGTTTGGTTCAACCTAGCAAACAAACATAAGATATTTAACACGGTTTGCTCTAGAGTAAGCTTCTTCACACATCTTTCAATGGTTATCTTACTCACGTCGGTTAAACCCTTGAATGCTTGTTTCCAAGATCAAACACTAGGTTCACAAGCCCATAAACATGTCATATGCTACCACTAGATCATATCAAACATAGAAGCAATAGTGGTACCATATGTACATCCAAAGTATTTTATTTTCATGAATGAGCCTATAAGATGCAAGGAATGACTAAATGCACTAAACATATCCTTAGCAAGAATGAATGTCATGCCAAACAATTTTACCTTTGCTTTGTTGAAGGAGAGGCATGTCATATAACGGAGGGTGCATCAACTCATATTTGAGAAATCAAGTATATTCAATTCATTCCTTAGCTTGCAAAATCTCTTTTCATCAAGTGGCTTGGTGAATATATCGGCAAGTTGATCATCGGTACCAACACTCTCAATTGAAATATCACCCTTTTGTTGATGGTCTCTTATGAAGTGATGGCGAATGTCAATGTGCTTTGTTCTTGAATGTTGTACTGGATTGTTGGTGAGCTTCACTGCACTCTCATTGTCACATAACAATGGTACTTGTTTGAATTTAATTCCAAAGTCATCCAAAGTTGCTTTCATCCAAAGTAATTGAGCACAACAACTTCCTGCGGATATGTATTCTGCTTCGGCGGTTGAAAGTGCAACACTGTTTTGCTTTTTCGATGACCATGATACAAGTGATCTTCCAAGTAATTGACATGTGCCCGATGTGCTTTTTCTATCAACCTTGCATCCTGCATAGTCGGAGTCCGAATATCCAATCAACTCAAAGTTTGACCCCTTGGGATACCACAATCCAACATTTTGTGTGTGCTTCAAGTATCTCAATATTCTTTTAGTTGCCTTCAAGTGACTCTCTCTTGGTGAAGCTTGAAATCTTGCACACATGCATACACTAAACATCACATCCGGCCTAGAAGCGGTCACATAAAGTAAGCTTCCAATCATAGACCGATACAACTTTTGATCCACCATGTTGCCACTAGCATCACTATCCAAATGTCCATTTGTTCCCATAGGTGTACTAATAGCTTTTGCATCATCTAGACCAAACTTCTTGAGCATATCTTTGATGTACTTGCCTTGACTCACAAAAGTACCATTCTTCATTTGCTTGACTTGAAGACCAAGGAAGTAACTAAGCTCTCCAATCATAGACATCTCAAACTCATTTGCCATCATATTCCCAAACACTTCACAAAACTCTTGGTTGGTTGACCCAAAAATAATATCATCAACATATATTTGCAACACAAACAAGTCTTTGCCAATCTTCTTGGTGAAGAGAGTAGTATCAACCTTGCCCATCTTGAACCCTTTAGAGAGTAGGAAATCTCTCAACCTCTCGTACCATGCTCTTGGTGCTTGCTTCAAACCATACAATGCCTTCTTGAGCTTGTAAACATGGTTGGGCTTCTTGTCATCTTCAAAACCGGGAGGTTGTTCTACAAATACTAACTCATTGATATACCCATTGAGAAATGCACTTTTGACATCCATTTGATATAACTTGATATTATTAGCACATGCATAAGCCAATAGAATTCTAATTGCTTCCATTCTTGCAACCGGTGCATATGTTTCTCCAAAATCAAGACCTTCAACTTGAGTGTAACCTTGAGCTACCAATCTTGCTTTGTTTCTTACTACTATCCCATCTTGATCTTGCTTATTTCGAAATACCCATTTTGTTCCAATTACATTGTAGTTCTTTGGTCTCTCAACAAGTTCCCAAACTTGGTTGCGGGTGAAGTTGTTTAGCTCTTCATGCATAGCGTTTACCCAATCAACATCCATCAATGCATCTTCTATCTTGGTTGGCTCAAATGATGACACAAAAGAAAAATGCTCACAAAAAGATGCCAATCTTGATCTTGTTTGCACACCACTTCTAATATCCCCCACAATTTGATCTATGGGATGATCCCTTGCAATATTGGTTGGTTGGAGGATTTGCACTTGATTGCTTGGTTGAGATGAACTAGCTTGTTGATCTTCCCTAGCACTTGATTGATCATGAGAACCACTAGCTTGATTTGAATCAACTTGCACATTGGAGGAGAACATTTGGTCATCTTCATCATCATCCACCTGTCTTGGCCTAATATCACCAATATCCATATTCTTCATTGCATTTGACAATTGAGTGCCTCTCACATCATTAAGATTTTCATTTCCTTCTTGAGAGCCCTTAGTTTCATCAAATTCAACATCATGCACTTCTTCCATAATACCACTAGCCAAATTCCAAACTCTATATGCTTTGCTTGTTGTTGAATATCCAAGAAAGAATCCTTCATCACATTTCTTCTCAAATTTGCTCAATCTTGCACCTTTCTTCAATATATAACATTTGCAACCAAAAACTCTAAAGTATGCGATATTTGGCTTTCTTCCATTTAATAGCTCATATGGTGTCTTCTCTAGCATGCCATGGCAATAGAGACGGTTGCTACAATAGCAAGCCGTATTGATAGCTTCGGCCCAAAAAGAATGACTGACATTGTACTCACTGAGCATAGACCTTGCCATATCAATCAAAGTTCTGTTCTTCCTTTCAACAATCCCATTTGATTGAGGAGTATACTTGGGTGAGAATTGATGTCTAATGCCAAAGTCATCACACAACTCATCAATTCTTGTATTCTTAAATTCACTCCCATTGTCACTTCTAACTTTCTTGATTGTTGTTTCAAACTCATTCTGACATCTCTTGACAAAAGTTTTGAAGATCTCAAAAGTTTCACTTTTATCACTAAGAAAGAAAACCCATGTGTATCTAGTGTAATCATCCACTATCACAAAGCCATATTTACTTCCACCGATGCTAGTGTATGTTGTTGGTCCAAATAAATCCATGTGCAATAACTCAAATGCTTTACTGGTACTCATCATGCTTTTCTTAGGATGGGTGTTACCAACTTGTTTTCCAGCTTGACAAGAGCTACAAAGTTTATCCTTCTCAAATGTGACATCTTTCAAGCCTCTAACTAAATCATGTTTCACTATTTTGTTCAACTGTTTCATTCCAACATGACCAAGCCTTCTATGCCATAACCAACCCAAACTGGACTTAGTGAATAAGCATGTTGACAATTGTGTTCCACTAGCATTGAAATCAACCAAATAAAGGTTCTCATATCTAAATCCTTTAAATATCAAATTTGAGCCATCTACACTTATGATTTCTACATCATCAACTCCAAAAATGCATTTGAAACCAAGATCACACAACTGAGCAACTGACAGTAAATTGAAGTTCAAGCTCTCAACTAGCAACACATTGGAAATGCTCATGTCATTTGATATTGCAATCTTACCAAGCCCTTTAACCTTGCCTTTTCCATTGTCACCAAATGTGATAGAATCAAAACCATGATTGCCACTTGAATTGATTGAATCGAACATTCTTGAATCTCCTGTCATATGTTGAGTGCACCCACTATCAAGCACCCAATGCCTTCCTCCGGCTTTATAGTTGACCTACAAGAACAAATCAATTCTTTTTAGGTACCCAAACCTTTTTGGGTCCTCCAAGATTAGTTACCAAACTCTTTGGTACCCAAATGGCTTTCTTCTTTGAGCCCACAATTGGTGCACCAATGAATTTAGCTTTCACACCATTAACACCTTTGGTAAGCAAATAGCAAGAATCAAACTGAATAGAGGATACATTAGCAATCTTGTTCTTGTTTTTGCAATATAGCTCTATATGCCCACTTTGCTTGCATCTAGTGCAAAACCGACCATTGCTCTTCACAAAACTAGTTTTGTGAGTAGCAAAAGCCGCCTTGCCATTCTTGGGGGTATAGCCCAATCCCTCTTTGTGGAGAGAAAAGCGTTGGCTACCCAAGCACTTAAGCAAGCGGGCCTCACCACCATAGGCTTTACCCAAGGCGTGAGTGAGCTCATTTACCTCCTTCTTCAATGTCTCATTTTCAACCATGAGTGAGGCATCACAAGTGAAGCCATCATCCATAGATGAAGTAGTAGTGGTAGATGATGAGCTACATGAAGGGTTAGTAGCAGCAACAATAATAGGCTTATAGAAAGATTCATCAATTATATCACAAGCTATGCCTATGTCACATGTTTTAACCACTTTTTCAGTTTTAGCTTGATCAACAAGTGAGGAGTGAGCTTCCTTAAGCTTAGTGTGAGCATTGCCAAGCTCCTCATGGGCTTCCACTAGCCTCTCATGAGTAGCATTGAGCTCCTCAAAGGATTGCTCAAGAGCTTTTAGTCTCTTTTGCAATTCTTTGCACTCCTTTCTCTTTTTATCAAAATGTTCTCTAGCATCATCAAGCATTTCAATTAATTCATCTTTAGTGGGTTCATCATCATCACTATCATCACTATCACTCTCATCATCATCAGATAGTACCTTTGTGGCCTTAGCCATGAAGCATGATGGAGTATCGAAGATTGAAGGCTTGTTGTTGATAGCAATACTTGCAAGTGCCTTCTTCTTGCTTGTCTTGTGATCTTCATTATCACTATCTTCATCACTATCACTTGTGGAAGCATCACTATCCCAAGTGACCATGTATGATTGCCCCTTCTTCTTCTTCGTGTAACTCTTCTTTTCTTTCTTCTCCCTCTTCTTGTCCTTCTTGTTGTCATTGTCATCATTTTCACTGTTGTATGGACATTGAGCAATGAAATGGTCCTTGCTACCGCACTTGAAGCACCTTCTTGGTTCATCCTTGTTCTTGTATGATGTCTTCTTCCTTCTTGCCCGGTAGCCCTTCTTCTTCATGAATTTGCCAAATCTTTTAACAAATAAGGCCATCTCTTCATCTTCATCATCACTAGCATTGGAGCAACCATCTTCACTTGATTCTTCCTTCTTTGCTTTTCCCTTGCTCTTGGTCTTGGATGATGATGTTGTGGCTTTGAATGCCACACTTTTCTTCTTTTCATCCTTCTTCTCTTCTTCTTCATTTTCTTCTCTATATGTGTCATCGGTCATCACATCTCCAAGTACTTGGTTTGGTGTCATTGTGTCCAAACCACTTCTTACTAGCAAAGTAACCAACATACCAAACCTCTTTGGGAGGCATCTCAAGAACTTGTGTGAGAAGTCCTTGTCCTTCACTTCTTCCCCAAGTGCCTTTAGATCATTGACTAGCACTTGTAGCCTGTTGAACATCTCCGGCACACTTTCATCTTCCTTCATCTTGAAGCTTGCAAACTTCTCCTTGAGAATATAAGCCTTTGCTCCCTTGACTGCTTGAGTGCCCTCATATGACTCTTCTAGTTTCTTCCATGCCTCATTAGCCAGTTCCATGCCCTTGATTTGCTCAAACACATTTGCATCAATAGCATCATGAATAGCACTGAGAGCAATATCATTGTTTTGCATCTTCTCTTCTTCGGCATTGGTGAGATGCTCTGGATCGACTATCTCAATCTTTGTTTCTACCACACTCCAAATTTTTCTATTGATTGACTTGATGTGAGTAGTCATCTTTGCCTTCCAATAACTGTAATTTGTGCCATCAAATTGGGGTGGCCTTTTAGTGTTGTTGATATGAGCCATTTTGACACCGAAGGTTGTTAAGCCTTGAATAAACGGTGACCTTGCTCCGATACCACTTGAAAGGTCCTAAATGGCTAGAGGGGGGGTGAATAGCCTATAAAAAATTCTACAACAACACTTAAACAAACTTGTTATACAACTAAATGGCGTAGCAAAGATAGCGCTAGCTCTACAAAAGTGCAAGCCACCTATCCACAATATGAATCACTACACAAGATAGAAAATCTAGAATAGCAACAACATATAAATAATACTTGCAAGAATGTAACAAAAATAAGTACAAGAGATAGGAGTGTGTATACCGATCCGGCAAGAGATTAATAAATGAATATCAATGAATACCACGGAGACAAGTTGACACAATAATTTTTCCTCCGAGGTTCACTTGCTTGCCGGCAAGCTACGTCCCCGTTGTAGCGATACACCCACTTGGAGGTTCACGCGCTAATAGGCATCACACGCCTAACCCTCAATAGGGTGCCGCACAACCAACACAAGATGGGGATCCACAAGCTACGAGCAATCCACTAGAGTTACCTTTGGCGCTCCGCCGGGGAAGGTACAAGAACCCCTTACAAATCACCGGGAGATGGCCACGAACAATCACCACTCGTGCCTAATCTCCTCCGCTGCTCCAAGCCGTCTAGGTGGCGGCAACCACCAAGAGTAATAAGAATACCTGCAGCAACAACGATTCCCAAGTGCCACTAGATGCAAACTCACAAGCAATTGCACTTGGATCTCTCGATCTCACTTGGATTAGCACTAACAATCAAAGAGATCGGAGGGAGGGGTTAGATCTTGCTCAAGAGGATGTTCAAGAAGTCAGAGAGTCAAGAAGATCCCCCCAAAGGCGGCCACGTTCAATATATAGGGAAGGGGCGGCGGCGGCCCGAACCCTACCTTTCTGCGCTTGGTCGGTAGTACCGACCCCTCCTGGGCGGTACCACCGACAGAGTCAAACTAGCCGTTTTCCCATATCCCGCTGATTTCGGCAAACCACCGACCCCTGGTCGGTTCCTCCGAGGTCGGTAGTACCGATGTGATGGCGGTACTACCGCCAGGCCAAAAGGCGCCGCGACCAGAGAGCTCTGCGAAAAACCAGTCACCACCGCCTTGCGTCGGTACCACCGTGGGCGGTAGTACCGAGGTAATGGCGGTACTACCGGCAAGCCATTTTCGAAAACAACAGAGAGCCTCGCGAAAAACCAGCCACTACCGACCTTGCGTCGGTACCACCGTGGGCGGTAGTACCGAGGTAATGGCGGTACTACCGGCAAGCCATTTTTCAAAAACAACAGAGAGCTCTGCAAAAACTCGCCAACCACCGACCTTGGTCGGTAGTACCGGGCGCGGTACTACCGAGGTAATGGCGGTACCACCGCTAGGCCAAAAACGCCCCATCACAGAGAGGTCTGCACGCTGCCTCCTTGGGCGGTACCACCGACCCCTCCTGGTCGGTACCACCGGCTTCACACAGACAAAACCATTTTCATCTCTGAGTTGATCCAAAACTATTTCAACAACTTCTCCTTTGCAAATGTGCTAACACCACCAAGTGTTTATCATCTTGTGCAAGTGTGTTAGCATTTTCACAATCATTTTCAAAGGATTCGAGTTAGCACACTAGATCCTAATGCATATGCATGTATGAATTCACCTAGTGGCACTTGATAACCGCGATCACTGAGATATTCCCCTCTTAATAGTACGGCTATCTATCCTAAACGCACTCACACCCTCTATGGTGTCTTGAGTGCCAAAACAAAATTCCTATTTATACCTTTGCCTTGATCTCCATAGGATTTTGCTTTTCTCTTCTTCGTCTTCCAAATGTGAGGCACTTGATCTATCTTTTGGCCATCACCACCAATATCATGATCGTCATTTAGCTCCCACATATGGTGTGTACCAACCTAGCTCATAAGCACTTCATGACATGGTCAGTACACTAGGTGACATCAATTACCCAAAACCAAACAGGGACTTTCACCGAGTAGCACCTCTGGAGGCCGGAGCTGCCGGGGAGCACGGTCGGTGGAGAGGGAGAGTGTGGTCGCCCGGTCGCCCGTGAGAGAGAGGTGAAAAGGAGAGCACGGGTGCGGTGAATGGATGAGGGAGAGAGAGAGAGAGAGGGCCGTCGGGTAAGAATAGGAAAGTTTTCCCTTGGCCCCACTCGGTAACAAACCGATTCAGGCTGAATCGGTAAGTCGCGGCACTACCGCGCCTGTCGCGGCACTGCCGGGGCCCGGCACTACCGCGCCTGGCCCGGCACTGCCGGACAGTTACCTATAGACAGGTTTATTCTCTACAGCACTATATCTTATTCTTGGAGTGGACAAGTACTACTTGCATGTTATGACCAGTGACAAGTAATCAATTCAGAACAATGGTCATTCCAAGCACGTTTCTTTCACAAAGGTTTTGAAACACAATATATGAAAGTTTTGAATTTTTTTTTACCTAGGTCATTCTAGTAGATCAATCAAGCATGCTAGGTTTCAAACTATGTTACGAGAGTCAAGGATATTTAGTTCACTTCTCAAAGCACAAAACCTTAACTCATCTAGAGGCTTAGTGAAGATATCGGCTAGTTGTTTGTCGGTGCTCACATGTCTAATGGCGATATCTCCTTTGATTTCATGATCTCTTAAGAAGTGATGTCAGATGTCTATATGTTTGGTTCTTGAGTGACTCACTGGGTTGTTTGCAAGTTTTATGGCACTTTCATTGTCACACAGGAGTGGGATATGAGTAAAATGACATCCGAAATCACAAAGGGTTTGCCTCATCCAAAGTAGTTGCGCACAACATGCACCTGCTGCAACATACTCGGCCTCGGCCGTGGAAAGGGCTACACAATTTTGCCTTTTAGAACTCCAAGACACTAAGGAGCGTCCAAGGAATTGACATGTCCCCGAAGTGCTTTTTCGATCTACCTTGCAACCGGCGTAATCGGAATCCGAATAGCCAAGTAGATCAAACTTGGAGCCCTTAGGATACCACAAGCCAAGGTTTGGAGTGTGAACTAGATATCTCAAGATTCTCTTAACGGCCACTAAGTGACACTCTTTCGGGTTAGCTTGAAATCTAGCACACATGCACACACTAAGCATAATATCGGACCTAGATGCGCATAAGTAGAGTAGTGAGCCGATCATGGAGCAATATACCTTAATGTCCACGACTTTCCCTTCTACGTTGAGATCAAGATGCCCATTGGTTGGCATGGGAGTTTTGATAGGCTTGGCGTTTACCATGTCAAACTTCCTTAACATATCATGGGTGTACTTGGTTTGACAAAGGAAAGTCCCTTCCTTTAATTGCTTGATTTGAAAACCAAGGAAGAACTTGAGCTCACCCATCATAGACATCTCAAATCTCTTAGTCATGATCCTACTAAACTCATCACAAAAAGATTTGTTAGTACTACCAAATATTATGTCATCGACATATATTTGGCACACAAAGATATCTCCATTGACTTTATGAGTGAAGAGAGTAGGATCGGCTTTGCCTATTTCAAAGCCTTGTTTGAGCAAGAATTCCTTAAGGCATTCATACCATGCTCTAGGTGCTTGTTTAAGCCCATAGAGTGCCTTATGGAGTTTGAAGACGTGGTTGGGGAACTTGGGATCTTCAAAGCCCGGTGGTTGCTCGACATACACCAACTCTTGTATAGGGCCATTGAGAAATGCACTCTTCACATCCATTTGATATAGCTTGAAGTTGTGATGGGCTGCATAGGCTAGAAGAATCCGAATGGCTTCAAGCCTTGCAACCGGTGCATATGTTTCTTCAAAGTCCAAGCCCTCTACTTGAGTGAACCCTTGAGCTACCAATCTTGCCTTGTTCCTTGTCACCACACCTTCTTCATCTTGCTTGTTGCGGAAAACCCATTTGGATCCAATAACATTGGTATTTGGTCTTTCCACAAGTGACCATACTTGATTGCGCTCGAAGTTGTTGAGCTCTTCTTGCATGGCCATCACCCAATCCGGATCATCCAGGGCTTCTTCTACCATACTTGATTGCGCTCGAAGTTGTTGAGCTCTTCTTGCATGGCCATCACCCAATCCGGATCATCCAGGGCTTCTTCTACCTTGAGAGGTTCCAAAGAGGAGACAAACGAGTAATATTGATAGAAATTTGCCAAATGAGAGCGTGTCGTTACCCCCTTTCGTAGACTCCCAAGAATGTTGTCAACGGGATGATCCCGTTGAATAGTTTGCTTGAGTCTTGGATGATCAATGGGTTCTGGTTCATCTTCAGCATCCTCTTCTTCATCTTGCTCAAAGATGGGTTGTAAGTTTACTCCATGAAGTGGAGTGGCTGCAGCTGCTCTGGGTGTACCCGGCACTGCTGGGCTTCGCCCGGCACTGCCGGGGTAATGCCCGGCACTGCCGGGGACTGTATCTGATCAATCCCAGCAGGAGCTTCAGCTTGAGGACCATCTCGACCAGTAGCCTGCTGTTCTTGTGGTCTAATATCACCAATGGCTAGTTGCTTGATTGCTTCACAAGGTGGTTCCTCATTACCTACAACAACCTCATCAACTTGCTCTACTTGAGAGCCATTAGTTTCATCAAACGTCACGTCTATCGCTATTTCAACCTTGCCGGAGGCCTTGTTGAAAACACGATAGGCATGCTCGTTTGATCCATAACCGAGAAGAAAACCTTCATCAACCTTGGATGCGAACTTAGAGGCTTTGGGCTTCTTGTTCAATATGAAACATTTGCACCCGAATACTCTAAAGTACGACACCTTTGGTTTGTTACCGGTGAGCAGCTCATAGGAGGTCTTCTTTCTTCTCTTGTGGAGGTAGAGGCGGTTGATTGCATGGCAAGCGGTGTTGACGGCTTCGGCCCAAAAGATGTCCGGCGTCTTGTATTCATCTAGCATCGTTCTTGCCATGTCAATGAGTGTTCTATTCTTCCTCTCCACCACACCATTTTGTTGAGGGGTGTATGGAACTGAAAATTCATGTTTGATGCCCTCTTCATCAAGAAACTCATCCACTTGGGTGTTTCGGAATTCGGTTCCGTTGTCACTACGAACTTTCTTGATGTTGAAACCGAATTCCCTTTGAGCTCTTCGTATGAACATCTTCACCTTCTCTTGCACTACACTTTTGTCATGCATAAAGAATACCCAAGTGAAACGAGAAAAATCATCAACAATAACAAGACCATGTTTGTTACCGCCGATGCTAAGGTAGGCAACCGGTCCAAAGAGGTCCATGTGGATCAACTCCAATGGATGAGTAGTAGTGTCGTAGCTCTTCGGTGGGTGAGGTACGCCTACTTGTTTTCCGGCTTGGCAAGCTCCACATACTCTGTCTTTCTCAAAATCAACATTGGTTAGTCCTAGGATGTGATTGTCCTTTTGAAGTTTGGCCAAGTTCCTCATCCCAACATGAGCTAGTCGGCGATGCCATAACCAACCCATGCTAGATTTTGCCACTAAACAAGTCTCAAGTTTGGCTTCACTTTTGTTGAAATCAACTAAGTAAAGCTTCCCTTTCAAACGACCCGTAAAGACAATAGAGGAATCCTCCCTTCTAAAGACTTCCACACCCTCATCCGTAAAGAGACAATTGAAACCCATTCCACATAATTGTGAAACGGATAGCAAGTTGTAACTCAACGAATCAACATGTAAGACATTAGTAATTGAATGCTCAAGTGTAATAGCAACTTTACCAAGACCTAATACATCCCCCTTGGAGTTATCACCGAATATGATGTTTTCGCTTGCATTTGAAGTTGGGGAATATGATGAGAACATACTCCTTTCTCCGGTCATATGATTTGTACATCCGCTATCAAGCACCCAACTTGATCCACCGGAGGAGTATGCCTGCAAGACAAGTTTAGTTCCTAGGTTTAGGTCCCCAATTGATATTGGGGCCTTGCAAGTTAGTCACAAGTATCTTAGGAACCCAAATGCACTTGTCGGCTGTCCTCTTGTTATCACCAACATACTTTGCAACAACTTTACCACTGTTGTTGTGTCCTAAAATGTAACAAGATGACATGCTCTTCCTTGGGGCTTCTATCTTGGGTTGATGTGCAAACTTGTTCTTGGTCACCCAAATAGATTCCTTTGGTTTCTGAGATCCTTGCTTTGGGTTGGTCACCTGCTTGTGCTGTGTGTGAGACTGAGCAGAAGGCAAACTGGTAGCCTTCCCTTTCTTGGGGCGCGACACTACCGGCCTGGGGGCGGCACTGCCGGGGTCCGGCACTGCCGCCTTATGGCGCGGCACTACCGCGGTCTGTGCAGGCTGAACTGTACCAATCTGACCCTTCTTCTCAAACCTCACACACTCATAGCCATTCACTGTCCTTCTTCCATTAGTCTTGGCTCCTTTTTCGTGCCCCAACCCATCTTTTATGGAAGGACGCCGTCCATTCTTGAACTTGGGCTTGCTCTTCTCTTGAGTCTTCTCATTAGCACTTGTGGTAGACTTGACACAACCATTTGCAATGATATTTGTCAATCTTGCTATCTCCTTTCTCATGGCCTCCATGTTCACAAGGTTAGTGGAATAGACATTCAAATCAACATTATAGCATTTTCCACAACCTTCACTAGTGGAGGGAATAGAGGTGACATTTGCTTTAGGAAGAGTTGAGTTGCTTTCCCAAAGAAGATTATATTGCAACTCAAGTTCTTTGTGCTTTTCATCTAAGCCACAATACTTTTCCTTGAGTGCAATATGGGCCTTCTTTAGGGAAGCATGTTCATCTTGCTCTTTGGCCAAGGCCTCGTGCAAGACGTCCAACTCACTTTCTCTCTAATGCAAGAGCTTCCTTGCAAGCAATGTAGAGGTCCTCTTGTTTGATGAGAGCATCCTCACTTATTGCTAGCTCGGCTTGTACACTTTCTAGTTCCTCCATTAGTTTAGTGATAAAGAGTTTGGTTTTCTTGTCCAACCTTTTAGTTATCATGTTTATTTCTTCATCACTAGAATCATCATCACTAGAGGAATCACTAAGTTCACTACTAGAGATGTCACTAGGTGGAAGAGAGGTTTTAGAAGTGTGAGCCTTTTTCACCTTCTCTTTCTTGGCCATGAGACAAGTGTGGGAGTTGCAATCATCATCATCGGACAAGTTGTTGAATAGTCTTGGTGAAGGAGATGACTTTTGAAATGCTATTGTTGCTATCTTCTCATCTTCTTCACTTGAGGTTTGCGCGGTTGAATCCCATTCATGTCCAATGTGAGCTTCTCCCATGTATCTCTTGTTGTGTTTCTTGTAAGTGCCTTTGTCATCTTTCTTGCCCTTGTTGAAGTTGTCTTTCTTCTCATGTGGACAATGTGCTATGAAATGATCGGTGCTTCCACAATTGTAGCAAGTTCTTTTCTTCTTGTTTGGAAACCTTCTCTTTACAAACTTATAACCTTCCTTCTTGAGCCCCTTGCGGTTTCTTCTCATGAAAAGAGCTATATCACCAATTTCTTCAAATTCTTCACCATCACTTTCACTTCCACAAGATGATGATGTGCTGTCCTCAACTTCAATTTTCTTCTTTTGTTGCTTGGGCTTGCTTGTAGAGGCTTGCTTGCTTGATTTTGCCTTGCTTGATGTTGCTTGCCTTGATGGCTTGCTAGCCTTAAGTGCCACATCCTTGATCTTCATCCCATCTAGCCTAGCTTGCAACTCTCCAAGCTTCCTTCTCTCATTTGCCTCTTCTCTTTGCATATCAAATGTGATAATCCTTCCAAGCACATCACTAGGTGTGAATTGCTCAAACTTCTTCTTGTCCCTAATCAATGTTACTACGGTCTCATTTCTAGGTGAGTATGCCTCTAACATGATCTTCACAACCTTGTGATCATTGATTTCATTTCCACCTAGCCCTCTAATCTTACCAACAATCACCATCAATCTATCAAACATCTCTTGTGGACCTTCACCATCACAAATCACAAACCGGTTGAGCTTAGCCATCAACAAGTCAATCTTGGATTGCCTCACTTTGTCAACCCCTTCATGAGCTATATGCAATGTGTCCCAAATCTCCTTTGCAACTTCAACTCCCATGACCTTGTTGTACTCATCACCATCCAAGGCACTAAGCAACACACTAGTGGCTTGGGCATTGAGATGAATGTTGCGGAATTCATCTTGAGTGGGGCTCTTTGGATCAACCGGTGCTTCAAGTCCATTGCACTATCTCCCAAATACCTGGATGGAGACCAATAAGATAGGTCTTCATAATGTGCTTCCACTTGGCAAAGTTAGTCCCGTCGAAACGAGGTAACTTGCCCGCGGGCACATTGATGAGAGGCCTAGAGTCATGGTTAGTCATAGAAGAATAGTTAAAGGATACTTCTTTATATGACTTCTTCATCTCCTCCTTCTTCTTGTTGTCCTTGTGTGTGTAGGAGAAGTGATCATCTCCATCTTCGGTGCTACTTGAGTCATCACTCAAGTTCACACTCTTCTTTGCTTGGAGCTCTTCCTCCTTCTTCTTTTCTTCTCTTCTCTTGGCTCTTTCTTCTCTTCTAATCCTTCTCTCTTCTTTTCTTTGAGCCTTTTCTTCTTTTGCTTTGAGAATCGCTGCATCTTCTCTTGCTTTGGCTCTAGCTTCTCTTCTCAATCTTCTTTCCTCCTTTCTTCTTGCGAGCTCTCCGGCCGACACACCCATTTGAGGAGGTGCCTTCTCACTTGCTGTGGAGAGACTTTCATTGCTGCTAGCGGTGTGCATTTCCACTTCAGGTGTGGGTTGCACAACGCTAACGTTACCCGTTCCTCCGTCGGTGGCCATTCTCTCGCACGGTGAAGTGCTGCTGAGAGACCTTGCTCCGATACCACTTGTAAGGACCTGTGTGGCCTAGAGGGGGGGTGAATAGGCCTGTCAAAAATCACAGCTCAAAACTTAATTAGATAAACCCGGCACTACCGCTATGTGCCCGGCATTGCCGGCCCCAGCGCGGTACTGCCACGCAGTGTGAGACCAGAAGCTGCAATCCGAAATCCAACCACAACTAACTGATTCTATATGAATAGAAATGCTACAACAAGTTCTATGAACCAGCAGAACCAACTACTCCAAGCCAAATAAGAGGAATAAAGTAGATCGGGCCAAACCCTAGAATCTATCACAAGCTCATGAATATGAAGAATGAAACTAAGCAAGCACAAGGGACAAGTGATTTATCCCGTGGTTCAGCTCGCCACCAAGGCTTGCCTACCTCCACGTTGTTGAGGTTGACCACTTAGGTCATGAGCTTTTCAACTCTACCTCGTTCTCAAGTCAAGGAACCAAATCCTTGAGGTGAGGAGTAATGATACTAGCTGCACAATCGATTACAAACCTCCCTAGGCCGCCACACAAGTTGGCAAGGCTCTAGGGCGACGCCTAGCCGGCTAGGGTTCCAAGAACCCAAGAGTAATAGAAGCAAATCCACCGGCTATGGCTCAAATCAAGTGCTCTAGGAAGTAGATCTCAGCTAGGGCTTCTCTTTGATGAAGGTTTAATCCTCTCAATCACTTGGAATCAATGGAAATCAAAGGATTGGAGAGAGGGGAGTTGAGAGCCTTCAATGGGGAAGAGAGAAGCTTGTCTGGAGGTAGGTGACGAGTTCTGGTCGTGGATAACCGTTGGGGTGGCAGGGAGATGGAGTAAATATCTCCTCCCTGCCAACGGTTACAATAAGTCGCGGCAGTGCCGGCCGAAGCCCGGCAGTGCCGCGGCCCGGCACTGTCGCGCCTACCAATCAGACAGGGTTGGATTGGAATTCAGTGCAGCCGTCTTTGGTTAAAAACATGGATGGCTTAGGTTGGTTTGAGCACATGTCATTCAGCCATAGCAATGTATTTGCATTCCCCCTTGATAGTACGACATTCCTATAACTCAAATTCAAATGAAAAAAGCTTGATATATCACTTTGAGTCCGGATCCGATGAAATGTAGTATGGGGGGTCCACCGACGTACAAACACCATCCTTTCTTATCATAACCTGCTTATCAACTTCATGAATCTCATTAGTTCTCCAATCGTGTGGTCATTATCACCAAAACCCACAATTAGGGCTTGATTGCACTTACAGGATACTCATGTGCACATCCCTGAGGAGGATGACACTATAGTTACTCGAAAGAGTAAGAGACAAAGGGTTGCAAAATCCTTTAGTGATGACTATATAGTGTACCTTGTGGAAGACACACCAACCACTATTAGACAGGCATATTCCTCTCCTGATGCTGACTTGTGGAAGGAAGCAGTCAGGAGTGAGATGGAATCTATTATGTCTAATGGAACTTGGGAGGTCGTTGACCGTCCTTATGCAAATGGATATTCAAGAAAAAGCTTAGGCCTGATGGTAACGTTGAAAGGTACAAGGCAAGGCTTGTGGTCAAAGGATACACCCAAAAGGAGGGTGAAGATTTCTTTGACACCTATTCACCAGTTGCTCGTTTGACTACAATTCACACTTTGATTGTCGTGGCAGCCTCATATGGTCTTATCATTCGTCAAATGGATGTTAAGACAACTTTCCTAAATGGAGAGTTGGATGAGGAGATCTATATGGATCAGCCAAAGGGCTTCATTGCGGATGGTCAAGAGAACAAGGTGTGCAGGTTGTTAAAGTCATTATATGGCCTGAAACAAGCACCTAAGCAATGGCATGAAACATTCGATAATACTCTACTTGCTGCTGGCTTTGTTGTGAACGAAGTTGACACATGTGTGTATTATAGGTATGGTGGGGGTGAGGCTGTTATGTTGTGCCTTTATGTTGATGACATACTGATCTTTGGATCAAATCTCAATGTGATTGAGGAAGTTAAGAAACTTTTGTCAAGCAACTTTGACATGAAAGATTTGAGAGAAGCTGATGTTATTCTGAACATCAAGTTAATTAGAGAAGGTGATGGTGGGGTAACTTTGTTGCAATCCCATTATGTGAAAAAGGTGTTAAGTCGCTTTGGTTATGGTGACTGTAACCCTGCTCCTACACCTTATGATCCTAGCGTGCTGTTACGGAAAAACCGAAGAATAGCAAGGGATCAATTGACATACTCCAAGATCATTGGATCGCTAATGTACCTTGCGAGTGCAACAAGGCCTGACATCTCATATGCTGTGAGCAAGCTGAGCAGGTTTGTGTCAAAACCTAGAGATGATCACTGGCGCGCTCTTGAGAGAGTGTTACGGTACCTAAAAGGTATTATGACTTACGATATTCATTATACCGGACACCCATAAGTGCTGGAAGGCTATTGTGATGCCAACTGGATTTCTGATGCTGATGAGCTTAGAGCCACAAGCGGATATGTGTTCCTGCTTGGAGGTGACGCTGTTTCCTGGAAGTCTTGCAAGCAGACTCTCATTACGAAGTCTACCATGGAAGCAGAACTCACAGCGTTAGACAGTGTTGGCGCTGAGGCCGAGTGGCTTCGTGAACTCCTGTTGGATTTACTGGTGGTTGAAAAACCGATACCGGCTATTTCCATGAACTGTGACAATCAAACTATGATTGTGAAGGTCAACAGTTCCAGGAGCAACATGAAGTCTACAAGGCATGTTAAGAGAAGACTAAAATCTGTCAGAAAGTTGAAAACCTCCGGTGTTATAACGTTGGATTATGTCCACACGTCGAAAAATCTGGCAGATCAATTCACTAAGGGATTATCACAGAATGTGATAGAAAATGCATCGAGAGAGATGGGTATGAGACCCATATCAAAATCTACTATAGTGGTAACCTGCTCTATGTGATCGGAGATCCCATGAAGTAGAGTGGTGAAACAAGCTATGAGTAGGTTGAGAGGAAAGTTCCCTTTTAAACCTATCTCTGATGCATAACTTTCCTTCTGTAAGGCAGGTTGGTATTTACCTTAATGTATTCTGAGAGTCTTATAAAGATGAGATGTTGTCCTACAGAACATCTTATGAGGAATACACCTATATGAGTCAGACTGCTGGTCACAGTCTATGGGATTTGGGCGGTCCCTAAATACTCATGAAAGGCACTGAAGTGTGACTTATATGCGTCAAACAACGGGGATGTCTGTTGCAGCCTAGTACCAGCAAAGGGCTAGAGTGAATCTCACCTCACGCAAAACTATCAATTCAAGGCATAGTCCATTGTTCAGTTGTGACTGAGTGAAACTCTTGCTTTAGGTGGATGTTCAACTTAACAGTCTCCATCGAAACACTGGTATATCAAAGAATTGAGATTCTGGAACTTCATTGTTACAAACCCTAGAGTTTGGTGGGGATTGTTAGATTTATTGTGGGCCAAGCCCATTAATATATTTAATAAATCAATAACTCTATGGTGTGTAATTATGAGAATTATTGTTTGTACCGGATTGGAATTTAAAGGGACGTTGACTCAACTTATATGATGGGATTTATTCCATCTAATTTGAGAAGTTGTGAAACAGACCAAGGCATGCCACACGCGCGCGCCGCCGCCGCCGGCCGGCACGGGCACGGGCACGGGCTCGGGCTCGGGCCGGGCTGGGGCGTGGCGAGGCAGGCAGGTGGGCATGGCGTGTTAATTTTATTTTAATACACACTAACCACGCCTTAATCACGGGAGTTTCCAACTCTTCACCTGCATGACTCTTGTCCTTCAGCATTATGCCGTCTCTTCGTCTCCCTGCGCGGCAGTTGCATTACAGGCATAAAGGGGCGTTTGTCCCCTCCTGTCTTTGGTTCCTCTCCTTCTTCTTTCCGAGAACAAACACACACATACCAGAACTCAGTTCCGCTGCAGGAAAGACGTCTCCGTCTCGTTCGTCCACGCGCACGGAGGAACGAGAGGGAATGTGCCTCCGGAGCCGGTGTCGATCGAGACCTTGCACGGGGGATCGGCAATTAGGTTTTTGGGGAGCGACTACGCGGCTGCCCGATCGATCTACGTCGCCGTTCATCTCTTCAGCAGGATTGCCGTCGTCGTCTTCTTCACGAAGGAGTTGCTGCTGTTCATCTTCTCCGGTGGACCGGTCGACTTCTTCCCGGCGACTTCCTGGTGGTCTTCTTCGTCTCCATCTACTGCGATGTGACCAAAGAAGTTGGACAAGGATCTAGATCATCAAGTTCACTAAGTGAAAGGTCCAAATTGGCTAGAGGGGGGTGAATAGCCTAATTAAAAATCTACAAAATCACTTAGGCAAACACTATCAGTATAACAAATGGCGAAGCTTTTTGCGCTAGCCTAATAGTGTGTTGCAAGCCACCTATCCAACAATTCTACCTAATATTTCTAAGTCACACAACCAAGTAAAGCTAGAAACTTATGCGGAATAAAAGAAGTAGTTCTAGCACAACTATGATCAAGTTAATCTAAGATAAACAAGTGTGTGCAAAAATAAACTAGGCAAGCTAAACACAATCTCACTACACAAGGTATATGACAAAAGATATACAACAAGTGATAGTATCTATATGAATGGAATTGCTCAAAGTAAATACACAAAGTAAATGAGCTAGATAGAAGTGGTTTCACCGAGCCTTCGGGATCGTTTAGAAGAGAGCCAATCACCGGTGGAATCCACTCGTGATGCCAATCACCAAGAATGCGAATGTGAAGACCAATCACCAAGATGTGGAAGCAAACACAATAAGCACATGAGACACCAAGATTTATTCCGAGGTTCACGTGCTTGCTGGCACGCTACTCCCCGTTGTGTCAACCAACACTAGGTGATCCAGTGGCTAAACGGCACAAAGCCAAGCTCACAAAGATCGCCACAAGAATCTACCGCTAGTGAGGTAGCTCAATGACACGAGCAATCCACTAAGGATGCCTCTTGCCGCTCCGGCGAGGTGAGGCTCCAAAACCTCTCACAATCTCGAACGGTGGTGGCCAAGAACAATCACCAATCTTGCCAACAACCACTTCAACACCTCCAAGCCGTCTAGGCACCGGCAAATGCCAAGAGTAACAAGAGAACTCAATACCGATGCGAAGAACTAGTGCCACTAGATTGAACTCTTTCAAATCACGCACTAGATCACTCAATCTCACTTGGTTTGATCAAATCAACTTGGGAGATGAGTTGGGAGGCTTGCCAAAGCTCACTTGTATGCTTAGAAATCAGAAAGTGCAAGAGCAAAACCAAGAGATACGGCCAAGCCCCTTAAATAGGCCACTCAAGTCAGCCTAGCCGTTGGGCTGAAAACCCAAGCATCGGACATGTCGGTGTCGGGGCCATCAGACGCTCCCCCAGCGTCCGATGCTCTGATGAGCACCACGTGTCCCCCTGCTATGAATTCAGTCCGTCAGATCCCAACGGTCATATCCCTTCGCGTCATGGTTAAAGTGACATCGGACGCGCCGATGCCAGGCATCGGACGCTCCGATGCCACTGCTCGATTTAGGTCTTTTCTGCGCCACATCGGACGCGCCGGTACCTTCACATCGGACGCTCAACCCCTGCGTCCAACGACCATGCAGAGAGGTTCCATAAAGGGTCAGATCACATCGGACGCGTCCGATGGATCGGCATCGGACGCAGGCCAGCGTCCGATGCTTCCTGGAAAACAAGCTCGCGCCACGTCACTTGCATCGGACTCTGCAACAGTGTTTCTTCAACGTCCGTTGCCAGCGTCCGATGCTCCTTCAACTTCTGACAGAAACTAGGGTTTGTCATCGGATGCTCAGCCCAGCGTCCGATGCTCCCCAGACCAGCGTACGATGCTCCCCGGACCAGCACTTCACATCTGAAAACCGCTGAATCCTATCTCGCAAGCTCGGCAGGAGGGAGAAGAACTATATGCTAGTTTCTCCCACTTCTCCACAACTCCTTAACATACCCTTACCCCAAAAGTGCCAACACCACCAAGTGTACATCATCATATGCAAGTGTGTTAGCGTTTTGCAAAGCATTTTCAAAAGGGTTTTGTTAGTCACTCACTAGGTCTATAGCATCGATATGTTAGAGAACACCTAGTGACACTTGAACACCGCATAGGCCGTGAATAATCTCCTCTTAATAGTACGGCTATGTATCGTAAATGTGATCACACTCGCTAAGTGTCTTGATCACCAAAACAAAAAGCCCTATAGGTTATACCTTTGCCTTCGGGTCTCTTTGCTCCATCTCTTCTCTTCTTCATTTTACCAGTGGTAGATCACTTGATCTCTTGAGTGCTTATGGCCATCACCATCCTCCATGGTTGCCACCTTGCTAGCTCTACCACTTGGCTTGGTCACAATCCTTTCTTATACGCTACATACATGCTTAGCAATAGGATTACACCAAATAGGTTTCATCAATTAGCCAAAACCAAACTAGGTCTTTCACTAAGGATGAGAGGGTATGAACTGTTCATCTTCTCTCTGTTTTTCGTAACTCAGATTTTTGTTTCGTCATGTAGTTTCAGTAGTACTGTTGAATATGTTGTAGTAGTTGTCTCATATTGTTTCATAAGTTTTCCAGTGCTGCTGTATGCTATATATTCTGAGTTGATGTCTGTTATATATTTCGTGAATGTTGCAGTAGCTCTGTTACGTTGTTTCAGTAGTTGCTGCATATATGTTTCAGTAAGCTTGTTACGTTGTTTCACATGCTTTTATGCAGTAGATGATATATTATGTTTTATCATCAAATATATGATTCACATTCTTATTTCATATATGTACCGTACTGCTATGGTCATATATGATATTATGAAATCACTAGTATGTTATCTCTATTATGTCGTCATCATAATGTTAATTTACGGAATTAAAATGACATGAAAATTGTCTTTATTTCTAACAATTACCACTGCACGAAGCATGTGGTGCATTCGGTCAGCCTGTTTTTCGACCACATAAACCATGAGCCTAAAGCTGGCAACGGGTACAAACTCGTTGTGTTTTGTTGACTCAAACTTATGTCTACGAACATAAAATCCACCCGTTACAAAACACATGATCCATCACAGATTTGATTTTGTGTCTAAACCCGTACTCATTTGGATCACGGATAAACTCAATAGGACCTCATTTTTTTCATGCACAACTATATTTCAATTTTTGTCTTGTTTCTCTTCAAAAATATTATATTGAATAGTTATGTTTTTTTAAGATTTAGAATGATGACAGTGCAATATGATGAAATTAATTAAATTAAATAGTTTATAAACTCTTTTTATATGCCAGTTAAATATTTTAAAGTTTTTGACCGGGTTTAAAAAACCTATGGGTTGGGTACTATGCTCACAAACTCAGACCCACAAACCCGCTAGGTATGATTTTTTGTCCATTAACAAACTCATGAGTAAAAATTGACTCATGCATACTTCTAAATGTTGATATGGAGGAGAGAGAAGATAAGCAAGTTGTAAGGTTATAGCTGACTAAAGCACAAAAACTAAGAATCTTTATGAGAGATAAGTAGACCATATATTAATAATGAAGACTCAACCACTATATAAATAGGCTAAGAAATAACTATAAAGATTTTTACAGCCCACAACGGGTTGTACTATTAACCTTGCTCTAAGGGCACCCACAAGCACTCACAATGGTTAGAGTCGGCTGCTAGCTCCAAGCTAACATCTCCAACAGTACTAGCTCTTAGTATATAACTTCTAACATGGATGACCCCACATAACAATCTCACATGATCTTGAAATGTGTGTAAAAGTTTAGCTCTTAACTAAGAGCTATCTTTTCTCCCTCTTCTATTAAAATATAAGAAAAATATTTAGAGCTAGCTTAAAAGTCAATTGTTGGAGGTGCCCTAAGAGGCCACTGTCAAACTATCAACCAATGCCGCCAGCGCGTGCATGGCGTTCTGGACCTGCAGTCTCCCCACCCAAGGCCGACGACGGTAAGACGGACCCAGAGTTCTAGACGCAGGGTTCAGGATATACTTGGCCATGAGGCACGAGGCCCGCCAGCCCGGCCCACAGCCCGCCCTTTTGGTCCGGCCCACGCCCGGCACGGCACGGCGGCGGCAGACCGGGGCCGGCCCGACCCGATATACACAAAAAATTATATAGAAATATATATATATATATATATAAGTAAATGTATATAAATATACATATAAATATATATAAATACATATATATATATATAAATAAATAAATATAAATATATAGATCTAAAGGCTAAATCTTACCATGGGCCTCACGGGCCCGGTGGGCCCGACGGGCCTTTGGGCCGGCCCGAGGCCTGCCTGGGCCTGGTCTAGGCTGATGCAGAGGCACGAGGTCGGGCCGTGCCTTGGTCGGGCATGGGCCGGGCTGGTCCGTTGGCCATGTATAGTTCAGGATAATAAACTGCATGCCATGTGACATGTGCCCAGGGGTTTGCATCAAGCTTGAGGGCGGGAACGCTGGGAACCGATCGAATTATTTGGCATTGGATCCGGACGGCAAATTTAGCACAGAGTCCGCCTGCCGCACATGCTCCACCTAGGATCAGGATCACATTCACATTCACACATTCAGAGGCGTTTGCGACACAAGCTAATTTACGGACAACGCTAAAGATCAACGTCTAAGGCCCGTTTGGCAAAAGCTTTCAGAGCTGATTTTTTGCTAAATTTAGTAGAAGCTCCGCCAAACAGTTTTTCTAAAGATAAGTGATTTTTTATTGATTTCGTGAAGTGATTTTTTTGGAATGAACTAATAGATTGAGAGCTGAAAAAAGTAATTCTTCCTGCTGATTTTGAGAGTTTATAGTAAAGAATAAAAAAAATTCACTTTTAGTCATAGAATCACTTCTCTTAGAGAATCAGAATCAGATGACATTCTATCAAATAGATCATAACATATCTTCCTTTAATTTGGTAATTGTTCCGGACTGCGGCATTGCACAGTGGACACTGGACAGGGTCGTCGACATGGGCTCGATGCCAAACGTAAGGATCGTGTGATCACGTTCTGACACGTGAGCCGCGATCCTTATGTTGTTTAGGTCGTGAGTACTGAGTAGGGCGGGCACGGTTTAGCGCTTGTGCTTCCTTGCCCATGTCGCGATGTAGTCTTGGTCATGTAACTTGTCAGAAGTAGGACTCGCAGCTGCCTTGCATTTTTTTTTTAAAAAAAAAAACTTAACAGACAGCTCTGAAATTCCGGACTGAAAGTTCTTAATCCGTTCGCATGCCTGAATAGTGCAACTCTGACGGCACTGAAACCATTTGAAGGCCACCTGATGGAGTGTATGGTACATCCTTTGCCTTCCACTTCCACATCGCCGGAGTTAACTGCAGGCTGGACGCATATGATGGTTGCTACCAGGCCAGGTGCTCTAGTTTCAGAAAATTGCAGAGATAGTGGTCACTTGGGAAAGGGCCCTAAAATTTAGCCTAGCAAATTTAAGGATCGGATCGTAATACTATATGATTTTGAACTAAAAATGGAAAGGGTCAAGTTGGATTGTGAAGAAGTGATAAGGGCCATGATCCATTACCACCCCTTGTACTATGAGAAATTGAGAATTGATTCAAAGGCGCTGTCAAGCAAACTGTGAGTCGATTCGTCACAACCGAAAACTCTGCAACAAACAGCCAGCTTTCTTTCTTTTTTCTTTTTCCTCTTCAGGGCTTGTTCGGTTCTCAGGGGTACATTCCACGGAGGGATCTAGTTAATCCCCTCCTTTGGGGTACAAGAGCAATCCCAATAGTTAAAACTAGACACGATTTTCATAGTTGCCACATCAGCGAGAAATCATCTTAGAAAACTAACTCACCCAATGCAATGCAAGTGTCTTTGTGCAATAAATGTTGCTTTTCCCCCCTCTTTCTGCCTTATTCATGTGCAGCAACCGAACAAGCACGCACGCAGCAAGTGAGCGTGGCTTGGACGGACGGCAACATGGGATGCGGTGAGCGTGGCCTCGACGGACAACGACACAACAAGCGCATATGGCAACGTGGTGAGCACGGCCTAAGCGGGCACCGTAGCCGGCGCGACCTGCGCAGCCTGGACAGAAGGAGGCACGACAAGTGCGGCCTGACCAGCGAGCTTGCCCTGCTCGACCTGGACGGACGGCAGCTCGACATGCGTGGCCTCGAGGGATGGCGACTCGGCCTGCGCGGCTGGACGACCAGCGGTTCGGTGAGCGGCAGCCCGGCGAACGGCAACGCAGCGAGCACGGCCTACGCGAAGGGCGGAGCAGCCTGCGCGGCTTCGACGGATGTTGGCGCAGCGAGCGAAGAGAAATCCCATGGTACGATCTCACGTAGAAACCACTCGTGTCCTCCCAATGATAAAATCGCAGTTTCTTGCTGCATCGCTGGACGCGAGGACGCCGTTTCTTACTCAAGAAACCGTTTCATGATTTCTTCTTCTCTTTCTTCAATTATTGAACTGCCACGTCAATTTTTTTTTCTAGCTAGCAGGATAGTTAATAGGGACTGCCCTAAGTATAATCCCTTCGGGCTGTAATCCCTGGCTCCAAAAGGTTGTTCGGTTAATCCAGAGAGAGATACAATTCTTATTACACAATGAAGGCGGCCTTATTACAATGTGTTTGGTAATAATATTGATCGCACTCAATGGACTATCTTAGTAAAAACTCGGCTCAATAAACAGGCCCCTCTTAGACCTTCAAAAAAAAAAATCCGCTGAATATAATGCGTTTTCAAACAACAAGAAGTCAAGAACAATAAGCTCATGGTCTGTTAACACTGATAAGTTGCAAAAGACTACATCTCCAATGAACTGAACATGCGAGATCATGGGTCCAGACAATGATGCATCTCTCTCTTTGACAGCACAAGTACTACATAACAACAGCTGAGAAAAGGTCTTCAATACATTAATTAGAATGACACTTAGACAATATAAACAGAGAAGACATTCTTCCTCTGAAGACTGGAGCTACTTCATGCAGAACTCCAGCTACACCTTCAAAGATGTATAACTGTTATAAAAAGAAAATGCCAATGTAAGTACCCGTTAGCAACTATAAGCTATTTAAGAGAGGTGAATATTCAGTGTGTTGCTTTAAATATAATCAGCATTATTGACTAAATCAAGTGTCTCATGGTAGAACCAAATTTTCAATTTGCTGTATGCCACCTGACTGAATCAAGAGCAGAAAGAATGTCTTTGCTAGGTGTCAGTTACTGAAAATGCAATGCAGGCATGAAAGAACTTTACTTCCACTTCCTATTGAACCACTGCATAATCAATTTTGTAGGATGCAAGTTGAAGTCATATGAAGAGTAGAAGTACCTCTAAGCCATTTCATCTTGTAACCATATAAGGGCAGATTCTTGATCATCATCACAAGCACTCAAAAAAATTTGCCTGTTGTCTGGATTTTTGAAGACCCCATATGCTTTGGCCTTCTCCACCTTTGTCACTTCCAATGTGTTGAGAACAGATATGCATCTCTTGATTGAAAAATCACTACCTTGAGAAATCTCCTTTTCTTTTGCTAATTGTGCAGCCTCATCCTCAGCTTGTTTAGTCCTCATGTCAAGATATCTCTCCAACAGTCCTTCTATGTTACCACTCTTTCTCTGTCTTTTTGGTTCATTTTCATCTCTGTTTCTTGAAGCAACATCAACACTTCTTTGTACATTTGTAGATTCAACACTTGCAGCTTCTTCCTCTTCAGTTGGCTGCAAACTTGCATCACCTTCTTCCCCTTCACTTCGCAGATCTGGAATTATTGCACCAACCTCATTTTCACTGTCAACCTCATTGTATTGCGCTCCTGATAGTCTTGATGTATGCTGCTGCTTCCTTTCTCTCCCCTCACTCCTTTCGCTTTCCCCACTAAAACCCAACAGGTGCAATGCAGGGAGAATAAACAACATCATGTCATCATCATCATCATCCCTCCTCTTTCTAATTCGATCCCTTACTCTCGTATCCATTGCAAAATTAAAAATGAATCCAAATAACAAAAGTGAAAAACAAACAGCAAACAATCAGTTATAACTATTGGAGCATTCATTTACCTTCGCTTACTAGGTTCAGGTACAAATTCCCATGGGCCAGACACTGGATCCCAGCTAGGTGGAGGCTCGTCCTCTCCTATTCTTACTTGGGCAGGGGCATTCTAGAAAAAGAAGTAAACTGTGGTCAAAGATAAACATAATGTATGTCTATCAGGTTGCAAATGAAAAGGCATAAGGAATGCAGTTTCCTTCCAATACAATATGTTTAAAGAGAAAATGTCATCACAGCTGGGTAAAAAGTTGCACAGTTAATAAAGCATTGGGTTCAGCGTAGAAAGAGTTGATCAGACACTCAACCTTATAGTTTTTTAATAAAACCCTATTATATTGGTATAGATCACATCTATTCTTCCTTTCCTGTATGATGTATCTGTGTATTGAAACTGATACATGTTGTCTTTGAACAGTTCAGTTTTATGGCCATAAGAAAAATGTGGATAGTAGTTTGCCCATCAAAACTGACAAAGAGACACTGAGAGAAGGATACAGGCCAGAATGATGCTAGTAACAAACCTTTAAAATGGAACTATAGAACTTAAAGAAATTGTATCGAACTATCAATGTAAAGGTAGGGGTTGCTTGTTACACTTGCAAAGTACAGGTTGGGGTTGCTTGGATTGAACAACCTCAAACTCCAAATAGATCAGAACTGAATTCTAGTTTTTGAAAGCCATCGTTGTAGTTTTCTCATATTATTATACTTACATATGTAACAGAACCCAGAAAGTTCCCCGAGAGATCAGAAATATATATTCTTGCAAACAGGATCTGCTATTTGTTGATCAATATCAATAATATTCAGTAATAGCCAGAATATGCTCTTATGCAGGACAATAACCAAAATAACACTAATCTGCACATATTGAAAGATTGAGGTGCCTTTGGTTGAGCTGTGGCTGTGGAAAAAAGCTGTTGTGGCTGTGAGCTATGCAAAAGCTGTTGTGGGCTGTGAGCTGTAGAAAAGCTGAAAGTTATTTGGTTAAACAAGTATAAAATATATCTTTTAGCTTTATTTTTTTTTGAAACAATTATGAAAACGTTTTTTATTTGACCTATTCTGAAAAGCCAAAAGCCAAAAGCAGGATCACAATAGCTTTCAAAAATGAACTACGGAAAAACACCTGCTTCTGGAAAAGCCGCCTCCAGAAGTAACCCCTTTGGTTGGGCTTTTGGGTTAAGCACCCTATGCTACTTGCCCATGGTTTCACTACTCTTCAGATACAATCCAAACATGTGTTCTAGATGTCAGCATTTCATCAGTACCAAAACTCATGCCTCTAGCTAGTGGCTCAAAGAAACCACTGGCGTCCGTCTATGGTCGACTAATTATTTACAGTACACTGTACACAACCCAAACTCATGCGATGCGAGTATATACAGCCAAGCCAACTGAACCAACAAATTCGACCAGCAAGGGGACGTAGATGTGCACGCATCCAGACTGAATAAAAAACGCGCACCGAACCGCAGGCCGGTTCCTCGGCCATAAGAACCATAAGGCGGAAATCAAGAACGCACACCCAAGAACCCTAGGACTGAGACTACAGGAAGGAAAAGGAGGGCGGTGCGTTACCGACGAAAAGGCGTGTGGAGATGATAGGTGCCGCAGGAGAGAACGCCGAGTCGCCGTCGCGGCCGAGTCGCCCCCAGTGGGAGCTGCTCCACTCTCCAGCGCCGCCGACTCGCCCAGGGGCCAGTTCCCGGGCCGGGGTGAAGGGAACTCGCCTGGATAGGCTGGAGCAGAACCCCGACTGGGCTTAAACAAAGACATGTTTCACTGTGGGCCGGAAACGTTTCCACGCAGGGCTGAACCCATGGGGGTTGGGCTCCGACCCCGGCCATCCCGGCCCAACCCAACATAGCCTCAAGGACTAGCACCCTATGGCCTATATACCAATATATGCCATGAGAATTCCAACACCCATACAAAAATAAGCGAGGGCGAAGAGGCAAAAACCTCAAGGGCCGAAACACTTCATCCATCCAAGACTTGTACGTATTACTGTAGTTATTAACTTATTTCTCGTAGCTACTATAGCTAATAGTTGGTTGGGTGATCAAATAGCCCCCTGGATATATCCCTTTAGTGGCAAACAGTGTTTTGGCATGCATTCCATGCTAGCAAACTGGGCCATATTTAGATCTAAACCAACAAAATTTATGTCCTGTCATATCGGATCTTTAGATATATACTCCCTCCGTCCCTAAAAAAGAGTCATTCTCGCTTCCCAAAAAGTCAACAGATATCAACTTTGACCAAATATATAAAATAAAGTATTAATATTTATGTTACATAATTAGCATCATTGGATAGATCTTTGAATGTACTTTTATAATAAAATTATTTGGAGATAAAAATATTGCACACATTTTGTATAAATTCAGTCAAAGTTGAGAATGTTTGACCAGCACGCATCTCATAGCGACTCTTTTTTTTGGGACGGAGGGAGTATATGGAGTACTAAATATAGACTAAAAAAATAAGTAATTACACAGTTTGCGTATAATTTGCGAGACAAATCTTTTTCTTTTAAGCCTAATTAGTTTATGATGTTAGAGTTCGTAACGATTTGGCCCAACTCGCCGCTCTACGTACGAGTCGGTGCTCCTCAAACCCAGGCACATCAGAGCCCACAACATATCAAGGCCTTGAGCCTAACTTAACCCAAACAACTAGCCTGATAGGTGAGGGTTGTCCTCGCCTTATATGTTGTGCTGTCGCACCATCAATTACCGATGTGCGATTAAACCTAACAATCTTCCTCGTCACATATCAGACCCAACTCTTCACATCACACAACTCTGTGCAATCTCCGAAAGACGTTTTCCAGGCCCTGAGTCCAACACTCCATATCACACATAACCCGTGTGACTTTCGAGATATTAACGGACTCCCCCGTCATCATGTGACCCATGAGATTTTTCAGGTTTTTCCGACCATGAGCTTTGATACCACTTGTTAGATTGCGCAGCGGATTCGGCGCGACTCACTATACCCACGAGTCAATGCCCCTCGAGTCTAGGTTCACCGGAGCCCAGAATGTATCCAATCATTGGGTCAAACTCAACCCAAAAGCCGACTTATATGTTGTGCTCTCTCACTATTAATTACCGATGTTAGACTAAACCTAACACATGATTTTAACACTAAAGTGCTACAGTAATACATGTGCTAATGGTGAATTAATTAGACTAAAAAAATTATCTCACGATTTACGAATGGATTCTGTAATTTTTTTTGGTTAGTATCCGAATATCTCATATAACACTACGGATGTGATATTCAAAAACTTTATAGTCCAGAACTAAACATGTCCTAATTAAGACGGCAGCTTGACGCGGGCAAACTGCTATACATCTCGCTTGATGCTGCTTTCAGTAACTGCTCCAATAATTAATTAATTATGCTCCACCTATACAGCAAGAGACGAATAAAATGAGAAAGAAATCTTTTGTATGTGGAATATTGGAGTAGTAGAAATACAGTATCTTCTGCACGCAGATTACGCCATTGATCTGTCTTCTCTAGCTGCAATGAATAAAGGTAGTAGGAGTAGTAGTAAGTAGTAGCCATTAAACCGCAAACGAGTTGGAAGAGAGAAATTCACCCGCCAACTAAAAACGTGATCTACCCACACACACCACACCACACACCGATCCAACCACCTCGCGGCGTCTGAGCCGAGGGAGAAGAAATCAGATCACTGACGCGATCCGACTGATCGTCGTCGACTCGTCGTGATCTGCTGACTGCACTCGTGCCGTCGCCACATCGCTTTTTCCACGCACCCTTTTTGGCTGCACGCATACACGCCCACACGTACGCGGCGCAGGTTTCTGTTTCGAGGCGCAGCGCCATCCATCCGTTACAGGTGCGCAGGACGTCCGGCGGCCCACTTTCTTCTTCTTCTACTCCCAGCCGGCCGGCGGCCTCCGCCTCGCCCGCCCGTCCCTGCGCTCTCTACATCGGTCCCCCTCCGCAACTGCGCCGCGCCATGGGACCTCCGCGGGGCTGGCCATTGCCTGCTGGCGTCGCCGCGGTGGTGGCCAGCATCATCATCTGGTCCGCAGCCGCTGCTGACGTGGTCGAGGAGAGGCTGACGGTGCCCATGACGATCGTCGCCGGCGCCGCGTCGACGAGGGCAGGCAAGCACGCGCCGCGCGCCTCCGTTGCCTCTTCTTCTCCTTCCGTTCCGTCCCATGGTGACTGCAGCAGCGTAGTCATCATTCGAGAGCGCCGCCGGCGTTTAACTTCTTTCTACACCGGCACCCGCAGTGTGCCTCGACGGGAGCCCGCCGGCGTACCACCTGCACCGCGGCTCCGGCGCAGGCGCGCGGAACTGGCTGCTCCAGTTCGAGGGCGGCGGCTGGTGCAACGACGTGCGGTCGTGCGCCGAGAGGGCCCGGACGCGCCGAGGATCCACCAGGCTCATGACCAAGGTCGAGTTCTTCTCCGGCATCCTCAGCAACCGTGCGGCCATGAATCCAGGTATACGACGGCAGCTAATGTCCCGAACTCCCATGCTTTCGTATTTGAACGTGAGCTCGAACTCTCTTGCAATTCATTCGATAAGGCAAGCCGTCGGCAGCAAACAGCGTACGTTCCCGTTCCTGCTGGTGGTACAGCTTCTTGCTTTTGCAAAAGGTGACAGCGCGATCACAGGTTCACAATCGGGATCCCGGGTAGGTAGCGCGAACAGTTTGCTTTTAATCTAGGTCCGTGCATTTCTTTGGCGAATTCAAGCTCATGGCCCTACAAAAATCATTTAGCCAGCGTCGGGTGGGATAAGATGCACAGTGCTTTATTTAGTTTCTGGCCCACGTAAGACTACATGTATACATCTCTGCATTCTGCTTCAGGCGTCCACTGTAAAATTTCTGGTGACAGGAATGAGCAGAGTTCGATGCACACATATATAGATTCATGACATGCTTAGTGCTGTTAAATATTTTGAGAGGATTTATAAATTCTCCACTTTGACAACATCATTCCTCTCGCGGCATTGTTGTATGTAAAGTTGTAAACTATGTGTCGTTCTTGATTTGCACCACGAAAGTTCATGTCTCCATCCGAGAGCCTCACAGAATTCCTTTTCCTTGTTTTGTTTTGAATTTATATGTCCATTCTTTTTTCGCTGCAATCTGAATTGTCCAATCATTTTCAGCATGTTTTTACGAAATTAAGTGTGCTAAGACCTTGCAAAACTGTTGAGCAGACTTTTACAACTGGAACCGTGTGAAACTGCGTTACTGCGATGGTGGATCATTCATGGGTGATTCAGTATATACAAACAGAGTATGTTTAGTGTTTGGTGCAATTGTATATATGAATCCTTGCACTCTGGAGAACTAGCTTACCGTTTGGTGTTTGCCAATTTCTGCAGTCCTCAGTGCTCTACTTTAGTGGTCAGAGGATATGGGATGCTATCATCACTGATCTGCTTGGGAAGGGACTGGCGAGAGCCGAAAAGGTTCCCCACCGGTTTTCCTTGCAACCTGTTATGCCTTGGCATTTTTCAGCATAAACATCACTTGCTTCGGTTGATAAATTAGTCTGGATTTGTACTTTGCATATTTCAGGTTCTGCTCTCAGGTTGTTCAGCGGGAGGCCTAGCTACATTCTTCCACTGCGACAGCCTTAAGGAGCGGCTTGGAGGCACTGTCACGGTGAAATGCCTCAGTGACGCCGGATTTTTCCTTGATCTGTAACATTGGATGCTTAGCTACCAAAAAAAATATATATTTTTGCTACCGGTTGATCTGACAAATGCTTGAAGTTCTGACATCCGTTCTTTCCAGGAGTGACATTTCTGGGAACAACACCATAAGGCAATTCTTTAGCAGCCTAGTCTCCCTGCAGGTTTGTCATACTGTCTCTTGTCTCATTGAATTTGGGAACATCTGATAATGTTTCGGAGTCATGATGTCCTGCAGGGAGTTCAGAAGAATTTGAACATAGACTGCCTGAATTCAACAGACAATGCATACCTGGTATATATTCTTGGGATTCTTAGTTCACCTTCAACATAGTGATCAGAATGTTAGCGATGATCAGTTTTGCTGATCCTTGTCTCTGCAGTGTTTCTTTCCACAGTTCGCACTTCCAAACATTGGAACCCCGTTTTTCATCTTGAATTCAGCTTATGATGTATATCAGGTAAATACGACTTGTGCTGCTCAAGTTCTCTCCTTTTAAAATAACTTATTAGTATATTTTTCGGCATCTGGTGTCAAGTAATAGTGCTGCTTTAACATCTTTGGACAGTTCCATCACATTTTGGTGCCCCCTTCATCTGATCCTAGGGGCCATTGGAGCCGCTGTAAGTCAGATCCTGATTCATGCAGCACACCACAGATTGCAACCCTCCAAGGTTAACTTTCTACTAAACAAATGGTTCTTCATAATATATACTGAACAATCATCTGCGATGTTCTAAATTGAAGCTACTGTTTTCATGGCAGGATTCATATTTTGAGTTTTGTTTGCAGGACTGAGAAGTGCAATGTTGACATCTCTGAAACAGTTTGAAAGCAAACCGAAGGCAGGGATGTTCATTAACTCCTGCTTTGCACATTGCCAGAGTGAGCTGCAGGACACATGGTTTGCACCACATTCTCCATCGATTGATAACAAGGTACATAAGCTGTATTATCAGAAAGTCCATGTTCTTTTTAGCCATAGGTGGTGCTCTGGTTAACATTATAGAGTTTCAGAAAATTGCAGAGGTGGTAGGTGATTGGTACTTTGAAAGAGGTGATGCCATGGAGATTGACTGCGCCTATCCTTGTGACTCAACTTGTCACAACCTTATACCGTTTGATCAGGTTAGTTTCTTCCGTGAAAAGAGGTTGTTATTTTGGCAAAATAACTCTACTGGTTAGTAAAACTTTAGCCAAAAATGGAACTGAGAAATAATTCGTCATTGAACATAGGAATTGGGGATTTATTAGGAATTTGGCACACGATTATACTCAATTATCATCATAATAGCAAAACTCTCTTCTAATTGATGATAATGTGTTAGTTGCATCTGGTAGCAGGCCAACAACAAAACAACAACAACCAAGCCTCTTAGTCCTAAACAAGTTAGGGTAGGCTAGAGTTGAAACCCAACAAGAGGCCCTAGTCACGGTTCACGGTTCAGACACGACAATGGCGGCTCTCCATGCATTCCTATCCAAACATAGATTTTTAGGTAAATCCCAACTTTTCAGATCTTTCTTTATTGCCTCTTCCCACGTCAATTTCGGTCTTCCTCTACCTCTCCTCACATTAAAATCTTGAGCTAAAACTCCACAATGCACTGGTGCCTCTGAAGGTCTCCTTTGAACATGACCAAACCACCTCAACCGATGTTGGACCAAATTTTCTTCAATTGGTGCTACCCCTAGACGGTCGCGAATATCGTCATTTCGAACTTGGTCCATCCTTGTGTGGCCACAAATCCAGCGCAACATACGCATTTCTGCAACACTCATTTGTTGGACATGTCTTCTTTTAGTAGGCCAACATTCTGCTCCATACAACATAGTCAGTCTAATCGCCGTCCTATAAAACTTGCCTTTGAGCTTTTGTGGTACCCTCTTGTCACAGAGAATCCCAGATGTTTGGCGCCACTTCATCCACCCTGCTTTGATTCTATGGCTAACATCTGCATCAATATCTTTGTCCTTCTGTAACATCGATCCAAGATACCGGAAGATATCTTTCTTAGGCACCACTTGGCCTTCCAAGCTCACATCTCCCTCTTCCTGTGCAACATTGCCGAAATCACATCTCATATATTTAGTCTTAGTCCTGCTTATTCTAAACCCTTTGGACTCAAGAGTCTACCGCCACAACTCCAGTTTTCTATTTACTCCTGTCTGACTTTCATCAACTAACACTACATCGTCTGCAAAAAGCATACACCAAGGGATATCTCCTTGTATGTCTCTCGTAACCTCATCCATAACCAAGGCAAAGAGATATGGGCTCAAGGCTGACCCTTAATGAAGACCTATTTTAATCGGAAAGTAATCAGTGTCATCATTATTTGTTCACACACTGGTCTCGATATTATTGTACATGTCCTTGATGAGGGTAGCAGGCCAATGATACAAAACATTGGTTCACACTTTAGTTACCTTTTACTTGATTCTTGCTTTGTATGTATCATTGAATATTAAAAAATATGAAATCCATATTTTACAACTTAAACAACACAAATATTCCCATCTTTCACATTTCAAAGTTGGACTGTAAACTATACTCTGCTAGGTCTGCAAGGTTGAACTAAACGTTCCCTACACTACTCTTTTCTGCAGAATGTAATCTCTGGCGCCTGAAGTGGACCCTCGTTCAGTAGCATTAACATTTGCCAAAAAATGATTGATTACCTGTATATATTGCACATTGCGTCAAAATTCAATTTGGCACATGGATGAATAAAATATAGAGCCAACGCTCTCAAAGGATATGCAACATTTGGCATGTTTTCCCCATCACTTTGATCTGTGGGTCTTCTTCCATTTAGAGGCACCTTTTTTGGGCTTTATTAATGGTTGACTTTGTAGGTGACTTAATGGATTTGTTTGGTATATGCTAGAACTGTTTGGACACATACTACATGTGATGCTGAGATTGTTTTTGGTCATATAAACAGTAGACCCTTCTGCTGCCCTAATTTGGGAGGTTTCACAAGATCTAAAACTACAATTTTAACCTTAAACATGTGCAATAACCGTTGTTTGAAAGGAAGCAACTTCTATTTTAAAAGTGTTCTGCGTGATAGAATAGTCGTAGTATGTCTGATAAGTTCAAGCGAATAGAGCTAATGTTGCCTCATAGTCCAATCCACGAAGGAAACTGCCAGAGTCCAAACAGCTCAGATCCACTCTACGCACTGAGCAAACCACACCTACCACCATCTCAATTATGCTTTCGTCTTCACTTCACATAAAAGAATCTAAACGGCTCACATCCACTCTACACGCTAAGCAAATCACACCTACAAGTCTACCACCATCTCACTTGTGCTTCTGTCTTCGCTTTTTATAAAATGATTTTAATAGTGCTCTGCGAGAGAGAATAAGTCGTAGTATGACTGATAAGTTTAAGCGAATAGAGGTAATGTCGACTGGTAGTCCAATCCAACCCACAAAGAAACCATCAGAGTCCAAACGACTCAGATCCACTCTACACGTTGAGCAAACCGCACCTACCACCATCACACTTACGCTTTCGTCCTCACTTCGCGTAAAAGGATTAACCTAGAGATGATGGGATGGACTCTAGAAGTCTTATATGTTGATCTAACACACACTAAACAACCAAGATGAGATTAAACCTCCCACAACATCTTATTAACAAGCATATGGGCCACCATGGGCCAAATCAAACTGGGACGAGTGTTATATAACCTCCCCAGGGCCCAGCGTTCTTTGCGGCCCAACACACACCCTCAACTGGTCAAACAATGACCAGAAATGTTCTCCTCTTAGCACACGCGACCGCATCTCCAGTGTCAACACATGTGTCATGCCGTAGAACCCACAGGGTCTACACGCACAATGAACTCCATATCCATGCCCTCTGACCCGCACGTGTCCATGGCTACGAATGTTGGCTTCGATACTATTTGTAACACCCCCATAGTCCAAACAACTCAGATCCACCCTACACGCTGAGCAAACCACACCTACCACCATTGTACCTATACTTTCGCCCTCACTTCGCGGTAAAGGATTAACTCGAGGATAATGGGATGAGCTATAGAAGTCTTATACGTTGGTGTAACTCACGTTAAACAACCAAGATAAGACTAAACCTCTCATAATATCTCATTAACAAACGCATGAGTTAAATTCTAAACTGGATCAGGTGTTACACTAAATTATAGCGGAGAGATTAGAAGTAACTCCATGCTTCGAGTAACGGTAGCGGGGCTCGACAACATCCCGTCTCAGTGCTAGATCCGCCCTTGGCTTGCAGCGCGCATTCACAACGAGAGAGAAAAGAAGTGTGGATGGTGAAGATAGGGAAAAAAAAACACAATTCCAATGGAGATGCAGTTTCTAGAGGTGGTTTCATGCCAACGTGGTTTCTACGAAATTTGCCCTCTGATTTCAGGTGTGGTTTCTACGAAACCTGCCCTCTAATTTCAGGTTTGGAATTATGGTTTGTTTTGTCAGGGGTGTTACTTATACTTTGATAATAAAGCCCGAAAGATGCTTCCGTTGTGGTTCACCTACTGAAGTCTGATAGACTGTTACCAAATGTTGATCATATGCAAAGTGGACAAAAACAAAACAAAAGAATCCATCCTTGTCCACGATTCTAATGTTGTACACTGCGCGGTATTGCACATGTTTGGTATTGCACATCATGTTTCAACTAGCGAGGCCGGAACTGAACAATACCGTTCAGCTAAATCATGCTAATCATCTCATACACGGAGTACATCCTACACCTATTGTGACCTGACCGGGTGTGCTGTTGTTCTTGTGCTGCTTCTTGGCATCAGGGAAACCTCGAAGCCATCCGTCTTGACACAATGACACCTATGGGCAATCACTTTCATCAATGCCGGGGAAGAACCAGAATGAATCACCGGTTGTGAACTCGCCGGGCCACTGCGGCACTGTCTTCCTCATCACCAGCTGATCATCACCCAGCCCCGGCGCCGCGCCTAACCGCGACTCCGTCCAGAACCAAGGCTGCTCGCCGCCGCCGCGGCGAAAGCTTAACCCAATGTCCACGTGCAGGAAGCTACACCTCCACGGCTGGCGCGCCACCAGAACTGCGCCCGGCGAGCGGCCCGCGGCGGCTGACGCTGGCACGGCCGCCGAACAACCGCGGCCCAGCAGCAGCACGCTGTCGCCGAGACCGCTCGCGGGCGTCGGCACCCACTGCCTCGCGTCCCACCTGAGCCTGTAGAGCCCGAGGCGCTTGTGGTGCTCGTCCGAGACCACGAGGAGGACGTGGCCGAGCGACTCCACGAGGTAGTGGCGCCACCGCTCCCCGTGCGGGAGCGCGAACGCCGTGTCCCTGCGCTCCACCTTGGGATGCGCGGCGGCGAGGTCCGCGCGCCAGAGCTTCCTCCGCTCGTCCATGAGGTACACCGTGGCGCCGACGGACACGGCGTCGCTGCAGACCGTGTCGTAGCGGAACCCCGGGGCGCGCAGCGTGGCCCAGTCCCCGCCGCCGACGGCGGCGGGGCGGCAGTACTTGACGAGCCTGTCCGTGGCGACCGCGAGGATGCACCCGGGGTCGCCGAGCGGCGCCGTCAGGACGGCGTGGAAGCCCTCGGTGGCGGGGTCCTCCCCGAACGGCCACGACACGACCACCTGCCCAGCCGTGATGGGGTTCAGCACCAGGAGCCGTCGCGGCGAGTCCGAGGCGGCCAGGACGAGCCAGCCGCTGCGGCTCGTGACGTGGCGGTAGGACGCGGGGATCGGGTACGCGTAGGATCTCCCGCCGGGGATGTCGTAGAAGACTCGGCGCTGCGGGGTGCCGGAGGCCGGGGCAGGTCCACGCTCGGCGGGCGGCGGCGGCGGGAGCATGAGCCACGGGAACGGCGGCGGCGCCCGGCCGATGATGCGGCAGGAGCGGCGCCAGGCGCGGCACACGATGCGGTGGACGAGGTGATCGGCGAAGCGGATGAAGGGGGCCAGCGCGGCGATGATTTGGTCGCCGCGCAGGAGGTGGCGGCGAACCCTATGGCTCCCGGGCTTCTCTGGCGCCGCCATTGCGGCGCGGCGCGAAGGCGAGGGGGTCCGCATGGAGCACGATCCGGCGCGATTCGACGCTCTTCGATTCGTCTCCGCGCCGGTCTCTTGGTGATGGTGCAGCCCGCGCGGGCGGGCGGGCGCGTGCGTGCCCTTTTATTTGCGCGGCGGATTTGGCAGATAACGGGGCAACCTGCAGGCTGCAGTCCTGCATCGCGGTCGCGGCGGCGCCTGGCTCTGCCAGCATTAATTTGCCTTCGATCTGTAGATACGCATGCCTAGGTTGCAGATACGCTAGAGATTAATGCATATTGGTGTCTGTTTAAATCCAGCTGGATTCTTATGTACTCCCTCCAAATCATATTGTAAAACTTGACGTTTCAGACAGCGACGTGGTCTCCAAAATATCACCTTGACCACTTGTTTTTAAAAAATATTTATTAGAAAGTGGTATATGTATATTTTTATGAAAGTACTTTTCAAGACATTTATTTATATGATTTTTACATCTCTAAACTCAATAATTTAAAAGTTATTTATAATTTATATTCACAATGTTTGACCCAAACTTTATCCAAAACGTCAACTTTTTCAATATGGAGGAAGTAAATTATGTAGAATCCGTTTTTTTTAAGAAAAAAAGGAGGGGAGTGACCCCTACTCTGCCTTTATTACCAACAGGATTCGAAAAACAAAAATCAAGAAACAAAAAAAGTTACAAAAAAATAAACAAAATTACACAAACGCTTCTAGCCATGATTCTAAAGCAGATTTAGAAGAAGGTTTGGCCCTTAAAATAACCAAGGCGAATTCTGATTTGAAAATCATCTTGCAACACCGAACTGAGATTGACAAGTTCCTAAAGATGGCATCATTCCTTACTGTCCAAATAGACCAGCACATGGTAATCAAGATTTCCATAAAAAAGGGTCGATGCAACTGAATTTTAAAGGCTTCAAAGATTTGAGTGATAGAAACATTCACTGGCACAATTAAGTGCAAAGTATTTCAGCAAGCCACAACAAACTGACATTCAAAGAAAAGGTGAAGCAAAGACTCTTCCACACCCTGAGAACAAAGAACGCAAAGATAATCTTGAAGATGCATGTAGCAGGATTTCATTAAGGCCTTGTGTTCAGTTTCGTCGGAACGAAGTCATTCCAGCCAGATTGATCTCATCTGGTTTTGAATCTGGTTCATAGCAAAATAGCTATTCGGTTGAGATTTGGTTCTAGACGGATTGATATGACCCGATTTGAATTTAGCTCATTTCTTATGCTCTATTACCCGGATTTGTTCACCACCTCTTGAGGCCTGGAACGAAAACACACTACTGCACAAAGCTTAACCGCAGCGGGCGTTTAGGTTTTACCGCAGCGGGCAACAGCGTTCGCTGCGGTGCTAAGGCCACGGTTAATCGTGGCCATTACCGCAGCGGGCGCTGTTGCCCGCTGCGGTAAAAGCCTTAACCGCAGCGAGCAACATAAGGAGCCCGCTGCGGTTAATAGAATTTACCGCAGCGGACAACCTAAAGCGCCCGCTGCGGTAAATTATTAACCGCAGCGGTCGATTTAGGTTGCCCGCTGCGGTAGTTGTGTTTAACCGTAGCGGGCTCCTTATGTTGCCCGCCACGGTTATTAATTTTGGATTAAAATAAATAAATAATGCAGCCAGCAGAAACAACAGGATATGAATTCAAATCAAATGCAGTTTTCAAATAATTCCAGAATTCCAGATTTCTAACAGATATATATATATATATGCACATATAAACCATCTGGACATAACATACAAAGTCACTTAGTTGTTTGTTGTCATCATATACACATTGACTTAGTTGATTTCAAATTCAAATTACAATTCATAGTTCAACTTGATGAGCGTAATCTGTCGGACGAAGCATTGTGTTCCATTTGCGGAGCTTCTCGTATTGGGGTAGCAACGCCAGCTCGGATTCGTTGTCGAAGAACGTTTCTCCTTCGAGAATGCATTTCTCCATTACAAACTTGCATATGTCCGCCTTGACTTGTTTAAAGCACATCATGCGGCTTTGCTGCTCTCCCCAATACTTGACACTTTCCTTGAGCTTCTTCCAGCTATTGGTGTACTCCTTGCTTTCCCTTAGAAACTCGCATGTGTACAAGCCACATGTCTTCGATCCTAGTGGTTGTTTGGCGCACTGCACGATTGATACACAAGCATTAGAACCCATATATATGTAAGAAACATGAATTGAACCTTTGAAATACTTACCGGGAAATCTCGTCGGATTTTGAGGTGGTACCTATGCTTGTCCTTGAACTTTTGAGTTCTTCGGTCCCAGAATCCAGGAACCTTTTGGTATTCCTTATAAGCGTTGTACGAAATATAATAGTTTTAGCCACCATTTAAAAACGTATGGTAACCGTAACTGATGAAAAAGCTGGATGACTTACTTTTTCAGACAATCTTCGAATGCCTTGTACCCTTGCTTGTTTGGTACGCTCAAGGAGTCAAACACACAGGCCCTGCCATCTTGAGGGTATATTATAAAAGCGACCCAGTGGCCACCCACGAGGCCCTGGCTGCACCATTGCAACAAAATAGAGTTTATGACGACGAGAAGACATGATATGCTAGCGACTTAGGTGTACGTACATGTATTTGACTTACCCAAAGTGATAGGCAGCCATTATACACTCTGGCCCATCCGGCTTGATCTTCTTCATGCATTCTAGTATGTAATTTTTCAACTTAGTCTTCTCGGCTTTCATATTTTCTTCATATTTCTTCTCTCGTTGTCGAAGTGTCATCTCCGGATCAGTAATATCGAAACCCTTGATGACTCTTTCAGCAATATGTGCAGGAGAGAGGTGTCTTTTTATTACTTACAGTGACCGTCATGCTGCACGGACAAGTCATTGTGACATAATAAGTATAGAACTATGGAAAATACGAATGTAGTGATCTGTGGAAGTTCCATTCATCGCTTACAGTGTGAATAGGGTGATTTGAACGATGTCCAGGTCTTCTTCCCGCATCAGGTTGTACATGTCGCTAAAGTCGACGGGTAGATGCATTTCGTTACCAGCGGGCAAGTGGAAGTACTCTGAGGGAATCTTGACGTTAAAACTTGTCATCCCGGCTTTTGCAGCTTCCATGTACCATAGATGGAACCTCCTTGTGTCCCACTTTTCCTCGTCGATGAGCTGGGCCTTGGGAATCATGAACTTCCCGCACACATAGTGGCCAGGGCAGTCTTCGGCCTCATCAAATAGTTGACGGGTAGTTTCAGGCCTGGCAAACGATGGATAAGGATGTTAGTAGCATATATACTATGGACGTGGTATTAGGCTCAATGTTACCATACCTTTCGAACGTGAGCGTGTACGGGAGCTTGTCGGTGGACGTTCTTGGATTCTTGGTGGGCGGGGGAGGACATTGGCTTGTGGTTGACGGGGGAGGTGTATTCGTCTCTGTTGCCTCCCCCGTCGTGCCTCCCTGTTGCTCGTTCGTGCTTGGCTGGCTTGTCGTTGTCGTGTTGTCGCCCTTACCGGCCTCTGAGCTTCTTGCCTCATTGACCGGGCCGATCGGCGGACTATTTGGAGGCGGGGGAGACACAGTTCTCATGTTAGTGCCCTTTTCCTTTTCCCCGCCATCACCTTCTACCTTTTCCTTGTCCCCGCCTTCGGTACCGCCTTCTCCTTTGTCCTTTCCCTTGCCCTTGTCCCCGCCCTTTTCTTTGTCATCATCGCTGTCGTGATCTGGATCTTCCGGAGGACAAGATCCGGTGGCTGATGGTTGTGATGCTGGTGTCGGCGTTGGAGTTGGCGTCCGAGCAATGATCTCGATGTCCTCACGGTTCCATAGGACTTCCAATCCAAGTGTCTGCCCTAGGTGTCTGGCCGTTTGTAGGTTGGGATGGTCCAATTCAAAATGTTCCTGGTCGAGAACGTGCCATAACGGGCTCACGACCACATAGTCTTCAGGGATGTTGTCTTTGTTGAAGTCGTGAATATCGTGGGGTGCAAGAATGCATCCCTCGGCCACCACCATCTTCTTGGACCTTCCGAACGGGATGAGGAGTTGGACGTGCTGGTTTTCCTTGAAGTCCTCGTTCGAGACCCTTGGGCGATCCTCGTTCATCGGCAGTAAGGCTTTCCTTTCCTTTGCTTGAGGATTGTGTAGGCCATGGTGATCAAACATCTTTGACCTCATAGCGACCATCTCTGGATCGTTGCTCGTGAAGGCTTCATTTATTGAGCTTTTGATCATTTCAGCCACGCCTTCATTGAAGCCCTTCTTATATAGCTCATCTTTATACCTCTGCCTGGACTTGTATGTGGCCGCGTCGGATTGCCACGACTCAACCGTCTTCCAGCTCATCTTCGACCCGACACCACGAACGCGACCGCGGTGCTCGGGGGTCCCTAGGACCTCGGTGAGCAAGTCGTGGCCCCGGCGGACCACGATGCTGTCCTTAAGCTTTGCTTTCTCCATCAAAGTCTTCTCGACGTCCTCGAGGTGGGGCTCGTTAAACTTGGTCGCCCCGGGCTTCAGCCTCTTTGGAATGCGTGCCCTCATGTAGTCCTTTGCCCTTGGGTCGATGCCCTCATATGGATCTAGAACCCCGACAGCCTGTCTTGCTTGTTCTTCTTGCTGCCACTTGGTCCTATGACCGGCAAAGCCAATCATGCTCAAGTGGTGAGGATTCTTGTTCCTCTTCGCGAGCTCACTGAACTTAGCGCTCTTTTCCTTTGCTTCTTGCGTCTTTCTCATTTCGCAGAAAGCGTCCCACATGTGTGCCTTGACCATAGTGTACTTCAGCAGTGGCGACTTCCCCTTCTTTAGGTAATTTCTGGTCAGCATGGACCTGAAGTTGCGAAGCGCAGTCGACGCCACGTGCAAAGCCCACTCCTGGCACTTCTCCATGTCAGCTGAGGGCGGATATCTGAATCTCCTTGTCACCTCACCCCATACATTGTTTTTTATGTCAGCAGGGACGTCGTGCCAGTTGGGCCAAGTGATCTCCACCTTCTCCTTGGCTATACACGCCACTTGATTGCTGAACTTTCCAATGACTGTATCTGGAGCTATTGAGTTTCCCTCTGGCCCCACCGCATCGATGACATGCACCTCGTTTTCTTTGTCCAACTTGTGTCTGCCGTGTTGTCCCCTCACCCTCTTCTGGCCCTTAGATTTGGACGAAGAGGTTGCCGTAGAGGGAGCGGGGGCTTCTTCCTCCCTGACCGCGTCTTCGTCCCTAAACTCGAGCTGACGAGGCACAATCGGCAGCTGTTGACAAGAGTCACGAGCCTTTAGTGATTCACACGCGTCTTTGTACATGTTAGAAAGCCAGCGTGTTGCGTAAACCTCGAAACTCTGTGCTTCGTCCGCCCCCGGTTCGTATGTCGGATCGTTGTCCTCCTCTGTACGCTGCTTCTTCGGCGGTGGAGTCACGGACGCCCCACTCATCAAGCTGGTTGACGAGGAGCTAGGGGTAGGGTCCCTCCAGTCGTTTGTTTTGTCTTCCGCCATTTCAGTTCTACATATACACAAACGCGTATATAATATGATCAGTTCAAAGCTTTTGAATAAAAAATGACACGTATAAGTTTTTGGCTCAGATTTGCCCCTAGGTCAACATGTCACTGCTAAACTGGTTACTTGTAAAATACAAGCCATCCTAGTCTAGCAGCTGACTCAGCATAGAAAGTAGGGGGACAATTGATCATCATCGTCGCTGCCTCAACATAGATCGAAGGGGTCACATCATCGCATTTGCCACTACCTCAGCTTACAAGTTCAAAAAAACATCAATGCAAATGCCATAGGAGGACAGAGTAGTAGAGGGAGATAGTAGTATAGAGGGAGTGGTATAGAGAGTAGTAGGAAGTAGAGGAGTAGTATAGTGTAAAAACATAACTGAAACGTAGGAGGAGAGAGTAGTAGGGTGAGAGAGCAGTAGGAGGAGAGAGCAGTAGGAGGAGAGAGCAGTAGGAGGTGAGAGTAGTATAGAAGGAGTGGTATAGAGAGTAGTAGGAAGTAGAGGAGTAGTATAGTGTAAAAACATAACTGATAATGCATAGTGTAAAAAAGCATCAAATTGCATCATAGGCAGGAAATACAAAAGCATAACAGGGCATCATAGGTAGTGGCAAATGCATAGTGTAAAAAAGCATCAAATTACATCATAGGCAGGAAATAGAACACTGAAGTAGGGGAGAGAGGAGTAGGCAAAGATCAGGAACACTGGAACATAGAGAGGAGTAGGGAGAGGAGTGGTGTGTTCTCTCAACCAGACAACCATCACTGATAATGCCAGGTCGGTCCAGTGATTGAACAAAGTAAACATATGACTAACAAAGCTATCACTGATAATGCCATATATCTTTACTGCTCATGGTCAGACAAAATGTAACAGGCTGCAAAAGAAGAAATACAAGATACTTTGATTAACTTTGAATTTAATAGGCTGCAAAAGAAGAAAGCTTAACAAATGCTCTACAACATTGCTGTAATACCCAAGAGCTGATTGCAGAGTCCAATGGACCAAACATTTCATTTTTATACACCTCTGTTCCATAGACCATAACTAGAGTTTAGAATCATAAAAAATCATGATCTAAACCATTCTGGAAAGCTTATCAAATCATCTATAACTTTCTTATTATACCCCAAAGATGATTCATAAGCTAAATGCACCTAACAGTTCAGTTTTCCAAAACTGTCCAGATTCTGGACAGTTTTTTTTTGTCCAGATTGAACAGAGCATATCTCCCAACTCATACATCCAAAAATTACGAAATTTTAGGAGCAGCTAGGTATACAAAAGTGCTACAACCTTGTTATACAACATTTCAATAGAAAACCTCATTAACATAGTGATATCTCATTCCCACCAGAACTGATCCAGAAAATCACAGGGACAAAGTAGTAGAGGGAGAGTAGTAGGAGAGAGTAGTAGAGGGAGAGTAGTAGGAGAGAGTAGTAGAGGGAGAGAGTAGTAGGAGTTGAGAGTAGTATAGAGAGGAGTGGTACAGGGAGAGAGTAGTAGGGAGAGTACTATAGAGAGTAGTAACAGAGAGGGAGAGAGTAGTATCCAGTGTAGAATCATAATGATGAAGTTCTAGATGCAGTGCAGAATCCAGTTTACTCTGAGTTACAGTAAAAAGCCAACTAAAAATGACTAATAATAAAAATAAAAATGTAGAGTTACAGTCATGTTCTGAAAATGCCAACTGAAAAGCCTGATATCTTATTGAAAAACCATAGGAAATGATAGAACCATAGATCATATCAGTGACTAATAATTAAGAAATGACTGAACCATAGATCATATTAGTGACTAATCATACCTATATATGTTAGTGACTAAAGCCATTGATTAATAATTCATTGATTAATCATATATATATGTCAGTGACTAATAATTCATCTCAAACCATGTTCAGGAGGTTAGTGAAATTAGCTATTGCTTAAACAAGTTTAGGAGGTTAGTGGAGGCCAAGCCATAGATCATATCAGTGACTAATTCATCTCAAACCCTACATCAGTGACTAAGTCATCTCAAGAAGCATGGCATCATCACATAGAAGCATGGCATCACATAGAAGCATGTGAACCATCATCAGGGCTGTAGGAGTATCAGCTGGGGAAGCGTCTGTCATCGGAGGATGACCATGTCCATGTGAACCATGTGAGTTTATACAGAATAGCAGGTAGGCACTACTGGCAGCATATGCTACTATAGCTTCTTCTAGTAGTATAATTCTACACGCCCAAAAAAAAGAGGTAAAGTAGAATGAAGAAGAGGTTATGAACTCACATCGGGCTCTTGGCGATGCTCCGGCGGTGGACGAGCTCCAAGCGACGGGCAGTGGCGGTGGGCTAGGGCACCGACGGACTCCTGGCGGCGGGCGACCTCCAGGCGATGCTCCCGCGGCGTACAGGCTCCAGGCGATGCTTCGGCGGCGAATAGGCTCCAGGTGAGGCTCCAGGCGATGCTTTGGTGGAGATGGCGGTGGCGGCGGGCTAGGGCACCGACGGGCGTGGCTCCGACTCCGGCGGCGCGAGGGCACCAGCAGTGGAGGAGGAAGGGCGCTAGGGTTTCGTCGGGCGGCGCGCTGCTTCCTCGGTGAGGGCGGTGGAGGAGGACTGCGGCGGCGGCAATGGCGTTGCGGCGGCGGTGGTGAAATTCGACAGCCCTTCGGGGTGAATTGATGATGCGCCGAAGGACTGAAATGCCCTTCAGTGTAGCGGGGCTTATATAGGCAAGGAGTAACCGCAGCGGGCAACATAAGGAGCCCGCTGCGGTTAATATTTACCGCAGCAGGCACCTTATGTTGCCCGCTGCGGTTAAAACAAATAACCACAGCGGGCACATTAAGATGCCCGCTGCGGTTATGACAAAGATTTGTTATTAATAATATTAACTTATTAATGACTCATTAACAAATTGAGATTATTAACTTATTAATGACTCATTAACAAATTGAGATTTGTTATTAATAATATTAACTTATTAATGAGTCATTAACAAATTGAGATTTGTTATTAATAATATTAACTTATATTAACAAAATCTATTACAAAACTTGTCCACTACATTATTACATAGACGTGTGGCATATATACATCCTATTTTGGTGCTGGCGCTTTCACGGACCGCTTCTCACCATCGGGACGGGTCCAGGGCTTCATACCGCTCTTCTTGCAACGGTCCTCGATGGCCTTGATCTTCTTTGCAAAGTCGGTAAAAAGTTGGAGCTCTGCATAGTTGTTGTATTGTTCTGGGCTTTGGACCCCATCAGCTCCAACAATCCGCTGCTTTCCTGACACGACCACATGCCTCTTTGGGTCCTCCGGATAGATATAGTAGGCCACTTGCGCGACATTGGTTGCGAGTACCCATTGGTCATCTTTGTACCCGATACTTTTGAGGTTCACGGTGGTTAGCCCGAAACTGTCGACCGCAACCGCTTTGGGGTTTACCCAGTGGCACCGGAAGACGGTTACGCATACGTCCTTGCCATAGTCAAGTTCCCATATTTCTTCGATCTGGCCATAGTATTGCGTCCTCGTGTTTGTGGCCTCGTCGACGCCCTCATATCGAACACCGCAGTTCTGTGTCGCGCTCTTCTTGTCCTTCTCTTTCGTGTGGAACCTGTACCCCTTCACATCGTACCCTTGCCACGTCGTGATTTGGCTTGACGGGCCTTGCAGAAGCTTCTGCACGGTCTCCGTATCTTCATCATCAGGGCATCTTTCTAGGGGTACGTGTTGCTCTTTGAGCCAATCTATGAAACTGTTCCTGTGCTCATTCTGGACCCATGCCTCTGTGCGTTGTCCGTCATTAGCGACGCGGATCTCTTCTATGTGCCTCTCGACATATTTCTCCATGCTCACCAACTGATGAAGGATGTTGTAATGAGCTTGTTCAATCTCCTTGTATGGTATATCTGTGCGAACTTTTCGGCCCGTTCACCCCATGCCCGCGGTTCTGCCCTCATGCTGATGGACAGGCAACCCAATCACCCTCCCATATTTTATGTACCTCATACACCAGTTCACTGCCTATTCGATTGTGTACGCCTCGATCATAGAGCCCTCCGGGTGAGCACGGTTATGAACATATCTGTTGAGGGTGGACATGAACCGCTCGTACGTCCACATCTCGTGTAGGTACACGGGGCCTAGTTGCTCGATCTGATCCACCATGTGCATCATTAGGTGTACCATAATATCAAAATATGATGGGGGAAAACACATCTCAAGCTGGCAAAGGGTCTCCACGATGAAGTCCTTAAGGGCAGGGAGGTCAGCCTTATCGATGACCTTCTGCGTGATGCGGTTAAAGAAGTATGATATCCGAGTGACCACCATCTTCACATACTCTGGACCGATAACTCTTATCACAATTGGAAGGAACACCGTCAGCATGATGTGGCAGTCATGTGCGTTGTAGCCAGTCAATGTGAGGTCTTTCAAGGAGACGAGGCTCTTAATGTTGGAAGAGAAACCGGTCGACACCTTGATACCCCTAAGAAGGTTGAGCATAGCAGTCTTCTCGCCATGCCTTAGGTTGTAGGCCGCACCTGGAAGATCGACTTTACCATTATGAGGTGACCCAGGGTGAAGGTCCTGCCTGATGTCCTGGTTGAGAAGATCCGTCTGTGACTTCAGACCATCCTTCATCTTTCCCGGGATGTCCAACAGGACACCAATCGCGTTATCAAAGACGTTCTTCTCAAGATGCATACAATCGATGGCATGGGGTGTTTTCAGTGTCTTCCAATATGACAGGTACTCGAAGAAAATCGACCTCTTCTTGAAAGGAACAGAGGGGACCTGCGACCCTTCCTCCGTCGTGTCTCGCTTTTGCTTCCTCGTTTGTTTTGTCCCCTCCTTTGGTGGCTTCTTCTTCTTCCCAAACTCGATCTGATCAATATCCTTCACCATCTCATACACCTTTGGCCCCCAACTAGTCTGCGCCGGTGGTTCACCCTGTGGCTCGCCCTGATCATCGAATAATTGATTCATGACACTTCTTCTATATCTGTGCCTTTTCGGAAGGAACCGCCTCTGCCTCATGTAGACCATCTTGTTCGATCCCTTGAGGTAAGTGTAGCATGTCTCGTCGATGCACATTACGCAGCCGGTCTTCCCTTTGATCTGCCCTGACAGTGAGAAGAGGCCGGGGTAGTCGGTGATGGTGACAAAGATGATGGCTTTTAGGGTGAACTTCTCCTTGAGGGACGCATCCACCATCTCGACCCCAACATCAAATAGCTCCTTCATTTCCTCCATTACCGGCTCGAGGAAAACATCGATATCGTTGTCGGGCTGCTTCGGTCCCGAGATAAGCATGGTCAACAGAAGATACCTGCGCCTCTGACACAAATGGGGAGGTAGGTTGTAGATGGTTAGTACGACCGACCAGGTGCTGTGGGAGCTGCTCAGCTCACCGAACGGATTCATCCCATCGGTGCTCAGCGCGAACCGAACGTTCCTGGGATCTTTGCCAAATTGCGGGTAGGCCTTGTCGAAATCTTTCCACTGCTGGCCATCGGAGGGGTGCCGCAGCATGCCATCGTCCTTCAAGCGGTCAGCTGATGCATGCTAGGACATGAGCTTCGCGTCCTCTGGGTTCCCAAATAGCGCACGGAGGCGGTCGATCACTGGCATGTACCACACCGACAGTGCCGGACTTCTCCTCAACGTGTAACCCTCTTCTTCCTCGTACTGCTGATGAGCCGAGATGCGATTGGCTGCAGCACTGCTCTTCTTGACACCCTTCTTCTTCTTCCTCTGACCAGCTCGCAAGGCCTCATCGTCGTCTGCATCCACGCGACAGCCGCATTTCTCTTGTAGCGACTGGCGCCACAGTGCGGACAGCTCGTCAAATTCTCATACTTTGTGCCCTGATAGAGGATGCAGTGGTTAGGGCAGGCATCAAACTTTCTAAGCTTCATCGCCACTGGCCGGATAAGCTTCTTCGCCCGATACGTATTTGCTGGAATCTTGTTACTCGTCGGGAATGTTTTAGCAAGGTAACCTAATAGCTCATCAAAGCTACTATCACCCATGCCGAGCCTTCATCATCAACATGTGGAGGTTGAAACGGAGCACCGTGCAATCCTTCGGACATTCCTCGTCGTCCTTATATAAAGGATCAAGTGACGCCTGCTTCATCTCTCTGAAATTTTCTAGCCACTTCGGGGAGCCATACATGACGTCGTCTTCGTCGATGTGGTTCAGTAAATCCTAAAACAGCTGCACATCCGCAGGGTCCTGCACCATAGCGTCCTCAACATCTCCACCACCATCATCTGTCATATCCTGGAGTACATCCGCCTCCATAGCGATGTGGTCACGAGCACTACTGTCACTAAAGGCAGGCGCTACTGTTGCTGATGAGACGTGCGCTCCAGGATCTTGGTTCACCGTCGTCGTCGACGCTGAGCTTACTCCATCAGATGCCGCCCTGACACTCGGATCGAATCTCTCGCCGTGATGAGTCCACACCGTGTAATCATCCATGAAACCAAAACGAATCAAATGAGATTGCATTGTGCCTTCGTCTTTGAAGGCGGTCAGATTCTTGCAACGATGACATGGACATATGATTGTCGTCTGGTTCGATCTCTCACGGTCAGCTTTCGCAACGGCAATAAACTTTCTCACTTCAACGATATACCGCACATCAAGTACTCTATTGATCTTATACATCCATTCTGACCGGTCCATCGTACCTGCGATCCTTAATTAATTACACACATCATGAATCACAAAACAAAGATGAATTATTAGAAAAAATAACAATTTATTATATTTATGTTAAATCTAGGGACAGAATTAATAACGACGGCAAATAAAATTAATGCATCCATGATGAACTTAGAGAAACAAATACCAGTTTTCTCTCTCCTACATGAAACTAGATCTAAAATGGAGGCTAAAAAGAGAGAAAAAGAGAGGGGAAAGAGGGTGGAGATCATCTAGGTACCTCTTGTGGAGTACTTCTCCTCCAAATCAAACAAATAAACCTCAAAAATAAGTTATTTGGGACAAAAATTCGGCAAAACTTCTTCCCCCGTTTTTGGTCTAGAGGAAGAAGATGATCGGGTTCTTCTGCTGGCGGCGGTGGCTTAAATGAATAACCGAAGCGAGCAACGTAAGACGCCCGCTGCAGTTAATCTTATTTAACTGCAGCGGGCACGTTACGTAGCCCGCTGCGGTTAATCATTAACCGAAGCGGGCATGTAAGGAAGTTCGCTGCGGTTAAAGAAGATTAACCGCAGCGGGTACCTTACGTTGCCCGCTTCGGTTAATGATTAACCGCAGCGGGCGCTTCAGCGGCCGGCCGCTGTAGGCCGGCCACCGAATAACCGTGGCGGGCATAAACTGTGCCCGCCACGGAGCCCATTTAGGCAACGCTGCGCAAGTTCTTTTTTGTAGTAGTGACAACCGGATCAAGTGAATCCCTTCGGTTCACTCATTCCCAATCTAGAATGGTTATGGACCCTATTCCAATCCGACGAAAGCGAACAAGCCTTAGGGGATATGCTCGGACCAGATGGGATTAGGGGTGATAATAAATCCTGAGCGGATGAGATTAGGGGTGGTAATAAATCATGAGCGTCTTATGCTTTCTTCACCATTCAACTTGGCCCTATCTAATTTTAGCTAAAAATTATATAGTATTATGGCTTGATCCTTATTGAGTCCAATCCTTAAATCTGCTACGCTAAATTAGAGGGTCCTTTACCACCCCTAGATAGGATGAGCCCAATTATTCTCGATGTTTGGTTAAGAGCCACTTGGAACTATACTTGGCCAAACGAGCCACCCAACATGACACTAGCACAGGCACGGCCAGGCACGATCCGGCTAGGCATGGCACTACATGGCACGATATGTTAGTCGTGACGTGTCTGATAGTGCCGACATGCACTACATGGGATGACACTCTCATGACTTAGGTGTGTCGTGTCGTGCCTAGTGGCACGATAGCTCATATCGCTCGTGCTGACACTGGCACTATGAGTGCCTAACAACTCAAAATAACCAGAGCTACCAGGGGTCCGCGTGAGATCGACGATGGTGACAAATGAGATGACGAGGTGGACGAGGATGACTGGACAAGCCGACGAGGTTACATCAATGGGGTGAGATCAAGACGAGGTCATGCCTTGTGCCCATGTCAGCAAGCAGTGGGTCAGTGGCTCTAGAGGCCACCGGAGGGCGAGAAGAAGAGAGGAGCCACCGGACGGAGAGTCACTGTCATAGTCGCAGAGAGGAGAGCAAGACAGGAGAGAGAGAGGGAGCGACGCAAAATGAGCTAGGGTTTCACTGGAGACGGGGCGACGGGGAGCGTCGACTTATATACTCCTCCCCTCCAACGGTTGGAAGAAATGGGGGTAGCTAGGGGATTGACGACTGGGAGCAGACGACCTGTGCCGACATCTTGCGGGCTCATTTAGCCGTGTCTTGCCTGGACCGGCACTGCGGGCTGAGGCAGACACGGGCAAGAAACAAACAGGGCGCCGGGTTTTTTAGTGTCGTGAACGGGTCCACCCATAGTGTTAGTGCATAATAGAAATATATACTTGGAACTAGGATATCCTACCTTGAGGTATATTTTATTGAAATATATTCTCTAGAATAGGGGCGAGCTAGTCTCTAGATATTGCACGGACAGGTGTGTCTCACTTCTTCAGTTTGTTTTCGCGAACCTTCAATCTTTAGATGTTGAGTAGACCATGGCAGATGGAGGTCGTCGAGCACTGGCTGATAGTGTCTTGGCAAGTGGTGACCAGGATACAAATGGGACGCTGGCGGATGGCGGCTAGCAAGAGAAAAATGCGGCATCAGCGGCCAGGGCGAGGTGGAGCAGGGTCAGAGCAGCGCAGCCAAACATAGGCTAGATGGGCGACAAACTTCACGTTAGGCAGGCGACGCGTCCAAACGGCCTCGATGGCCTCCACACTGCGTGGATGGCCTGAGACGGGGACGTGTCCAACATCCGCATACCTTACGATGGATTTCACGCGCCTAGCACAGAGGAGGAAGAAGAGCGTTAGGAGGAAGAAGGGGAGAGGGTATTGGCAAGTGAAGCCCACATAACGATGTCAAACTGACGAAATGTTTCTGTCTATGCTATAATTTTCATCCCTCCCTACCAAATAACAAACAGGGACATCCTTATTCCATCAACCAAATAGAGATATATGATCATATTTTCTCAGAAAACTAGAATAGGCTCATCTCATCCCTTCTTGTCCCTGCCTAAATGCTAGTTAAATTTCATGTGTTTTAAGTGTGGGCATGTTCTGTGCCATTCAAACTTATCTGTTGCTGAAATTTTGATCCAAATCTATAGATGCAGCTCTAGTTCATCATGTTCTATGCAATTCACTTTTTAAAAGTTTAGTTGGAAGATGTTTGATCACAACTAACAAAATTGTTTAGGTGAGTGATGCTTGGATGACGGGAGTATCCTTGCTCTCACCCTACTCCCACTCTTCCTCCTCTATCACCATTCACTAGTGTGATGATGCCATCATCAGCCCTCCTTTCCTTTCCCCCCATCGTGTGTTGGGGAGGAAGCGGAGGGCGATAGATCAAATGACTGGAGTATCCTTGCTCTTACACTACTCCCACTCTTCCTCCTCTGGTCACCATTCGCGCTAGTGTGATGACGCCATCATCAACCCTCCTTTCCCTTCCCTCCATCATGTGTTGAGGAGCCGGAGGGCAATAGATCATGTTCTTGGAATGTGAAATATAATTGTGTTCATGTTTCCGGCTACTAAGTTGTGGATATCTAGATAGATCGTGTCAGTATGTCGATACATATTAGACTAGTGCCACTGTAGTCTTACTTCATTTTATAGAGTCCCAGGTAAATTTATTTACATATGTGGTATGAGATTTAATAAGAAAATAGAGGATAAAGCAATATCATCATCCTAAAGATAGATCTCTTTGACTGGATATTCATTATGTTTAGATATATAATAAAACTTGTGCATCTAAATATATATACACTATATCAAATGTTTTGATCTTTTGGATATACTTATTTGCACGGGCTGAGCAAGGGTAAATCCAGGGCTATTTGTCGGGATTACTGACCTCGACGACTAATATAAAAGAAAAAAGTCTACTTTACACCCCGAACTATAGGGGCGGTCTACTTTACACCCTCAACTATGAAACGGTCTGATTTACCCCCTGAACTTTCCAAAACCGTCTATTTTACCCCCTAGGTGGTTTTTGACGGTGGTTTGCTACAGTAACAGCGGTCCTGCTACAGTGACGGCGGGTTGCTACAGTGCCACCAGTTTTGTCTTTTCCTATTTTTATTTATTTCCGCTGAATCTTTGAAAAATCATAGTAAATCACAGAAAAATCATAAAATAGAAAATCTAATTTCGTTAGACTCCACATAAGTAGATCTACACAATAAATATATAATATGGTATGCTTTAGTACAAATTTTTTCCGTAGCTTTAAATTAGTTAGAAAATCAAATTTGTCTATAATTAATTGGAATAATTCATAGCTGCAGCTTCTATGGTCTAATTGTGGTGAAATTTTTATGGTGAACTAATTATTGTATGCTTGAACTGTAGTAAAAATTTTATACTCATTGGATCATGTATAACTTAGTTATAGATTTATTTATATTTAACAAGCATAAACCTAAACATAAGCCTAAATAAATCTATAATTAAGTATATATGATCCAATGAGTATGCAATTTTTACTATAATTTAAACATATAATAATAACCCCACCATAAAAATTTCACCACAATTGGACCATAGAAGCTACAGCTATGAATTATTCCAATTAATTACAGATACAATTTGATTTTCTAACTAATTTAAAGCTACGAAAAAAATTTGTACTAAAGCATACCGTATTATATATTCATTATGTAGATTTACTTATGTGGAGTCTAACAAAATTAGATTTTCTATTTTATGATTTTTCTGTGATTTACTATGATTTTTCAAAGATTCAGCGGAAATAAATAAAAAATAGGAAAAGACAAAACTGGTGCCACTGTAGCAGGACCTCTGTTACTGTAGCAAACCACCGTCAAAAACCACCTAGGGGGTAAAATAGACGGTTTTGGAAAGTTCAGGAGGTAAATCAGACCGTTTCATAGTTGAGGGTGTAAAGTAGACCGCCTCCATAGTTCGGGGTGTAAAGTAGACTTTTTTCTAATATAAAACAAACTGGAAAAATTAAAAATACTGTTTTGTATGTTTAACAATGAAGAAAATCTCAACCAGCAATTTTGATAACATAACCTGGTACGACTTCACGTTAGACGATTTGCCTCTGGGGCTGAGTGGGTCGTATACCATCACCATGCGTTCTCACCTTCCACATGGATCTCTTGCGGTGAACAAATAATAGATGAAGGAGCTTTCCCCCACGGAAGACACGGTCTGCGTCTATGCATTCTGTTGACGCGGGATAGGGTCCGAATCACATATCATCTAGGACTAGGTTGTCCGGGCCATCACGGATCAAAGAATACAACAACGATCACACTTATGTGGTGAAGAACAGCCAAATCAGCAAAGAATAGCTATCTGTCATGGGCAGCCAGTAGGCTGCCACCGGCCCAATAGGCCCAAGAGGCAGTAGCTTAGCCGCCAAGTTAAGGTTAGGTAGTGTTAAAGTACAGGTACTGTAGCGCGGTACTGTAGCGCGTGAACAGTACCGCACGTGGAGATTAGATTGATTAGATTTGGTTTGGTTTGTTAGGAAAAAGATAAGTTGGTTTGTTAGGAAAGAGATAAATGAGTTAGGAAAGAATTAGGATTCGGTTAGGATATTTCCTTAGGAGTCTAAGTCAGCCCGATCTATATAAGGAGGGGCATATCTATCGATTGGAAAGGCAATGAATTATGAAGAAACAATTCTAGTCTCCCTCAATCTCTCAAGCTCTTGGCAAAGCATAAGGCCTAGTTATCCCAATATACCCATCACTATAACATCTGGTATCGGCTTGCTTCGGTTCGATCCAAATCCCATGGCTTATTCAACTACGATGGCTTATTCAGCTGCGGTGGCTTCTTCAGCCGCGGTGCTGGATCACATCTCTGAGGTGCTGGATTGCCTAGCAGCAGTGCTCCTTCAAATCGAGAGATCGGATCGCAGAAGTTAGGCGGTCGTACGCCCACAGGCAGCAGCACGTGGCCTCCTGGCACGCCGACGCCTGCAGTCTCTCCGTGTGGAGAAACATCTGACTGCTATCTCCAAGGCCATCACGCGACCATCATCGGAGGAGCAGGCAGCGGTGCGCTTACAAGCAGCAGGACGAGGGTTCCTTGTCCGACGAAAGATGCGTGTGCTGCTCAGCCCGCTGCAGCAGCAAATCGCAGCCTGCACGTTCAACTACTCGGGCTCACCTATCCATCGTTCGGCTCCAATTGAAGATGAAGTCCGAGTATGGCGCTTCCCGACACAGCGAATGACCAACGCAATGCATACCATCTCATATGTTCTGGCTTCCGCCTTGGTATTGCTGGACAGCCCCGTCGTACTCGTGAGCTGCTACCTCCTCGGGTCTTCAGTCCACATAATGCCAACTGATGGGTTGTTTCCATGGGATCCCGGAGACCATAGTTGCATTCCAACTTTATTTCATATTTTCGTTTTAAATAATAAAAGTAAGCCGAGATGTAAAAGGTTTAAACCTAGGTCGCGTCAAGTAGGTCTCCGGTAGCTCGTGGGCGAGCTGCTCCGAAGGGGGAGAGATGTCATGTGGGGCCGTTGGGCCCAAAGCAGGCCCACATGAACAGTACCAGTGAGTACTGTAGCGCCGCAGGTACTGTTCACGTGGTATTGTAGCACGCTGCCGCCGCCGTCGGATTAGATTAGATTAGGGTTTGATTAAATTACTTGAGGGCTAAGTCTTTCCAGGACTATAAAAAGAGGGGCTATGTATCCTTTCAATCTAACCAAAAGATATTATCAAATCAATCTATCTCCTCTCGTGCTCTCAAGCCTAGGAAGCAGAGGGGTATAACCTCGCCCTAGAAGACGGATCGCGGCTACGAACTACGTAGTTGAGGTCCAACTACCCAAGGGTTCGACGCCCTTGACATGTGGGGCCGCTGGGCCCAAAGCAGGCCCACATGAACAGTACCAACGAGTACTGTAGTGCAGCGGGTACTGTTCACGCGGTATTGTAGCACGCTGCCGCCGCCGTCGGATTAGATTAGATTAGGGTTTGATTAAATTACTTGAGGGCTAAGTCTTCCCAGGACTATAAATAGAGGGGCTATGTATCCTTTCAATCTAACCAAAAGATATTATCAAATCAATCTATCTCCTCCTCTCGTGCTCTCAAGCCTAGGAAGCAGAGGGGTATAACCTCGCCCTAGAAGACGGATCGCGGCTACGAACTATGTAGCTGAGGTCCAACTACCCAAGGGTTCGACGCCCTTGACATCTGGTATCGGGAGTCAGTCGATTCTTCCACAGCCGCTGCCAATTCTCTCCATCTCAAAAAAAAACCAAACATCGATCCTGATCGCGTACCACCGCCGCCGCCGCATTCAGCCATCACCCCTCGATGGATTTTCCTCAGTTTGATGGGACCTCTGATCCGGTGGCCTTCGTCAACAACTGCGAGTTCTACTTCCGCCGAGAGCGCATCATGGCGGAAGAAAAAGTATGGCTGGCTTCCCGCAATTTCAAAGATGACGCCCGGGTTTGGTTCCTCCAACTCCAGGAAGGTGAAGGCACCCCGGCGTGGCGTCGCTTCACCGAGCTCCTGCACCTGCGCTTTAAACCGACTCCGTGTCCCGACCTGCTCCATCAGGTATCTCTTGGTGTAGACAACACCCTACGCATCCTTGCTGATGTGTCCACACAGCTGGATCGCACCAGGGTGCGTCTCTAGGCGAAGGACAAGGAGGACCGTGAACACCGGGCGGCTGTACGCCTCCAGGCAGCAGCACAGGGACTCTTAGCACGCCGCCGAGCACAGGCTCTTCAGGCAACAAAAGCTTCGAAGGAGCCGGCAGCGTCCTGCTGCTGGTCGGGCGTGCCTTCGCCCAGCGCCCCACGCCTCCAGTGGGTCGGCCGTGACCAGTGGGTCGGCCGTGACCAGGTGGTCTGCCGCGACCAGGGGGTCGGCCACGACTAGGTGTTCGGCCGCGACCAGCGGGTTGCTCCTCGACGCACTCCTGGCCCCCTTCGATGACATCTTCACCGAGCCCAGGGGGCTGCCCCCACAGCGCGCCCGTGACCACACCATCTCATCGCTGCAACAACTCCATCGGGTCTCGTCTGTAATGTTTGCACCCCCTGCAGAAGTCGAGATCTGGATATGCAGCCCCTCCGCATGACCAAAGATGGTCGTCTCCTTCCTTCTAGCACCTGCCTTGGTGTTGGACAGACCCAACATAAGAACGGGCTGGTACCTCCACCTTTCATCTAACAGGAAGTCCGTCGTTCAGCTCTTTCCTTGGGATCCAGGAGGACAGGAGGACATAGTTGCAGTCCAAAATTATATTTTAGTTTCATATTTTCAATGGTGAGCCGAGATGTAAAATGCTTAACCCTAGGTCGCGTCAAATATGTCTGCGGCGATAATACAGCTCGAGGGCGAGCTGGGTCTCCAAGGGCGGGGGAGATGTCATGGGCAGCCAGTAGGCTGCCACCGGCCCAATAGGCCCAAGAGGCAGTAGCTTAGCCGCCAAGTTAAGGTTAGGTAGTGTTAAAGTACAGGTACTGTAGTGTGGTACTGTAGCGCGTGAACAGTACCACGCGTGGAGATTAGATTGATTAGATTTGGTTTGGTTTGTTAGGAAAGAGATAAGTTGGTTTGTTAGGAAAGAGATAAATGAGTTAGGAAAGAATTAGGATTCAGTTAGGATATTTCCTTAGCAGTCAAGTCAACCCGATCTATATAAAGAGGGGCATATGTATCGATTGGAAAGGCAATGAATTATGAAGAAACAATTCTAGTCTCCCTCAATCTCTCAAGCTCTTGGCAAAGCATAAGACCTAGTTATCCCAAAATACCCATCACTATAACACTATCGCTCTTACTTGGTGAAGAATGACTAGTTTTTGAGCAAACTAGCAAAGTAATCGTCGAAGATCTCGTCCGGGAGAGACCTTGTCATGGCAAGGATGTCCCCGAATTGCCCTGAGTCGGCTGGTAAGCCTAGGACGACATCCTTAGTCGTCGGATCAAGGGATGAACATCATGGAGGTTGGGGAAGAGGTTAAAAGAGTTAGAGTAGATTGATTTTGACGATTGGATAGTTGGAAACTCAATCGGTTATATATATAGAGAGAGTGGTCTTATCCCAAAAAGAAACATTTTCAAGCCTTATTTTCCAAGTTTCCCACGGTTTAGAACAGTTCGGATCAGAATCCAAAAGATCAGATCCAAACAAAGTTTTTATTAGATCTGCCAAAAGTCTCGATGCTTACCAGAACTTTCGGGGGTTTGAACTCCCGATGTAGGGATGACCCTAGGAACCCGAATAGCCTTTTCTAGGTTTCGTGGAAGTCCCGACGACCATCGGAACTTTTGGGCGTCGGAGCTCCCAACAATAGAGCATCTTTTTGATGGTGTAACTCCTTCATCTGGACTCTAAATAGGACGTTCCATATATGTTTTTCAAACAGCTCGACGAGGGGAACACAATGGTGAAGTCTGTTCTTGCATTTGAGAAAGTTGACAAAACCAACTTAGCCGATTTAGGGACCCGACTACGTCGACTCTAGCTGGTTCAGCACCCGAAAAACTATTTTCTTCACTTGGGCTTCAAACGCAATGATCCAAGTATGTTTTATGGTCGTCTACGTGATAGGAACTTGATGGTGGAGTTCATTATGCACTTTATACACTTTTGGGTGTCAACATATTCTTGAGTATGCATACATTTATTTAAGCTTCTACTTTAGTGGTCCAAAAAAGATCACACAAAATTCAGACTTTTTTCCTTATCACTCCGTTCTTTTTTTACATGTCACATAATCTTAACTATTAATTTTAAAAAAATCCTTAGAATTTCACAACATATGAGTTCATATGTTATGAAAGTATTTCTTATAGTGAATCTAAAAATATAAATCTCATGTCATGAATCTATATATATTGTTATCAATGGTTAAAAACACGAATGTTTGACTTAGGACAAACCTAATATGATATGTAAAAAACGAAGAGAGTAGTTAGGCTCTTTTGTGTAATTTGTCCATTTAGATTAAAGTCCTTGACTTGATGCATGTATTCATATTTCCCTAGATTTATTAATAATACTAATATTTTAGTGATAGATGATGTTTCCATCGACACTGAGACGTATGTGGTGACTCCAACAATTGCAAGATATATGTATGTGGTAACTTCATCAATCATATGTTGTTCTATTTTTTCAGAATACTCACAGAGGTAGGATTGTGCACGTGTGACATCTATATTGTATTTTGGAAAGAAAAGGCCAATCATTTTGGCATCGTTCGGTTGCACTTTTAACACGATACTATATTGTGGCTACCACTCTCAATTGTGAGAGTGAAACACTGTAGGATGGCTGCTGAAGAGGACTCAATCAGCAATCGAGCAGGCCCTTTTGTTTACGTCGTGTAGGGTGTAAACCCTAGTACTCCCTGTATCTGCGAAAGAATAGAATGACAGTTAAATTTTGTCAAGTTTGTAATGCATATTATTAATATTTACTCACTTCATATTCATAAAGAAAGTCGAAAGTCTACTTAACCCCCTCATCTATTAAGGGTTGTCTACTTGATGTCTCAACCTATGAAACCGTTTGTTTTAGCCCCTGAACTATATAAAACCGGTCAAATTACTCTCTCAGGCGGTTTTAGACGGTGGTTTTGCTACAGTAACAACGGTTTTGGTTTTTCCTTTTTTATTTATTTTGGCTGAATCTTTGAAAAATCATAGTAAATCATAGAAAAATCGTAAAATAGAAAAATTAATTTTGTTGGACTCCACATGAGTAGATCTACACAGAAAACATATAATATCATATGCTTTAGTAGAAAGTTTTTGTTGTAGGTTTAGGTCTATTTTTTTATAATTAATTGAAATAATTCATATTTATAGTTTGTATGGTCTAATTGTAGTCAAATTTTTATGGTGGCTTAATTATTGTATGCTTGAACTATAGTAAAAATTTTATACTCATTGGATCAAGTATAATTTAGTTATAGATTTATTTAGGGTTTATGCTTGTTAAATCTAAATAAATCTATAACTAAGTTATATATGATCCAATGACTATAAATTTTTTATTGTAGTTCAATCATACAATAACTAGGTCACCATAAATGGACCATAGAAACTACAGTTATGAATTGTTCCAATTAATTTGAAAAAAGAGCAGATTTAAATCTACAACAAAAACTTTGTACTAAAGCATACCACATTATATATTCATTGTGTAGATCTACTCATGTGGAGTCCAACAAAATTAAATTTTCCATTTTACGATGTTTCTGTGATTTACTATGATTTTTAAAGATTCGGCCAAAATAAATAAAAAAGAAAAAAACCAAAACCGCTGTTATTGTAGCAAAACCACCGTCTAAAACCGCCTGAGGGAGTAATTTGACTGGTTTTATAAAGTTCAGGGGCTAAAACAAACAGTTTTATAGGTTGGGACATTAAGTAGACAACCCTTAATAGATGAGGGGGCTAAGTAGACTTTTTCCTTTTGGACAAGGTCTATGTCAAATATGGGGAACATAAATCATCAATAACTTTTTAGTTCTTGAGTTTCTAAATGTGAAAATTATATGAATATATTTGTCTTAAAAATACTTTCATAGAAGTGTGTTTATATATATATATATCAGTTTTCTATAAATATTTTTATAAAAATAAGAGGTTAAAATTATGTTTTGGAGACTGTGTCACTGTCCTAAACAACTTTCTTTACGAGTACAGAGGAAGTATGTCTTTAATAAAGTTTACTATAAAAATATGTTTCATAATTAATCTAATGATATTTATTTTGTAGCAAAATTTTAATATTTTTAAATTTATATTAAAATTTAAATTATTTGACTCATCAAACTCATCAAAAAAATGAGAATGGACAGGAGGGACTGATGCGATCCGGAGCTGCAAAACGGAATGAAGATTTTTATGGGCTAACCATCGGTTCGGTCCCATTGTCATATGAAGTCATTAACTTCAGCAGCATATCGGCCCAACTTACTGCAATTAGCCCATCTAATTACCAAGGACTAAGGAGCTAGCCGAACTTAGTGCTACAGCCCATCTAAATACTTTAGGAGCCTGCGTGTGATTTTTCGTCAGTTTATTAGGGCCTGCGGTTAGCTATTTCTTTGCTAAAACTGGCTTACATGGGCTCGTACAAAGCGATCCTTTAAAAAGGTATAAAAAGTTATGTTTATGGATTGGCATTAATTAAATGAATGAAATGTACACAATACATGTAGAATCTCACATTCTATAGTAGCCAGGACGAAGCTGTGTTGTGCTTAAGCGGTGCACATGCACCAACAAAAAATATACAAAAACAATAAATTTATTTAAACTCTCACCATAATACATGTATATGCACCTTAAACCAAGTACACCCTTTCTAGTCTCTAATTTGCTGTAGCTTCACCAAAGTTAGTAGCCAACAAAAGCAGATGTGTGCCGATTTTTGGCTTCTATTACAAATACAGCTTTGCTTTACAAAATCGAATTCAAAAGCAAGTTTTTTTTCTCCATATTTTGGCTTTTGACTAGTAGCCAAAATCATAAGAAGAAACTGATAAGGCTTTTAATAACCCTATTTGCCTAAAAAGAACAGTATGAACAGGGACGAAGCCAGAAAAAAAAATTAGGAGGGGTTGAATGAAAGCTGAAGCTGAAATGCTCATAGAGATACCTGGAACATGTTGTAGACTGCGGCGTGCCCTCGTCCACTAACGTTGCGCCTAGCTCTTTGCCCGCTGGTCCTGCCACCAATGATCGCTTGTCAGCCTGCCCACTGTGTCAGGTTGCTCATCCGCTGGCCGCCACACCTGGTTTGCACGCTCACAGCTTGCCACGTCACTCAGCTTCACGACTAGGTCTAGCTGCTCGCCGGTCGGTGGTCGTCGATCGTGGCCCCGCTAGCTTGCCCCCGCATAGCCGCATCTAGGAGTCGTTGGCCCGTTGGTTGCGCTGCGGCGTAGTCACATCCATCGCCCACTAGGAACTGCGTGACGCCGCGTAAACGGGAAGGCTATAGGGATGGGTTAGGGCGCGAGGAAGGAACACTCTATAGGGATGGATTGAGGCGGTGGGCTGACAACTGAGAAGTTAGGATTGAGTCTTGTGACTTAGATTAATAATTCTCTATGTCTATTGGATTGCTTGCCTAATTAACAAAGAGAACATATGTTATGAAAATCAGCTTCGTGTGTAAACTATAATAACTCTAATCAAGACCACAGGCGATGGTGTGTTATTTTAGCACTTAAACCCATCCACTCATCTCATCCTAATCCAAACAGGTGTGGGCACAGTGGGGGGTTTAAGTGCTAAAATAACTCACCTTCGCATCTAATCATCAGATTAGATTCCTGTGGTCCTGATTAGAGTTTCTATAGTTTGCACAGAAGACTGGTTTTCATAGCATACGTTCTCATTAACAAAAGAGAACATCTTCTACTCCTAATATATTCTAGCCTCTCCTACCTTGTACATCTACCATCTCAGCCCCTCCTACCTTATACATCCATGACTAAAATTTCAACGGAATACTATAGGAATTTAATGTACTAGGTAGCGGTAGGAGGGGCTCGAGCCCCTGCTGCCCCACCGCTGCCTCCGTCGCTGAGTATGAACAAAAAAAATCATGGATCACATCGAACATTTGTAGGTAGCAATAACAATGGAAATTTGGAGAAATAAGAATGCACATGTGACACACGTCTTGAAAACAAACTCAATGGGTGTTGAAAGGACCACGACGTCTATGAGAAGGGGGTGAATTAAATAACTTAAAACTCTACTATAAACTATGACCTCTAATTTCACCTAATCAAAACTTATGCATAAAAGTAATCTATCTAGATGTGCAACTAAGGTTTTGCTAGGTGTGTTGCTATCTCTACCGCAAAAGAGCTATGCAACCTATGTTCTAAAACTATCAACTATCCTATCAACTAAGCTAGGAAAGGTAAAGCACACAACCAAGATAGCAAAGTAAATGTGAAAGTAAAGAGGTGGTACAGATGCAAACTTCCATTCGACGACGTCAGTATTTTTATCAAGGTATCGAGAAGCGTGCAAGCTTCCCCTTAGTCTTTGTTGGAGCTCCTCACAAGGAATCCCTCACAACAGCTAAGCTCCCGGTCGGGTAACTTCATGAATAGCTCTGAACTTTTTCCACATGCAAGTGGGTCTCTAGTTAAGCCACTCATGGCAAAGCTTCTCTCGAACTGCTCCCTACCGTCTTCAATATCAAGCTTTCGGTCAAACCGTCGTGGGCCTTCTTCCCTTCGATACATGGTGGCGACCACACCACAAGCGTGGTTGGTGTGGTCTCGCAAGACAACAATCTCATCCAGTGTAAAACAATGGTGTGTGCAAGCACCAAGAGGTAAGAGATATGCAAAGCTCACTTATCACTAGGCACAACACCTAGAGCAAGAATAAAGCGGTGTCTAACTAGCCTAATCACTTCGCAAAGCACCTATATTAATTACCTAATATTTCACTAAGCACTTTGGGTGGTTAGAGCAACTAAATATGAGTCTGAACTCTTGGTATACTTTTTCGAGCTCCAACTATTTTTATATGTCCCACAATGGGGGTATATATAGAGCCCCAAACGAATAAAGTCATTGGGTAAAAGAGTGGGCTTCACTATGTGGCATTAGACGCGTTCGGTGTCATAACGGCTAGTGAACTGGCTAGGCTCCCAGTCTGATCAAACTCTGGCTGAGTCTAAGGCGTACAATTGGACGCGTCTGATCGTGATAGAGTCTCTCTGGAACGTCTCTGCACGGGCATTCGATGCGTCTGATCAGTACTGTGCAAGCGTGCATAGTTCCATCATCGTGTTGATGCTTACTGCCGCTGCGTCCGATGTCATTGACTAACGCAGACCGAGCTAGGCTTAGCACCTGACGCATCCGATCACCGACTCCTAGCGTTTGATGGTGCTTCCTTCTTCGTTTCTTTGCGATCTCTTGCGCCGTTTTGGTTCCAACCTTGTATCTTGGATTTTGCTTGATCACGTGAGTCTTCTACTGAGCTTCTAAGATATTGCTTGAGGTGTTGATCATCGGACCACCACGTCGCCTTTGTCCAAGTATCTTTTGCACCCTATTGGACTACGAAACAAACAGGGAACCATTAGTCCAACTTGATTGTGTTGATCATCAAACACCAAAATTCAAAGTTAAATGAGTTGAGGTCTATTTTCCTTACATGCGCCTAACAATTATGAAAAAAATCCTTACATGCCATTGGCATAAACCTAAATGCCTTATCTGCCACCTAGGGAACATGATTCCAATTATGTTACTGGTGCTAAATTGTAATCCCTTCCATATCAAGGCAATTGCTTAAGTAAACATACTCCCTCCGTATCGCTTTTAGATGACGTTTTGGACAAGGTTTGAGTCAAACATTGGAAATATAAATCATGAATAACTTTTAAATTATTGAGTTTAGAGATATAAAAATCATATAAATAAATTTATCTTGAAAGTTAGTTTCATAAAAGTATACATATACTATTGTACAACAAATATTTTTAAAAATACAAGTGGTCAAAGTTGCACTTTGGAGACCGTGTCGCTGTCCTAAACGTCATCTAAATACGATACGGAGGGAGTATGAATATTCGGATTACAGTATTGCTCATACTAGTCATCCCAAAAACATAGAGGTGCTCAACAATCCGCAAATGTGCAGCTCGGTAAGTAAAGGTGTGGTGAAGATGGATCTCTGTTCGAGGAACAGGTGGTGTGGGCTGCTAGGCTTAGGAGGAAACAGATCAAATTTGCATGAAACCAAATTCGGATATCACCTTACCACATTTTAATTAGTAAAAACAGATATAGATATTTTTAAATACAAATATACATATGCCTCAGATTTAGATTTCTATTTAGATATTTACTCAATTCAACTCAAAATTCATATTGTTAAATTCAACATGCATGAATATAGTTTTACTAGTAAGTTCATCCATAAATACAGTGATAAAATCTAAGTACACTTCTAATAATCTCCAAAATTGAAGTGAACTATACTATAATGGATAATATTTAATAAAATGATAGATCAAGTGCTGAAATTCTAATAAGAATTGTAGGCAACAAGTAGCCATTTCTCTTTATCGATAAATTATATAAATATACTTTACATCAGTAAATAAATGAATTAAAGTATTAAAATAATTTATAACAGAAAATATATTAGGTTTAAACTAAATTAAAAAAAATACCGAAACTAGTTTAATCTGTATGTACCATTAATAGTATTAAATTTATATTAAAAGTTATTTATAGATATACTATTAAATAGTTTCAATTTATCATTAGTAATATTAAATTTTGATAATCAGTCACTAGTCATGGAGATAAAACTTTTTAATAGATTCACTGTACATTGTTCTTCACGGATATGGATAAATGTTGAATATTCTATATTTTTGTCAAATACAGATTTGGAATCAGATAGAAAAAAATTCCAAAAAAACAAATTAAAAAATTTGGATACATCCATTTAGTATCTTCAATAGAAATGGATACAAATACGAATATCCATGTTACAAATTTTAGCAGATATGGATATTGGATAAATTGGATAACCATTTTCTTTTTCCACCCCTAGCTGGCTTTCCCATCTTCTCTTCACACTTAGTTCCCCACATGCCCAACCTTCTTCACCTCCCTCAACAACAATAGGGTCATCGTTGTAGTGCAGTAGGGTGAGTGGAGCACGTGACATGGTGGTGCAGACATGGGTACGACTCCACACTTGCAACATAAGCATGTATATGGAGTAGGAGGTCGAGCATGGTGCAGCATTGCGTGGCTACCCGGATAAAGTGAGCATGTGCAGTTTCGCGAAGGCGAGGACGATGATGCGGGGGTGGATAGACCATAATAGTACAATAATACAACTTTAGGGATATGAGTGTGCAATTAAAAAATATCAGGACATGTATCGAAACTTGGGATAAGTTTAGGGAACTAAATGCGCAATTTTAAAGTACCAGATCTAGATGAGCACTTAGGACAAGTTTAGTGAGCTAAATGTGTAATTTGAAAATACCGAGACCTAAATAAGAACTCATGACAAGTTCGAGGACTGCCAGCGAAATATAATCTTATATTTATATGCAGTTTAACAAAAATACCACAAGTATAGAATTATGATAAGAATTTTAAAACTACAAATGCTATGAAATCAGATCTTAGTAAAATGGATCGTACTTGATTTAAACAACTATTAAAAAGTTATATGATTTTTAGAGGTCTCTAGGTTCTTTATTTTGCATAAGTGTAAGAGAAAACATAACTTCCCCTAAGCGGACGTAGTGTATGTCGTTAACAATAGTGTCTATTGGTGTTGTCGGCCCATGGGTTGCCAACAGGCTCGTTAGAGAGTTGTAGGCTAACTGTCGGCCTTTGTACTTTGAAAAGGCTGAGTTTTGCAATTTTAGGAAAGTAGCATTTAGACAAGCAATTGTTTATTAAAATAATAAGATTTAGAAAAAAAAGAAACCATATTTTGGAACCATGTTGTTTTAGATTAATTAATCGTATTTTAAAACTAGGTATTGTGACTTTGATTTCAAGCACTCTATATATGTATTGTTATTTCAGTACTGTCACTGGTATATTTTATTGAGTACTCTATTTTATTCATTGAAATAATTGTTATGAATAACAACGATACGAAGAACACAAGATCAAACCACAGAGACACACAAGATTTAACATGGAAAAACTCTCCCAATACGGAAGGTAAAAACCACGGGCGCCAGCCAGCAAACACTCCTCATTATTATCAAGAGTTGGGTTACAACGCCGTATGGCGGCTTACAAGCGAATCGATCAAAGTGGAGACCCTAACAGGGTATATGTACCGTACCGCGGGGAGCTCGCCCCCGGCACCCCCCCAAACGTCCTCGGAGTCGCATCCAATGGGCCGACTTCAGACTCCGCTTCGCTCCATTAGATCGGCCAATATAATGTGTAACTGAATTTGGAACATATATAACAATGATATTGAGGTCCTTATGAGTTTCTCCATGAAATACCTAATTTCAGTATGTTTGCTTGAGCTTATAAGATAGAAATCAAGTCTACATTGTAGTCATGGAAATTATCAACCGAACCGGGCTTTTTTATACATGGATCAGGGTGTGTAGCGCCTTAACATCCTTATATAGTTGTAGTCATGGAAAAAAATTTCTATCACATCGAATGGTGCGGCACTAGTTTAGTCTATTAAAAATAGATTAATTTTAAAACTAATTACATCGCCATACGAGAATTAACAAGACGATTCTATTAAACCAAGTTAACCTATCATCAGCAAATATTTACTATAACACTATATTATTAAAACATGGACTAATTAGATTTAATAGATTCGTCTCGCAAATTTACCTCATGCTAACAAATTAGTTTTTTAATTAGTACTCTGTATATTTTTAATAGATTAAACTATGACCACAATATTTAATGTGTGAGAGCAAAAAAAAATTTGTCCTACAAATGAACACGCCCTTAGATTACTCCACACGGCTAGCAGAGCAAGCGAGCAAGCAGCTAGGACAATCGTAGCACATGTTGACTTGTGATCCGTTGCGTTGACAAAACCTTGCAGAGGAGAAGAGAAGACATCCCGTTCGATGTTGCATTGATGATGGTGGATACGTGGCCTGCACAAAATCAAGCTCCCCGTAAATAAAAAGTAAAAAAAAAAAAAGAGAGAACCGGTAGGCATCGTGACGGCCACGCAGCGCCCACGACTCCACACGCCGCACCGGCCCGAGACTACTTTTTTTTAAAAAAAATAATAATGCCGTGTTGGGGTCAACGGCCCTGCTGCCCCTGGCGTCTCCAAAGTCCTCTTGTTGAGCGGCCTCAGCAAGGATTTCCAATCCAATTTTCTTCTATTCAGGCATTGCTGTGGGAACGCAGAACGCTGGGTCCTGGCACCGTCAGGCATTGGCTTGTCCGATAGCCATTGGCGCCACTCCGCTCCACTCTGTTGGTCGCGTTGGCGTCATGTGTGGTGGGGCGTGGGAAAATGCGGTGCCGGAGCGGACGGATGCACTCGGTCTAGCTGACAGGAACGATGGGTTTGGTTTTGTGAGAAGAGGGCAGGCAGCAGAAGCGCGGGCGCGGCGCAGCCACGGCGCCGGGATCCCGACGCGCTACGTACGTACACCGTGGGAGTTGGGACTGGGAACGCGACACGCGCACGCCCGGATCCAGCCAGATCCGTCCGGGGGGGGGGGGGGGGCGTTGCCTCCCATACTGGCTGCCCGTGCGCTGCTGCTTTCCGGCTTCCGCTGCCTCCGAAGCACCGGCACCGGCACCGGCACCAGCCACAGCCAGCCAGCCATCCAAACACCGCCCGATATCGCGGGCTCCGTGTACTCCTAGGCTCCTAGCCGATAAGTTAGGCCTCTTGGGTTCGCGGACGAGCTTAGCCTGGCTCGCATAGCAAGAGCCTGATTCTGGGTAGCCAGGCCCAATACATACAAAAACGTGGTGTTTAGTTGTCTGTATGCACAAGACAGGTTGAGCTGAGAAGCTGTTTGGTTGCTCGTATGAGAACGAGTTGCATGAGATAAAAATATATAAATAATCATCATCATGACATTTATTACGGACAACTATTATCGAATAACACTTAGTTTACCTTAATTCTCCTTAATATACTTCAAAATATATTAATATCATTTAATATATGCTAATAATATATTAATAACGTCATTAGATGACTAATTATCTGCACCACGCGAGTCTGGCCCGGCAGAAACGGCCGATTTCTACGTTCCTCCAGAGCCAGGCTGCGGGAGGAATCTTGCACGAGCAGAGCCTGACCAGACAGATACGCGAACCAAACAAACACCTGTTCTCGCATCTGTGGAGCCTGGCTGAGGGGTGGTGCAGCCAACCAAACACACCCTTAAAGTTTAGATCGGAATTCACCTAGATAGTCGATAAATATAAATTCGTCTTAGAGTTTTCAGACATAACATATCATTTTTTTATTAATTTCTTTTAATAGACGAAATATAGTTTTTAGGGCCTGTTTGGTTTGTTGCCATAACTTGCCACGCCAGACCTTCGGCAAACTGTGGCTGCCACAGAAAGTGTGGCGAACAAAATCGAAATCACACTTGTGGCAAAGTTTGACACGAAAATAAGTCTATGACGTGTGGGACATGGTGCTAAGAAAGTATGGGGCGTGTCATAGCTGTGGCAGTAAACCAAACGGCTGCCAAAAGTGTGAGACATGGTGCTAAGAAAGTATGGTGTGTCATAATTGTGGCAGTAAACCAAACGACTGCTAGAAAAACTGTGACACGACGAATCTGTGGCGTGGCAAGTTCTGGTGAGCAACCAAACCAAACAGACAGACCGGCCACCGAGTGCGGCCTCGCTGCCGGACTCTTGCGTTCCGTGAGGATGGATCATGGACGATGCAATGCACGGAACTCCTTCCCTGCTCTGGCACCAACGAAGAGAAGAGAGAGTCTTGGACATCCTGCACGCAAAGGCAAAGGCAAAGACACATCCCATCACCGTAGTCGTACCCTACCTTGCCCGGCATCTTGCGCTTGGTGGTTAGCTCATCCGTGGGACTCGTGCAGCTGGCTGGGACTGGCCCTCTCGCACGTACAGTACGGTTGATTTCCGTTGGCGTTGCCCTCCTCTGGGTCGAACTTAATTGTCGCGAATTTTGCTGGACGTAGGATTTAGTTATCTAGACACGTGTCAACAATCTAGCAGGGGGTGTATAGGCATTTGGGTGCACCCGGGGTGCATCCAATTTATTTCCGCTGGGTGAGGCTAAGGTCAATCTCAATGAGAGTTTCATGTGAGTTTCATTTGCATTAAATAGGTTGCCACGTAGGCATATTTGATGACATGACGATGTATTTAAGAAGTGAGAGAAGAAATGAGTTTCATCTAGATGAAACTCTCTTGACACGATTACCAACTCTCTATGAGTCATGAAATTAAATGCATATGAAACTATACAATGGAGAGTTTCATTCAAGTTTCATTTTATTTCGTATGACATGGCAGTCTTGGAAACAACGCGATAAAACTCACCACTGAGATTAACCTAACTAATCCTCACTTTATACAGCTCATGCTAATCTCATCGGGCCATGCATGATTGCTCGTCACCTCACAATTCTGTCCCCCAATCATTGGCATCTCCGATTGCTCTGCCTTTTTTTTTTAACTAACACAAACTCACGCGGTGACCGCATTTTCTTTTCCATTTTTTCCATTCTTCATTATCGCTTTATTTTGGGTTGCTAAAATCTCTCGATTAACTTGTGTATCGACCACAGAAAAAATCTCTCTCTCTCTCTCTCTCTCTCTCTTAATTAGCGACGCTCCCAAAAAAGGTGGGTGCACATCGGGAAAACGGCATCAAACTGACAGAGTGGGCCATGGGCCCACTGTCAGAGACAGCGGTATGCTATTACTATTATTATTTCGAACAAATCAAGCTCTTTGGATCCAATCCAAATAATAACAATAATATCATGTACGTACGCACTCCATCTAGGATAACCACTAACTAAATACCATGGTTGACCATCTCCAGCCATAAACTGTATGCTTATGCACGTTCCTGAAGCAACCGTAATCTTGCCGCAATTTTTATAGACATTCACTTCCATTCCACGCATGATGATAATATAATTTTTTTTAACAAAACGCATAAACCACCCCAATGTCTCCTCTGGCATGGCCACTATCCGTTCCACGCCCAGGAGGACACAACAAAAACAGGCTAGATTCAAGACAACGCATCCTTTTTAGAGTACCTCTCATCATCGCCTCCTTTTCTTTCATCAATCAATCAATCAATCAAGGACAGAGTTGCCAAAGCTAGTAGAGCAGGGAAGGAGTTCGTTCGTGTTTGACGCAGGAGCATTTCGAGGGACGGACAGCTCAACTCTCAAGTCTAAACTCTGGAGAGATCTGGCGAGGGAGCCTCCAGCTCCAGTGCATGGCAACTGCCAAGGGCTGCTCGTCGTAGTCGTAGGAATCAAAATCAAATATCGGCGTCAGGAAAGGTGAGAAATAAAGGGCCAATCTTTTGCTTCTTGCCATCTTTAGCGCCCCCTTTCATTCCATCTTTGCAGCAGCAGCAGTCCAGCAGGCCCCCTTTCATTCCATGTTTTTGCAAATTTTCTTTTCCATCTGTGGGGGTTGAGATGATGAGGAGGAGGATGACATGCGCCGTCGCACGGTTCGATGGTATTCTTTTCGGCTCTGCATCTAAAGAAGGTTCAAAAGCAAAGGAGTCTGAATCTTTTTACCCGTTTCATTTTTTTCCCGTCTCGTCCTTTTTCGACCGCTCTCCATCTTTATCTGCATGCCATGATATAGCCATGATTTAGTATGGAGTCGTCGCCTCCTCACAAATCACAATCCCCTCAAAAGCAGCAGATCAGAGCGCTCGTGCGGCATAAACAACAGCAGCATTTCGCCAAATTTCTCAGCATTGTCTCCCTCAGTCCTCACCAAGCACAATATTTTTTGTGAAAAAATACCGCATCTGCCGCAAGACGACACGGCAGTTTCGAATTTAAACCTGCGAATTTGTCACCCGTTTCGATGGATTTGTCGTGTCCATTGCAGCAGCAGTTGGGCGAGGCCTTTATAAACCCATCTGTTGTTTTGTGCAGCGCCCAACTGAAGGCCAAGGCGTGACGGCGGAAGGCACACGAGCGACGCCGCCATGGACAGGGACAGCAGCAGCAGCAGCACGTCGGTGTCGGTGTCGGTGTCCGACGGGAGCTCGGAGGCCGGGGAGCGGGGCGGGTGCTGCTCGTCGCCGTCCACGCGGAGCGTCGCCGCCGACGCGGCGGGCGACCTCAGCCGCACCGTGTCCGACGTGTCCACGTCCTTCTCGGAGCCGTGCAGCAGCAGCGTCGACCACAGCGGGCCGTTCGAGCGGACCGCCGCCGCCGCCGTGGCCAAGCTCGTCGCCCGGTCCCCGGACTCCGCCGCCGCGTCGGCGTCGCTCAGGCGGCTCAGCATCAAGCCCCGCGCCGACGTGCTCGACCGCCGCTCCACCGACGACGGTACGTCACCGGTTCTTGCTTGGTACACGGATCGATCGTCACCGTGACGGCTGCCGCGTCTTTGCTTTACTCGACCGACCTGGGATGTGCGCGCGCAGAGATGGAGCTCGTGAAGGAGAGGTTCTCCAAGCTTCTCCTCGGCGAGGACATGTCCGGCGGCGGCAAGGGCGTCTGCACCGCCGTGGCCATCTCCAACGCCATCACCAACCTCTACGGTAAGCATCCAATGCAGGCAGACGCGGAACGTTTTTCATGTACTGGGCTTCTGCCGTCTTCATCGTTTCATCGGTTTTGAATGAATTTCGCAGCGACGGTGTTCGGGAGCTGCCACAAGCTGGAGCCGCTGCCGGCGGGGAAGAAGGCGATGTGGACAAGAGAGATGGACTGCCTCCTCTCCGTCTGCGACTACATCGTCGAGTTCTACCCGTCCACGCAGACCTTGCCCGATGGCACCAAAGTTGAGGTCATGGCGACCAGGCCAAGATCGGACATCTACATCAACCTCCCCGCGCTCGAGAAGCTCGACGCCATGCTCATCGTAAGATCACATCCCTGTTAGAATTTCTGAGTGTCAATAGGCTCGGGATTGCGGTGAACAGTAAGTGTAGAAGTGCTTAAGATGGGTAACAGTGAGAGTAAAAGACAAGAGAGTTAAGGTTTCGACCATCTCCGCCCTTGGAGCTCGATCCAGCGTCCGCCATGGAGTCGAGAAAGCCGGGGCGGTGAAGTGGTCCTCGTAGTAGAGGAGGGAGCAGTCGGGGTCGATGCAGCGGCGGAGGAGGACTTCCCGTCACTGGCTGCGACCCTAGGAGATCGAATTAGGGTTTGGGGATGTCGGTGGGGGGACTGGCGGCTCAGACGAACCTCGTGTCATGTGCCTTGGCCCCCACCTCCCTTTTATATCCGCAGTGTGACAGGGGCCCTCCAACCATTAATGGGTTGGGCTCCCCGATCAGGAGTAAAAGGCCGTTGGGCCTAGTTGTAACTAGGGAGATCAATACTAACAATCCCAACCAATTCATGCTCCGTTGATTTCAATCGCTTGCTTGGTCCTCATCATGATCATGCGCGACGGACGGTCTCGTGCAGGACATTCTGGACAGCTTCCAGAAGGCGGAGTTCTGGTACGCGGACGCCGGGACGAGGTCGTTCGGCTCGGTCACCTCGTCGTCGTCGTTCAGGAGGTCGGCTCACCGGAACGAGGACAAGTGGTGGCTGCCCGTGCCCTGCGTCCCGGACGCCGCCGGCCTCACCGACAAGGCGCGCAAGGACCTTCAGAAGAGGCGCGACTGCGCCAACCAGATCCACAAGGCCGCCGTCGCCATCAACGGCGGCGTGCTCAGCGACATGGAGGTGCCGGAGTCGTTCATGGCCGTGCTCCCCAAGGTAATACTACGAAGCAAGGCATCCCATTCCCCCGTCCCAATGGAACAGTATAATACAGATCTCTCTCCTCGCGATCATGGTGTTCATGGCGATCATGGTGTCCGTTCGTTCGTTCGTTCAGAGTGGGCGGGCAAGCGTGGGGGACTCGGTGTACCGCGTCATGCTGGGCGCCGACAAGTTCTCGCCGGAGTTCCTGCTCGACACGCTCGACATCTCGTCGGAGCACGACGCGCTGGCGATGGCCGACCGGGTGGAGGCCGCCATGTACGTGTGGCGGCGCAAGGCCAGCGGCAGCCACGGCAAGGTGCCGTGGAGCAAGGTCAGGGAGCTCGCGGCCGACGACGACGACGACAAGAACGTGACGCTGGCGAGCAGGGCCGAGAGCCTCCTGCTCTGCATCAAGCACCGCTTCCCTGGCCTGTCGCAGACCACCCTGGACACCAGCAAGATCCAGTTCAACAAGGTAAACCCAAGCTGTCTAATCTCACACTGGCATTTCCAGGCACACAAGATCATACGTACTAGTTGGCATTTTCATCTTCTTTTCAGTCATCTGCTCATCAATCATCATAGTACTCAATAGACAAAGGCATAGTAGTTATCTCTGCACTGGACTTATGTTCTTGATCTGATCAGATGAACTGAACTGACAAAATTTTCAGGATGTTGGGCAAGCCATCCTGGAGAGCTACTCAAGGGTGTTGGAGAGCTTGGCTTTCAACATTGTCTCATGGATCGATGATGTTCTTTTCGTCGACAGGTCGATTAGGAAATTGAGTGACAACCTGAAGCCCTGAGTTCTTCATCCTGCACTGGAGCTTCCCAGCAAAGGTTTTAGATGACTGTTGGTGAAGCTGCAAAAGAAGAGTACGTGACTGTAGCGTTAGCTAGTAGGGTGATTTTGCTGACCTAGAGAAAATGTAAGCGCTAGCTTGCAAGAATGCAGAATGCAGAATGCAGAGTGTGTCTGACCAACAGTGAATGCGTATGGAGTGTGTTTTGATTTTTTTCCTGTCGTTTTATTTTGAGCTCTCGCCCTCTTGTCAGTTGTCACAGCTTGGTAACACGAGGATGAGTAAAAAGGGATTAAAGTGTTCAATAGTATATGATTGGTCTTGGATCTCTTTTAAATACCGTGCTTCTCGCAGCACGCAAAGCTGCACAAAGCCATCCAGTTATTAAATTAAACTCGCGCGTATCAGAGTTTAGTTTTGGAAACACGGTGAACTGAATTTCAAGATCAGGCAGTGACATTCCAAGAGATAACTTGTTATTAAGGGCCTGCTTTCGGTATACTTTAATTCACCCTAATCTAGGTAGAGTGGCTTGTTTATCTGTATCTGTATCCATCTCAATCGTTAATAGATTGATTGAGGTGGATACAGGAGTCGAATCCAGAACCTGAGTAGTGTCGTCGGGTTCCTCTAACCAACTGGCCTAGATGCCCTTTGGCTCCAACAAGTTCTAAGATCGTTAAATTCAAAGTTCGAAACAAAAAATATGCACAAAATACAAAGCTGTGTTTTGGATGAGAATAGGGTAGCAGCTTTCTCTATTACAGTTGTTCATAAACTTGGGAGACCATAGGAAATCTAGTTTTTGACATAGAAAATCTCTTGTACAAAACCCTAGTGCACACAAGAGAAATTCAGTACTCCAATAGTGGTTAGATTTTTGCTTGCTTTGGGCCTACTCTCTTCATACTCATACTAGTTGTCGTTTAGAACAGGTACGGTCTTCAAAATACAACTTTGATCTTTTGTTTTTATAAAAATATTTATGCAAAAGTGATATATATACTTTTATGAAAATATTTTTCAAGACAAATCTATTCATATAATTTTCATATTTGCAAACTTAGAAACTTAATAGTTATTGATCATTTATATTCTTAATGTAATATGGATATTGGGGAAATATTTATAACCCTTGGCGGACCATTTAAAGGGTGTTAGAGCTTACTAGAAGTGTTGAGGCATGTACTCTTGTACGTGCTCAAGCCACAAAATGTTTAAGAGAAGATTGGTGCAATTAAAAAAGAATTAGTCCGCCAACTTGACATGCATGTACTCCAATAATTAGTTCGATACAAAAACAGCAAAGACTAGAACTGCTTTCTATTGTGTGCAGTATGCATGCAGAGTTAACAACTTGACATAGAAAACAAGATTCCACAATTCCTATACTTATACTTGTCCGCATATGTTTGTAATGTGCCCTGCTAACTTATTTCGATGGGTCCGCCCGGCCAGCAGATTTGTATGTGGACGCGGTCAAGCTGTGACGGCCGGCAGATTCCTTGGCCTTCTTCCTTTATATGATATATGATCACAAGTGTTCAACGTTATTCAGGAGTCTGCATCCTCTGTCCAAGGTGAAAAGGTCCTGGCTTCAACGTTATTCAGGAGTCTGCATCCTGTCCATCCAAGGCGAAAAGGTCCTGGTTCCTGAGTCTGAAAACATCCTGATGGACAACGTTGAGCTGGTGAGAGCATCTCCTGAGCGGCCTGATCAGTTTGTGCATTATTCAACCTTGTATGAAATCTAACTTCTGTTTCCGTATATGGCCATGTTCTATTTAGTTTTGAAGTTTTTTTTTTTTTTTTTTTTTTTTTTGCGATCAATGTATCCCTTTTGCCAAAGCGGCAACATCTACCCATCTATCTATCGGCTAATTACACCAGAAGTCACTTTAGTTTTTTTTTGTTCAGTGGCATCATACATATTGCTCTGTCCTCCTTGCAGGGCCATGGTTCCAGGCGGCTACAGCTAGGCGCGCCTAGGAGATGGTACCGCACCAAGAAGATTTGGCTGGCCATCGGCCTCGCCGTCACCGTCGTTGTGATCCTCCTCATGGTCCTCATAGCTTGCCATGGCTTCAAATGTCGCTGATCCTTCAGGCCAGTGTTGTTGCTCGCTCGCTGCCAACGGACGGAAGCACACAATAATCACATGGCGATGCATTCTGCTAGATGTTGTGGCGGTCTCTGATTTATCCTCCCTGTGTTCTCCTCCCGTTTTGATGCACCCTTCCTCCCGGTAGTTAGGTGTGTGAACGATTCACAATTTTTTTTTTCTCCAACGTGGCTTGGCATGGTATCCATTAACTAGAGGTAGAGTTTTACAGTACAATTTAAAGTTGGGACAGTAATTTTGTGATTACCGAACCCAACACCGGCAGAGCTCATACATACAATTGTGATGATAACAAAATAACTAACTACTTTGTAAAAAAGGATCAAGCACAATGACAAACAACCAACTCGGCGGCTAAAGAGCATCGTGCTTCAATCCAATGAGGTCCAGTTCCATGGTCACCGAATCGAAATCAGCAGCCAAGCAAGAGCGCCCGAAGGGCCTCCTGTTTGAAGGCCGACAACGGGGTCGTGTTCTGGGCTTCTGGCTCTGCGGCTCGACTCTTTGGCTGCAGCCGGCGCCTGTCGTGTCCGCGGCGAAGAACGACGGCGAGACGCCGCCGCGGTACACCGTGGCGGGCTTCTCCCTCGAGCGCGGGCGCGGCACACCGGTTGCCGGGAGTTATGCCTGCTGGCGAGGCGATCGATTGCTCCGGCCTCCGGGTGGAAGCTGACAGCGAGACGATACACGGGCCTACTGGGGAGGACGCAAAGACGGAGACACGGACGATGACGGAGACATCGTGGACGGCGGCTGCTTGCTGGGCGAAGCGTTGACGTGGAGGTGGACGAAGCGCCGTGGCTAGCCCTAGGGTCGCCAGATCCGCCGGCGTCTGGGCTTGGCTGGCCCCCGCCGTAGGGTGATCGCCGGCCTGTTCGGCTACACAGGAGATCTGCTTAAGGTTCTTTCTTTTTGATCCGTTCACTACAGGGTTTGAGTAGCAGAAATTCATTTAGGCCTGTTCGGCTTATGGTTCCGTGGCAAAACACTGTTTCAGTTGATTTGTATGAGAGAAAACACTATTCTATGGTTAAAAAGTAGGACTGATTATGGCTGATAACCTCAAATGAATAGGCTAATTGACTGCAGATATGGATGATACGAGAAACGAAATAGTGCTCCAGCATACAGAAAACATGTCGTTTGATTAATCATGTATGTTTTTTTTTTCACATTTACACACAAAACAAGCCTATACAATAAGCGCGATCTGATCACGCCGAAAAGTGTACGCATCACACATGCACACAAACTCTCAAATCTCAATGGGCAAGAGGAAAACTGCAATGCGCTTCAGACTGCTGTACACTTCGCTGTTCAGAGGCATGGCTGTGAGTTCTGGTGACAGACCGTGCCCAACTTCATCCACACAAACTGCTCAAATCTGGAGATTTGCTGCAGCTAAACTTTTGTTCTCATCCACGAGAATCATTTCCACTGTGGTTACACACTAGTATGCTAGTAGTAGTAGCCCATCATGTTATTCTGCCGCATTGAATTGGTTATTGTCAGCACGAAAACTCCTGTATCCTACTCACTATACTCACAAGGCACCAATCAGAACTTCAAATCCACAAATCAAAGACAGTCTCATCTATCAACTCATCCAATACAAACTCCCAAATCTCCATAATGATCCCTTCAGTTTTCGATCTAATGTTCATCCACGTCTCAACTTCCAGATCCCTCTTAATTATCTGCTCTAGAGTACTTGGAAGACTATATTGGATATACCCGTAAACATATCTATCAACTTCTGTGATGAGGTTTTCTCCTACTGGAGGTGTCCGTATGTCGTGTTTTAGAAAAGCTAGCCAAGAAGAGAGTCTAAAATGTCTCTCTTGGATCTCGGTTAGAGCTTCACAGATACAGTCAAACAGAAGCTTTAGATCATCTGTTTCATCACCCTGGCTCTGTAGTTCTTCAAACAAGCAGGGGCTGATTAATTCATCCTCTAGGTACCATACCTCTAAATTTTGTTCTGCACACAACTCTGAGAGTTCTAGCACCAACTTTATGCAATCCACCCTGACACTCTGGTCCTCCCAAAGGAGGTTAACATCCGGTCCATTATCTGGAAAATACAGGGTCCTTTGGAGACCATGCAGCTCACCTGTATGCCATTAAAAAATTAACCATACAGATATGTAGAGCATTTCATTTTGTATCAGCAAAACTGAATAATATTACGTAAGTTTTACCGCTTGAACTTACATTCTTTTTTATTTATGAAGTCTGGACTGCCGATATCTTCAAAGAATGACTCAAGAACAGATACTGGACTGGGCTTCTCTTGCTTTTCATCGCTTTGCTCAGGAGAATCATCTGAGATTAATTTGGTTGATGCTATTGGTTCTGGTGTTTCTGGCTCTTGCTGCCCCAATTCTTCAACTATGCCCTCAGCAGAAGTAGGGGACATTTTAACATGTTCTTTTCCTTGGTTTATTTCTTCTAGTATTTCCTTTATGAAACATGGGACAATTAGAAAAAAAATCACAAAAACAAAAATATGCATTTATTTAAGCTTACTTGGCATGAATCGTCATTGCTTTGTTCTGCTGGAATGGACTGTCCGTTGCAAATGTTTTTGCCACAAATGAATTTGTCAGTTCCTTCGATATACAGAGTGCCTGGCTCATCATAACCATGTCTTGGTCCTGTCCAAAATTCTTGTGTTTATTTGTATTCAAAGAATAAACATGCATCATTCATAGCATCAAGTGAATTACCTTCTTGTGCTTCATTCGTGTAATATTCTTCTTGAACTGTCATCTGATCATCAACTGCTGCACTAGTACAGCGAGCAATGCTTCCTAAATCCTCTTGTGACTGGCCTCTCTCTTGTGTGCATTCTTCTCTCTCAACCTCACATGCAACATAAACATCTGTTTCTCCAGGTGAAGGGTCAAGGTAATCCTTTCCCCTCAGACTACTCCTAGGGGTTGACACATTCCCATGAGGAAGTGAAAGTATGCCTTCCAAGGATTTTGAGATTTGAACTGCTGGATAGTTTACAGAACAGTCATTATCTTTTAGCATCTCTGTTAAGTGCCTCTTGGCCTCTTCATAGAAGATAGACGCACCTTTTGGTGCTTCTATATGGCCACTGATTTCGCTTATGCTCCCATTTTGCTGCTTTTGCATACTGGTCATGAAAGGTTTGATATCATTCTTAATGTCTGACTCAGACTTGTTTGCCAAGCTCCCTTCAGGGAGATGTCTAAACTCTTTATTAATTGCAATAACAGAATCTTTGACCCTATGTGGGTCTCCTTGAAGGTCCTCTGGAGGTGCCAAATTTCTTTCTCTTCTACTCTCACCAGTCACAAATCTGAATCGTTTCTTGACTTCCTTAATTGAAAACTTTGAGTTTTCCCTTCCACTGCATTCAGGAGCATGCGATGTACATGGTTGTTGATGTAAAGTTCTTGCAATAGCTGCTTTCTGATTAATCCCTCTTTCTGGATTTGGCTTCAGAATAACAATTTTGCTAACAGTCTGAGTTCCGTCAGTTGCCTCAAGCATCTGCCTTTTATTTGATTTACCCTTCCTCCAGAAGAACATATATTTTCTCTCTTTAGCCTGCTCTTTTGTAACCAAAGGATGCTGTTTTGAGTCTCCTCTTCCTCCAACAAAATTTGTCTGTCCATGAATTCTATTGGGCTCTAATCCAGCAGCCACCTTACTATTTTCATGCTTTTGGATACTGTCAGCTATATGTGGATTTGGCTTCTGAAGCAGCTTCACGAAAAGTTCATTGTTTGAACCCAGTATTTCCAATGCATCCTTGAATTGTTTGGATTGGGCTGCCATGGTCTTAGAAAGATTATTCTGGTCAGATCGCTTAACATCATTGCCCTCTTGAGATTGCCCACAGCCAATATTGCGAGGCAGATTATTCAATTCATTGACCTTTTTATGGATTAGGGACTTCAGTGAAGGACACAATTCATTCTTATTCTTGCAATCACTGTGTGGGCATTCATTGTGACAACTATATATTTCACCTAGGAAATTCACCAGGACAGATTCAAGATCATATTCTTCAGCATAATTCAAAACCCCAGAATCCATTGATGGAATTGAAGGCGTAGAGATTCCTGCCTTGTGATAGGAGTTATCTGTCGATTTATTTGTATGCTCTGAACTCCTATCAAGAGAGGCAGCACTTCCCAGGTTCGCTAATCTTCGCTGAACCTCATCATTTGGATTTTTCTTCAGCAGCTTTACTTTTCCCAATTCATCCTCCATAAGGTTTTTGACTGTTGGTTTCTGCGAAGTGCATTCTTCTATGTTCTGAATGAGAAACATAAAAATCCTTAGATGCATTCGTATGTTGAAGAAAATTGTACATTGCAATGTGACAGAAAATTTATTGGCTAATTAATTTAATTATTTGAGCTAGTTCTGATAATGAAGTCCCTCAAGCATAATATGGAATTGACATACTGTCCTAGTTCCTAGATAACGAGCCTGATTCAGCATTGGTGGTTCACTGCCTCACCGTTCATAAACTAGAGACTTCTTACTTTCTTTGCTTGGTTAAAAAAAATGTAGTCTTCAAAGTTCAAAAGGTAAGACCACAGTGTAAATAAATTAGATTATGGTAACTAATAAAAACATGACTAGGTGGGTTTGCTTTGCTCCTCAAAAAAATACTTGTTTGTTCATGCAACTTACATCATCTTCTTCTATCTCGTCAAAATCCTTAGGCCTCCTTGCTGAATGCCCCCTCTCTGCAAAAATAATGGCCCATAGTCAGAATAATTGTCCGTCAATTCCCTAAGTTGACAGAAAAATAGTACTGCACACTATTTTTTTTTCTGAACTCTTTTGGCTAATTCTAAATCGTACACATCAATTCCCTAAGTTGACAGAAAAATAGTACTGCACACTGTATTTTTGTTCTGAACTATTTTGGCTAATTCTAAATCGTACACATCAGATGTGATGTTTGGTCTTCCGTAGCTTTAGAAATCAATGCAATGAGTCAATGACTGGAGTAGTTCATGAATCAAATCCACGTTGCTATCTTGCAGGCTGTGATTTTGGATTGTCAATATAATATGCTGGAACAACCCTACCAATGTAACCAAACAAATGCAAACTGAACTTATCAGCAAGCTTATCAGCCGTACTTCTATTGAAACAGCCGAAATCAGCTGTAAATAAGTTCAAGGAAACAGGGACAAACATATACGTAGCATGTTTTGTGGCATTTTCATGGATAACAAAGTGAATTTATTGGAGCTATAGCATCTGTAAGTTACCAAACATCTTTCGCTACCTTGAAGTGGAGCTCAAATAGCTATGCCTGTACTGTTACAATTACCCTAGTCTATCTATCTATTAGTAAAAAAAAAAAAGATGTTATGGAAACTGTGACTACTGATTAGTGAAGAAAACTTACCACTGACCTCCCGGAACGTATGCCTCCCGCTCAGCTGCTTTGCATCCAGCAAGAGTTTGGGGTCCCGGAGGAAGTAAAGCATGCGCATGAGGCCCCACACACAGCCCACACTGTCCTCGTCTTGTGACGCAGACCGCCTGTGGCCTCGCCTTCCCATTTCTGATGATTTGTTTTCTGTAGCGGAAACGACCCTTTTGTTTCTTCTATTGATTGCTCAGTTCATGAGGGAGATCGGCACAAGCTGCACACGAGATGAACACTGCATTTGAATGGAAAAATAATTCATCAGCTTTGTTTGGACAGGTGATAGCAAAGGGCGCAAAAATGGACTTTTGCAAGATGGATGCAAACAGCTGGCTGCCAGTGCCAGGCTCCAACTTTCTTTCTATTTTCTTTACTCTTGATTGATACAAATCTCTGTTCAAACAATCCGGCTAATCGATCAATCGAGCACTAAACGAGGGCAAAGGGCGATCCAAACATTTCCAGATATACAGACACAAGGGGAAAAAAAACCCCCGATGGAACCATATCAAAACATTGCTTGGGGCACAATTTGAAATTGAACGTATTTTCTAAAAATAATGAAATACCAAATCAGCCACCTAAAGTCAGTATATTGATTGGCACGGATAGCAAACATCAGATTCGTCATACAAATAATAGCTACAGCGCAACTGCAACACCAAGGAAGAAAGCTAGCAGAAACACCTTCCAAGCAACAACACCTTGTAAGCAAGGAACAAGCCTACCTGAGCAAGCACGGCGGAATGAGGGAGCTTCACCGGGCGGCCTTTCTGACTCCACTCGTCTCTATTATCCCCTTCTCCCTTTCCCTCTCTCTCTCTCTCTCTCGGCCGGCGGGACGAACACCCATCCAGAGTCCTCAGTCCTCGCAGCATCCCGCGGCCATGTGAGTCGGCGCCGGAGCCCGCGGCCCTGAGCTGTCCATCCTTCTCCCTTTCTCTTCGGCGAGGAGGGGAGGGAGGGAAGGGAAGGAATCGGAGGAGGCTTTTCTTTTCTTCTTCCGCGGTTAGCTAGCCTAACTAAAACTAATCCAGGTCTCGTCTCGGTCACCTTTTTGCCTTTGCTTTGCTTTCTTTTGTTTCTTTCTTGCTCTCCTCTTCCTTTCTTCTCTTCTCCCCCCTTTGCTTTGTGGAATGGGACGAGCAGCGCGGAGCGCACCGCACCGGGGCAGCTGAGTGCTACAGCGCTACGGCAACCCACCACATGGTCATGGGCGGCCGGCCATCGCGTCGCACCAGTCGATGTAGATTAGTGGACTTTCAGCCGAGTGCGCCAGCCTTTTTCCACCCGCAGGAAAAAGCGGTTAGTATTATTCGTAAGCGATGGCTGCAATCAGGGCTGGGGATCATGGTTGCGTGTTAAGCATTACTCCTACCCCTACGGTAATCCTACAGTAGGAGGGGAAAGTGAAGAATATGGGCATATACTAGTGACATGGTTTTCGGATAATATTATTATTATATAGTACAGTATATTGTTAATGATCAAAATCATATTATATGGCCATGGCAGGAACAGCCTGAAAGAAGCCACCCCGTGTCGTCTGTCAAATGCCGAGATGGAGATTGCGCGACACTTTCTCTGTACCCGGACGATAGCTCGGCTCAATGCGCTAGCTATCTATAGCTAGTAGATAGAATTTGCGTATCGACGACGAGTAGTGTCAATCCAAAGTTTGTTACCTGTCCGTCACGAACCGGTTGTTGTTCGTCCGAGAAAGAGACACGCAGAACAACCTCTCCTTCTGTTAGCTGGTCTGTCTTATTGGTCATTGTATAATGTTTTTTTTTCTATAGCAAAACAGAATTAACCGAACAACCATTTTACCTCTAATGCTTAAAGAATTGGTTTCCATGTGAATTTTGGATCTACGAACAACTCTACGTCGGTTTAGATATCAAGGACTAATTACTTTCTTCGTCTCAAAATAAATTAACATTTAAAGTTTACTGGGATCATGTTTTAAAATTTGGCTAGATACAAAAAAACATAATATTTACGAAATACATTATAAAACATATTTTTATAATATGCTTATTTGAAGCCACATAGTTTGGTGTTTTTCTATAAAGTTAACCAAACTTAAAATAGCTAGACTTATGGTAACTTTAGAAGTTTATTTATTTGCATAGAGTTTATTCTTCACATAAAGTTTATTAGGTTTACAATATCCAAGATAGTGGTGGTGGGGGGGGGGGGGAGGGTTGGATGTCCTCCCAAATAGGTGGGTTAATTGGGCACAAGTGAGCTATTCTATTCAACACAGTATAGTAGGATTAAACAAGTCCTAATGAATCAGAAGATTTTCGACCAAACAGCCTTGACATTTTTTTGCATGTGTTAGAACAGTGGAAATCTCCAACGACAATATAGAATTGTAATAATTCCATGTGATGGGGCTTCTTGATGTAGGAGCTCTCGTATGTTTCAGTGACAGGCTAGACAGCTCATTTTGCAGGAAAATAAAATGTGACGCCGATTATTATTGGGTGCCGGACAGGAGCTAGTGGTTTGGATGGGATCTACCGGCCGGGTGGGTCCCTGTTCTTCCTCGCTTTACAACTCGAATCAGATTCGTCAAAAGAGACAGGGGTCTCGCGCGCTGTCGTCACGCACGAGCCACGACACCCGGTTCGGTGAGTTGGCCAGCGACTGGATTTTTAGCTACAACCATCTGCTCTGCTAGTCTACTAAAACCACTGCTGATCGGCTGCTGATTACTACAGTATACTGTTAATTAATCGCTTGCGTCCCACGGAACGGAACGGAAGGAAGGAAAAGCGCCATGGGCTGTTGTGTGATGCGGGTGGCGATGCCAACGTCCAACTCGATGGCATTCATTGTTTTCTTTTGACAACAATGGCATTCATCGTTATCCAAAAAAAAAAAAAAAAAACTCGATGCCATTCATTCATGTGGCGTGACGTATCAGATGGAGATGGAAGAAACCTTTTGGCCTCATCTTCGTCGCCACGGCTTTTGGGGTTGGACTTTGGGTGGCCGGCCTAACGAGTACTGCGGACACTCGAGTACTAGTGGCCGAATCACGGCTGTTATTTGTCGCGCTTCCGGGACCAAGGCCAGGCCATCCATCCTACATTTTGGGTTGCGTGCACTGCCGGAGAAGAGACTTTTAATTCGTATCCACATTTAAATTTAGTCTTAGCTAAAATTGAATTTGAAATTAACTATGCATTAATCTTGATTAGTATTACAAACCCAGACTATAGTGTCTACATTAGTCTCGATTTGGTATTTCTAACTCGGACTAAAAAAGTCTTGACCCTTTAGTCCCAGTTGATAACATCAATTCAGATTAAAGGGTGACCTTTTAGTCTCTCATAGTGTTATCAACACAGAATAAAGGTCTCTCACCCCAGGAGTAAAGGTTCATCACGAGTGAATTCAAGAGGAGAATGTCCAAAGTCGTGTCACATGTCTTGTGTAGCTGAGTTGATAAGTAAGTTACACGTGAGACGAGAAATCTTGTGTTTGAATATCACGAAGCGCAAGAGAGATTTTCTAGGTTTAAATAGTTTTTTTTCTTGAGGATGAGCTTTGATCCCAGTAAAGTGACTCGAGACTAAAAGGCTGGAACCTTAGTCCGCAGTCCTGGTTTGTAAAACTGGGACTAAAGAGGTTTCCCAATCAGGATTAAAATACATGTGTCTTGACGCTGTATCAAATTGGTGTTGATGTCTGCTTTTCATTCCCCCCACCCCCACCCAATTATTATTATATAGTTTGGTGGTACTGTACCTATAGGCTACAATTACTACGGATATATTCCCTCCATATCGGTTTTAGAAGTCGTTTAGGACATTACTGTACTTACCAAGATGTCATTGGTGGTATTTTTCTATGTTTGTCTTTATTAAATAAGGTTGTGAATATCTTCTATACAAAATCATTGCTAGTCCAAGTGGTTAGGAGGCCATGTCTTGAACCTAGTGAGCAAATTTTTGTTGCTCGCAAATTTGTATGGTACTGCAGATTTTGCATGGTACTGGCCTGTTCTAAAACCGACATGGAGGGAGTATACTACTATCCTCCATGGTCTTTTGCGGTCTAATTAATTTGGGCATCCTTAAACCTCCTGAGAGGACAACTGGTAGCTAGCATTTGGCCATTAAATCTCATAAGAACTATTAGAAAAGGAAAAACATAAGAAAAATCCAACCGTATATGCATGGTACTCCGTACTCCCTCCATTCTAAAGAAAGAATATAATTCTAGAACTGAAATAAGTTAAAGTCTAGAATTGAAATAAGTTAAAGTCTTTCTTAAGTTTCATTAAGGTCCCGTTTGGCAGGGCTTCTCCACCGGCTCCTAAAGCTATTTGGAGCCGTTTTGTGCAAAATGGGATAAAAACCAAACGGCTTCATCCAAGAAGCCCCTAAAATTACGCTCTCACAAAGAATTTGTAGAGTCACAAAGAATGTGTAGAGGGTGAAGCCAAAAATAGAGACTTCACTCGGCTTCACCTCGTCGTATGTGAAAGCATGTTTTAAATGGCTCTACACAGAGAGCTGTTTTGCCAAATAATTTATCAAAATGGCTTCAGCTTCATCAATGAAGTTGTTCATGAAGCTGAAGCCAAAAATAATGGCTTCACTAATGAGTGGAGCCGTGCCAAACGGAGTCTAAATCTATAAAAATGTATCGTCGTTTTATCTCTAAATAAATTTACTATAAAACATATATTCCTTATAATTGATCTAGTAAATAATACTTACTCAAAATCATATATGTTAGTATTTTTGTATAAAATGTAATCAAACAGAAGAAAAGTTTATTTCTGAAAAAAATAAAAATTACATATTTTAGGGCTTTTGCTATTTATTTATCGATAGATTTTTTGGTACTAAATGTGTCAGATTTTATAGAACACCACTTGGATATCACGTGAACACAATAAAACATTACACGGATGGGACGGTAAGAATTTCTTTGCTGCGCCCCTTGAACTGCCCGGCGAAGTGAGAGCTGACGCGGCAAAGAAACTGTGCATTGTCATGCAGACCAGGGCAGATTTTATTGCCGTGCGTCGTCGGTGCGCGCTTCAGACAGACAGACACCATCATGGTCATGGCCCGTCGTCCTCTCTCCTCTGCAATTGCATCGGACAGGGCCCTGAATCATGGCCAACTGGCCAAGCCATGCATGCGCAACTCGATAAATCCTTGCTCCCGAAGAAATAGACGCGACGGTAGTGGGCATCGTGGGCCGCGGTGTTCTGAGTTGGCTTCCATCGACGTACAGTCGTCTACTACTACTGTGGCCACGCGTGCGGTGCCGGTTTTCGGGTTTCGAGTTCTGCGGGCGGATGCTCTTCTCATTCCCCCATGGGGAAGCCGGCAGGGGCACGAGCACGACGCACGCTCGCTTTGGGTTTGGTACTTTGGTGGTCTAGTATCTTTTGCAATGCGTCGTCTTCTCGACGCTGGCTGATATAGGAATCGTGTCAGCATGCGTGGCAAAACCTTTAATTTTCTGCACCTGTAGTGTGCCGGTCTTGAAGTGAGTAAAATGCTGCTACTGGTGATCTATCTTTGGACACTGAACTTGCTCTGAATGGATGCGTTATATATGTCGATCTTTTGCCGTGTCTCGCGATATACTTATGAAGCTCAAATTATATGCTCTGCGGCTGGTTGGATGAGTGTCGGCCGGACGGGTGATCGCGTGATGATGATGCCGTGGCCCGTGGCCACCCGTCCCCTTTATTATTGGATGTACTCCGTTACGTACCCGTAGCAATTACTCCTGCATATACATACTGAATGCCAGTTCTTTCAGCCTAGGGCGTTCCGGTTTCCTACCTTTTCTCTCGGTCACCAGCTGGCAACTTCCAGGCAGGGCGTCACTAGCTAGAAGCCTAGAATCTGCTGACTTGTGCTCGCAACAAGCAATGTTCTCCTGGTGAAGCAACCGTAGATAGTGCTAATAATAACGTGCGCGTGGTCTTAAGTTCTTTTATCCTAAAATATTTCAAGAAAAAAAACTTTATTCTATCTAAGGGGGTGTTTAATTCCACACCAGAAACTTTCCAGTAACTAATTACATAGATTGCGTTAACATTATGAGATGATTTTTAAGCCTAACTAGTTTATAATTTGATAATATTATGCTACAATAAATATATATTAATAATAGATTAACTAATCCTAATAAATTTGTCTCATGATTTTTTGATAAAATATATAATTTGTTTTTTTATTTATCTATTTTTAATAGACTAAATTAGTATCCTAAAATCTAATAACACGTGGAAACTTTTCGCCCAACCAAACTGAAAGGTCCTAGTTTGGTTTTGGTAATTGAGTGACAACTTAGGTGGACTAATATGTGTTTGAAGTAAATTACACAGGTGATTAGTCCATAGGTGATCATGTGTGAGCAACATATGCCATAGAGGAGAATTGGCTTGGAGGATGTTGCAATGCTCATGCATGAAGATGAAGAAGGAGCTTAATGCATATGTGACATGACATGTGGTCATATGGCTAAGATGAAGAAGATCAAGGCAAGACTTGGCTTGATGGACCGGTTGCGAAGGTGAAGGGCAAGTTGAGGCTTTGAAGCCGTTGGTACCGAGTGTCGGGAGGCTTAAGCAAGACTTGGCGCCGAAGGACCGAAGCGATGGTGAAGAGCAAGTGATGTCAAGATCGATGGACCATGGAGGCCATGTGATGATATGAAGTGGATCATATCATTTGAAGATAGGTTGGTGCATGTGTTGCATCAACACCGAAGGAGATGGAATGGAATGCGCAAGGCAAAGGTATATTTGTAGGGCATTTCATTTCACCGGTCATAGGTGTGTAGAGAAGATTATGACCGGGTTTAGGATAGATGGCCGTACTATTAAGAGGAGCAAACTTGTTTGCATATCGGTCATCTAGTGCCACTTGAGCGATCTAACTTTGCGATGTTACTAAGATCGAGTGGCGTGGTGAGAGCAAGTGAAAATCCTTTGAAAATTGTTTGTGAAAATGCTAACACACATGCACATGATGTTGTACACTTGTTGGTGTTAGCACATTTGCAAAGGAGGAGTTGTTGGAGTTGGTTTGGATCAAAACAGAGAAGAAAATGGAGTTTTCTGTGTGTTGTCGGTGGTACCGACCCTGGGTTGTCGGTGGTACCGCCCATAGGTGCTGCGTGCAGCCTTCTCTGTAATGGGGCGTTTTTGGCCTGGCGGTGGTACCGCTATTACCTCGGTACTACCGCCGGCGGTGGTACCGACCGGATGGTCGGTGGTACCGTGGCCCTGAGGAGTTTCGCGAGGCTCTCTGTAGTTTCTGAAAATGGCTTGCCGGTAGTACCGCCATTACCTCGGTACTACCGCCCACGGTGGTACCGACGCAAGGTCGGTAGTGGCTGGTTTTTCGCAGAGCTCTCTGGTCGCGGCGATTTTGGCCTGGCGGTAGTACCGCCATGACCTCGGTACTACCGACCTCGGAGGAACCGACCAGGGGTCGGTGGTTTGCCTAAATCTGCGCGATGTGAGGTAACGGCTAGTTTGACTAAGCCGGTAGTACCGCCCAGGAGGGGTCGGTACTACCGACCGGAGCGCAGAATGCCCAGTGAAGGGGCATAACGGCTAGTTGGCCGTTGAGGCTATATATAGTCGTTGAGGCCGGCTTTGGGCCGGTGGTTGGAGCACTCCAAAGCCTTGGTGGCTTGTGTGGATGTGCTTGGGAGCCCTCTAACACACATATGCTTTAGTGCTCATCTGATTGTGTGAGAGAGTGATCCTAGTGCGTTGCTTTGAGAGATAGCATCGAGTGGCACTAGGTGTTCGAGTTGCAAGCCGGTGGTGCTTATTACTCTTGGAGGTTGCCACCTCCTAGACGGCTTGGTGATCGAGTCTCCGTCGTGAAGCCCGCGTGAAGATTGTGCGTGGCTCCGGAGAAGGATTGTGAGGGGCATTGTGCTCGCCCCGCGGGGATCGCGAAGAGCAACTCTAGTGGATTGCGCGTGTCATTGAGTTACCCTCACTTGTGGGTGAGTTCTTGCGGCGCTCGAGTGTCGAGCTAGGTGTGGTGCCTATTAGCCGCCGAACTACCAAAGTGTGTGGTCGACACAACGGGGACTAGCTTGGTGGCAACCAAGTGAACCTCGGGAGAAAAATCACCGTGTCAACTTCGTGTTCATCTTCTCGGTGGTTTGCAAACTCCTTTCACTAGCTTGTATTTACTTGTTCATATACATGTGCTAGTGTAGTTGCTCTTATGATTAGTTAGCTTGTGTAGCTTGCTAGTTACCTTCCTTGCTTGTGTAGCATAGAAGTTGATCCCATGAGTGACTAGTTGACTTGTAGTCTTGCTAGTCACTTTGCTTAGTTTGTGTAGCTAAGTTGAGCTCTCTAATTTGGCTTGTGTAGCCTTGTTATTGAGCATTGCTAGTGAGCTTAGGCTTCGCGCTTTTGCTTAGTGGCATGTGTAGGAGCTCCCCGGTTGTTTGAGTACTAGTTGCTTAGGTTTGTGTAACCTTGCAAGCTAGAATTGTTTAGGTGAGCTCTAGCTAGCCCGACACCTTATTTGCATTGTTTAGGATCTTTTGTAAGGTGTCATAGAGTATAGGTAGAGGGGTGTAGTCTTGGCTAGACCGATAGTTTTTAATTCCGCATTTGTTTCGGTTAGCCATTCTACTGCGATTAAGTTTAAGTTTTTAAAAAGGACTATTCACCCCCCCTCTAGTCCGCCATCTCGACCCTTCACAAACCTGGTGCAGGACGACAGGCCAACAAATAAACAGCCGCGTGCTGCATGCTCAAGGACGGCACGCGTACGGGGAGCGCATGGAAAGAATTGAACATGACCCCTTGACCCAGGGGGTGGCCGGTGGCGGTGGGTGGTTTGGCCTCGGTACTTTGGTAGGTGGGTGACCTAGCGCGGGGCACCGCAACAATTGCATCCAAGGCGACCCTGCATGCATGCCAGTGTGCCACTCTCCTTTTGATGATGAAATGAAACGTGCCTATGCTTTGGTGAGAGGACATCTGAATCTAGAACCGTGCATGCCCAATTTTCGGGTCAGTCCTAGCTCATAAATAATGTCAAATTATGTCCCCTACTCTTGCTTGCTTGATGTAGTTACTCCAGCTTGACCCTGACTGCAACCGGTTCTTGCTCAATCGCTCGGCCGTCTAAGTCAAATGCGAAACATGTATTATGCCCAGTGTCCACGATAAAACAAAAAAAAAAGGAATTGTTCTTCGTTCGGAAAATAAAGAAAATAACCAAACTACAACTAGTACTCGTCTCCGGCAGATGCTACAAAACTGAAGGGTACAGACGACGACTGTTATATGGTTTAAGTACAGTCTACGAAATATACAGCTGAACGCCATCGCATTAGACACTACAAAACTGTAGCTGAAGAGGTACACATGATTGTGATCGTCTAGATGAGGATCTTGGGAAACCATCATTTGTTGGGAATGATCCAAGGTCCACTAATTCAGTTGCACAGTCCAGTCCATCCAGTCCTCGGTTTGACCCATCTGAAGACTCGTCAGTGAAGTGTATAGCTGCTGGGACACAACGCCGACACCTTGGTGGCCGTATTCCACTCTGCAAAGTGAACTCCCTTTATGTAATGATATCATTGCTAGATAGTTCTCCAGAAAGAATAACATTTATTTAAAAGAATAAGTTGTAAGAGCCATAATAAGTACAAATGTTCAAGTGATTCGCTCTAGTATATAATGACACCATAGTGTTCGTTTATCAGAGAGTTGATATGTGAGGGAACTTTAGCCAAAAAAAAAAAAGGTTTTTATTTTTTCTGAAAACAAACAAAAGGGTTTGTTGAACTGTTGACATTCAATCAGAATGTAATAGGGATTAAAACATCAGCATATTGATTTTGGCAGCATTGCTTTGAGGCATCACCTAGACATGCAGGTCCTCGGTGCCACGGGGTTCTAGTTACACCGGCAAGCTTGGGAGGGGTTGCATAAAAAATCCAATAATATAGGCAATAGGGGCACAACACACAGAGCAACCAACACATACACACCACACCACAGGGCCTCCAAACCATGTTTAGCATTCGACAAGGACAATGCTGATGAAAGAAACTGACATTTTGCAATTAAGGCAGAAACTGCACAGCAAAAACAGGTCGACAAATGCCAGTATACCGAATACTAACACAAATGATCAATGGAGTGAGAAATTAAGCGAGCAGCCGCTTCAAATGGCTCATGGCTTGCCTCGTGTATTTAAGGGACAATGCATGATAACTACTGTTAGTTGTCTTACGCAAGAAACACAATTAAGTTGATTTAACTGCCCGTTTATTTCAATGAAAAGCTGAGCTCTCAAGAAAAGAAAATGTTTCACCTTTTCCCTTGATATGTAATACTCCCAACAGGAGACACGACAACAGCGGTTCCTGTGCAGAATACTTCATCAGCATCAAGCAGTTCATCCACCGAAACGAGCCGCTCCTCAACCTTGCAAGAGAAACAAAACATTAATTAATATTACAACAAAAGTTTTAACTTATGCATTGACTTTTGGTCATGGTTTCAGAACAATGTCTAATTTCATTCACTTAATGATACAGCCTATCTATATAAGTAAAAGAACAAATTCATTCTTGGTAATATAATACGGAATATAGGTACCCCTGTTAATATTCAGTCATGGATATATAGAAAAAAAAAGACTAGGGGCTCAGCCAGTCAGCCTCCTGCCATATGTAATGGCATCTTGTGTAAACCAGGAATCCAACCACAGTTGCTAGCTCCAACTCTAAAATGAGCTAGCCAATATGGATAGATGGACCTAGGATCACTATTTAGCGTTTACTATCCCAAGACCACTGCTAACTTAAATAAGCAAAGGCATTGAAGCAATATAAGAAGCTCTCACCTCCTAGATGATTTTTCAGTTCATGGGAGCGGCAAGTAATTACCTGGAAGCCCTTACTCAAAGCAACGTCGATTATACTTTTCCTTGTGATACCAGGTAATATTGTTCCTTTTATTGCCGGGGTAGAAATAACATTGCCCTGGTGCAGAAGACGATAAATGGAATGAACACGTCTAAGTAACAGATAACATGCATAAGCTAGCCCATTAATTTGCTGAACTAAATGACCTTAAGCAAAAGTAGGCACATCATCTTCTATACACTATTACAAATGCAAGCAGCAGGAAAATCGATGTAATCACCAGCTGGTTGTCCTTCAGTAGTTCTGCAAGGTTCTAAGCTGCCAAGTGTGGCTCAACCTATTACTAGGTGCAATAGAGGTTGACCAGGTGGCACTATATCCTATTGAACAGCCATGCACAATCTGTCAAAGAACCTTTTATATTGGGTAGTAGTGCAGTACTGACCTGTAGACCAACCCACAAATCAATGTGTTACAGACATGCTTCTGGTTTCCATAAGGTGACTAGTCACAAAAGGTGTATGCATGGTAGTGGTAGGAGGTTAAAATCTTCAGTCACAAACATTTAGCTCTATATAGAAGGACTTACACAAAAGCCTCTTATCCTACTTCACCGCAAGAGCACACTTGGGAGTTGAGATACTAATGCGGTTATCATGTAACTACTCATAAAAGATGGTAGGATGATCGTTTCAAGACAGATGTAATTCACCTAGCATTGCAGCCTTGCAGGCATGAATTAGGGTCAAATGAGATAAATTTGCAGTTATCATGTAACTACTCATAAAAGATGATAGGCTGATCGTTTCAAGACAGATGTAATTCACCTAGCATTGCAGGCATGAATTAAGGTCAAATGAGATAAATTTGAAATAGGTTAACAACCAAGCTTGGCTGATTAGCTTTCAGAAATTAAAACCATTGGACCTGCTAAAACCAAGATTCAAGAAAAAATAAAAAGGTGCTGGCAGTTTTACCTTGATAACAAAAATATTGCACGAAGAAACTTCTTCTAGGTACTTCTTGTGAACAGCGTCCAAGTATAGGACATCAGAATAGCCCTTTTCCTTTGCAATTTTCTGTGCCATCAACACCTATGCAATGACAAGAGCACATGATGACAATCCAGAAGACTATAGTGCTTAAAATCTATATGTATACAATATCAACTTTTTGCCATGGAATATAGCAAAAAGTAATACTCAATGCATACCAAATTATAAGACGTTTGACACCAAGTTTGACCACTCGTCTTATTCAAAATTTTGTGCAAAATATCACTTCTTTTGTCGTGACTTTGTTTATTAATAAAAATTCAAGAATAACTTAAATTTGACTTTGTTTGCATAAATTTTTTGAATAAGACGAGTGGTCAAACTTGAGGACAAAAAAGTCAAACGTCTTATAATTTGGGATGGAGGGAGTAGTCATTAACAGATAACAACCAATCATGATTCATGAGATTGACTGAAATGTCAGGACATAAACAATCACATCTAAGATATTTAACGGGGAAAAAAGAATGCTCCTTGAATGTTGATAACAAAATACTTGAAGGAAATGAAGTGTGCTTATGCCACATTATAATGAATCACCTTTTTGGCATTTTTCAATTTGAATATTTGAAGCTAAAAAATAACTACATTAGTATGTAATAAGAAACAGCAGTATCAGGGAGCAAGGTTGGAGAAATAACAGTGATGTAGCTTCAATAACTTGAGCAGCAAAGTAGAATAGACATATTACCGAAGCATAGTTTCCTATGGTCTTCACACCTCCAGTACCACCAGGTGCAGCACGATGGAACTTGTCTTCAACTATCAAATTTATCGGTGCTAAACCTTCCTGCAGACACCAGTGAATATATTCAAAATCAGCAAATACTCTTTAGGTTGGCACATCAACATGCAACAACTCCATAGGCTGGTTCATCATAAGCCAATAACACTATAACAGTAGGTAACACCCTACCCAGTTTGGAATTTAGCCTATGGTGGCACATGTGCTTGTTAATGAAATATTGTGGAGGGTTTAGTCTCACCTTAGTTGTTTAGAGTGGGTTAGACCAACATACAAGACTTCTAGAGTCCATCACACCATCCCCGGGTTAACCCTTTTACGTGAAGCGAGGACAAAAGCGTAAGTGAGATGGTGGTAGGTGTGGTTCGCTCAGCGTGCACAGTGGATCTGAGCAATTTGGACTCTGGGGTGTTACAAATGGTATCAGAGCCGACCTTCGTGGCCATGGACGCGAACATGGAGGTTCATTGTGCGTGTAGGCCTTGCGGGGTGCACGGCATGGCACATCTGTCGGCAATGTTTTCAGGTCGTCCGATTAATCGCGATTAATCACGATTAGTCGTCCTGGTCGCCCCTGGGGTTCGATCAGGAGGTCCGACTCGATCAGGTCGACCAGAAAGCTGGTCGTCCGATTAGTCGTCGACTAATCGCGATTAGTCGTCCGACCAGGACATGGACGACCAGCTTTATTTCTCTGTTTTGGGCCTCTTTTAACTAGGAGGGCTGAGGTCTAGTGGGCTTTGAAGTTTGGCCTGTTAAGAACTTAGGGTTACACTGAATATAGGAGGCACACACGGAAGAGAGGCACGCAGGGACGGCGGCCGCAATTTCCCCCACGCTCGCGATTTCACTTCCCTGTGCACGTCTTCCCTCCCACGCGCACTTTTCCCTCCTCCCCGCGTGGCTTCCCTGTCTCCCACCTCCTCTCTGGTTGTCTGCTCTGTAGTGAACACTAATGCAGTCTTGATGCTTCCTTTATTGTATATAATATAGTGTATATATAGAGGTATATATATAGGTGTATGTCCTGATATATATGGACGACCAGGGTCGACCAGGGACGATTAATCGGCCTGGACGACGGCTAATCGCGATTAGTCGTCTGGTCGGTCCCAGGTCGACCAGGTTCGACCAGCCAACCTGAAAACATTGTGTGTCGGCACTAGAAGCGCGGGCGCGTGTGCTAAGGGGGGAACATTCCTGGTCATCGTTTGCCCGGTTGAGGGTGTGTTGGGCCGACGAGGACGTTGGGTCCTTTGAGAGAGGGGGGGGGGGGGGGGGGTATATGTAACACCCTACCCAGTTTGGAATTTGGCTCATAGTGGCTCGTGTGCTTGTTAATAAGATATTGTGGGAGGTTTAGTTCCACCTTAGTTGTTTAGAGTGGGTTAGACCAACATACAAGGCTTCTAGAGTCCATCTCACCATCTCCGGGTTAACCCTTTTACGTGAAGCGCGGACGAAAGCGTAAGTGGGATGGTGGTAGGTGTGGTTCGCTCAGCGTGCACAGTAGATCTAAGCCGTTTGCACTCTGGGGTGTTACACAGTACAACAATAACCATAATTCTAGTGGCAGCATAACTTTAATGCCACAGCACAATGCCACGGGACACATAGCACATAATTTATAAAAAAATACGTCAATATCTAATGATTATTTAAAAAGTATTATTTTGCAAAAATAGTGGAATCAGAATTTTAAAACAAACAGTACCAACCTTAAAGTAGTTCCCAACAGGAGAGACAAATATAATGAATGTATACTCAGGAGCAGGTGCAAGACCAAGAACAGCCCCACTTCCCATAAGTAAGGGCCTAATATACAAAGAACCTTTACCGGTCGGAGGAATCTGAAAGCATAAGATATTTGATAACCAATTAAACCAAGATCATAAGTAATGGGTATAGCACTACAAAAGTACCCTAACTTTGTATCCAGTGAACTTACCCATCTCTTATTTGCTATAACGGTTTGTTTTACTGCATCAATGAACTGCTCAACAGAAGGTGCAGGCATGCACATCCTCTCAGCACCTATTCGCATCCTCTGAGCATTTTCCTCTGGCCGAAATAATAGGATGGATCCATCAGTTTTCCTATACGCCTTTAGGCCTTCAAACAGTCCCTATAAATCAGACTCAACATCATTTTGCCGCAAGCAATAGAGTATATATGCCTTCAAAAGTATTCCGTTTTCAACTAATCTGATCTACCACAGAATATATGAAGCAAAGAGATCTAAAATCTTACTAACCTGTCCATAATTTAGGACTCCAGAAGATGGACTCAGCGCTATAGGTCCAAAAGGCACCATTTCACCCTCAGAAAAATTCCCATCTGTCCCGCACTTAGCAGTATACATAAAATCAGTTTGCACCATCCCAAAACCCAGGTTCTCCCAGTCCAAATCAACTGTTTCAGATGTTTGCCTGCCAAGCAGTAAGTGCCATGACATCAGAAGATCATAACTACATCGAGGACATGAACACAATCGCGGACAATTTAGTGCAAGAAAATATCGATGACAGGTACTCCCTCCATCCTAAATTATAAGTCATTCCAAGAATCTTAGAGAGTCAAAATTTATTTAAGTTTGACTAAAATTATAGAGAGAGACACTGAAACTATAACTAATGAAGAATCTAATGATACCTAGCTAATCATAAATGTTATTGTCTTATCTTATTGTATAAATTTGGTCAAAGTTAAAGAACTTTAACTCTCCAAGATTCTTGGAATGACTTATAATTTGGAACGGAGTGAGTACATGCCAACCAGCCATGCTATAATGGAAATGTCATACGTGTAGTTGCTGGCTAAAGAAGCTCTGCATGCCCTTACAGGTCCAGCCTTTAGTGGGAGTGACGAGATCGAATAAAGACGATTCTTAATCTGCACGAGCAAAAAGAAAAAAGGCACTGCAGCTTAGATTATAAAACGCATGGGCATAAAAATACTGACCACTCCGTTGATTTAACACCTCGGATTCCCCTCGTACCAAAAATTCCCCACGTCCCACTCCCGATCAATCACCAGATTCCACGCAACCACACCAAAAAAGGCGTCCCACGCCTTTTCGAACAGGCAAACACAAGGCTAACAGCAGTACAGCAGGACCTGAATAGACGGCGCCGGTGGCGGCGGCGAGAGAAGGAGCCGGGCCGGCCGCGCGACGAGCGGCGCGGCGGCGAGGACGGCGCCGTGAGAGGCGACGCCGTATTCCATTTTCCGCAAAGCTACGCCGTGCAGGTCGTGGGAGGTTTGCTCAGCAGGGTCTAGGGTTCCCTGCGGCAGCGGGAGCGGCGGCGGCGGCAGAGGTGGGAAGTGGAGGAAGGAGACGATGTCCAAATCGTACTGGAATGGCGAGGGGGAAACGGGTGGTTGCGCGGATAATGATCGGTCCGATGACGTGTGGCTGCGTAGGTTGCCGAGTGATGGGGCCCATAGTTGCCTGGACCGACTAGTCAATGGACGAGAGGCGCCTAAACGCCAAGTAATCCAGCAGGCGGCAGCAGCGGAGCAGCCCAAAAGGTTTTATCCACAAAATGGTTTTGTGGCAAATGGACCCACGAGCCGGTTTTCCCGTTCGTGGCTGCGGTGGCTTGGAACCGAGCCATCCAACCTTTAACCATGGTTGATGGAGTCAATCATGCATGTCGTTGTTAGGCACCGGCCTCCGGCGGCTCCACTCGTTGTGCTCTTGCTATCGTCACGTTGGAATTTGCAACGAAAAAAACATTGATGTCATTGTTAGTTCGTTAGTGATTGTTACATATGGACAGTGGCCTCCGGCGGCTCCGATCCACTCGTGTAGTGCTCTTTGCTATTAGTCACGTTGAAACTGCTATAGCTAGTTTAGGGTTTATATAACCCATGAACACTTAATAACTTGTAAGAAAATCTTTACCTATAACAAAAGAAGCAAAACATGTGGGATAAATTCATCTAAAATTTTAGCATAGAACCGATCCACGTTTATGTTTAGTTGAAAGGATAAGTTTATCTTATTTTTTTTGGCACTATTAGTAGGCGTCATCTATAAGTCTTTTTTTTTCTCAACATAGCCTCGTCTTTTTCTATCTGTGCATTAGCAAAAGCAGACATGCTTCCCAATCGCTCCATTGTGCTTCCCTTCCCCCATCGGCCTACAGAACTTTCACTACTCGAGGCCACGCCAATGACATGCCCTCCCCGTATCACTCAGACACATCTTGGGTCACCTGCGCTACTAGGATACAATTGGCCCCCGCATGTCCATACACACCCTAGAGCAATGCTTGTCCATCCTTGCGCCTTCCTAGTGTCGGTCATTCATTCGATAGAGGAAATAAGATATGTTTGGTGTGGCTTCCGCACATCATTGGCTCCACCAACTCCGACAATGGAGTCAATGGAGCCGCACCAAAAAAAAAAGGCATGACAAAGGAGCACTTTTAGCTCAGAATAGGTGGGGAGGAGCCATTTTCTCACACAACAGGCGAAGCCATGATTCTAGGCTCTGCCTCCAACTCTAGCTCTGGCTCTCGCTACAACATGGGAGCACGCAAAGTGGAGCTCGCCAAACAACCCCGTAGTTTGGACAACCCAAAATTAGAGAGTGCACACACATGACACATCCAACCCAAAGTGCAAGAAGTTTGGATTGGAAGGTATATGAACATTGTGAAGGAGAAGAATTCTGACATGGATGATGTATCGAACCATGACCTCGAGCATCTAAAATCCAATGCAATAAAACAAATAAGTCCAGTCATCATGACACAAATAAGCAAACTAGAATATACCTTACTCGGGATCCACGAGAGGAATAAAGTCTAATAATATCATCATTGGGGAAGAATAAGCTGGAGCAATATCATGCCAAATTTTTTGGGGAGAATTAGGTGTATGACCTTGGAAAAAACTCAGTTTAGGTATTTGGCCTCTTTTTTTTGAATTTGGTTCTATGGCCTCAGATCAAATTTTATTTAGGTGTATGTCTTTCCGTCCATTCAGACATGTAATGGTGTTAACTCGGGTGGTAAAAAGACCATATTACCCCTGACAGAAAAAAGAGAGTTTTATTTGTTCATTGTATATATTTTTTGTACATTGATATATCCATATTTATATATATGGAAATGGGAATATTTTTTTGTATAATATTCCCATTTCCATATATATAAATATGGATATATCAATGTACAAAAAAAAATATACAATAAACAAATAAAACTCTATTTTTCTTCCAGGGGTAATATAGTTTTTTTATCACCTGAGTTAACACCGTTACATGCCTAAATGGATGGAAGGCCATACACCTAAATAAAATTTGATTTGAGGCCATAGAACCAAATTAAAAAAAAAAGAGGTCAAATACCTAAACTGAGTTTTTCGAGGGCCATACACCTAATTCTCCCAATTTTTTTTTGTATGTAAACCATAAACTAAGCTAATACTACTTTCTCCTGTCTTAGCTAGCTGCGCTTATGAAGCGCCTAGAGGTCCGGGTCGACAGAATCGATGTAGAGATGAAGTCTTGTCACAATGACACAAGCACATTTACTAGTTATTTAGGGTTGGTTTGGTTAAACCGTGGTTGTGGGGAAAAACTGATGTAGGTTGTGAGCTATAAGAAAGCTATTGTAGACTATAAGCTATAGAAAAACTGAAAGCTATTTGGTTAAATAAGTATAAAATATACCTCATATCGTTATTTCTCATGAAACAATTATAAAAGAGTTTTTTTTTTATTTCACCTATTTTGAAAAGCAGAAATCCAAAATACAAAAATAGGGTCAAAGCAGCTTTAAAAAATGATTATGGAAGAACATAAAAATCTCTTGCAAAAACAGTCTCTTTGGTTGAGTTTTTTGCTTTTAGCTTCCATCACCTGTTTATGAAAAAACCTCTTCAAAAACAGCTGTTTATAAAAAAAAGAAGCCTCTTCTAAAACTAAAAATCCAACCAAACAGACCCTAAAACCAGCCCAGTAACCATTCCCCTTCAGCTTTCCAGAGTCGGTCCATATGTTTTGTGCCTCAGCCCATATGTTTTGTGAGACCGCTCGGTCCATAAATTCAAAAACCAGCCCACTAACCTAGTCCCCACCACGGCAGCACCTCATCCCCTTCCTTCCAGAGTTCCAGTTCTCCCCAATCCAAAACGACCAAAACCCAGCGGCTGCAGCGCTAATTCCCACACCTTCCCAGGCCACGGCGCGCCTCCCATGGCCACGGCGCCCCTCGCCTTCCGCCTCCCCTTCCCATTCCCCTCCGCCTCCCGCCCTCCGCCTTCCAGAATCCTAGCCCCTCCCACCCCCCGCCGCCTCCCCCTACGCCTCGCCGCCGCGGCCGCACGACGGTTCCGCCCGCCCACCGCCGACGAAGAACCTCCTGAGGCAGCGGAGGACTCTTCTCATGGCCTCACCCGCTACGACCAGCTTGCGCGCAGCGTGGAGCGTGCCCGGAGCCGCCAGCCGGAGATCACCCCCGACAACCCGCTATTCTCGTCCCCCTCCCCGGCCGGAGGCGGCGGCGGAGGCAGCTATGACCCTGACGACGAGTTCTTCGACGAAATTGACCGCGCCATCGCGGAGAAGCGGGAGGAGTTCACTCGGCGCGGTCTCATCAAGCCGTCCCCTGCTTCGCCGCTGCCGTCGCAATCGCAGCCGGAGGACGAGGACCTCTCCGACGAGCTCTCCCCTGAGGAGGTGATCGATCTCGATGAGATTCGGAAGCTTCAGGGACTCAGTGTTGTATCCGTGGCGGACGAAGAGGATGAGGAGGTGACGGTGGGCGAGGACGAGGACGCAGACGATGGATTGCCGCTCGACGAGAACGGGGAAGGCTTTGATAGGGCCGAGGAGCTCGGCCTCGAGGGGGCCAGGTTGCGGCAACCGGCCTTCCGCATGACGCTGGCTGAGCTCCTTGACGAGAGCAAGCTCGTCCCGGTGGCCGTGACGGGCGACCAGGACGTCGCGCTCGCAGGGGTGCAGCGCGACGCCAGCCTGGTGGCTGTGGGCGACCTCTTTGTGTGCGTGGGTGAGGACGGGCTCGCGGGGCTCACCGAGGCTGACAAGCGTGGGGCCGTTGCCGTCGTAGCCGATCAGGACCTCAACATCGAGGGCACGCTGGCCTGCCGCGCGCTGGTCATTGTGGACGACATTTTGGCCGCATTGCGCGTGCTCCCTGCCTGCCTCTACAGGCGGCCGTCGACGGACATGGCTGTCATAGGTGTCACTGGCACAGACGGCGTAACTACCACAACTCACCTCATCAAAGCAATGTATGAGACCATGGGGGTGAGGACGGGCTTGGTGGGCGTTCTTGGGGCCTATGCCTTCGGCAGCAACAAGCTTGATGCACACCTTGATGCATCTAGTGACCCCATTGCTGCGCAGAAGCTGATGGCGACAATGTTACACAATGGCACCGAGGCAGTTGTGTTGGAGACAACCACTGATGGGATGCCTCCATCTGGTGTGGACAGTGAGATAGATTATGACATTGCTGTTTTGACTAATGTTAGGCACACTGATGGGGAGTATGGCATGACCTATGAGCATTATATGAGCAGTATGGCGTCTCTGTTCTCTAGAATGGTGGACCCTGAGCGCCATCGCAAGGTGGTGAACATTGATGATCCAAGCGCCCCATTCTTCGCAGCACAAGGAGGGCATGATGTCCCTGTGGTGACATATTCATTTGAGAACAAGAAAGCTGACGTGCACACTCTCAAATACCAGCTTTCCCTGTTTGAGACAGAGGTTCTGGTACAGACGCCGCATGGGATCCTCGAGATCTCCTCTGGGCTGCTTGGAAGAGATAACGTCTACAACATCCTTGCAACTGTGGCAGTTGGCATTGCAGTGGGTGCGCCACTGGAGGACATAGTCAGGGGCATAGAAGAGGTGGATGCTATCCCAGGCCGGTGTGAGCTAATCGATGAGGAGCAAGCTTTTGGGGTAATCGTTGATCACGCAAGGACACCAGAAGCTCTCTCGAGGCTTCTGGATGGTGTAAGAGAGCTGGGCCCACGCCGGATCGTCACTGGTATGCTAATTTTACTAGTAGCTTTTGTTACCAACACACGCTGCCTACACAGAGTCGTATGAAATGTTGATTACTTGTACATGTTGCTATATTTTCTCTATTCTGGTTATAGCATGGGAACTGAACCTCCTGCTATGCTGTTTAATGTAGTTGTTGGATGTTGCGGAGAGAAAGAAAGAGGGAAGAGGCCAGTGATGACAAAGATCGCGGCTGATAAAAGTGATGTTGTCATGTTGACATCAGACAATCCAGCAAATGAAGATCCGTGTATGGTTCTTAATTAATATCTAATGTAGACCAGATGAGATTAATGTATAATCGCCCTGAACTTTTACACAAATTTGTTGTTCTATTCTGCAGTAGATATCCTAGATGATATGTTGGCAGGAGTAGGGTGGACCATGGAAGAATACTTGAAATATGGTGCTAATGATTATTACCCACCCCTTCCAAATGGGCATAGGCTATTCCTACATGATATTAGAAGAGTTGCAGTGCGAGCTGCTGTTGCAATGGGCGAACAAGGCGATGTGGTGGTAAGTTCTCTCCAAGGTCTATGTTATCAGAAAGGCTTTTTCTGTAGTTCTGAACCTGTGGCCATATAGCTGAATTGTGAAGAAAATTTTGAAACTCGTAGACCACTGCCTCCATGCATTTATCTTTAAACAGAAAAGCTTGCAGAAACCAACATTGAACCTATCATATTCAGCATTTAGGACTTCAAAATATAATCTTTATCTCATTACAAGCATGCAAACTCTGTTTCTGTTGTCGTGTCAGCATCTAGAAAGTGTAATTGTGCTACATTATTGTTGTGATGAGAAAATGGTCTTGATTCTTTAAACCACACGGTTATAATGCAGTAGTCTTCATCTATCTCACTTCTTGGGTTCATCATGATCCTGACATCTATGCTTTTACCTGCAGGTTATCACTGGCAAAGGGAATGATACTTGTCAGATTGAAGGCGATAAAAGTGAGTTTTTTGATGACAGAGAAGAGTGCCGAGAAGCATTACAATATGTGGATCAATTGCATCGAGCTGGAATAGACACCTCAGAGTTCCCTTGGCGGTATGTTTCCTCTAAATCAATGGTTACTAAGTCACCTTTTTGTGAGTTTGGGCTTATCACCAGATTGCTAAGCCCTTTCAAAAACTCTTTTCCATGCATTAAAAAGCAGCACGGACACTACTGGGAATAAAAACTAAAGAAATCATAACCTGTTAATCTTTAGAACTCGATTACTGACATCATCCTTGCAATTCATGATTTCACATGCAGATTCTGTGAGAGTTTCGGCTATACTGATTATGTTGCTTGAAACTTTCATCTCACATGAAAATCGCCAATTTATTGTCTTGTTTTATTTGTTGTCACAGGTTACCAGAAAGCCACTGATTTTGATTTAGTCAAGATAGTTGAGTTTATCAACTCAAGGAGCAACATCAGACTCCCAATTTAAAGAACGTGTTGTTTTCGAAGATATGATATCCACGTCCTGCAAGAAAATTACTTCTTAAGTGCTGAGTTTTCTAACCAAAGTGCTAACAGCTAACAAACTGCTAGCTTATCAGCTATTCAGTTACACTGCCATACTAGTTAGTAGATAACCAGATGGTCCAGTAAATGTTGTACTAGTCCTTGCAAGTAAATGAGGTGTAGCCGTGAAAGTAGATTGATGAAGGTTCCTGATGTGAAAATTCAAAACACAATGTAAGGGGGGCTTCTGGTGTCACAATTTCAAAAGATTTTGTCCCATGGCAGTGATTGTAAGATCGTTTTGAAGTTATTATTATGCCTTCTGTTATAACGCCATCTAGATTGTGTTTCACAGGATAGCTTTTTAGTTGACAATTTATATAGTTTCTTTCCTCTTTTAGAGCAACTCCAGCAGGCCCCTACTTTGGCTCTTATAGCTAAATATGAGAGCTCAGGTAAAAAAAAAACCAGCTCCAGCAGGGCCCCTACTAGGGTCCTGAAATTTGAGTGGGCTCTCAGATTCTTTCCCCAGTCCTCATTCCTGTTGGGCCAATAGCTCGGCTCTCATCCGTGATTTTGCGCTCCCACCCCTCCCTCACCTCCCGCGACGGCCGAGTTTCTCTGAAAACCCCTAACTTAACTTTCTATGACCGAGTTAGTCATGACAACCAAACTTCACATGTCATTGACAGTTTAAATAATTTTGAGTGCTCTATTTTGAGGGCTATTGCTGGAGTACAGCCCAAAAAACAGGACCCTCAAAAATAGGGGAAACACTCAAATAAAAAGTAGGGACCCTGTTTTAAGGGCTACTGCTGGAGTTGCTCTTAGTTGATTATTCATCTGAATTCTTCAGAGCTAACAACAGCATCCTCTTTTCAGCTCCTGAACCTCCAGATAGCTTTTATTCTGTGGCTACTTCTGCATGCTTAAATACTCTCATGAAAGAAGTTCTAGTGACAGTTTACCTTCTATGCTGCATTGTAACTTTGTAAGTGAGCTGCAAGCCTGTATGCTTAATATAAACTCAAGAATGGTTTGTTGGGTTCTAGCGCATGGCTGTATGTTTAATCTGCACCTGCCATGTGTCCTATCGCACCCTAACACAATGTTTTTTCTTCTGGTTATAACAAAACTAGGTTTATGCTACGTACAAAAAACAAAACCACAGAATATCTGGACTACTGCTATCCCAGTACAAAGCAAACCTTTGAATTGGCTAAATATTCTGTATTGAAATTTTAGTGATATTATATTGCTCATTGTCTGCATGATTACTACTTATAATGTTGCTGGGAGCCTGAGACTCTGCTTTTGTTATCAGGCATATGTAGCCAAATCTTCCCCAGATGTTAAACACTATACAAGATGGAATTCTGATATTCTACATTAATAATTTAATATGTCTGTAATTCAATATTTTAATACTAGATATTCCAACATGTTCGCCTTGTACCAGTACCTGCTTTCAGTTTTCTTCAGTGATGTTATTATATATACTAGCTTTATGCCGTGTGCTTTGCTCCCAATCAGTTGAAACTTGAACCAGAAAAATATTGCATAGATGACTGACGAGTCAGTCAACTGTATGAGACATTATGAAACAAGCTGAAATTTTGTCTGATGTGACAAGTGCTCACACGGGTAGCCTGGGAACTTCCTCCTTGTCTCTGTATGTCACTGTCGCGTGCCATTGGCTTCCTTCTCACACGGTGTCACTGTCCCGCGTCCAAAGTCTCTTGTATCTTATACAAGTCACAACGTCTGCGTGTTTCTTATGCCACCAGACAAGAAGCTCTGTAAACCGAGGCTTCACGGCGAACTCTGCGAAGAAGATGGCGGCAGCGATGGAGAAGGTGTTCGTCGTGCTCCCGGCAGAGTTCAAGGCGGGACAGTCCACGCTGTCGTGGGTTCTCAGCCATTTCAGCGGCGGCAGTACCACAGTTGTGATCACACATGTGCATGTTCCGCCACAGATGATTCCAGTGAGTACGTGTTTCTTCATCTTATAACATGCTTTACCTCGTTCCGTTGCTGAGGGGATCTCCAAATTCATGGAAATGGTAGTTCGATGGTTCTGGCCACCGGCCACATGGATTGATCATGATGTATTGTGACTGGCCACAATAATTCTCATGGACAACGTTTCCTGTAATTTGTTTGTTTCTCGTGTTTCAATAAGGTGAACCTTGTCCATTGGACTAATAGGATATGTACCAACTGTGTGGTAAAATACTTGGATTTTTACTTCATGTGACAGTAAAATGGATGTTAGTCTAACCATCAGGCACTCTCTTCCAGAATATGCCTTGAGAGGAAGAAAACTACTCTGTGATTTCTTTTCCAGAATATGCAAATTATACCCGTGCCTGCTGCGGATATATAGGAGATATTAGTTCTGCTTGTGCCTGCTGTGGTTAGATGATTTATTAATTCTACCTTTTTATTATGCAGTGGGAGTCAAATTCCACTCTAGTAAACTGAGCCCAGAGCAAGTGAAACTGTTCAGAAGGATTGAGCATGAGAAGGTGGACAAACAGCTAGACGGCTATGTTCACCAATGCTCAAAAATGGTGGTGATATTTTGGTCCTTCCTCATGTTTCATGACCACTGTCGTATACTTTTTACATTTACTCTTCTTCACATGGTTTTGGCATGCAGTTGACAATTTAAAAGTTTGCATCAAATTTCAAGCTGAACAGAATGACTGATAGGTCTCCATGTTGTGTAAATTCAGGTCAAATGTGAGAAACTAGTTTTTGAGAAGGAAGACGTTGTAGCCGGTCTTGTTGAACTCATTGTCTTGCATAGAGTCACTAAGCTAGTTATTTCGGCTGCTGCAGACAGACAATATTCAAGGTGAATCTGACATAAGTAAATCCCTTTTTTTTTTCAAATTTGAATTCTGTATCTGGTAAATTTAGGAAGTTATAAAGCATGTATCAAAAGTACATTTGCCAACTTTGGTTTCAGAAAAATGGGCAAACCTAAGTGTAGGATAGCAACAGAAATTATGCAGAGAGCTGATCCATCATGCAAGATTTGGTGTGTTTGCAAGGGACAACTCATCTGTACCAGGTACAGCCTGAGTTGTAACTTTTGGATTCCTGGTAGCTAATGAACGATGCGATCACAAATTTCTGAACGAGTTTTGTATCACAGGGGTAAGGAAGAGGAGATTGCACCATCAGTTACACCTTTTGTCCCTGATTTTGATCACCAAGCTCTGCACTTAGTACCTTACCAGAAAGAGGTGTGACAGAGTATGTAATGAGATCTCCTGATTCTAATGATTATGGCAAGTTTATATTTTTCGTTTTTTTCCCCAATACTGTTGAGTAGGACGACGTTAAGTCGGAGTTGGGGTTATACGATGAGCTCGAAGAGGCATGCTTAGCAGCAGAGAACTTGATGAAGAGAGCCCTAAGCGAATCTTCCAGGCGCCAAAAGGCAGATGGAGAAGTGGCCTCCGCTCTTCAGAAAGTACAATTCCTTGTCCCTTGAGAAACAAAGAATCTTACAGACTTAAATTAAACGAGTAAAACATTCTAGCTGTATATATTTTTCAGATTTTGATGACAGTTCTGAACCTTTGCAGGCAAAGGCATACCAGGAGTTGTACTTAGAGGAGGTTAGAAAGCGTGAAGAGCTTGAAGGAGCTCTTGCAAGAGCACACCGAGAGATCGCGCGGTTAAGGCAAGCAAACCAGGTGCCCGTGGATGAGCAAAACACAGCAACAGACGAACTCCAGGAGGCAGTGTCAGAGAGTTCGTCCCTGGAACTGGAAGGCCACATCTTCAACGTGGACGCGGTTTTCGGAACAGCCGCAGGTCAAGCAACTGAGCGACAACAGAAGCAGGAGGAGGAGCAAACTGAGCTACAAATCGATCTGCTGGGCCTGGGCACCGGCGAAAGGGACCTGGAACTGGAAGCGCTGCTTAGCCAGAGCAAGCTGGCCGTGTTCTCGCCGTCGTCCGTCATCCAGTCGCCGTACGAGGACGACGAAGATCGCGTCCCGTCGTCCTACTTCCTCTGCCCGATCCTCCAGGTGGGTGGGGGTGCCCTGCATCCTCCTCTGACCTCTGAGCACAGCGCGTGGCGCTCTGCAAGTGCAAGACGGTTGGGTTTTTTTTGTGAAAAAAGTTTCCCGCCAATCGATTCTTGCAGGAGCCCATGAGGGATCCCCACGTCGCGGCAGACGGGTTCACGTACGAGGGCGACGCCATCAGAGGGTGGCTGGACGAAGGGAACGACGCGTCCCCCGTGACCGGGCAGCCGCTCGCGCACCGGGAGCTGGCGCCGAATCTCGCGCTTGGTGCCGTGATCCAAAGATTACACGCCGGTGAAGCAGCGGCAGTACCGATTCGGCGATTCGCATGACAACGTTGCTGCTGCACTTCGGGTTTTTTTTTTTTGCCTCGTGGGCAAGTGAGCGGTGAGCTGCGCTTGCCAGGCCCAGACCACACGCCGCGCCCATTTTGCCAGGCTCGTGTACAGTTTGTGTGTACAAGCCTACAAGGTGAGGACGTGATCACAGTGAGGTATATTGGTGTTGGAATAAGAGGAAGAACAGCCTAGTATGTATGTCCTATAAATAATAAATATTGCTGCCTTCGATTTTGTCTGCGTCGTGCGAGTTTTTAATGAAATCCTGGAAGACATCCCAATGACCCGAACCCATCCGAATATGATAGGATGCCACCAAGAGCCAAGATACTGGCTTGTTTGGTTCACTCCCCAAGTAAACCGCAACTGTAACATAATATGGCTGGCAAAATCATACACACTTGTAGTAAAATATGGCAAATAATAAAACTATAACACGGGACAAAACACTAAAACCCCATTTGGTACACCTCAGCTTTACTAGTGAAGCTGTTTTTTTAGAAAATAGCTTCATAAGCAACTCACTAGTAAAGTTGAGCTGTTTTAAAATAAATGTTTGGCAAAATAGCTTCACCAACAACTTCATGCATGACTGGAAGAGAGAAATAGAGGTGTAAGCTGTGAAAAGCTATTTTTTTCAGCTTCACCAACAACTTCATGCATGACTGGAAGGGAGAAATGGAGGTGTAAGCTGTGAAAAGCTATTTTTTTCAGCTTCATATCAGCTTATGGTTTTGTGAGAGGGAATAAAACGGCTTCAATGGGTGAAGTTGTTTTAGAAAAAAATGTTTGCTTACAACAGCTCATGAAGCTATTGTGAGTTGTACCAAATAGGCCCTAAGATGTGTATTGACATAGTTTCAACACTAAACCAAACGACCGTTTAAAATTTAATATCACGACTAGCCAGTGATATAGTAATGTTCGGCAGTGAATCAGAGAGAACAAGCTGTAGTCTGATAAGTTCAAACGAACCGAGCCAAATTCTCATGGTTGGTTGTAGTTTCTAGGTTAGAGTTGTCAAGAAAATTTTTGACTGGCTCTAAAAAATCAGCAACTATTTGCTTCTATATCAAAAGTTTGGCTATAAAATTTTGGCATGCCTTAGCTAATAAAGAAGCAAACAGCTGAATCGCCAGCCTAAGACTTTTGTTTAATTCCCACGCCAAAAACTTTTCACCCATCACATCGAATATTTGAACACATGTATAAAGTATTAAATATAGACTTAAAAATAACTAACTACACAGATTACGAAAACATTATGAGATAATTTTTTAAACCTAATTAGTCCATGATCTGATAATGTTGTGCTACAGTAAACATATGCTAACAATGGATTAATTAGTCTTAATAAATTTGTCTCACGGTTTTCAAATCGAATATGTAATTTATTTTCTTATTAATCTATTTTTAATAGACTAAACTAGTGTTGGATATCTGATGTGAAACGTAAAAACTTTTCAGCGAACTAAACAAGGCCTAAGCTCTGACGGCCACAATCCGCATATATCCAAACTCTCGAGTGGGACTCAGAGTCAATAACAAAATAGTTACATGCTTTTTTCGATTATGAAACTTCAAGTGCTCCTATTTTTAATGATTTTGAATCTGTCTTCATTTTCTTATCTATTATATCTCTTATATAATCCTAAAGCTCACTAGTAATATATCTTCACATACAAGCTATCGACCTTAACAATGCACTATCATATACAATTAAAATCCACTAATACATGTGATTTGTTCATTGTTTTATTTTATAGAAGCAAAAAAGAATACATGACAATTCGAAAATAAAAACATTTAAAGAAGATAACAATATCTACAAGGGAGAAGACACTTCGTTTGATCAACTGAGTTTGTGTAAGTGCAATCAAGCCCTATTTGTGGGTTTTGGTGATAATGACCACACGATTGGAGAACTAATGAGATTTATGAAGATGACAAGCAGGTTAATGATGAGAAAGGATGGTGTATATGCGTTGGTGGACCCCTCATATGTTATTTCATCGGTTCCGGACTCAAAGTGCTATAACAAGTTTTTTCATTTGAATATTGAGTTATAGGAATGCCGTACTATCAAGAGGGAATGCAAATACATTGCTATGGCTGAATGATATGTGCTCAAACCAACCCAAGTCATCCCTATTTCTAACCAAAGACAGCTGCACTGAAATCAGATCTTTCTCTGTCTGTTTGGTAGGCGCGGCAGTGCCGGACTTTGGCCGGCACTGCCGCGACTTGTTGTAACCGTTGGAAGGCAGAGGATATTTACTCCATCTCCCTGCCACCCCAACGGTCAACCACGACCATAACTCTTCTCCTACCTCCAGACAAGGCTTCTCTCCCCATTGAAGGCTCCCAAGCTCTCTCTCACCCAATCTTCGATTCCCATTGATTCCAAGTGAGTTAGAGCCTCAAACCTTCACCAAAGAGAAGCCCTAGCTGAGATCTACTCCCTAGAGCACTTGATTTGAGCCATAGCCGGTGGATTTGATTCTATTACTCTTGGGTTCTTGGAACCCTAGCCGGCTAGGCGTCACCCTTGAGCTAGCCATCTCGTGTGGCGGTCTTGGGAGGTTTGTAATCACTTGTGCAGCTAGTATTATTACCCCTCACCTCAAGGATTTGGTTCCTTGACTTGAGAACGAGGTAGAGTTGCAAAGCTCATGACCTAAGTGGTCAACCTCAACAACGTGGAGGTAGGCAAGCCTTGGTGGAGAGCTGAACCACGGGATAAATCACTTGTCTCTTGTGCTTACTTGCTTTCATATTTAATACTTGTGAGCTTGTGATAGATTCTAGGGTTTGGCCCGATCTACTCTCTACTTCATATTCGGCTTGTTAGAGTTGCTTCTGCTGGTTCAGGAAACGTGTTGTAGCATTTCCATTCATATAGAATCAGTTTGTTGTGGCTGGATTTCAAATTGCAGTCTTAGGTTCTACTCTGCGCGGCAGTACCGGGCTGAGGCCGGCAGTGCCGGGCACAGAGCGGTAGTGCCGGGCTTATCTAATTAAGTTTTGAGCTGTGATTTTTGACAGGCCTATTCACCCCCTCTAGGCCACACAGGTCCTTACAAGTGGTATCGGAGCCTGGTCTCTTAGCAGCACTTCACCGTGCAAGAGAATGGCCACCGATGGAGGAACGAGTAACCCTAGTGTTGTGCAACCCACACTCGAAGTGGAAGTGCACACCACTAGCAGCAGCGAAAGCATCTCCACAGGAAGTGCAAAGACACTTCCTCAATTGGATGTGTCGGTCGGAGAGCTCGCAAGAAGAAAAGAAGAAAGGAGGATAAGGAGAGAAGCAAGAGCTAAAGCAAGAGAAGATGCTGCAGCTCTTAAAGCTAAAGAGGAGAAGGCTCAAAGAAAAGAAGAAAGAAAGATTAGAAGATAAGAAAGAGCCAAGAGAAGAGAAGAAAAGATGAAGAAGGAAGAGCTACAAGCAAAGAAGAAGGTGGATTTGAGTGATGACTCAAGTAGCACTGAAGATGGAGACGATGACATCTCCTATATGCCCAAGGACAACAAGAAGAAGAAGGAGGAGACTAAGAAGTCATATGGAGCCATATCCTTTAACTATTCTTCTATGACTAACCATGATTCTAGGCCTCTCATCAATGTGCCCGCGGGCAAGTTACCTCGTTTCGATGGGACTAACTTTGCCAAGTGGAAGCACATTATGAAGACCTATCTTATTGGTCTCCATCCAGGTATTTGGGAAATAGTGCACAATGGACTTGAAGCACTGGTTGATCCGAAGAGCCCTACTCAAGATGAATTCCACAACATTCATCTCAATGCCCAAGCCACTAGTGTGTTACTTAGTGCCTTGGATGGTGATGAGTACAACAAGGTCATGGGAGTTGAGGTTGCAAAAGAGATTTGAGACACTTTGCACATTGCTCTTGAGGGAGTGGACAAAGTGAGGCAATCCAAGATTGACTTGTTGATGGCAAAACTTAACCGGTTTGTGATTTGTGATGGTGAAGGTCCACAAGAGATGTTTGATAGGTTGATGGTCATTGTTGGGAAGATTAGAGGGCTAGGTGGTAGTGAAATTAATGATCACAAGGTTGTGAAGATCATGTTGGAAGCATACTCACCAAGGAATGAGACCGTTGTGACATTAATTAGAGACAAAAAGAAGTTTGAGCAATTCACACCTAGTGATGTGCTTGGGAGGATCATCACCTTTGACATGCAAAGAGAAGAGGCAAATGAAAGAAGGAAGCTTGGAGAGTTGCAATCAAGGCTAGATGGGATGAAAATCAAGGATGTGGCACTTAAGGCTAGCAAGCCAACAAGACAAGCAACATCAAGCAAGGCAAGATCAAGCAAGCAAGCCTCTACAAGCAAGCCCAAGCAACAAAAGAAGAAAATAGAAGTTGAGGACAGCTCATCATCCTCAAGTGAAAGTGGAAGTGAAGGTGAAGAATTTGAAGCAATTGGAGACATAGCTCTTTTCATGAGAAGATACCGCAAGAGGCTCAAGAAGGAAGGTTACAAGTTTGTGAAGAGAAGGTTTCCAAACAATAAAAAGAGAACTTGCTACAATTGTGGTAGCACCGATCATTTCATAGCACATTGCCCACATGAGAAGAAGGACAACAACTTCAACAAGGGCAAGAAAGATGACAAAGCCACCTACAAGAAGCACAACAAGAGGTACATGGGAGAAGCTCATGTTGGACATGAATGGGATTCAACCGCACAAACCTCAAGTGAAGAAGATGAGAAGATAGCAACAATAGCATTCCAAAAGGCATCTCCTTCACCAAGGCTATTCAACAACTTGTCCGATGTTGATGATGACAACTCCCACACTTGTCTCATGGCCAAGAAAGAGAAGGTGAAAAAGACTCCTAAAACCTCTTCTCCACCTAGTGACATCTCTAGTAGTGAACTTAGTGATTCCTCTAGTGATGATGATTCTAGTGATGAAGAGATAAACATGATAACTAAAAATTTGGACAAGAAGACCAAACTCTTTATCACTAAGCTAATGGAGGAATTAGAAAGTGTACAAGCCGAGTTAGCAATAAGTGAGGATGCCCTCATCAAACAAGAGGACCTCTATATTGCTTGCAAGGAGGCTCTTGCATTAGAGAGAAGTGAGTTGGACGTCTTGCATGAGGCCTTGGCCAAAGAGCAAGATGAACATGCTTCCCTAAAGAAGACTCATGTTGCACTCAAGGAAAAGTATTGTGACTTGGGTAAAAAGCACGAAGAACTTGAGCTGCAATATAATCTTCTTTGGGAAAGCAACTCACCCCTCCCTAAAGCAAATGTCACTTCTATTCCCTCCACTAGTGAAGGTTGTGGAAAATGCTATAATGTTGATTTGAATGCCTATTCCACTAACCTTGTTGACATGGAGGCCATGAGAAAGGAGATAGCAAGATTGACAAACATCATTACAAGTGGTTGTGTCAAGTCTACAACAAGTGCTAATGAGAAGACTCAAGAGAAGAGCAAGCCTAAGTTCAAGAACGGAAGACGTCCTTTCATAAAGGATGGGTTGGGGCACAAAAAAGGAGCCAAGACTAATGGAAGAAGGACAGTGAATGGCTATGAGTGTGTGAGGTTTGAGAAGAAGGGTCAGATTGGTACAGTTCAGCCTGCACAGACCGCGGCAGTGCCGCGCCAGAAGGCGGCAGTGCCGGGCCCCGGCAGTGCCGCCCCCAGGCCGGCAGTGTCGCGCCCTAAGAAAGGGAAGGCTACCAGTTTCCCTTCTGCTCAGTCTCACACACAGCACAAGCAGGTGCCCAACCCAAGGCAAGAATCTCAGAAACCAAAGGAATCAATTTGGATGACCAAGAACAAGTTTGCACATCAACCCAAGATAGAAGCCCCAAGGAAGAGCATGTCATCTTGTTACATATTAGAACACAACAACAGTGGTAAAGTTGTTGCGAAATATGTTGGTGATAACAAGAGGACATCCGACAAGTTTATTTGGGTTCCTAAGATACTTGTGACTAACTTGCAAGGCCCCAATGTCAATTGGGGACCTAAATCAAGGAACTAAACTTGTTTTGCAGGCATACTCCTTCGGTGGATCAAGTTGGGTGCTTGATAGCGGATGTACAAATCATATGACTGGAGAAAGGAGTATGTTCTCATCATATTCCCCAACTTCAAATGCAAGTGAAAACATCATTTTCGGTGATAACTCCAAGGGGGATGTGTTAGGACTTGGTAAAGTTGCCATAACACTTGAGCATTCAATTACTAATGTCTTACATGTTGATTCATTGATTTACAACTTGTTATCCGTTTCACAATTGTGTGGGATGGGTTTCAATTGTCTCTTTACGGATGAGGGTGTGCAAGTCTTTAGAAGGGAGGATTCCTCTATTGTCTTTACGGGTCGTTTGAAAGGGAAGCTTTACTTAGTTAATTTCAACAAAAGTGAAGCTAAACTTGAGACTTGTTTAGTGGCAAAATCTAGCATGGGTTGGTTATGGCATCGTCAACTAGCTCATGTTGGGATGAGGAACTTGGCCAAACTTCAAAAAGACAACCACATCCTAGGACTAACCAATGTTGATTTTGAAAAAGACAGAGTATGTGGAGCTTGCCAAGACAGAAAACAAGTAGGCGTACCTCACCCACCAAAGAGCTATGACACTACTACTCATCCATTAGAGTTGATCCACATGGATCTCTTTGGACCGGTTGCCTACCTTAGCATCGGCGGTAACAAACATGGTCTTGTTATTGTTGATGACTTTTCTCGTTTCACTTGGGTATTCTTTTTGCATGACAAGAGTGTAGTGCAAGAAAAGGTCAAGATGTTCATACGAAGAGCTCAAAGGGAATTCGGTTTCAACATCAAGAAAGGTCGTAGTGACAATGGAACCGAATTTCGAAACACCCAAGTGGAAGAGTTTCTTGATGAGGAGGGCATCAAGCACGAGTTTTTAGTTCCATACACCCCTCAACAAAATGGTGTGGTGGAGAGGAAGAATAGAACACTCATTGACATGGCAAGGACGATGCTAGATGAGTACAAGACGCCAGACATCTTTTGGGCCGAAGCCGTCAATACCGCTTGCCATGCAATCAACCGCCTTTACCTCCACAAGAGAAGAAAGAAGACCTCCTATGAGCTGCTCACCGGTAACAAGCCAAAGGTGTCCTACTTTAGAGTCTTTGGGTGCAAATGTTTTATTTTGAACAAGAAGCCCAAAGCCTCTAAGTTCGCATCTAAGGTTGATGAAGGCTTTCTTCTCGGTTATGGATCAAACGAGCATGCCTATCGTGTTTTCAACAAGGACTCCGGCAAGGTTGAAATAGTGATAGACGTGACGTTTGATGAAACTAACGGCTCTCAAGTAGAGCAAGTTGATGAAGTTGTTGTAGGGAATGAGGAACCACCTTGCGAAGCAATCAAGCAATTAGCCATTGGTGATATTAGACCACAAGAACAGCAGGCTACTGATCAGGATGGTCCTCAAGCTGAAGTCCCTGCTGGGACTGGTGACATACAGTCCCCGGCAGTGCCGGCCACAGCCCCGGCAGTGCCAGTCCCCGGCAGTGCCGGGCGGAGCCCAGCAGTACCGGGCACTTCCAGGGCAGCTGCAGCTACTCCACTTCGTGGAGTGAACCTACAACCCATCTTCGAGCAAGATGAAGAAGATGTCGAAGATGTAGCAGAACCCATAGATCATCCAAGACTCAAGCAAACTATTCAACGGGACCATCCCGTTGACAACATCCTTGGGAGTCTTCGAAAGGGGGTAACGACACGCTCTCATTTGGCGAATTTTTGTCAATATTACTCGTTTGTTTCCTCTTTGGAACCTCTCAAGGTAGAAGAAGCTCTTGGAGATCCAGATTGGGTGATGGCCATGCAAGAAGAGCTCAACAACTTCGAGCGTAACCAAGTATGGTCACTTGTGGAAAGACCAAATACCAATGTCATTGGAACCAAATGGGTCTTCCGCAACAAGCAAGATGAAGAAGGTGTGGTGACAAGGAACAAGGCAATATTGGTAGCTCAAGGCTTCACTCAAGTAGAGGGCTTGGACTTTGAAGAAACATATGCACCGGTTGCTAGGCTTGAAGCCATTCAGATTCTTCTAGCATATGCAGCTCATCACAACTTCAAGCTATATCAAATGAATGTGAAGAGTGCATTTCTCAATGTCCCTATACAAGAGTTGGTGTATGTTAAGCAACCACCAGGTTTTGAAGATCCCAAGTTCCCCAACCATGTCTTCAAACTCCAAAAGGCACTCTATGGGCTTAAGCAAGCACCTAGAGCATGGTATGAATGCCTTAAGGAATTCTTGCTTAAACAGGGCTTTGAAATAGGCAAAGCCGATCCTACTCTCTTCACTCATAAAGTCAATGGAGATATTTTTGTGTGCCAAATATATGTCGATGACATAATATTTGGTACTACTAACAAATCCTTTTGTGATGAGTTTAGTAGGATCATGACTAAGAGATTTGAGATGTCTATGATGGGTGAGCTCAAGTTCTTTCTTGGTTTTCAAATCAAGCAATTGAAGGAAGGGACTTTTCTTTGCCAAACCAAGTACACCCATGATATGTTGAGAAAGTTTGACATGGTGAATGCCAAGCCTATCAAAACTCCCATGCCAACTAATGGACATCTTGATCTCAATGAGGAAGGGAAAGCCGTGGACATCAAGGTATATCGCTCCATGATCGGCTCTCTTCTTTACTTATGCGCATCTAGGCCTGATATTATGCTTAGTGTGTGCATGTGTGCTAGATTTCAAGCTAACCCGAAAGAGTGTCACCTAGTGGCCGTTAAGAGAATCTTGAGATATCTAGTTCACACACCAAACCTTGGCTTGTGGTATCCTAAGGGCTCCAAGTTCGAACTACTTGGCTATTCAGATTCCGATTATGCCGGTTGTAAAGTAGATCGAAAAAGCACTTCGGGGACATGTCAATTCCTTGGATGCTCCCTAGTGTCTTGGGGTTCTAAAAAGCAAAATTGTGTAGCCCTTTCCACAGCCGAGGCCGAGTATGTTGCAGCAAGTGCATGTTGTGCGCAACTACTTTGGATGAGGCAAACCCTTCATGATTTCAGATGTCATTTTACCCATATCCCACTCTTGTGTGACAATGAAAGTGCCATAAAACTTGCAAACAACCCAGTGAGTCACTCAAGAACCAAACATATAGACATCCGACATCATTTCTTGAGAGATCACGAAATCAAAGGAGATATCACAATTCGTCATGTGAGCACCGACAAACAACTAGCCGATATCTTCACTAAGCCTCTCGATGAGTCAAGGTTTTGTGCTTTGAGAAGTGAACTAAATATACTTGACTCTCATAACGTAGTTTGAAACCTAGCATGCTTGATTGATCAACTAGTATGACCTAGGCAAAACCAATTTCAAAACTTTCATATATTGTGTTTCAAAATCTTTGAGAAAGAAACTTGCTTGAAATGACCATTGTTCTGTATTGATTGGTTGTCACTGGCCATAACATGCAAGCTATACGTGTCCACTCCAAAGAAGAGATGTAGTAGCTTAGAGATAAATCTGTTCTGTTGGTAACTGTCCGGCAGTGCTGGGCCAGCCGCGGAACTGCCGGGCCCCGGCAGTGCCGCGCTCGGCGCGGTAGTGCCGCGACTTGTCGGATTCAGCCTGAATCGACTGTTATCGTGTGGGGCCATAGGAAAAACTTTCCTATTCTACCCGGTGGCCTCACCTCTCTCTCTCTCTCTTCCTCATTCTTATCCAAGCCAGTAACATCTCTCGCTCTCTCTTTCTCTCGGGCGAAAAGGAGGCGACCGGCGGCCGCTTCCTCTCCAGGCTTCTTCCCGGCGACTCCGGCCACCGGCGGTGTTGCTCCGTGCTCCCCTCCGTTGCTGCACCAATCTCCCTTCCCCAAGGGTCTCCTTCCCTTTCCTCTCCATCTCAAGGTGATATTTCAAATCCCTAACCCTAGTTTTCCCGTTTTGTAAAATGCGCCATGGCTATTGTACTTAGAGGTTGTAGAAGAGTTTGTAGATGATAGGGAGGTAGTAGAGATGATGGATGTGGTGTTCCTTGGCTCAGATCTGGCCTGCCCACGTGGCAGTGCCGCTCTCCAAGCGGCAGTGCCGGACCACGAGCAGGGGTTTGATCCAAGTAACACCTTATCCATCAAAGCCTATTGCCTCACTATAACCTACCAGCTCTTATGCAGTTTTCTAATTCACAGTTTCCATGTTTTAGATGTCGGGCGGAAGAGGTGATGAGAGAAGGGTGAAGCAGAGGATGGATCCGCTCAGGGGGAGGAGCAAGCAGCCATCTCGCCGAGGTGGCTCTAGCTCCCAAGGGGATGTTTCAGCAAGGCAACAGATCCGAGATGAGGCTAGACTGCAGATGCAAGGGCGACAGATTAGGGATGACCTTTATCCCAACACTCCAGAGCATCTGGCAGAGGTCAGCCGAGCACACTTGCAGCCATACACAGAGGATGTGCAGGAGAGGCCTCCACAGGACACCAAGGACAGGCAACCCGTGTCTTACTACTAGCAGTTCAGCTCGGTGAAGACACAGCGCCAGCTCAATCCCTACAACCTTCAGAAAGATATGGGCATTGACTACAGGTTCTGGAATGAGTTCCATTCCGACTTCTATCGTTCAGTCCTGTACAATGCCAAGAAGCAAAAGATTCTGAGTATGAAGTATGTTGATTGGGAGCACTTGGAGCCTAAGCATGATCGTGATATTAACAAGGTTGTAGCAGCTTGCAAGGAGAGGAACATGTATGACTTGATGGGTTTCAGCTACAATTGGAATACTGAGATCATCCATCAATTTCATGCAACACTCTATGTTGATAATGTGGTGGAGGAGATGCATTGGATGACCGAGGGACGTCACTACAAGGTCTCTTATGAGACCTTTGCTAGGATTCTCGGTTTGAGCAGCGGGGATAGAGAGCTTGATAGTCTGCATCAGGAGAGGACTCTGACCGATAATGAGATTCCATTCATGTATGAGGATCCTTGGAAGGCAGACGGGTTGTTCAAGGGGCTGAAAGACTACTATTACATGTTGAACAACCTATTCAGGCAGACTCTCAACCCCAAAGGGGGTTCTCATTCTAACCTCTATGGATATGGCAGGAACATGTTGGCTAGGATGGCCCCCAAGGCAAACCACTTCTCCATCTCTAGCTTTATTTGGACTGAGCTACAGGTGGCAGCCGAGGATGCTAGGAAGGCAGTGCTCTATGCCCCCTACATCATGTACATGATTGAGATGGTATCCAGCTACACCTTTGCCAAGGATGGGTTGCATGAGCCGTATAGAGCGGAGAAGAAGAAGGCAGCAGCAGCAGGGGAAGCAGCAGTTGACAGGCCAGAGAGCTCCCGCCCTTCCTATCAGAGGAAGAAGAAGAGCAAGCTGGCCAAATGGATTAAGGCCATCTTCTCTACTTGCACCTACGCAGCCCAGACAGCTCACCAGGCACTTGTTGAGCAGCGAGCAGAGCGACAGCGGGCGGGTCGTTCGCCGTTACCTCCACCCCGCTCTCCACCTCACTTCGACCTCTCCAGCCTTGATTCAGATGATATAGACTCAGATGGCAATGAGGAGCAGGAGGAGATAGTGCCTGAGCCGTCATGTCGTTCTACACGTGCCTCGACCCGCTACACCAGTACTACCCATCGCCATGGGAAGACTGTTGTAGAGTCCGACGACGACGATGACGACAACGACGACGATGATGATGACAATGATGAGGGCGAGATTCCATGGGACAAGTTAGCGTCTGATGATGAGTGAGTGTTTGGACACTCTTGTCTTCTCTCTACTTCTCTCCTTTTGGTGACTTGTTGCCAAAGGGGGAGAATTAGGCGAAGAGAAGGGGGTACAACACTTCTTGTTCATGTCCCCATCTTTTAGTAGTTGTGAGTTGTGAGAGAGTTTGTCGGTCAAAACTCTAATTTGTAATACTCTATGTTGCTACTTCTTAGACTTGGATGTGGACATGTACCTTTTTATGCTTATCTAGCTTGTCATATTCTGTTTAGACATATTGTGTTTTATGCTTTGTGGCTGTTTTAATTTCCGCTGCGTTTGCTGACTGTTAGCTTGAGCGGCAGTGCCGCTCCAGGGCCGGCAGTGCCGCTCTGGCTGACAAACAACAAACCTCTCTGACGTGCTTAAACTGTCATTCGCATCACGTATTTGTTCTTGACACAGTGTTTTGCACCCCACAAAGCTATTAGATGTGAAACTGAACCTACTTTACACTTTCAAATATGTGAATGTTGGCCTCTAATGCCAATTTGAGATTTCAGCTCTCATTCACACATTTAGGGGGAGGTTTCACACCTAAGCCTCTTAATCTCAAGTATTGTACCCTTCTTTTGTAAGCTTCAATTGTGTTGTCATCAATCACCAAAAAGGGGGAGATTGTAATTGCAATCAAGCCCTATTTGTGGGTTTTGGTGATAATGACCACACGATTGGAGAACTAATGAGATTTATGAAGATGACAAGCAGGTTAATGATGAGAAAGGATGGTGTATATGCGTTGGTGGACCCCTCATATGTTATTTCATCGGTTCCGGACTCAAAGTGCTATAACAAGCTTTTTCATTTGAATATTGAGTTATAGGAATGCCGTACTATCAAGGGGGAATGCAAATACATTGCTATGGCTGAATGATATGTGCTCAAACCAACCCAAGCCATCCCTATTTCTAACCAAAGACAGCTGCACTGAAATCAGATCTTTCTCTATCTGTTTGGTAGGCGCGGCAGTGCCGGGCCGCGGCACTGCCAGGCTTTGGCCGGCACTGCCGCGACTTGTTGTAACCGTTGGAAGGCAGGGGATATTTACTCCATCTCCCTGCCACCCCAACGGTCAACCACGACCATAACTCTTCTCCTACCTCCAGACAAGGCTTCCTCTCCCCATTGAAGGCTCCCAAGCTCTCTCTCACCCAATCTTTGATTCCCATTGATTCCAAGTGAGTTAGAGCCTCAAACCTTCACCAAAGAGAAGCCCTAGCTGAGATCTACTCCCTAGAGCACTTGATTTGAGCCATAGCCGGTGGATTTGATTCTATTACTCTTGGGTTCTTGGAACCCTAGCCGGCTAGGCGTTGCCCTTGAGCTAGCCATCTCGTGTGGCGGTCTTGGGAGGTTTGTAATCACTTGTGCAACTAGTATTATTACCCCTCACCTCAAGGATTTGGTTCCTTGACTTGAGAACGAGGTAGAGTTGCAAAGCTCATGACCTAAGTGGTCAACCTCAACAACGTGGAGGTAGGCAAGCCTTGGTGGCGAGCTGAACCACGGGATAAATCACTTGTCTCTTGTGCTTACTTGCTTTCATATTTCATACTTGTGAGCTTGTGATAGATTCTAGGGTTTGGCTCGATCTACTTCATACTACATATTTGGCTTGGTAGAGTTGGTTCTGCTGGTTCAGGAAACTTAGTGAAGCATTTCCTTTCATATAGAATCAGTTTGCTGTGGCTGGATTTCGAATTGCAGTCTTAGGTTCTACTGTGCGCGGCAGTACCGGGCTGAGGCCGACAGTGCCAGGGAGCGGCAGTGCCGGGCACAGAGCGGTAGTGCCGGACTTATCTAATTAAGTTTTGAGCTATGATTTTTGACAGGCCTATTCACCCCCCTCTAGGCCACACAGGTCCTTACAGTTTGTACCCCCTCCGTCTTGACTTGTTTGTGGGTGTATAAATACACCATCTGCTAGTCCATAGAGGGTCTCTTACCAATTTGATCAACTGAGAAGACACTTGAGAGTACAAGAGAGTGCAAGAGTCTAGTGAGGTGTTTGAGATTTAATAATCGCAAGATTAAGGACCTCATTAGTGTATAGAAAGTAGCAAGTGTGTGTAACACCTCTGGTGTTTAACTGTAATTAACCTGACATGTCATCATCATTAGTCATTAATCATCCTTGCCTTGCATTTATGTTTGCTTAGTACTTGTGTAGCAGTCTCGTTTCAAAAACCCTAAAAGCCCAAATCTTCCTATAAGGGCAAAAATGGTAATTTCACCTCTGTGCCTAGCTTTGTGTAATTCTTGTTCAGTTGGATGTCTTGAAGTTTTGTTGTGTTGGCCAAAGTTCAAAAATCAAAATCAGATTTCAAATCCCTTTGCAAAACCCTGATTTCCAAACCCTGGATTTTATCCCTCTTTTTGTAATTCAAAATTATTCAAAATTTGAGGTTGGTCCAAAAAGCAAAGTTGTAGATCTGGCCAAGAGAAATAACTTTGGTATTTACAAATTTTCAAGTTTCTGTACAAAGTTCGAAGTAAATCCAAATTCATTCAAATTCCAGTTTTTGTCCCCTTTTCAGTTTTCAAAATTTATTTAAAAATTATTGAGTTTCAGAAAAAGGGTATATTAGCAAAGTTGTAGGTTTTGATAAAAGGAACAACTTTCATATTTGCATATTTCCAACTTTCAATGTAAAATCAAAAGTAATTTTGAAATTATTCAAATCCCTAAAGTGTTCCCTTTTCTGTTTTCAAATGTGGTCCAAAAACTGTTTGGAATTTGAAAATATTATTTTTGACAAAGTTGTAGATCTCTTTTTTCTGAACAACTTTGGTGTTTTGAGTTTTTGCTGCTCAGTTCAAGTTTTGGGAGTAATTTGCAAAATACAGAGATCAGCCAAAAGTCAAACCCTAGACCTAGCCCTGTTCATCTCCTACCTCTAGCCGGCACAGAACAGGAGGGGGTCCCGGCCATGGCCGCACGCCAGCGCCGCTTGCGCCACGCGCCTGGCAGCCGCACGCCTGCCCCCGACTTGTCGCCTGCGCCCGCGCCATCATGCCGCACCCGCACGCGCAAAGCGCTGACCTCCGCCCCGTCCCCCACTGCTCCCAGCACGACGCCGCCGCGTGGCCGTCGCCGGCGAACGCACACCCGGCCCCTGCGCGCACGCCGTCCTTCCCGCCAGCCTGCAATCGAGTGCGCACGCCTTGGCCGAACTCATCCACACCATCCCGTGCTCTCTACCGTCCCCGACCGTGCCTATAAAAGGGACCGCCGGAGTCCGAACTCCTCACTCGTCTCCGCCGCCGAGCTCCCGCCGCTCAACCACCTAGCCCGAAAGCTCCGCCTTGAGCTCGCGAAGCTTCCCAGCCCCTCAATTTCACTTCCCCCGCCTCCAATTGCCCGGCGTAACCCCATCTTCCCAAACTCCGACGAAACACCGGTGAACTCGGGTTCGTCAAATACTACCTCTTCGGCCACGATCATCTTCCCCAGACCCCTGTGTCAGCTTCCTTGGCTCCGCGCGACTCTAACCAGGCCCTTGCGGTCTCGTGTGTTGCGCAGGATCGCCGGATCGCCGGAGTGCCGCCGCGGTCGTCTCCTTCCTCGAGCCTCACCCTCGAGCACGTGTCGAGCCTCACCCTCGAGCCTCACCCTCGAGCACGTGTCGAGCCTCACCCTCGAGCCACACCCTCGAGCACGCCTGCGAACCGCGCTCCCTCGAAGCAGCCGAGCCCTGCCTCCGACCCGTGGTAAGCACCCGAAGCCTCCGGTCTCTGCTTCCACTCCGCTTCACCCGAGCCTTCCAGCCAGGCCTCGAGCACACGTTCTCCGTTTCGCCCGAGCCAGGCCTCGGCGAACACATGCTTTCCGTCTCGCCTGAGCCTCCCAGTCAGGCCTCGGACGGACGCTTGCTTTCCGTCTCGCCCGAGCCTCCCAGTCAGGCCTGGGACGGACGCTTGCTTTCCGTTTCGCCCGAGCCTTCCGGCCAGGCCTCGGACGAAACGCTTGTTTCCGTCTCGACCGAGCCTACCAGCCAGGTCTCGGACGACCGAGTGTTTCCACCTCGCCCGAGCCCTGCTGTCCGCCTCGCAGCGATTCGCCCGAGCCCCTGCGAGGAAGGAGCACAGCGCTCTTTTCTTTTTCCTTTTTGAAAGAGTGTGAATAGTGTTCTGTTTTCTCTTTTTTGTTTGAATTAATCTGTTGTTCCTTAAATCCTGATAAAATTATGGTATGCTCCATGCACTGTGTAGTATTTTATAAAAATATAAAACTTGACTTTTCTGCAAGAATTCGAAAATGTAAAATCCCTCTTTTAATTAATAAATGGATAGTTTCGTATTTTTAGAAAATTATTTATAACTCCAAAAATCATTAGATAAATTTTTGTGAGCTTCCTATGCCATGTTTAGTCTCTGGTGAAATTTTGAAGTCTTTTGGAACAAGTTGATTTTTGAGCATTTATTTTTAATTGTTAAATAGTGCCTTCTGTTAATTAATGTCTGATTTTATTTGAGCACCTTAATGACCTCCAAAAATTATGAAATTTGTTTTGCCATCTATCTACACCATAATGAACTTATGTGATTAATTTGGTAATTTTTGGAGCAACTTCATAAAATGACCTTTTTAAATAATTAAGGAAAATAGAAAAAGTGATTAGGGTTCATGTTGTATGCCCTGTTTTGCATTGTTCATGCTAGCATACTCATGTGCATGCATCATTGCATTCTTATAGTCACCGAAGAAGGAGTCAAGATCGAGGCAGCCGCCGACGAACCTGTCCCCGAGGCTACCCCGAGTTCCGACAACTGCTCCGCCGCCTTCGAGCCTGCCCTCTTTGCTCTTCAAGGCAAGCCCCGGTGCATTTAACCCTTTCCTTGAATTTATAAAATGATTTCCTTAAATGCTTTTGAGTTAAATTATTGCATTAGGTTTATAGGAGTTGTGTGCTATCCTAATTGATGCACTATCCACCTTGACCACTGATACACCTGATACCTGCTGTTCAAAAGTATTTGAAAAATGCTTAGCAATGCTTATTGAATTAGACTTTGCAATAAAATGCTAATTTCAAAAGTGTGATCACTTAAGGAATGTTTGTGGGATTTTGGTCTTACTCCCCGGCTGTTGGCTAGGTATCTGATCCGTACCTAGTCAATAGCGAGGAGAGGTTGTCCGAGCGTACGGTGCCGTCATGTTGTAGTCCGGGACTCAACAGTTGACACCGACCGGGACAGGATTGAAAAACTGACGGGACTATTACGCTTGGGTGAGATATAACCAAGGTATAGTTCTGGCTGGAAAATTAGGGACCATCCGTATGGGGGCCTGCTGGTCAAGACTTGTAACTATTCACATACTTCGGAAAGCTCTGGCTCCGAGAAATCCTTGATTGGGACCGACAACCGCGCACTGGGAGTGGAGAGATGGCGGAAGTAGCATGTACCCACGTGGTCGTCGTACCTGGAAAGGAGTGGTGTACTGTACTTCCGGGTGGCGTAGGACCGGGTCCAATCTTGGAGGAATCGTGGTAGACGAGTTGGCATATGCAAGCTTGGGTGCTACATATGCAGTGTGGATAGGGATCCTCAGCTGAGTATTATTTATCCGGATTAACGTTGCTCCTCGGTTATGGAGACTTGGTCCACTGACTGTCAACGGAGAGTGGTTCTCAACTAGGAATGTTTTGAAATGTAAAATGAATCATGAACGATGAAGAATTGAGGAATACTGAATCTTTCAAAAATAAAATAAGGTTTACAAAAATGCTTTTCTGCAAAATACTTGATCTTGCTTAAGCCTTACCTTGACTACCCTAAGCCTCTCATTCATGAGTCTTCTCCCTTTTTCTTTAGTCGGGTAAGTCTTGTTGAGTACCCCAGTACTCAGGGTTTGTTACCCATGCTGCAGGTATGACAGAGTCCCCGATGTGTCTTGCACCCTGCTGCGTGACCATCGTCCAGGAAGAGGCCGATGAGGCCGAAGAATAGTTGTACACCCTCGGGCTGGGTGATTATAAGTATCTTTGCTGTTCTCTACTATGTTGCCTATGTCTATTTCTATTATCAGAACTTGGTTTGTAATAACTGCACCTTAAATTCTATTTGGAACCCTGCCTTGTAAAACTAATGTTATTTAAGTCTTCCGCTCTTTATTCCGATGTTATTTGTAAAAGTATGCAATGCTGTAACCGAATTGTGAGATGATCCTGCGGACATTGGGCACTGATGTAGCCCGGTGGCGAACAGGTCTTAATCACATGGAACATGGGTTCGGCTGTCAGAGGTTGACAGGGACACGTGGGCCATGGGATTAGGGTCGTTCCGTCACAGTGTGTATCCACCTTTCTCATTAGGCTTGTTTAGAGTCAAGTGAGAATTTATGCTTGTTACTTTTGGTGATCGACATCACCTAGATGGCTTGGTGGTGATCGAGGGCATGGTGATCATCCAGAGAAGCTTGTAGATGACCGATCTCAAGTTGTGACCGGTTGTGGGCAATTCAACGGGTCAGAGAGGCAAATAATCAGCTTGGAGTGAGCAGTTGGTCCTTGCACGAACCAAGAGGGAGTGATACCCTTGCACAGGTACTCCAACGAGGACTAGGAGGTGTGCCGACACCTCGATATCTCAAGAAACATCGTCGTGTTCCTTTCCTCTCTTTACTTTTGGTATTTACCTTAAACATTTTAATTCTTGTTATTTAATTTCTTAGAATTGTCACGCTAGAGTAGAATTGAAACTTAGGGAGCAAAACTTACACCATTAGACACTAGAGGTGAAATGGGCTAGTGTTAGGCTTTACTTATTGCAAGAAATTTTAGAATAGACTAATTCACTCCCCTTTATGCATCTTGATCCTTTCAGGTGTCCATATCAACATACCACACAATCCATTAGAACTGATTTATAATAGTTTATTCGTTTGTGTAAGTAATTATATAGTCTAATTATATTTTCATTTATTTTTAATTTTCGTAACAATGTGTGGGGTATGCTTCTATTTTATTATGGTTTTATCTACAAAACAAGGATACACATAGTTGTCTCATTAAAGAAAAATAATAATTGGTGTGGGCTCTAACTGTACCAAATTTTGGCTTGGACATCATACAAAAGGATATTTTTTCTAAAAAATAATAATTTTGTGTGAGAAACAAGTGAGTTGATAGGTAGAATGTAAGTGTATATGTAGCCGACAATAGAAAGACGCGTATGGATATGGATGGGTAAACTCTCAAAGCAAGTATAGTAATAACATGTGGACTAATTATTGAGGTGGAGGAAAGAAAAGAGGAGAGAAAAAGAAAATGAGAAATTTACAACGAGCTTATACATAAGCAAAACAAAACTTTACGAGAGAAGAAAGTAAACCATATATATTAATAGTAAAAGGTTAACTATGTAGATGTGCTATATAGTCAACAACAAGCTATATCAATAGTCTTTCTTTTTTTTATGGTCTTAAGCCCGATACGACGATACCACATGTCTTGGGAATTGAAATTTCTTAAAGATGCTAAAAGATGATACTTAGCAAGTAATAAAGATTTGCACCCTATAGAAAAGTTTGACACTATTAGCCCCCTCTTGAATTCTCTTCATGCTCCGCTAGCATCGAGTATCAACCTTCTCGATTATGACTTTCAAACATAGTAATTATGACGTTTTGTTTTCTTCTTCATAGAACAGTAGATACAATTACTCTGTTCGTATGAGCTAAATCAGTTATGAAACAATATTTTTCTCTCACAATAAATTAACCATATAATAGAGTAAAAACCACTTTAAATACTGCCGAACAGATGCAAACAGTTTCAGTTAGGCCCTATGTCCAATTATGATTATGGAAGAATCACTTGCCCACGTAATGCGAGTATATATGAATGTATCAACCATGCGGGTTTAGTTATTCCACAACATAAGAAAATGGCAAGATAAGCATTTTGTTGGACCTCGAGATTCTATTTTGCGGTAATTATATTTCTTTTATTATTACATTGTTTTTTAGAAACTTTTGTTATCACATTGCTGCTAAATTGTTTTTGCCATTCCAAATTCTGTTTGGTATATATGGCCAACGGACTGGCACGGGCCGACATAGCACGCCATCAGGCTGACACGACTCGGTCGGGGTCGGGCTGTCACGGGCCGTGCCTGACCTTCGACCTAACGGACTCGGGCTGCAATGACTATATACTGTTTAGTCGCTCTATGGTTAATGGGCCCCAATTCCCTTACAAAAAGCTGGGCCCGTAATTAGGCCACTGTAAACCGGCCCCACAGAAAAGCAGATCTCCAGGGTTTTAGCAGAGAGAGCCCAGTAAAAACGGCGGAGGCATCCAATCCGGCGCCCACTTCTCTCTCTCGCCGCTGCCGGACTCTCTCCCTCCCTTTTCTGGCCGCGACCGCGCCGCGCTCCCACGCCGCCGTCGCCTCCAACCAGGTTGGTTTGGTACCCGCTACCTCCCTCCGGATCCGTCCACCACAATCTTTTTTTTTGTATGTACTTTTGTTTAGATATAGATTGCTTTCCGCCCGCTTGCAATTGAACTTAGATTGCTGTCGTTTGATCCGTTCCGTTTTCTCTTGATTTCGGACTAGGGTTTCGTTCCCTCCGCCGTCGGGTGTGATCCATGGAGAACGGCGGCGTCGTTGGTGAAGGGCGCCCGGAGAATCGGGCGGACGAGAACGGCGGAGTCGCCGAGGAGGAATCCGCTGTGAAGGCAGCCACTGCGCCGGATAAGGGCGATTGTGATGTGGTGGTGGAGCGTGGGGATGAGGGGGACGTGCCGCCCGGCGCGGTGGCGGCGCAGGATGGTGGCGGGGATGAAAACCGGGGCCCTGGAGAAGGTGCCGTGGAGTCTGCGGGGATGGCTGGGGATCACGAGCCAGTGGTGACGCCGGACACTAGGGCGGTGCTGGAAACTGGACAGCTTGCGGCTGATAAGTGGGACGAGGACGATACTCCCCGTGTTGTTGATGTGGAGGAAAGCTTTGCTGATGATGTGAATCAAGAGGATGTGGGGAATGCCATGGGGCAATCGATCCGGGAGTATGTGACCACAGCTGTTTTGGCTGATCGAAAAAACGAGAGGTTAGACAACGACCACAAACTTTTTGCAACTCATGGTAACAAGGCTGAGGTCGCCACACAATCTGGGAGTGGGTATGAAGATGTAAAAGATGGTACTTTGGTGTATCAGAGCAAAAGTCAGCCAGGGAAGAGCACAGAAGAGATTGCTTCCTCTCTTAGCAGGCCAGAGTCAGTCACACGTTCTGCAGCTGAGCCTGCTGTTGTCATAGAGGAATTGGATGACTCAAGCTCATCAGATGATGAGAATACGGCCACCTCTGCTCCCCCTGCACAATCCTCAAGTGGTAGTTCTACACCTGCACAATCCAATGGTGCTGCTTCTGCTCGTTCTACTAATGGTCCCTCTTTGCTATCTCGTCCTGCGGGCCTTGGATCATCGTCCCTGTCGCAGCCTCCTGCTCGTTCTGTTCAACAGGTCCGTGCCAACAGGCCAGCCGCTGTGGATAGGGGAACCCAGGAGGCTACTGAAGATGATAGAGATGAGAATGATGAAATCCATGAAAACCTTCAAATGATCCGGGTTAAGTTTCTTCGCCTTGCTGACAGGTTTGGGCAAACATCTCATAATATGGTCGTTTCACAGGTTCTGTACCGGCTTGGGCTGGCAGAACAACTTAGAAGAACTACTGCTAATGGGACATTTAGCATTGACCGTGCTAGAGAGATGGCAGAACGTCTTGAAGCTTCTGGAAATGAGCCCCTTGATTTTTCATGCACCATCTTGGTTCTTGGTAAAACTGGGGTCGGTAAGAGTGCTACCATTAATTCACTTTTTGATGATACCAGGTTGGATACAAACGCTTTTGATTCCAGTACTAGAAAGGTTCAAGAAGTAGCTGGTACGGTTGAGGGAATCAAAGTAAAAGTGATTGATACACCTGGACTTTCCTGCTCATCTTTAGAACAACACCATAACCAGAAGGTTCTCACCTCTGTCAAGAGACTTATTAGCAAAAACCCTCCGGATATTGTTCTTTATTTTGATAGGTTGGATATGCAGAGCAGGGACAACGGTGATGTTCCTCTGCTGCAAACCATCACGAAAGTGTTCGGAGCATCAGTTTGGTTCAATGCCATTGTTGTGTTAACCCATGCTGCATCTCAACCACCAGATGGGCAGAATGGAATTCCTCTGAGCTATGAGATGTTTGTCACCCAGAGATCTCATGTAGTGCAACAAGCTATAAGGCAAGCTGCTGGGGATGTGCGTCTTATGAATCCAGTATCCCTGGTGGAAAACCACTCAGCGTGCAGGACAAATAGGGCTGGCCAGAGGGTATTGCCAAATGGACAAGTCTGGAAGCCACAGCTACTGCTGCTTTGTTTTGCTTCAAAGGTGTTAGCAGAAGCCAATGTGCTCCTCAAGTTGCAGGATAATCCCATTGGTAAACTTTCTCGTACAAGGATCCCTCCACTGCCTTTCCTCCTCTCTTCCCTTCTTCAGTCTCGTGCCCCACTGAAGTTACCAGAGCAGCAGTTTGGTGATGATGATGATGATCTTGAAGATGATTCGGCAGAAGATTCTGATTCAGATTATGATGATTTACCTCCTTTTAAGCGTCTCACAAAAGCTCAGCTTGCCAAGCTGAACAATGAGCAGAGGAACGCTTATCTTGAGGAGCTAGATTACAGAGAGAAGTTGTTCTACCGAAAACAGCTGAAAGAGGAAAGCAAGCGTCGTAAATTGATGAAGAAAATGGCAGCAGAAGCTAGTGCTCGAGCAAATGATTTGAGCAACAGCAACTTAGAAGATGATTATAATACTCCAACTAATGTTTCAGTGCCCATGCCTGACATGGTACTGCCCTCATCTTTTGATTCTGACTATCCTAGCCATCGCTATCGTTTTCTGGATACACCAAGTGAATGGCTTGTCAGACCTGTATTGGAAACCCAGGGCTGGGACCATGATGTTGGTTATGAGGGACTTAATGTTGAAAGGTTGTTTGCTGTAAAAGGTAAAGTTCCTCTATCCGTATCTGGCCAGCTTACAAAAGACAAGAAGGATTGCTCCCTGCAAATGGAGGTTGCAAGTTCAATTAAGCATGCTGAGGGTAAGACCACTTCACTTGGGCTTGATTTGCAGTCTGTCGGCAAGGATATGGCATACACAATTCGTGGTGAATCGAGATTTAAGAACTTCAGGCGCAACAATACAGCTGCTGGGATATCTGCCACACTCCTTGGGGATTCAGTATCAGCTGGGGTGAAGTTTGAGGACAAACTGATAGTGAACAAGCAGCTCAGGGTCCTGGTTAGCGGTGGGGCTATGAGTGGGAGGGGAGACGTGGCTTATGGAGGCCGCCTCGAAGCAACAATGAGAGACAAAGATTACCCGATTGGGCGGATGCTTTCAACTATTGCGTTATCTGTTGTGGATTGGCATGGGGATCTGGCAATTGGCTGCAACATCCAGTCCCAGATCCCTGCTGGAAGAGCTAGCAACTTGGTTGGCCATGCGAATCTAAGCAACAAGGGGACTGGCCAAGTCGGGATTCGCCTAAACAGCTCGGAGCATCTTGAGATCGCACTCGTTGCCCTCGTCCCGATATTCCAAAACATCATGAAGCTGTTACAGAATTACTCAGAATCTGGCTAGTATGTTTTTTTTCATGTAAGCCTGAGAAAGCAGTGAGCACTGAGCAGAGCATCTTAGGTTAAAATCTAGTATAAATTAGAACTTTATACTTTCAATTTATTTTGTTCTTTTGTTGCCAAACTTTTGTAATTATGCTCTCCCCTGGGCTCTTTTTTTTGGTGAAAGCTGGAGTAGTACTCATCTAATGTATGTCTTTTCCCTGAGCTCTTTCTGATGAAGCTGGATTGGAGAATTCATCGTGTCACTTCTGGGCATACTATATTGCTATATTTATATTAAGCGTCCGATTCCTAGTGCATTCTGACTTTTTTTTTTCCAAAAGTTTAATAATTGTGATTTTCCAGCGATGCATGGCAAGTCGAGAGCGAAATAAACGAACCAGTCAAATTGTGAGTTGCCAGAGTGGGGCCAGGGGCGGATCCAGTGGGTGGGGCTCTAGCCCCTCCTACGGCCGCTGGATCCATGGAGCACCTCCTAAGCCCGGCACAACGTTTTCTGGATCTGTCACTGGGCACAACGTTTCAGCTCAAAGACGTTTGACAGAAATTCCTCGTGAAAACGAGTCACCAAAGCCATGGTCTCGCTCTCTGCCTTCCGGGTCTACACGTTAATCTAACCAGTAACTACGGATGCTGTCACATCTGATGGACTTGTGCAGGAGATTTTTTTTTGTTGTTCCTTTTCAGACGGCCCGGTTGTGCAGGAGATTTTTTTCGTTCTTTTTGACAAGCTGCCTGTAGCTGAGAAAAAGGGTTATCTCCTGAGAAGATTCCCTGTTTCGAGGGTGCAGAAATTTCCATCTTTTTGGCGCTTCAGTCTAACCGCAGATGAGTCGCCGCCAAGGTAATGAATCCTACAAGCTTCTTTTTATTTATTATACCAACCTTCTGATCCCATGCTCCTGTTCAGAAATTCTTGCGCGCTTTTAGGCTACCTGGAATCTAGTGAGACTACGCGAAATTCTTATGAGCTCTGCTCTTCTCAGTTCTTAATAAGTTCCTCTGAATATTAACTAAGGTCTATGCCTGCCTCTGGATATCTTTTGCTGCATGTATGAGCGTACCTGACGCCATGGTTCCAGAGCTTTTGCGGTGCGATAGCTTCCTTAACTGTCCTTCCTGAATTTATTCCCCTGGATAATAGCTTGCTTCGGTTTTGATTTTTGTTCTTGGCGCGGATGGGAAATAGAAGCCAAACCTCCTATCAGTGCTGTAGACTTTAGGGTGGAAGTAGATACCTTATTGATAAGACCATCAGACATGGACATTCTAAGACCTTTTCATGTAGTTATGTTACTAGAATTAGATAAGAAGTAATCCTTATCCCATAGTCTTAACTGCTCATTATGACATGATTATTTTGTTTCAGGTGCTAGCTCAAGCTCTTACAGCGTATCATCATTCTTGTCCAATGAATTGGTGTCCGATGAATTGGACTACTCAGATTTGTTGTCTTTGCATGAGGATAGCAGTACTGAGCACAGTAGGTCTAGGTCTGAACTTCTGTCGCCCCTCTCAGTTGATCTGAAGATGCCCCCAACAGAACATGTCCAGAGTCCCGCATCTCATAGATATCTGGTTTGCACCAAACTTAGCATCCTGGTTCTTTATTGAGCTGTACCCTGAACTGTTTCTTCTGGTGGATGTTCATCAGTTGAAGCGAAGTATCCTTTGTGATACATCTGTAACTTATTGACAGGAAGATATGAATTTTGATGCCGACTTGCAAGATAGACTTCAGAAGGCCTTTGATGAGATTGTCAAGTTGAAGAAAGAAAACTTTGAAGAGTCTTGCCAGCGCCAACAGGTTGAGAAGGAGCTCCTAGTTGTTCGCAAGAAAGTAAACTCCTTTTGCATTTTTTTTTGTTCTCACTTTCTTCACTAATGTATGTTTTTAATTCACACTCGAGTATGGAAACACATTATAGTGTCATGAGTAAATTATTGTTACCCTATTAATCTTTCACTACTAAGCACATGTTCCATCCATTCTATGCACATAATATCTAGTTAATATAGCTACCTTTTCAGGTTAAGAAACTACATGAGCACCTCTTAAAAGAGCTACGGCACTCGAAAGCATTTGAGGAAGCTCGTGCTGCAGATCAGCAGTTGATACAAAAGCTTAAAAACGATATTGGACTGCTAAAGATCGAGCGGGATGAATATCTTGAAAAGCTTTGTCAGACAAGTGACCAGATCTTGCTTCAACCTTTAGGAGCAGCTAAGGAAGCTCATGGACAGGATAAACATGAGATAGAAACACTGAAAGAAGAAATTAGTCAGCTTAAGGTCCACCGAGGCAAATACCTTGCAAAGTTTCAGGAGAAAAATAAGCCCAAGTTGACGCCAGTGCAGTGTGTTTCTGATACTAATGTTATAGAAAATTTGGAATCATACAGAACTTCCCTTGACAACCAGTTGTGGCCTTACAGGGACAATGCAGTCAGATATTCTGAAGGACACACTGAGTTCACCTTGGATGAGCTGAAGCTGGCAACAGAAAATTTCAGCGAGTTACTAAAGATCGGAGAAGGCGGGTATGGGCGTGTCTACAAGGGCACTATCTGTGACACCGCTGTGGCCATTAAGATTTTACGTCATAATGAGAACCTCCAAGGCTTACTGCAGTTTCAACGCGAGGTAATTAAAGTAGGATGTTGCATTTTTATGTTACTAGTATTTATATAGAGGTTATGCAAAATGATTCAGAATTTGTGCTGTCATTCCAGGTTTTGATCCTGACCAAAGTGAGGCACCCGCATCTTGTCAATCTCTTAGGAGCCTGTGATGAAGTGTCAGCTCTTGTGTATGATTATTTACCTAATGGAAGCCTTGAAGACCGTCTTTCCTGCAAGGGTAACACCCCAGCGCTGACATGGCAGGTCCGAACAAGGATTATTGGAGAGATTTGTTCAGCACTAATCTTCCTCCACAGTCATAAGCCCAAGCCTATTGTCCACGGTGACCTTAAGCCTTCCAACATTCTTCTTGATGCTGATTTAGTGAGCAAGCTTGGAGACTTCGGCATCGCTCGGTTCCTTGTGCCATCCGACACCAGCACCATGGTCCATCTTACTGAGCATCCAATTGGGACAATGTTTTACTCAGATCCAGAATACATGGCCCACGGTGAGCTGACCCAAGGATCAGACATCTACTCGTTTGGTATCATCATCCTACGCCTCTTAACAGGGAGACACCCAAGGGAGATAGTGAAGAGAGTGGAGGATGCGATGGTCAATGACGAACTGCACACCATCATCGACAGATCCGCCGGTGAATGGCCCTTTGTGCAGGTTCAGCAGCTTGCGCGGATCGCTATGAGATGCGCAGCGGAGAAAAGGAGGCGACGCGCAGATCTTGTCACCGATGTGTGGCCGGTGGTTGAGACAATGATGAAGAGTGCCTCCTCATCAGCGTGTCTATCAACTTCTTCATCTATTCAGGAAGAAAGCAGCGTGCCACATTACTTTTTGTGCCCGATTCTGCAGGTACACATTGAATTCTTTTATGTCCATGATAGTTACTCTCATTCATGAAATTGTGCTGACATATTCATATGGATGCTGCTAATGAGCTCAGAAGATCATGAAGAATCCACACATAGCAGCAGATGGATTCACCTATGAAGCTGAGGCCATAGAGGACTGGCTTGAGGCCCATGACACATCACCCATGACCAACCTGCCACTTCGAAACTGCGTTACAATTCCAAACTCAGCGCTTCGCTTAGTCATCCAAGAACATCTTCAGCGTGGGCCATGACCGATGCAGATCGCTCGCTGTGGGAGTTTATGCCTACAGGCTACATCTATCTATATGACTCTCATTTCATTCCTGCTTGGATCCCGAAGGGGATGCAAGAAAACTAGATAGTTTTTCCCCCTTTAAATTCATAGTGTGTAGTATAAAGTTTGTCTTTTGATTCTTTTTATAGCATGTGAGTATGTGACTATGAAAGAAATTAAATATGTAGTTTGTGAAGTTCTGATTTCGCAAGGTAGTTTTGTTCGTCAAATGTCTTTACCAGTTTGCCCTATTTATTCAGACATCAGATATTTTAGAGAAGAGGGAGTTGATGATCCAGATTGGCATCCGCCCCATGTTGTTGGTTCTGTTTTCTTAACAACACCCCTCCACACACACACCCCCCAACAACGCTGTTGCTTTTTTGTTTCCTCTATTTATAAGGCCTTGTTTGGAACGCAGAAATTTCACGCAGGAATTTCACAGGAAAAAATGGTCATTTGTATGATTGATTTTGGCTGTTTCAATAATGTTCTGTGAGAGAGAATAAGCCGATGTACGGCTGATAAGATAAGAACAGAGTCGTGCAGTGTCTATGAAAACCTATACTAGATATTAGTGGTTGAAAGCTGCACGGAGTACGGGCCCAACAAAAAAAAAAGATTCTCAATCACTCTCGTCTCCCTCGCTGGTTTCGTTACAGGGACTAAAGTTTAGGAGTTGTTTGATTGCTAGCTACATTTTATCACACTTTATCTTAAATAAGTTTGATCAGATTGATAAGTGTTTGATTGATGACTAACCTTAGATAATATTTTTTTGGCTTCAAATGTCATAAAGTAGTGGCAAGATTCCCTTAAGCAAGAAAAATATGGTCACACTTTTACTTGTCACACTTTCTACGACTGTCCCACTTTACCTAAGTTTAGTTGTGGCAAATTGCAGCTAAGAACCAGACAGCCTCTTAGTCTGTCTCTCATCAGATGTTGTGGTATAAATATAGTCTATTTAAAATATACTAATTATAAAACTAATTACACTGTCATATAGTAATTAACAAGCTCAATCTAGTAAGGTAAAATAAGCTATCATTAGCAAATGTTTACTGTAGCACTATATTAGCAAATTATAAATTAATTAAACTTAATAGATTCGTCTCGCAAATTAGTTTTCAATTAACAAATTAGTTTTACAATTAATCTATTTTAATAGACTAAAATATAGTCATAATATCCGATGTGACGTAGACTAAATTCTACTGACATGAACCAAACAGTGCCGGCCTCCCGTCAAGCCTTTTTGGCACCACATACCAGGTAGGCCCAACTGTTAGCGTCACAATGGGGGTGGCACGTGGCAGTGCGACCAGTCCACCGTCCGTGCGAATTAACCTCAGTTCGTTAGTTAGTTACGATCCGATATTAGTATATAATCTCGCGCTATCTATCGTAATCAGCTCGTGGGTTGATCCAACCCAACACCTCGAGTCCTCGCCTTGCTTGGCACGCGCGGTCGCGCGCGCGCCATTTTGCTGCGCCCATGGACGGGTGGGGAAACAGCGGCGGCGGCGGCGGCGTCGACTCTGCTTACTCCTCCAGCACCACTGGCGGCGCCACGGCGGAAATATTCGAGGAGCAGGCGGCCGGGGAGGAGGAGACGGTGAAGGTGTTCGTGGCGGTGCCGGAGCAGCACAAGAGCGGCAGGTCCCTTCTCGCGTGGACGCTCCGGCACGTCGGGGCCGTGGACGGCGCCGCCGTGGTGGTGGCCCACGTCCACGCGCCGGCGCAGATGATCCCGATGCGTACGTGTGCCCCCGCTTCGCTGCCTCGCTGCTCCAGCCCGCAACGCCTCCCGTAGTCCCCCGTTCCCATAGGCTGGAGACGCACGCTCACCGTCGGATCGGGGTCGGTGCGGCTCTCTGATTGAGAAGAACGTGGTCCCTGACTCGCTGTGGCATGTTTCGCGTTGGTACCCTTTTTTGTTTCGAACCCTTTTTTGTTTCGTCTCTATTGCTCGATTAGCATTTTTTGGTTCACCCTTCTGGAACCCCCAATTGAAATGCACTTCCGCCACCGCCGCCGCCGTCGTCGCCGGCGGCCGAAAAGTCGGGGAGCGGAGGCTCACGCCGGCGAGCACATTTGGGATATTCATGTTCCGTGCAGGGGGGGTTCCACCTCTTCGCTGGGTTTGTACTGAGATTTGAGATTTCTCTCTCGGCCTGGGTCGAGTTCAAGTAATCGGGTTACTGTTGGTTTGCAAAGGCCGAGCCGTTGGGATCTGTATTCGATAATTTGCTTTGGCAGTTGGTTGGCAACTGGATTTCCGTTTTCATATTCTTCAGTAATAATAGTAGTATTCCCAACAGATTGTGTCTGGAAATAATTTCTCTTCCCCGGAGGAGATCTGTTAACATGTTCCGCAGTCATGGAGTGAGATGAATTCATAGTTCAAATTTCAAAAGTAATAACTGGAATTTGATCCAATGCTAGGGGTCCTAAATTTCAAAAGTAATAACTGGAATTTGATCCAATGCTAGGGGTCCTAGTATGGATTTGCTTGAAGTTACTCGCTGGTGGCTGGTGAATTGAGGATACCTAGTCCTATGTGTAAACTTATTAGGTTGTTCAGGATGCCCTATTGTTGTTAGGCTTGTCTTCGTTAAGTCCTGGTGAAATGTAGTATGAATGTGATGATTATTTCAAGTTACATACTTCATTCGCGTGGTGTAATTACAGACTTACATATCATCTCATTATTTATCAGTGGGAACCAAGTTCCATGCAAGTAAACTGAGACAAGAGCAGGTCAGTGCTTATAGACTGTATGAGAGGGAGAAGGTTGAGAAACACTTGGATGCGTACATTCACCAGTGCTCAAAAATGAAGGTGCAACCAATAGCCTTTCAATCTTTGTATTGTGACAAACGTTTTAGAATTGAATGAGGCATGAGCAGAGCAGGGAAATTATTGAAGCGTCACTCATTTTTCAGGTCAAATGCGAGAAACTTGTAATCGAAAATGACGATGTTGCTAAAGGGATTGCAGAGATTGTTTCACTGCATGGTGTGAGCAAACTCATCATGGGAGCAGCTGCTGACAAACACTTCTCTCGGTACGCAGCGAAGGTTCACACTTCAGCACTTATATCCACTGCTTATAATTTAATAGATTAGAAATTTTACATAGTGGTGCCCTACTTCCTAATTCCAGGAAAATGAAAATGCCTAAATCCAAGACAGCGCTTGCTGTCCAGCAGAAAGCTGATACTTCGTGCAAGATTTGGTTTGTTTGTAAGGAACATCTGATATGCACTAGGTAAGAACTTTGATAGTTCATCATTATTGTCTGGCGGTGTGTTATGGGTGTGTTGTGTAGTGTCTATCCTGGGTGTATTTGTTAGGGTCCGGGATATTTATTTCTCTCTCCCCGGTGTACTTTCCTCAATTCTAAATGAAATGATATACCACCCTCCTGTGTGTTCAAGAAAAAAAAAATCTGTCTTATATTGTTAGTTAAGGTGAATTTGTCTATGAGCAGCATTTAAATCATACTACTTCCTTGAATCTATCTTGGTCCTCCTATTTGCATATCGATTTAAGATTATTCTTATAATAATCTCATTTCCTATCTGCACATCACATTTTAGATGCTATCATCTTGCTGCTGCTCAGTCTTTTCCTATAAGCACTTAATTATTTTCCCTAAACCCAACTTTATACAGGGAGGCTGGTGCTCCTGTAAATAGTGCAGCAACACCCCCAGATAGCACAAGTTCAATATCCACTTCATCTGAGTGGGGTGGACAACCAAACGGATATGCAAGCAATGCGGTTGATGGTCACATACAGAGGTCGATGTCAGAAAAGGTTGTGCCTGCATCTGTTAGAACATCATTGCGACTACCTTCACGGTTGTCTGTGCGGACAAGTCTTAGCAGGCGAAGCATAGAGGATACATCTGTCAGTTGCTGGGGTAGTGTTCCAAGAGGTAGTTTTCCAAGTTCGCACCAAGCATCCTCTTCTGTGACTGACGAGGGTTTTAGTGACTATAGCTCATTTTCAACGCCTAGGCATGATGCCTCTGAATTCCTACACTTTAGTACATGTTGGGCATAATCTTCAGAACACGTCCTGCCATGAACAGGTTTGCCTTTTAAGACCCCAATTAAGTAGTAGATGGTTGAGTTGGGAATTGATATGATCAGATGAAGGTGCATGACAGGATGCCATGAATTCAAATATTGACATATTTGATAAAGTTGAAGAAGCCTCCACTAAGGCCGAGAAGCATCAGAAGCAAGCGCTTGATGAGTCTGTGAGGAGAGATAAAGCAGAGGAAGAACCGGTTTTGTTTCGCCGAAAGGTAAAATCTTCACCACATTTAGCATGAAAACTATGTAGAATTTGACACAAAGTTCTGATGATTATAGGCAAACAATTGTGAGGATATATCTTTGGATGAGGCAAAGCAGAGTAAAGAAGTCAAGGAAGCCTTAGCGAAGGCAAATGGCGTCAAAGAATGGATGAAGCAAGAAATGGATGCACTTAAACGTGACAGAGATGACATCAATGATAAGCTTGTTAAGATGAGCGAACAGAAGGAAACATTGGAGCAACAAGTCGATTACTATGGTGGCATTGTTAAGGATCTTGAGGATACATTGGCAGCAAGTAAATCCCTTATTCATTCACAGAAGTTGGAGTATGAGAAATTGAAGCATGAAAGGGACAATGCGCTCAAGGATGCAGATGAGCTGCGCAAAGAGAGAGAGAAGACAGTGTCATCGTGCCCAAGTTTGACATGGAACACCGAATTCTCTTTGTCAGAGCTGCAGCTGGCAACACAGAATTTCAGTGACACACTGAAGGTTGGTGAAGGTGGATTTGGGCGTGTCTACAGAGGTCTCCTGCGCAACACAACAGTGGCAATTAAGATGCTGCGCTCTCATAACTTGCAAGGGCAGTCACAGTTTCGGCAAGAGGTAATAACTGCTGAACACTTGAATTATGCAACGTATGTTACTGTTTTAGGTTACTAAAGTAATTTTAATGTGCAGGTTGTTGTCCTTAGTAGGGTGCGGCATCCAAACCTTGTAATGCTTATGGGTTCTTGCTCAGAAGCTTCAGGTCTTGTGTATGAGTTCCTACCAAATGGAAGCCTTGAAGACCGTCTAGCCTGTGAAAACAATACGCTTCCACTAACATGGCAAGTCCGCACGAGGATCATTGGTGAGATATGTTCTGCACTCGTCTTCCTTCACTCTAACAAGCCTCACCCAGTAATCCATGGTGATCTGAAGCCTGCAAACATCCTCCTTGACGCCAATTTGGTCAGCAAGCTCAGTGATTTTGGCATATCTTGCCTCCTAGTTAAGTCTAGCACAATGTCCACAAGCCTCTACCAAACGATGAACCCAAGAGGCACTTTTGCCTACATGGACCCTGAATTCCTTACCACTGGGGAGCTAACAGCACGGTCTGACATATACTCTTTGGGCATTGTCATACTCCAACTAGTAACTGGGAAGCCAGCTTTAGGCATTGGAAGGGCAGTGGAGGATGCACTTGAGAAAGAAGAGTTGGAGCTTCTTGTTGACCAATCAGCTGGGGAGTGGCCATTTGTGCAAGCCAAGAAGCTGATGCTTCTGGGTCTGCAGTGTGCAGAGCTTAGCAGAAGAAGGCGACCGAGTCGTATGAGTGACGTATGGTGCATGATTGAGCCCCTGGTGAAATCAGCTTTGCTGTCAACCACATCACGGTCCTTTGGATACCAGTTTGTTGAGAGCAACACACCTTCTTGCTTCGTATGTCCTATTTCTCAGGTATTATGTCCATTTATTGTGCTACAGAAACTTATTTATGCAATTTGTTAGAACTGGAACTTCAGAAGAGCAAGGTATTACTACAAAACTCCAAGACAATTAAGTAACTCAAACTACTGAACAAATCAAATAAAACAGCATTCCTAAACTATAAGCAATAAATGTTTTTGTTCGAGTATAAACCTTGTTTGGGTCTTGTGCTACTTGAGTTCTTATGGCTTGAGTGTGCATGTGGTTGCTGAAACTCTCTTCCTCTTAAAAAGATATACATGTTCTGAAACAAAGTGTCATAGCAACACAACCTCATCCCAAAACTCTCTTGTTTCCGAGGCTGCTATTTTCCATCCTGAAACCACTATAGAAGTCATTTTGTGTTGCATCTTCTTGGTGCTCATTGTCGGACTAGATTTGCTAGCTTATTCAGCAGACATCTGGTGTTCTTAGGCTAACAAAACTTCAAAACTAAGGTGTGGTGGAAGAATGTTTTCAAGGACAGAAAACACTTGGTTTGGATTTTTTTGGTTAGTATAGTGCTCAATTAAATAATTGCCTACCTTCATGATTCCAAACTCTAGCAGGATGTTTGGTTTGAGGAACCAGTCCATTCTAGATGAGGTGGTGCATTATGAGTTCATGAGGAATCCTCATAATGCCATGAAATAAGTTTGATTTTAAAGTAGAAGATTGTTGTGCTTGCTTAAATAAAACATGTTCGTATACTGATGTAAAGTGTGTTAATAACGTCAGGTTACTGACAACTGGATTTTTTTTTTTTGTGAAATAAAACTGTAGGAGGTGATGAGGAATCCTCATATTGCCGCAGATGGATACACTTACGAAGCAGAGGTCATAAAGGGTTGGCTTCACAGTGGGCGCAACACGTCCCCAATGACAAAATTACCTCTCGCACATCATCATCTCATCCCGAATCATGCTCTTTATTCTGCCATACAGGAATATTTCAAGCAGCAACACAAGCCGCCATTGTAATTATTTTCACGAACGTGCCTTAACATGTGTTTCATTAAGAGAGAGATTACACGGCATGTTTTGCTTAAGGGCAGTCCCAATGGGATATTAATGGTAATTTCTATCTCTATTAATTAGGCTGCCAACTAAGCAAAAGGATGATGTGGCAGTCTGATTAATGAGGAAAGAGAAGGAAATCTGATGAAACAGTTTCTTCGGAGAGAAACCACGTCTACTCGTGAAACGACGCACGTAGAAATCGCTACTTCGCCGTTGGGAAGAAACCGCTAGTTTCTACCGAGGCGGGCTGCGATGGGGACTGCAGGCCTATGCCGACAGGCCGCGCTGGCCGCATCGCTGCGGCGGCTGCACTCTCCGTCGCCCGTCGGCCATCCGCGCAGGACGCGCTGGTGGCTCCTCCGCGCTCGCTGTCGTAGTATGCCGCTCGTGCCCGTCGTCGCCCCTGTCCTGCAAGCCACGCTGCCGCCTTCCCAATCCGACTCGCCGCGCCGCTGTACGCCTAGGTCATGCTTCTCACGTCGCCGTTCGTGCGGCCAAGCCGCCTCGACGCACCGCGCGCAGGCTTGGGTCCGCCAGAAGACATGACGTATAGGCGTCTCGCTGCTATGGTGCCAGCATCTGCTACTACGAGTTCATCAAGGTGAAAAGGACGGTGTATGGGGTCTCGCTGCTATGGCGCTGCCTGCTGCCGAGCATCTGCTACTACAAGTTCATCAAGGTGAAAAGGACGGTGGGGGCAGTGGTTAACCTCGTCCACGTTGAGGCCAACGAGCACGTTGTCATCATGTTCATGGATGAGCTAATGTGTGCACATGCATCTCTATATACTAGATAGCTATGCGCGCTTTGCCGCGCAGCAATATAAACGTAAGTATATTGGTCAGTTGTTGCACGTTGATTTCATCTTGTCACGTCACTGCTCGTTGGTTGCGGATAACCTTTTCGGAAAGAATGAAAGAATCTTATGAACTCGTGTAGCGCGGCCTCACATTATGCTACCTTGCTTAGTTCCTCGTCCAAAAACTTTTCACCTATTCAATCGAATGTTTAGATATATGCATGAAATAAATATTAAATATAGACTAAAATAACTAATTATATAAATTGCGATAACTTTGCGAGATGATTTTTTAAGTCTAATTAGTCCATGATTTGACAATATTGTGCTACAGTAAATATATACTGATGATGGATTAATTAGTCTTAATAAATTCGTCTCATGGTTTTCAGACGAAATATGTAATTTGTTTTTTATTAGTCTATCTTTAATAGACTAAATTAGTGCCACAACATTCGATGTGACACCCAAATTTTTTTCATCCTCCAACTAAACACCTAGTATCTGATATTTTGAGCAATATCATTAAACAACTTTGGAGTATTTCATCAATAGAGAAGGAAAATTAAAACTACCTCTCATCGTCGGTTGTGAAAAAAATAGGCACAGGTAAAAGTGTTAAATAAAATGCGTTGGTTAAATATTTTACTATTAATCCGTGTTAGTCAAATTTTTAAAATTTGACTAATTTTAAAGAAGAGAGTAATAATATCTATGATATAAAATAGATGCATTATGAAAATATATTCTATGATATATCTAATGATATGAATTTGGTACTATCAAGCTTGATAGTTTTTTTTCTAGAAATTCGATTAAAGTTTAAAAAATTTAACTTAACCACTCTAAGAATTAATTCTTTCATGGACAAGGAGAGTAGTATCTAAATAACATCATTACATAATATTGGAGTATGAGCCTGAGCAGACAAATAAACCTATCTTATTGTTGGTCGTGAAAAATTGGCAGGACAAAGATCGTTGGTGTCCGTCACACGTTAAGCTGAAATTAGTGAAGCACATCACAACACTCACGTGGCGACCACATGATGGCCGAGAGCTAAGAGTTGTCTTGTTGTGCCAATTGTCCTGCGCATATAGATTTGTATATATTATTGAACGCGCCACTATCACACCGGTTTTTGAATAGAAAAAAAGATATCTGCAAAAATCTTAAAAGGAAAAAGTAAAAAAAAACATAAAAGAAAAGAAAAATAATAATAATAAAAAATGCTACAGTAACCAGACCCGCGGGAGGGCACTAATCCTCCCGCGGGTATAGACTAATATTATTAGCTAGTATGATGCGTGTACATGCTGAGAAATAAAAGAAGATTGAGTCGGAGGAAGAAGATAGAGTTGGAGAGAGAGATAATAACATTTATTAGACCAAGACATCTCCATTGTATGAAGTAGTTTCTATGAATAGTTTCTTGCTGATGTGTCCGCTATGGAAGTCATGTATAGTTTCAACCATTGGGACTGCCCTAACATGTGTAACCCACCGTCACAATTGATTCTTTCTATTTTGAGAACTCGTAGGAGGTTGATGAATATAATGCATTAAATGCACTCATATTGCAGAAACTACGTAATTTCTATATGTATTAAGTATACTGTTATGTAGGTATTTTGCTGATATGACAACGTAATTATTGAAGAGAGAAGAAAAATTAAAGAAACCGAGTCTACCTCAGAAACGAAGTTTTCACGCGCATCATCAGCGAAGAAATCATTCCGTCCTGCGTTGGGAAGAAGAGGCGTGGTTTGTTCACCGCGGAACTTGCGTAGGCCGTCGTGAAGCTCGTGAGGCGTGCTGCAGAGATCCTGCAGGCTACCGCGGAGCCGCGGGCGGTCTGGCTTATGTAGGACAGCGGCAGAGGCAGTGTGGCATCCCTGCCGCGAAGCATGGCGTGTGGCTATCGCAGTGCAGTTGGCCACGTAGCAGGCTAGCAGCTCATGCGCGGTCATGGGAGGCTGTCCTCGCGAGCCTAGCCATGACACAGCCATCCTGCTGCTGGGTCTACGGGGAGGCCGAGGTCGGAGGTGTGCAGGTGGCGCTGCAGTGCAGTGACTATATGGATGTGGCCGAGCTATGCGCGGTGGTGCTACTGGAGAAGGACGACATCCTGTTGACCTGTTGCATGACGTGCGTGGGCACGACGGCGAAAAGAGCAGCAGCTGCAGGTGGTGGTGTTACGCCGGCGCGGCCATGGCGTAGAGACCGATGGCCTTGGCGCTATGCTCAGGCTTGTGCATCCGCGACGAACGCCACACGCACGGGCACTGCATCCTCCATCTCCTTTCTGGGCGCGAGGTACATGCACATCCGTGATCCGTCCGCACAGGATCTGGAGGGAGGGCTAGGGGCTAAGAGAGGTGAACAATTGGTCTATTTTTTCTATGGACCCTTAAAAAATAGAGCATTGGAAAAAGGGTAGTTTTTGTATATAGCATTAATAGTTACCCAACTCAAGTTGTGACCGGAGGCTTGGTGATTGAGCACTTCCTTGCACGGATCTAGGAGGAGCGATACCTTGCGCGAGTGCTCCAAGAGAACTAGGGGTCGTGTGCGTGCCAACACCTCGATACCTCGGGAAAAATCACGACGTCTTCCTTACTCTCTTTACTTTCACATTTACTTTGACCATTTCAATGCTCACATTTACTTCTTGCAATTACTTTGTTGAAATGTCATGCTAGAGTAGGATTGGAACTAAGTGTTAGTCTTTTGTGCGGTAGAGTTAGTGAAAACACACTTGTAGCCACAAAGGGGTGACATTGGGCTTTTGTAGGGCTTAGTTATCACAAGAAATTTTAGATTAGCTCATTGCACCCACCTTTTGGGCATCTTGATCCTTTGAAAGCCCCAGTTTGGTTTTGGTTAATTGATGAAACCTATTTGGTCTAATCCTATTGATAAACATGTGTGTAGCTTATGAGAAAGGATTACGACCAAGCCATGTGGTGGAGCTAGCAAGGTGGCAACTATGGAGGATGGTGACGGCCACAAGCACTCATGTGATCAAGTGCTCTACCATTGGTAAAATGAAGAAGAGAAAAGATGCCTTACTCAAGTGGTAGATTATTTCTTACTTTTAATCTTGAGTATAGGCAAGCCGGACTATCAAGAGGGATACAAACTAGGTCAGCTAGATGTGGTGAAAAGTGCTCACGACGTCTAACATCTAGTGCCTCTTTGAGCGATCTAACTTTGCGTTGTTGCTAGGATAGAGTGGCGTGGTGAGTGAAGTGAAAATTCTTTGAAAAATGATTGTGAAAATGCTAACACATATGCATATTATGGTGTACACTTGGTGGTGTTGGCACATTTGCAAAGGAGAAGGTGTTGGATTTGATTTGAATCAACTCGGAGAAGAGAAGGAGGCTTTTCGATGTGTTCCGAACTCTAGGATCGATCTTGGATTGAAATTCTGTACTAATCCTTTGTGCTTTGGATCTTGTATTCATGTGGATTGTGTAGACCTCTGAATAAGCTTTCCAAAATGTCCAAGATCATCGAAATCGAAGTTCGGAGCTAAAAGTTATGGCCGTTTTAGCGCGGAGGTCAGGTTGCTGAAGTCGGTAGTACCGACCCTGAGGCTGGTAGTACCGACCCCTCCGTGAGCAGATCGCATTCTCTCTGTGTTGGGCCATTTTTGGCCTAAAGGTAGTACCACCATAAGGCCGGTACTACCTAGTACCGACTCCCGGTCGGTAGTACCGGCGATCGAAGTCGTTTTGAAGACTCTCTGTGTAGATCTAGATTTGGCCTAAAGGTAGTACCGCCATAAGGCCAGTGCTACCGACCCCCCGGTCGGTAGTACCGACGTTTGGAGGAAGTTTGGAGGCGTTCTGTGTAGATCTAGATTTGGCCTACCGGTAGTACCGCTATAAGGGTCGGTACTACCGACCCTACTACCGATCCACTTCCTGATGTGTTAGCAAGGTCAATCTAACGATCGTTGTTGATGTAGTCGGTACTACCGACCTATGGGGTCGGTACTACCGACTGTGTCGTTCTCTCGGTTTCTAACCGTTACCTCTCCAATTCTTTGCGCCCAAACACAAGAAAGAGAGCTCCCAAGTGTTGACTAACCTCCTCTCTCTACCCCTTTGATTTTAGAGTGAATCTCTTGCAAGCTTTGAGCTAGGAAAGTGAGATTAGAGAGTGAGAAGCATCGATCTATGTCTTGAGCACTTGGATCCAACATCTCTCCGGCTTGATTTGTGTTCTTTACTCTTGGGTTCTTGGAACCCTAGCCGGTTAGGTGTTCTTCAGTTGTTGCCCATGATTGACTCATTTGTGAGGGCACTCTGAAGTGTTTGTATTACCCTCGTGATTCTTAGCGAAGAAACTCGAGTAGCCTTTGTGGTTGCTTGAGTGAGGCAAGGAGGTGAAAGAGACTCCGACCTTAGTGGTCACCTCAACAACGAGGACGTAGGCACTTCTTAGTGAAGAGGCCGAACCTTGGGATAAATCTTGTGTCCCGTGTGCTTGTTGATTTTGCATCTTTGGAGATTTCGTTTGCTCTCGTGTTCTTCGTGTTCTTCCTCCCTCCTCTCTCATTCTAGGTGTGGGAAGGCTCGATCTACTCTTTGGGGAGGAGCCACTACTTGGACAAGGTATAAACTTCATCTACATCTCTTAGGAAAACCTTGGTATAAGCTAGATTCAATTTTGCATCTCGTTCATCTCGATTTCGTAGCTGTTCCTAGGTTGTCGATAGTACTGACCCCTGGAGCCGGTAGTACCGACCCCGGTAGTACCAGCCCCTATAGTCGGTAGTACCGACTGTGTGATCTGATATCTGTTTCGAGCTTTGAGTTTCAGGATTCTAGATTTTTAAATAGGCTATTCACCCCCCTCTAGCCTTTCGGACCTTTCAAGTGGTATCAGAGCCAAGTCACCGTTTGTTTGAGGATTTACAACGTCCGGTGTTGCAATGGCTCAAATCAACTATATGGGGAAGCCACCATATTTTGACGGTACCAACTTCGATTGTTGGAAGCGGGAGATGTGCGCGTTCACAAGAGGCATGAATAGAAAGATATGGGAAGTGATCGAGCATGATTTTGCGGTGATTGATACCGCCGATTCTACCCCAAGAGAAGAAGAGAAGCTTCAATTTAATGATGTGGCAATCAACCTTTTCTATGAAGCTTCTGACACCAAAGTTTTTGAGCAAATCAAGAATCTCGAGCGTGCAAGTGAGATATGGGAAAGATTAGAGGAGACCTATGAGGGCACCAAGGCCGTGAAGAGTGCCAAGCTCTACATTCTCAAAGACAAGCTTGCCACCTTCAAGATGCAAGATGATGAAAGCATACCGGATATGTTTCACCGGTTGCAAGTCATTGTCAATGATTTGAAGGCGTTGGGTGAGAAGGTGGATGACAAGGACTTTTCTCACAAGTTCTTGAGATGCTTGCCACCTTGGTTTGATACCTTGGTGACAATCCTTGTGAGAGAAGGTTTGGATACGGTAACCCCAAACCAAGTACTAGGTGATGTGGTCACTCAAGACACATACCGCGTGGAACGGGATGGGGGAGCCCAAGATGAAGAGAAGAAGAAGAAGACCGTGGCGTTCAAGGCGTCATCCTCCAAGATCAAGAGCAAGAACAAAGCAAAGAAGGAGGAAAGTGATGATGAAGCTAGCACAAGCGACAATGAGTTAGATGATGAAGAAATAGCTCTCTTTGTCAAGAAATTTGGCAAGTTCATGAAGAAGAAGAGCTTTGGGGCAAGAAAGAAAAGAGATTCATACAAGAGCTCAACTAGAAGATACTATCGATGCAAGAGCAAAGATCACTTCATTGCGGATTGTCCACAATCTAGTGATGATGAAGATGATCATAAGAATAACAAGAAGGAGAAGAAGGAGAAGAAGGAGAAGAAGAAGGAAAAGAAGAAGGGTGGATCCTATGTTGCGACATGGGATAGTGATGCTTCCTCAAGCGATGATGGTGATTCTAGTGATGATGAGAGGAAGACCACCAAGAAAAAGGCTATGGCTAGTTTTGCTATCTCAAGCAAGCCTTCTATCTTCGACGCTCCATCGACATGCTTCATGGCTAAGGCCACTAAGGTATCATCCGAGGAGAGTGAGAGTGAGAGTGATGATGATGAGTACTCAAAAGAGGACCTCATAAGCATGCTACGAGATGCTCACTCTTACATTGAGACTAAGAGGAAGGAGTGCAAAGAATTGCGCAAGGCCAACAAGGCTCTTGAGCAATCCTTTGATGAGCTCAAGTCTACTCATGAGAGGCTAGAGGAAGCCCATGAGAAGCTTGATCAAGCTCACACTAGGCTTAAGGAAGCCCACTCCTCCCTCCTTGATCAAAGTAAGATTGATGATGTTGTAGAGACATGCAATGCAGGAGTAACTTGTGATATACTTGATGAATCTTTTTACACTCCTATTATTGTTGCTCCTATCAATGCATCATCATCATCTAGCTCAATTAAAATGTCTACTTCTACTACATGTAACTCATCATTAGTAGTAGAAAACAAGAACCTTAAGAACAAGGTTAATGAGCTCACTCATGCCTTAGGCAATGCCTATGGTAGAGATGCCCGCTTGCTTAAGTGCTTGGGTAGCCAAAGGTCTCCACTCAACAAGGAGGGACTTGGCTATACCCCCAAGAAGGGCAAGGCGGCTTTTGTTCCTCACAAGACTTGTTTTGTGAAGAGCAATGGTCGGTTTTGCAATAGTTGCAAGCAATCCGGGCATATAGAGCAACATTGCTTTAACAAGAATAAAAACAAGAAGCATGCTCATGTTACATCTATTCGCCTTGATTCTTGTTATATGCTTACTAAGGGCACTAATGGCGTGAAGGCTAAGTACATTGGTGCACCCATGGTTGGCCCAAAGAAGAAGACAATTTGGGTGCCTAAGAGCTTGGTTACTAACCTTGGAGGACCCAAAAATATTTGGGTACCTAAAAAGAATTGATCCTTTTTGTAGGTTAATTACAAAGCCGGAGGAAGGCATTGGGTGCTTGATAGTGGGTGCACTCAACACATGACCGGAGATGGTAGAATGTTCAAATCAATCAACACTAGTGGTGATGATCATGCAAATGCTATCACATTTGGTGACAACAAGAAAGGCAAGGTCAAAGGCTTGGGCAAGATTGCAATATCAAATGACTTGAGCATCTCCAATGTGCTATTAGTGGAATCTCTCAACTTCAACTTATTGTCAGTGACATAATTGTGTGATTTGGGATTCAAATGCATTTTTGGTGTTGATAATGTGGAGATTATGAGTGTTGATGGAAGTGATGTGATCTTCAAAGGATTTAGATATGAGAATCTCTATTTGGTGGACTTTGATGCTAGTGAAGCTCAATTGACAACATGCTTATTCACCAAATCAAGCATGGGTTGGCTATGGCATAGGTGCTTGGGACATGTTGGAATGAAGCAACTAAAGAGGCTAGTGAAGCATGACATGGTGAGAGGGCTAAAAGATGTTCACTTTGAGAAGTACAAGCTATGTAGTGCATGTCAAATGGGAAAGCAAGTTGGAAACACTCATCCTAACAAAGGAATGATGAGCACTACACATGCACTTGAGTTGTTGCACATGGACTTGTTTGGACCAACTACATATGCAAGTATTGGGGGAAACAAGTATGGCTTTGTGATAGTGGATGACTATACAAGATACACATGAGTCTTCTTTCTTGTTGACAAAAGTGAAGTGTTTGGGGTATTCAAAACCTTTGTCAAGAGAAGTCAAAATGAGTTTGATAGAAGAATCAAGAAAGTGAGAAGTGACAATGGAAGTGAGTTTAGAAACACAAGGGTCGATGAGCTATGTGATGAGTTTGGAATCAAGCATCAATTCTCGGCCAAGTATACACCTCAATCCAATGAGATAGCTGAAAGGAAGAATAAGACACTCATTGATATGTCAAGATCTATGCTTAGTGAATACAATGTGAGTGATTCCTTTTGGGCCGAAGCAATCAACACGGCTTGCTACTATAGCAACCGACTCTATTGTCACCCTCTATTGAAGAAGACACCATATGAGCTCCTCAATGATAGAAAGCCCAACATTGCTTACTTTCGGGTCTTGGGTGCAAATGTTACATATTGAAGAAGGGCACAAGACTTGGAAAGTTTGAGGAGAAATGTGATGCAGGGACACTTCTTGGTTACTCCACTACAAGCAAAGCCTATAGAGTGTGGAACAACACATCAAGAATCGTTGAAGAGGTCCATGATGATGAGTTTGATGAAACCAATGGCTCACATTAAGAACAAGATAATCTAGATGATGTGAGAGGAACACAATTGGCGGAAGCTATGAAGAACATGGACATTGGTGATATTAGGCCAAAGCAAGTGATTGACATTGAAGATGACAAAGATCAAGTGCTCTCACCTTCAACCATGCACGACAATGATGTTGCAAGCTCTAGTGGTTCTCATGATCAACAAGATGCTAGTAGCTCTCAAGTGGCTCATCCAAGTGCAAGTGCAAGTGTCCAACCGCAACAAGTGCTACAACCAACACACATTGCAAGAGATCATCCCTTAGATCAAATTGTTGGTGACATTAGAAGAGGTGTGCAAACAAGATCAAGATTGACTTCATTTTGTGAACACTACTCATTTGTATCATCTATTGAGCCAACCAAGATTGATGAGGCTTTGATGGATGTTGATTGGGTGAATGCAATGCATGAAGAGTTGAACAACTTCACCCGCAATGATGTTTGAGAGTTAGTGGAAAGACCAAAGAACACAAATGTTATTGGTACAAGATGGGTCTTCCGGAACAAGCAAGATGAAGATGACATTGTTGTAAGGAACAAAGCAAGATTGGTTGCACAAAGATACACTCAAATGGAAGACATTGACTTTGGAGAAACCTATGCACCGGTTGCTAGATTGGAAGCCATTAGAATCCTACTTGCATATGCTTGTGCTCACAACATCAAGCTCTATCAAATGGATGTGAAGAGTGCTTTTCTCAATGGATTCATCAAAGAGTTAGTGTATGTTGAGCAACCTCCCGGGTTTGAAGACTTGAAGAAGCCCAACCATGTGTACAAGCTCAAGAAGGCACTATATGGGTTGAAGCAAGCACCTAGAGCTTGGTATGAAAGATTGAGGGACTTGTTGCTAGCAAAAGGGTTCAAGATTGGGAAGGTTGACACCACTCTCTTCACCAAGAAAATTGGAAGTAGCTTGTTTGTGTTGCAAATCTATGTGGATGACATTATCTTTGGATAAACCAACCAAGACTTTTGTGAAGAGTTTGGGGAGATGATGGCAAAAGAGTTTGAGATGTCTATGATTGGAGAGCTTAGTTACTTCCTTGGTCTACAAATCAAGCAAATGAAGAAAGGCACATTCGTTAGTCAAGGCAAGTACATCAAGGACATGCTCAAGAAGTTTGGGTTAGATGAAGCTAAAGCAATAACCACTCCAATGGGCACAAATGGACATTTGGATAGTGACTCGAGTGGTGACATGGTGGATCAAAAGTTGTATCGGTCAATGATTGGAAGCTTACTCTATGTGACCGCATCAAGACCGGATGTTATGTTTAGTGTGTGCATGTGTGCAAGGTTGCAAGCTTCTCCTAGGGAAAGTCATTTGAGGGCAACCAAAAGAATATTGAGATATTTGAAGCACACTCCAAATGTTGGACTATGGTTTCCCAAGGGCTCTCAATTTGAATTAATTGGATACTCAGATTCCGATTATGCGGGATGCAAGGTGGATAGGAAGAGCACATCGGGCACTTGTCAATTGCTTAGAAGATCACTTGTCTCATGGTCATCAAAGAAGCAAAATAGTGTTGCACTCTCTATCGCCGAAGCCGAATATATACCTGTGGGTAGTTGTTGTGCACAATGGTTGTGGATGAAAGCAACATTGCAAGATTATGGAGTCAAGATTGGACAAGTCCCATTGCTATGTGATAATGAGAGCGCCGTCAAAATAGCCACCAACCCGGTTCAACATTTAGGAACAAAGCAAATTGACATAAGGCATCACTTCATTAGAGATCATCAAGCAAAGAAAGACATATCTATTGAAAGCATGGGCACCGATGATCAACTTGCCGATATCTTCACCAAGCCACTAGATGAGAGAAGGTTTTGCAAGCTAAGGAATGAATTGAATATTCTTGATTTCTCCAACATGAGTTGAATGCACCCCCACATATGACATGCCTCTCCTCCAACAAAGCAAAGGTGAAATTGTTTGGCATGTGCATTCATTCTTATTAGGTTGTGCTCTAGTTCATATAGCCATCACATTGCTTATCTAGGTTCATTCATTAAAAATCAAATGAATTTGAAGTATATATGGTACCACTATTGCTTCTATGGTTGACTTGATCTAGTGGTAGCATATAACTTGTTTGTGAGCTTGTAACTCTAGTGTTTGATCTAGTAAGTGAGCAAAATGCGTGTTTAACCAACGTGAGTAAGATAACCATTGCAAGATGTGTGAAGAAGCTTACTCTAGAGCAAACCGTGTTAAATACCTTATGTTCATGAGCTAGATTAAGCCACAACTTGACTTAGTTCGATCTCCTCACATGTATCTCATGCTAATAGTTGCCTCCTTCCTTTAAAATTTTGTTCCACCTTTATGATAATTGTTGACAAAGGGGGAGAAAGAAAGTGCCACAAAGATATATGCTAGTGGAAGGAGGGTAACAAAGACAAAAGGGGATAAAAGTTTCAAGTGGTTCGAAGCTTGAACACTTAAACTTTGAGCATATAAATAGGGGGAGCAAGCTCATAAACATGTATGTTGCACTTGAAATGTGCATATTCATATGTTTGTTGCATTGCATAAGCTATTTATATTGATATTCATGCTTATGTGATGAATGCTAGTGATAAGACTTGATTGATGAATTGTTTAATTAGCATGTATAGGATTGCAACTAGACATATTGTTGTTTCAAACTAGACATATTGTTGTTTAAAGTTGCTCAAGAATCTTATTATAAATGTTGATCTCATAGGGTTCTTGAGTTGTGATGTATGTCTAGTGAATAATGATGCTAAGGATGGTATAACATGTGCACTCCGATTTGTATCACGCTTCAAAGGTCCATTCTTATGCCTTAGCATCATCATTGATAGTGTTGCTCACCCATATTTCATATCGATACATATGTGCCAATTTTAGAACCAAACTCTATAGCACATATGTAGGGGGAGCTAATACTATCAATGTGGTTACTCAAATTTAAATTACATATCTTTGTATAGGTTGTCATCAATTACCAAAAAGGGGGAGATTGAAAGCCCAGTTTGGTTTTGGTTAATTGATGAAACCTATTTGGTCTAATCCAACGAGAACTAGGGGTCGTGTGCGTGCCAACACCTCGATACCTCGGGAAAAATCACGACGTCTTCCTTACTCTCTTTACTTTCACATTTACTTTGACCATTTCAATGCTCGCATTTACTTCTTGCAATTACTTTGTTGAAATGTCATGCTAGAGTAGGATTGGAACTAAGTGTTAGTCTTTTTTGCGGTAGAGTTAGTGAAAACACACTTGTAGGCACAAAGGGGTGACATTGGGCTTTTGTAGGGCTTAATTATCGCAAGAAATTTTAGATTAGCTCATTGCACCCACCTTTTGGGCATCTTGATCCTTTGAAAGCCCCAGTTTGGTTTTGGTTAATTGATGAAACCTATTTGGTCTAATCCTATTGATAAGCATGTGTGTAGCTTATGAGAAAGGATTACGACCAAGCCATGTGGTGGAGCTAGCAAGGTGACAACTATGGAGGATGGTGACGACCACAAGCACTCATGTGATCAAGTGCTCTACCATTGGTGAAATTAAGAAGAGAAAAGATGCCTTGCTCAAGTGGTAGATTATTTCTTACTTTTAATCTTGAGTATAGGCAAACCGGACTATCAAGAGGGATACAAACTAGGTCAGTTAGATGTGGTGAAAAGTGCTCATGACGTCTAACATCTAGTGCCTCTTTGAGCGATCTAACTTTGCGTTGTTGCTAGGATCGAGTGGCATGGTGAGTGAAGTGAAAATTCTTTGAAAAATGATTGTGAAAATGCTAACACACATGCACATGATGGTGTACACTTGGTGGTGTTGGCACATTTGCAAAGGAGAAGGTGTTGGAGTTTATTTGAATCAACTCGGAGAAGAGGAGGCTTTTCGATGTGTTTCGAACTCTAGGATCGATCTTGGATTGAAATTCTGTACTAATCCTTTGTGCTTTGGATCTTGTATTCATGTGGGTTGTGTAGCCCTCTGAATAAGCTTTCCAAAATATCCAAGATCATCGAAATCGGAGTTCGGAGCTAAAAGTTATGACTGTTTTAGCGCAGAGGTCAGGTTGCTGAAATCGGTAGTACCGACCCTGAGGCCGGTAGTACCGACCCCTCCGTGAGCAGATCGCATTCTCTCTATGTTGGGCCATTTTTGGCCTAAAGGTAGTACCGCCATAAGGCCGGTTCTACCGAGGGTCGGTAGTACCGGCGATCGAAGTCATTTTGAAGGCTCTCTGTGTAGATCTAGATTTGGCCTAAAGGTAGTACTGCCATAAGGCCAGTGCTACCGACCCCCCGGTCGGTAGTACCGACGTTTGGAGGAAGTTTGGAGGCGTTCTGTGTAGATCTAGATTTGGCCTACCGGTAGTACCGCTATAAGTGTTGGTACTATCGACCCTACTATCGACCCTCTTCCGGATGTGTTAGCAAGGTCAATCTAACGATCGTTGTTGATGTAGTCGGTACTACCGACCTATGGGGTCGGTACTACCGACTGTGGCGCAGACGAGACTTGTATAAATAGCCGTTCTCTCGGTTTCTAACCGTTACCTCTCTGATTCTTTGCGCCCAAACACAAGAAAGAGAGCTCCCAAGTGTTGACTAACCTCCTCTCTCTCCCCCTTTGATTCTAGAGTGAATCTCTTGCAAGCTTTGAGCTAGGGAAGTGAGATTAGAGAGTGAGAAGCATCAATCTACGTCTTGAGCACTTGGATCCAACATCTCTCCGGCTTGATTTGTGTTCTTTACTCTTGGGTTCTTGGAACCCTAGCCGGTTAGGTGTTCTTCGGTTGTTGCCCGTGATTGACTCATTTGTAAGGGCACTCCGAAGTGTTTGTATTACCCTCATGATTCTTAGTGAAGAAACTCGAGTAGCCTTTGTGGTTGCTTGAGTGAGGCAAGGAGGTGAAAGAGACTCCGACCTTAGTGGTCACCTCAACAACGAGGACGTAGGCACTTCTTAGTGAAGAGGCCGAACCTCGGGATAAATCTTGTGTCCCGTGTGCTTATTGATTTTGCATCTTTGGAGATTTTGTTTTCTCTCGTGTTCTTCGTGTTCTTCCTCCCTCCTCTCTCATTCTAGGTGTGGGAAGGCTCGATCTACTCTTTGGGGAGGAGCCACTACTTGGGCAAGGTATAAACTTCATCTACATCTCTTAGGAAAACCTTGGTATAAGCTAGATTCAATTTTGCATCTCGTTCATCTTGATTTCGTAGCTATTCCTAGGTTGTCGGTAGTACCGACCCCTGGAGCCGGTAGTACCGACCCCGGTAGTATCGGCCCCTATAGTCGGTAGTACTGACTCTGTGATCTGATATATGTTTCGAGCTTTGAGTTTCAGGATTCTAGATTTTTAAATAGGCTATTCATCCCCCTCTAGCCTTTCGGATCTTTCATACTTTCACTCCATATCCAGTAAGTCATCATTAACATATCATCATCGTATGACATTTATATTATAAGTAGGGTTACTTTGCATAGCATTGCTACCCAATAAATAACCTAGGTAACAAGGTTGATATGGAAAACTAGGATAAACCTTAGGGTTCACAAATTCAGACACATGCATGCATATAGTGACTAATGGTGAATAGGTAAAGAACATGATCAAAGGATGCCTGCACTTGCCTTCTTCAAGTTGATTCGTAGCCTTCCAAAGGTTGACTCTAGACCATAAACTTCTTCTTGATCACCTACGTAAAACTCAACGACTAGACATGTCCATAGAGCACCACACAAGCATCCAATATCAATCATGAAAAGCAAATCAAAGCAAAGCCTATGATTAGAATAGTAGACCAATCATAAGAAAATAAGATAAAAGTTTATGAAACAAAACTACATCTCACTACGAACACACAAACGTGAAGATCACTCTAATCGAAGCTATAACGCGAAAGCTATGCTCTAAATTAAAATACACTAATTACTAGATTAGATCTAACTCATATTTTAGTTACAGAAAACAATATTAATAGTAGCATGATTAGATAGATCTTGATGAAATAAAACTAACACAAGTTGAATGGATCAAATTGGAGTTAGAACGAAGAAGTTATTATTAAAACAATATTTCCTTTAATAAAATAATAGAATAAATCTAATCCTTGAAATTTGAAAACATAATGAACAACAGTTTAGATGGATAGTTTACGTCGCTACGAACCCAACACAACTTGAACGGGCTAAAACAGAGTTAAAATGAAGATTTTATAAGCGTTTGAAAATCAGTGGCAAACTTGTAAATACTAAAAATAGATTTTGATAAGACAGACGATGGATTATGTTTTCAAAAGAAAAAAACACATTCTGGAAATATGTTTTGTACTGGGGGTCCTAATATAGAAAAACTTAGGGTCTCTTTAGCAAAAATCCAAGCCAAAGGGGTATGGGTTCTCCTCGACCATTGGATTTGTCTTTGATGGCTCCGATTAGAGGAGAGGGGGAGAGGGGTGGCTGCCGCCGAAGCCGATGGGGAAGATGGCGGCGCCATTGCCGGCCGAGCACAAAGCTCACCGGAGTTCAACAATCCAACGCTATAGGCCACGAGAAGACATGGGGAGGGTACCAGGACGAAGGTCTCGACCTTGCGAACTCACCAGAGGTAAACTCGTCGATGATTGGAGGCGGAGGGGGCTGGCTACTGGATGAGGCGGTCGGTAGCTTCACCGAGATCTAAACGGAGCGACACAAGGGAGCTAGGGCATGAGATCAACATGTTTTGACAAAAAGAGACAATATTAACACTATGATTACATAATGTAAACATGGCTATATTAACACTTACATCTATCAGAGTACAACTAAATGATTACTAATCTTCTCGTCAAGGTCCATTATTCTTCACAGGGACGGCTGACTAGGGGCTCCGTATGCCAAACACAACTAATAGTCTTCTAGTAAACTCCATGTCGTCTTCACTAATCTTCTGAGTAGTTTTGACTAAAGTCTAGGGTTGTGGGGAATAGCAAGGGTGAGCACATGTCGTACTCAACAAGTAGAGGCAGAAATAAATGACATGCATGGCTTTGAACATGGTAAGGCTGACATTGTTTAACTGCTATAAGCATTTTAGTCGGTCAAGTTTTATTAGCACCTGATTACTACAAATGAGTATAAGATAACCCAACTCGTTAGTTAAGAATAAGTACCACCATTAATATAACCATCAACCGAGGTAATCACCTCCATCTGAGAAACCATCATCTTATGTGCGTAAGTCGAACTGTCCTATTCTAATCATGTGAGAGGGTCTAGGTCACTCATAACCGTGAGCACAGTTGATAGATCAATTTTACACTCTGTAGAGATTGTACACTTTCACTATGAACCGTGATTCCCATATGTCGGGGTTTGCAAGGCCCACACTACACTTACAAGGTGCACGACAGGGTTTCATTGCAAGGTCTTTACAAAGATTCATCTAGCGAGCGATAACCACCTAAAGTTCCACTGGAAGCCGCAACATCCAGAGGACCCCTAGGTCCATACCACATTCTTGGGCCATCCCTCAGTAGCGCCGCCTGATTAGCGCATTCGCTAGAATCCTCTAATTATTTAGCCAAGGCTAGAGCCATGTAGCTTCTCGTGGTTGCACTGTTATCCTGGGTGGTTGATGAGGGACGACCCGATCTTCCGTGAGGTAACTGGTAAGTTTGATTGGTGGAGATCTCGATGTTGGCGATCCGGCTTCAAATCAGACACGATTCGAACCCTGCAACCATTACACCGTTGCTCTGTTGGTTATCAACCAAGCACAACTTGATTGACCTCGCCAAGAAGGCTATTCCTGCAAGCGAATCAAAGAACACAAGCAAGAAGGTAAATCATGCAATCTAAAATTACAAATATGAATTGATGCGAATATCAATAGAGGGTTCAAGAACTCGGTTCCAAAGGACTAATCGACACAGTGGAGGAGATCAAGAACGGGGGCCCTGGATCACTGTAAAAGGATTCGACACCACAGTTACAATGAACGATTTAGTTTCTCGATGGAAAACTAAACTCTAAACAAAACCCAACCCTAACAACAGCGGTGGTGGCTAATTATAATGTCTAGGTCGTTGCCCCTGCTAGACGCGCCCCCTAATGGGCTCTAAGACGATACACGGCCCATCAGACCAAAAGACGGTGTCGCAGCACCCTGGCAGATTCTGGATGCTGACTTGTTTCGATGATCCCCATTGACTTCAAATGAATTTTGACGTTATTCCAAAGCCATTGGTTAGCTTATCAAATTATATTTCCAAGCATACCTGGTTCGTCAAAAACGGAGTCCGTATGCGTCCGAGACGTTGATTTTACCCGGGACTGCTCCTGGATTCCGAGGGTGACGTGGTAGCTGAGTTGGAGACGAATTGCAACTTGGGGAAGACCATGGCATCGATGTGTCCAGCGTGGCGATGTCCTCATCATCCTCCCCTTCTCGAATTGGAGTCGTCCTCGACTCCATCTTGGCGATATCCTCATCATCCCCTCCTTCTAGAATTGGAGTCGTCCGCGACTCCATCTCATCTCCAAGCTCCTGCAAAAGGTTAGTGACCACACAATGCGAAACACAAGGTATAGGATCATGTGTAGCAACACTAACATGTCGACAAAGCATACTATAACAAGGAGCGTCATTATTATCACATAACTCAGCAGTAGCAGAAGTTGTAGCAAGAAAAGCACCTCCTTTTAACTTAATTCCATTATTTTTAGCAATGTCTGTTGGGGGTTTATTTTTATTTTTAATCTCTTTAGCATGTTTAATAATATCTGTAGGAGACAAAAGCAGCAAAGTAATTTTCTTGTCCTTATGTATGATAGTGTATGTATTAGTTCTACCATGGTGTAAAGCATCATTAGCAAATTCCCATGGACGACCTAACAAAATAGAACAAGCTTGCATAGGGACAACATCAAAATCAGCAGTATCATGATAAGAGCCTGTGAAAAAGCTAATGCGTGCTGATCTAGTTACCTTAGTCATACCATTATTATTGAACCATTGAAGTTTATATGGATACGGATATTATCGTGTGGTGAAGCCAAGCTTCTCAACCAAATCTGAACTCACCAAATTGTTGCAACTCCCGCCATCAACGATAGTGAGAACACGACAACCCTGCACAATGAGGTACATGTGGAACAAATTGTGGCGTTGGATCTTCATCTCTTCCTCTTCAGATCCCACACATGTACTCAACACGCGCTGCACAAGAAGACTAGGGTAGTCCGCGGCAGCAGCCACAAAGTCAATGGTGATGGTCTCCTTGTCTTAATCATCCTCAGTGGAATCTACATCAATGTTAGCAACAAGTGCTAAATCATCTTCAACATCATTAGCACTTACATATCCATCCTTGGTAGCAATGAAAGCGCGACGACTGGGGCAATCCTTCATGACATGTCCCATGCCTTTACATCGATGGCAAATGATTTTAGAGCTGGACGAGGAAGAGCTAGTAGAAGCACCCGGAGTGGCACCTTTCTTCAGCTGTGGGAACTGCACATTAGATAATTTACTTACCCCTGAAGAAGCGGAAGGTGTAGATGGCTGGGGCGTGACAGGAAGCTTGGGCGTCTCTGGCTCGGAACGTTGCTGAAAAGTCCTCCCATTGTTATACCTGAAAAGCTGGTGTTGTTGTTTGCGTTCTTGTACTTCTCTTTCAGCTTTAAGTGCAAGATGGTATAATTGGCTGAACCTGTTCTAATCTTTGTAATCAAGAATACCTGGATATCATGATTCAAACCACCAAAGAATCTAGCACTAGCATCATTATCATCTTCATGTGTACCACAACGTGCTAAACCAATAAGCAATTCTTGATAATATGCTTCTACTCCTTTATCACCTTGTTTTAAAGTTTGTAGTTTCAAACGTAAATCACGTTGGTAATAAGGAGGAACAAAACAAGATTTCATTCGGTGCTTTAAAGCATTCCAAGTTTGAGGCACATCAACAACATTATTAGCATTGCAAAGATCACTCCACCAGAACAAGACAAAATTAGTAAACTCACTAGTAGCAAGTCTAACTCTATGCTCAGCAGGAACATTATGAGAATCAAATTTTTGTTGAACAACAAGTTCCCAATCTAAATATGGCTCTGGATCCATATTACTAGCAAAAGGAGGTAGGCTAAATTTAATTTTAGCAAAAAGATCATTATTACCATGAATATTACCTCCCATACCGCGACGATTGAAGTTGAGACGATGACGGGGACCAGCATCAGCATCTGCATCTTCGTCACTGAAAACATCCGCATCTTTATCATCATCACGCTGAGGTTTAGGGCGTTGCTCAAGCTGTTCAATGCGGTTGACCAGATTGTTCACGTTGCACATCAGCTTGGTCATAAGATTGTGTTGTTCATTCATGAACATTGTAAGCTCGCCCTTGGACACGCACTCATTGAAGTCTGTCAGAATTCCTTTCATTGTTAGAAGATAGAAAAAGACAACAACAAAGTATTATCCTTATCAACTAAAAGGAACCAAGTGGTGGTGGTGGTGGAGGAGGAGGAGGAGGTGGTGATGGTGGTGAAAGTGGAATGCAAAATCACAAGCGGCTTACCACCGTCTTGCCTGTATTCTTAACAACGCCAAACAAGAGCAAACCAAAGTGACAAATCAATCTGTTGTTGAGCGTGGGTAACAGTTGCAAGATGAACCTGTGCTGACAAAAGTATATGTGGAGCTATGGGTAGGCACAATATGACAACAAGGATTAGCAATTAACGAATGCAAATTAGCAAAGTGTTGGTATAAATTAACGCACACTATACTTTATCCGCAAGCGCACAGATAAGATCTACCGATGTAGCACTTCACCGGAGTAACCCAGTTTTAATATCGAACCCAAAGGAACGGATAGTGTTAAGTATTAAAGTCTATCCCCTGAGTAGCTACCAAGGACGGAGAAGCTAAAAGCATAGAGGGGATCACTAAGGTTATCTAAATCCAACTTAAGAGTGATATGCTTATATTATTCTTAGTGGGGAAGTTGCCATAAAAAGTCATAAACAGAGTATGAGTCTTTTATGCAAATGTATAATCCTACCGAGCCTACACACAGGTAAGTGGACTATAGAAGAATCAACAAGGCTATAAGAGTCACCCTTGCGAACAACCACTACTACCGGCGTTATAGGAGGCATTTATGATGAGTTATCAAATCTAAGCACCACGCTTACACTATCCAACTACTTTAACTCTAGAGCAACTTAGAATTAAAGTACTCAAAAGAGAGTCACAAACCTTAAGAATAATAAGAACAATGGCTCAAACTTAAATATAGACGTTGATTACTGAAACAATCGCTGAAGCAAGTTGAAGATGAACTTGAATCCGCAGGTACAAGATGAAGAAGTTGATCCGACAGGCCGGAGCTCCTTCTTGATCTCTTCCTCTCTCTCTCTCTCTCTCTCTCTCTCTCTCTCTCTCTCTCTCTCTTCTAGTTCTAGTATAAGACTAGGTTCTAAACCTAACTAGAGGGGTAACTAGTCTTCTACTTGATAGCTGGCTCTTGATTACAACTAGATGAACTAGATCTAATTCTAGATGAACTAGAAGAGATTCATCTAGAGGGACCTCTACTTCTAATTGAAACCCTAGTTTCTGATGTGGAGATGAATAATGAAGATGGAGATGCCTGGAGAGGGGGGTCTGGGGCTGCTTATATAGCCTTGAGGGATCAACCGCGGCCGTTAGATCAAACCGACTTAAGGTACGGATAAGATACATCCTAGAGGTCGGTGGAGGTAGCTTGCAGAAGACGAAAGCCAGCGGGCCCGGGGGGAGACCGACCTGTCTCATGGTGGGACCGGTCAGTCCCACCTGTCATCCTCTCGTGGTGGTCGACCTCCTGGTGTCTTCTGGTGTCCTCTGGAGTCTTCTAGAAACTTCCTGACGTGGCGGTTGCGTTATCTCCCGTCGGTTTCCTTCTAGGGGAAGCAATGAGCGCTGGTTTCCTGGTTTAGTCCCTGCAGAATCATAATTCACCAAAACTCATGGAATATTGTCAATTAAAACCCTAAACCTTTGTTGGTGATTGAATTCATGACCTTTTTATATTTATTTATCCTTTAATTTTGATAGATAACTAGTGTCAACACAAAGTTCAATAAGTATCCAAAGCACAAGTCACAATTGCTGGCTAAGACGTGTCGAGACGTAGCGCAACAAGGTGAAAACAAAGGATGATGTAAAGAACTCACAGAACAAGCCAATAGCCATGATTTTTCCTTTTTCTTGATTTTTCCCCGATTTTCCCAAAAGGTACTAGTAAGAATCAAACTTTTTTTTATTTTTTTCACTATATTTTTATATTTTTCTCTGAACAAGGATCATAAATGATGCAACCACAAAAATTGGCAACTGCAACTAACGTGAGATGTGGTCTACAGAAAATTAGCATGTTCTCTGAAAAGCGTGCAGAAACTTTGACAATTTTTTTTCTTTGTTTTCCTGAATTTTTTTGGCAATTTTGATGAGACCAAACAGGGCGAAGCCAAGTTTGGGTCGGCTCCAAACAGTGTCAAGAAACCGCACAAAAAATTTCAGATTTTTCTCACAAACGAGCGAAAAGTTATGCCTGTTTTACCGAAGGTATCTCAAGTTATGATTTGCGGAGGCACAACACGGCAGCGACAGTTAGGGCAAAACGATAGTGGCAGTTAGGGCAAAGCGACCCTAAGCTCCAACACCGATCACAAAATCAAGCGTCCTTGTGACTAACAACAGTAGGTAGATGCCAGATGATGTAAGGAGGGCTGCGATGCATGCAAAAATTAGAGCGGTTGACAACCTATCCAGAGTTTGTGCGACAGCGAGAAGTTACACAAGGCGGCTAGCGGGACAAGTCGAGTAATGTGGTGGCTTCGACTTGTTGTTTAGGAACGGTGGATGAGATAGCGGTGGAAACAAAGAAACAACAACGTGCACGTTGAACTACGACGACGAACACAACCCTAAATCAGCAACAAGACTCGACCACGGACACAAACTCAACAAAGCGAATCTGAAACAAAATTGCAAAGACACAAAGGGTGATAGGACAACGAAAATTGAAATTTTTTTAGGCTTTTTGTGGACTCTAGGTAATGAACAAATATGAATCTAAGGCAAACGAGATTATACCTCGCGGGAAAACTGAAAGATCTGATACTAATTGCTGAGGGACGACTCGATCTTCCATGAGGTAACTGGTAAGTTCGATTGGTGGAGATCTCAATGTTGGCGATCCGGCTTCAAATCAGACGCGATTCGAACCCTGCAACTGTTACACCACTGCTCGTTATCAACAAGCACAACTTGATTGACCTCGCCAAGAAGGCTATTCCTGCAAGCGAATCGAAGAACACAAGCAAGAAGGTAAAGCACGCAATCTGAAATTGCAAATATGAATTGATGTGAATATCAATAGAGGGTTCAAGAACTCGGTTCCAAAGGACTAATCGACACAGTGGAGGAGATCAAGAACGGAGGCCCTAGATCACTGTAAAAGAATTCGACACCATAGTTACAATGAACGATTCAGTTTCTCAATGGAAAACTAAACTCTAAACAAAACCCAACCCTAACGACGGCGGCGACGACTAATTATAATGTCTAGGTCGTCGCCCCTGCTGGACGCGACCAGTAATGGGCTCTAAGACGATACACGGCCCATCGGACCAAAAGACGGTGTCGCAGCACCCTGGCAGATTCTGGACGCTGACTGGTTTCGACGATTACCGTTGACTCCAAATAAATTTTGACTTGATTCCAAATCCATTGGTTAGCTTATCAAATTATCTTTCCAAGCATATCTGGTTTGTCGAAAACGGAGTCCGTATGCGTCCGGGGCGTTGATTTTACCTGGGACCTCTGTTCGCCTAAACGGCCGTTTAATCCGTTTAAACACCGTTTAAACGGTAAACAGAGGTCATCTATTTTGTTTAGGTCCTAAACGGTGAATTAAATGGTTGGATCGTTTAAACCCGTTTAAACCGTTTAAACCCGTCTAAATGGTCTAAAGAAAATCAGGTTAGACATGATTAAATGATCTAAACAACCATTTAATCCATAATTTGGTTAATTAGAGGACTACGACTACCATAATCAACACAAAACTAATTAACATTGTGATTATATGAAATGTTGTGGGATTTAGATTTGTTCCAAAAATATTATTTGGTATAATATTTCTTTTTTACATGTGCAAATATGTGCAGTTTCTATCAAATTTAATTTTTACATACATAAATATGTATATTTTAGTGTTACCATACAAAACCGTTTAGACCGTTTAACTCCGTTTAAACACCGTTTAAACGGCCTAAACGCTAAACAAAGAGTGACTGACTGTTTACCGTTTACTGTTTAGGAAAACATTGCCTGGGACTGCTCCTGAATTCCGAGGGTGACGTGGTAGCTGAGTTGGAGACGAATTGCAACTTGGGGAAGACCATGGCATCGATGTGTCCAGCGTGGCGATGTCCTCATCAGTGGTCGTTCCATGAACCAATCATAAAAAGATGGACCTGAGCACAAAGTACCAACCATAAACCAAACTTACCATAACCACCATACCACACCATGTTCCCGAGTCTCTAAGTTCCATGTTGCTAAAAAGTTAATATTTCAATCATAGCTCCATTGAAAGCTTCTAGGCCCCTAGTGGGTTTCGATGATTGTCTGACAACATAAGATTATTGTGACTAACGTGTGTTTTGCGAAAACAGAGTGCTAGGTCACAATAATGGCGACAATACGGGTAAATGGTTTTCATGCCCCCTAAGTGATGGAAATCGATTCAGTTTTCAAAAGATGGACGACGAAGATGGAGATAGGCTAGTTCTAAGTGTCACATGGTGTTGGAGGACACTTAGATTAGTTTATGTCTTTGGTCGTACCCTAAAGAGAAGCGTGAATGAGTAGCTTGACCTAGGTAAGTCTATTGAGGTAGGTGTGGTGCATACTTGATATTTCATAGCTCTAGGTAGCTCAGAGTTAGCCCTTATGGCATAAGGAACAAAAGTCGTGAAGGCAGCATCGCGATCTGAAGTCATTTCGGCCCTCAGAAGGGCATCAGATGCTGGCCCTGCAGACATCGGACGCGCGTCCGATGCCAACAGGGCGTGACAGTGCTGGGACCGCTGCATCGGACGTGCCGGATATAGATGTCCAACGGGCCGTGCCGGCCCGATGGCCATCGTGCCTCTGCGGGCTGCCGTGCCGCAGCGTGCTGCGGGCCTGGCCTTCGGCCCAGGCACGGGTCTGCGGGCCATTTTTTGGGCCGTGCCGCCCGTTTGGCACGGCAGGCCGTGCCGGCCCACAACCCGACTAGTGCAACCAACCTGCAAAGATGAGAAGCATAGATGAGATCATGAGAAGCAGAGAGAAGAGAGAACAGAGAGCAGATGAGAAGTAGATAGAGAGCAGAGAGTAGATCTAGGGTTTACCTGCGCTACCGGAGCCTGGCGCCGGAGAGGAAGAGGAAGGGGGCCAAAGGAGAGAGACAAGACCAAATCACACCGATTAGAATCGACGGCGAGCGGCGGAGGAGTTACTGACAGTTCCACGAACTCACATGGTTCACCGAGAGCGGGAGGAGTGGAAGGGAAAGGAGGAACAGGAAGGGAGAGGGAGGACAGAGGAAACCTGGAGGAGAGAGGCGACCCGGAGGAACGACGACGGTCGACAGCGATGACACCGGAGCCGGGGACGACGACGGAGCGAGAGCGAGAGAGAGAGACGAGAGTGCTGCGCGGCGGGGGAGGGAGGGGAATGAATTAGGGTTCGTGGCGGGGGGCCGCGGCTAGCGGCTTTTATATGAGTCGGGGGGCGGGGGGGCGGGGGATGAGGCACCGGGCCACGGCCGTGCCTGCCGTTGGAGCGGGCCGTGCCTGGGCCGTGCCACGAGCTTGGGTGGCGGCCCAGGCACGGCCTGGTCCATCGGACCGTGCCAGCCCTGTCCGTTGGCCATCGGGCCGGGCCAAATGACCGGGCTACGGACCGAGCTAACGGGCTCGGGCCAAATGGACATCTATAGTGCCGGAGGGTGCACATCGGACACAACAATAACACTATTCACTTGGGAGAGTGTTCAATGTCGCATCGGACGTGCCGAGGGCAGCGTCTGATGACCATGCAGTGAGGATTCAAAGAGGTCGTTTCGCCATAGGACGCGTCTGATGGGGTGGCATCGGACGCTCCCAGCGTCCGATTCAGTGTGACGTGTGCTGTCAGACACAGACACGTTACCGTTACTCGGGGCATCATAGCGTCCGATGTCAGGCATCGGAGCATCTGATGCTAGACATCGGAGCATCCGATGCCCCTTCACTTGCAACAGTTTGAACACCTCGTGGGGGGTGTGGGAGTATAAATACTCCACCACTTCTTCCATTTGGGGCCTCTTGCCCATTTGATCAACTGAGAAGATCCCCTAGTGTGCAAGAGAGTGCAAGAGCCCTAGTGAGGTTGTGAGATTTGATAATCGCAAGATTAGAGACCTCATTAGTGAGTTGTGAGTAGCAAGTGTGCATCCATCAATCTCTTTGGCCTTGCGTCGGTCAAGTGAGAGTTCTAGCTTGTTAGTCTTGGTGATCGGCATCACCTAGACGGCTTGGTGGTGATTGGAGAGCTTGGTGATCATCCGGAGGCTTTGTGGATGACCCAACTCAAGTTGTGACCGGAGGCTTGGTGATCAGCTCGTAGTGAGCACTTGATCCTTGCACTGATCAAGGGGGAGCGATAGCTTGCGCGGGTGCTCCAACGAGGACTAGGGTTGTGTGCTAACACCTCGATACCTCAGGAAAAAATCACGGCATCTTCCTTCCTCTCTTTACTATCACATTTACTTTGAGCATTTCAATGCTCACATTTACTTCTTGCAATTACTTTGTTGAAATGCCATGCTAGAGTAGGATTGGAACTAGGTGTTAGCCTTTTGTGCGGTAGAGTTAGTGAAAGCACACTTATAGGCACAAATGAGTGACATTGGGCTTTTGTAGGGCTTAATTATCGCAAGAAATTTTATATTAGCCCAATTCACCCCCCTCTTGGGTATCTTGATCCTTTCACTCCATATCCATTAAGTCATCATTAACATATCATCATCGTATGACATTTATATTATAAGTAGGGTTGCTTTGCATAGCATTGCTACCCAATAAATAACCCAGGTAACAAGGAAGATATGGAAAACTAGGATAAACCTTAGGGTTCACAAATTCAGACACATGCATGCATATAGCGATTAATGGTGAATAGGTAAAGAACATGATCAAAGGGTGCCTGCAGTTGCCTTCTTCAAGTTGATTCGTAGCCTTCCAAAGGTTGACTCTAGACCATAAACTTCTTCTTGATCACCTACGTAAAACTCAACGACTAGACATGTCCATAGAGCACCACACAAGCATTCAATATCAATCATGCAAAGCAAAGCAAAGCCTATGATTAGAACAGTAGACCAATCATAAAAAAACAAGATAAAAGTTTATGAAACGAAACTACATCTCACTATGAACACACAAACTTGAAGATCACTCTAATTGAAGCTATAACGCGAAAGCTATGCTCTAAATTAAAATACACTAATTACTAGATTAGATCTAAATCAGATTTTAGTTATAGAAAAAAAATGAACAGTAGCATTATTAGATGGATCTTGATGAAACAAAACTAACACAAGTTGAATGGATCAAATTAGAGTTAGAACGAAGAAGCTATTATTAAAACAATATTTCCTTTAATAAAATAATAGAATAAATCTAATCCTTGAAATTTGAAAACATAATGAACAACAGTTTAGATGGATAGTTTACGTTGCTACGAACTGAAAGGTCCTAAATGGCTAGAGGGGGGGGGGTTGAATAGCCTAATAAAAATTCTACGAAACAATTAGAGAGACTTGTCAGACAATTACAAAACAAAGCTTTTTGCACTAGCTCTACTAAGTGATGCAAGCCACCTAACAAAACAATTCTAGTATGGTATGATCTCTAAGGCACACAATATCTATGTCACTACTCTCTATTCTAGTGAGCTAGCAAGAACTAAATACAATGAACTAGAGAGCCAATCACTAGCAAGATAAACTAACACTACACAAGAAGTAAAGAATGTAATTCAAGTGGTAGAGAGATATACCAATACCGGCAAGAGAAGATCAACCACAATATGAATACCAATGATGTCCGGGAGATAACCAAATAGACAATGGACACAAAGATTTTTCTCCCGAGGTTCACGTGCTTGCCGGCACGCTACTCCCCGTTGTGTCGACCAACCACTTGGTGGTTCGGTGGCTAATAGGTGTTCACAAACCTAGCTCAACACTTGAGCGCCACAAGAACCGACCCACAAATGGAGGTAACTCAATGACACGCACAATTTACTAGAGTTACCTTTTGGCTCTTCGCCGGGAAAGGCACAATACCCCTCACAAATCACCGGGAGATGGCCACGAACAATCACCAACTCGTGCCAATGCTCCTCCGCTGCTCCAAGCTGTCTAGGTGGCGGCAACCACCAAGAGTAACGAGAAAACCTCAGCAACAACGATCCCCAATTGCCACTAGATGCAATCACACAAGCAAATGCACTTGGAATCACTCAATCTCACTTTGATTCGCGCTATCAAGCAAGGAGATGAGTGGGAGGGAGTATGTTTAGCTCAAAGGGATGTCCAATGTGTTAGAATACCAAGAGAGAGCTCCCAAAGCCGGCCAACTCACATTTATATACCCCCTCAAACAAATAGAGCCGTTACCCCTTCGAATGGGCTGCTTACGGGACGACCGGACGCGTCCGGTCATGTTGCGGTAGCGTCCGGTCGATGTTCCAGAAGTGACCGGACTCATGTTGCACTAGCGTCCGGTCAATGTTGCACTGAGCGTCCGATCACGAACAGAGAGGTTCCAGAGACGATTTTCAACGACCGGACGCGTCCGGTCACTATTGACCGGACTCACTCAGCGTCCGATCTCTCCATTTCACTCGTTGCCTCTCGTGAACAGAGCTAGCGTCGCGTCCGGTCGGATGTTGCATTAGCGTTCGGTCGCTGTTGCAGTAGTGACCGGACTCATGTTGCAACAGCGTCCGGTCGCTGTTGCAGCGTCCGGTCAAGCCTGAGAAACGCGTTTTCGACTCCGGTTTCTTCTCCTTTGCAAATGTGCCAACACCACCAAGTGTACATCACCTTGTGCAAGTGTGTTAGCATTTTTCCAAACATTTTTCAAAGGATTAGAGGTTAGCACACTAGGTCCTAATGCATATGCATGTATGAATTCACCTAGTGGCACTTGATAACCGTAATCACCGAGATAGTCCCCTCTTAATAGTACGGCTATCAATCCTAAACACACTCACACCCTCTATGGTGTCTTGAGTGCTAAAAACGAAATCCCTATTTATACCTTTGCCTTGATCTCCATAGGGTTTTGCTTTTCTCTTCTTCTCTTTCCAAATATGGAGCACTTGATTCATCTTTTGGTCATCACCACCAACACCATGTTCATCATCTAGCTCCCACACTTGGTGTGTGCCAACCTAGCTTATGAACACTTCATGACAAAGGTTAGTACTCTAGGTGACATCAATTATCCAAAACCAAACAAGGACTTTCAATCTCCCCCTTTTTGGTAATTGATGACAACCTTCACAAAGATATGTATTTGAAAATTTAAGTCACCTCTTTGTTAGTATTAGCTCCCCCTACATATGTGCTATAGTGTTTGGTTCAAATTCGGCACATATGCATAGATATGAAATGTGGGAGAGTAATACTATCAAATGATGCTAAGGTGTAAAGAATGGACCTTTGAAGCGTGATACCAAATTGAGTTGCCAATGTATACAATCCTTAGCACCATGGTTAGCTAGACTTTACAAAAACACTAGATACCTTATGAGATCAACATTATATGAAAGGCTCTAGTACCATATGTAAAAACAAATTACATCTAGCTACCACCTATGCATGCTAGTTTTCAAATCATCATTCAAAATCTATTTCTAGCATACACCACACAAGCATGGATATAAAATTAAAAACTTGTCTAATGCAAGCAAGCATATGAATATGCACAAAACAAATGCAACAACCAAGTTCATGAGCTTGCTCCCCCTACTTGTATGCTCAACAATCATTCTATCATTTTTAAAGTTTTGATCCCCTTCATTTGATCTTTGTGACTTTTCTCTCCCCCTTTGTCATCTATTCCCATAAAAGGTTTGCATAAAAAGGTTCAAAATCTTTAGGAGGGAGAGTTAGTTCTTTCACATTTGGTTCAATCTAGATCATTTGCATGAGATATCTAACACGGTTTGCTCTAGAGTAAGCTTCTTCACACATCTTGCAATGGTTATCTTACTCACGTTGGTTAAACATTCCATTGCTCATTTTCTAGATTAAACACTAGGATTGCAAGCCCATAAACATGTCATATGTTACCACTAGATCACGTAAAGCATAGAAACCATAGTGGCATCATATAAGCATCAAAATCATTTTACTCTCATGAATGAGCCTAATGATTGTGAGGAATGACTAGATGCACTAAACATGTCCTACCAAAGTATGAATGCATATGCCAATCAACTTTTACCTTGCTTTGTCGAAGGAGAGGCATGTCATATAAGTGGGGGTGCATCAACACATATTTGAGAAGTCAAGTATGTTCAATTCATTCCTTATCTTGCAAAACCTCTTCTCATCAAGTGGCTTGGTGAATATGTAGGCAAGTTGATCATCAGTACCAACACTCTCAATTGAAATATCACCCTTTTGTTGATGGTCTCTTATGAAGTGGTGCCTAATGTCAATATGCTTTGTCCTTGAATGTTGCACGGGGTTGTTTGTGAGCTTCACCGCACTCTCATTGTCACATAGCAATGGCACTTGTTTAAATTTGATTCCAAAGTCATCCAAAGTTGCTTTCATCCAAAGTAATTGAGCACAACAACTACCGGCGGATATGTATTCGGCTTCGGCGGTTGAAAGTGCCGCACTATTTTGCTTATTTGATGACCAAGACACAAGTGATCTTCCCAACAATTGACATGTGCCCGATGTGCTCTTTCTATCAACCTTGCAACCTGCATAATCGGAGTCCGAATATCCAATCAACTCAAAGTTTGACCCCGTTGGATACCATAAACCAATATCTTGTGTATGCTTCAAGTACCTCAATATTCTCTTGGTTGCCTTCAAGTGACTCTCTCTTGGTGAGGCTTGGAATCTTGCACACATGCATACACTAAACATGACATCCGGTCTTGATGCGGTCACATAGAGTAGGCTTCCAATCATAGACCGATACAACTTTTGATCCACCATATTGCCACTTGCATCACTATCCATTTGTCCCCATAGGTGTGCTAATGGCTTTTGCATCTTGCAATCCAAACTTCTTGATCATGTCTTTTATATACTTGCCTTGACCAACAAATGTGCCTTCCTTCAATTGCTTGATTTGTAGACCAAGGAAGTAGCTAAGCTCTCCAATCATGGACATTTCAAACTCATTTGCCATCAATTCACCAAACTCTTCACAAAAATCTTGATTGGTTGAGCCGAAAATGATATCATCAACATAGATTTGCAACACAAACAAGTCTTTTCCAATCTTCTTGGTGAAGAGTGTAGTATCAACCTTTCCCATCTTGAACCCTTTAGAGAGGAGGAAATCCCTTAACCTCTCATACCATGCTCTTTGTGCTTGTTTCAAACCATAAAGTGCCTTCTTGAGCTTGTAAACATGGTTGGGCTTCTTGTCATCTTCAAAACCGGGTGGTTGCTCAACATATACTAACTCATTGATGTAGCCATTGAGAAATGCACTCTTGACATCCATTTGATATAACTTGATGTTGTAGGAGCAAGCATAAGCTAATAGGATTCTTATTGCTTCCAATCTTGCAACCGGTGCATATGTTTCACCAAAGTCAAGACCCTCTACTTGAGTGTATCCTTGTGCCACTAATGTTGCTTTGTTTCTCACCACGATGCCATCTTGATCTTGTTTGTTGCGAAAGACCCATCTAGTGCCAATCACATTGTAGTTCTTCGGCCTCTCTACCAATTCCCATACTTGATTTCTTGTGAAGTTGTTAAGCTCTTCATGCATGGCATTTACCCAATCAACATCTTGTAATGCTTCTTCAATCTTGGTTGGCTCAATGGATGATACAAAAGAGTAATGTTCACAAAAAGAAGCCAATCTTGATCTAGTTTGCACACCACTTTGAATTCCACCAATGATTTGATCTAATGGATGATCCCTTGCCACATTGGTTGGTTGGAGCACTTGGACTTGATTGCTTGTACTTGCTTGATCATTTGGTTGAGATGTACTAGCCACTTGTTGATTTTGCAATTGAGAACCACTAGCTTGCATAATTGGAGAAGTGAGCACTTGATCTTTGTCATCTTCAACATCAATCACTTCCCTAGGCCGAATATCGCCAATATCCATATTCTTCATTGCATTGACCAATTATGTTCCTCTCACATTATCTAGATTTTCTTCTTCATTTTGAGAGCCATTTGTTTCATCAAATTCAACATCATGCACTTCCTCAAGAGTACCACTAGCCAAATTCCAAACTCTATATGCTTTGCTTGTAGTGGAGTAACCAAGCAAGAAGCCTTCATCACATTTCTTCTCAAACTTGCTCAATCTAGTGCCTTTCTTCAAGATGTAGCATTTGCAACCAAAGACTCTAAAGTATGCAATGTTGGGCTTTCTTCCATTCAATAGCTCATAAGGTGTCTTCTCCATCATGGGGTGACAATAGAGGCGGTTGCTACAATAGCAAGCCATGTTGATAGCTTCGGCCCAAAATGAATGACTCACATTGTACTCACTAAGCATAGATCTTGCCATATCAATGAGAGTTCTATTCTTCCTTTCAACAAGACCATTTGATTGTGGAGTGTACTTGGCCGAGAATTGATGTCTAATTCCAAATTCATCACATAACTCATCAACTCTTGTGTTTCTAAATTCACTACCATTGTCACTTCTCACTTTCTTGATGGTTGTTTCAAACTCATTGTGACATCTCTTGACAAAAGATTTGAATGTAGCATATGTATCGCTTTTGTCACTTAGAAAGAACACCGATGTATATCTTATGAAATCATCCACTATCACAAAGCCATATTTGTTTCCACCAATGCTAGTGTATGTTGTTGGTCCAAATAGATCCATGTGCAACAACTCAAATGCTTTGCTAGTGCTCATCATGCTCTTTTTAGGGTGAGTGTTTCCAACTTGCTTTCTGGCTTGACAAGAGCTACAAAGTTTGTCTTTCTCAAACACCACATCTTTCAAGCCTCTGACTAGATCATGCTTAATCAATCTATTCAATTGTTTCATGCCAACATGACCAAGTCTTCAATGCCATAACCAACCCATGCTAGATTTGGTGAACAAACAAGTTGACAATTGAGCTTCACTAGCATTGAAATCAACCAAGTATAGATTCTCATATCTAAAGCCTTTGAATATCAAATTTGAGCCATCTACACTTATGATCTCTACATCATCAACCCCAAATATGCATTTGAATCCAAGATCACACAATTGAGCCACGGATAGCAAATTGAAGTTTAAGCTCTCTACTAGCAATACATTGGATATGCTCATGTCATTTGATATAGCAATCTTAACAAGCCCCTTGACCTTGCCTTTGCCATTATCACCAAATGTAATACTATCAATCCCATTGTCATCATTCTTGTTGATTGAATTGAACATTCTTGCATCTCCGGTCATGTGTTGTGTGCACCCACTATCAAGCACCCAATGCCTTCCTCCGGCTTTATAATTGACCTACAAGAAAAGATCAATTCTTTTTAGGTACCCAAACTTGCTTGGGTCCTCCAAGGTTAGTCACTAAGCTTTTGGGCACCCAAATTGCCTTCTTCTTTGGGCCCACAATGGGAGCACCAATAAACTTAGCCTTCACACCATTTACACCCTTGGTAAGGAAATAACAAGAATCAAATTGAATTGAGGATACATTAGCATTTTTATTCTTGTTCTTGCAATATTGCTCTATATGCCCGGATTGCTTGCATTTGTTGCAAAACCGACCATTGCTTCTCACAAAACTAGTCTTGTGAGTCACAAAAGCCGCCTTGCCATTCTTGGGGGTATAGCCCAATCCCTCTTTGTTAAGAGAGAACCGTTGGCTACCCAAGCACTTAAGCAAGCGGGCATCTCCACCATAGGCATTGCCTAAGGCACGAGTGAGCTCATTGACCTCCTTTTTCAAGGTCTCATTCTCCACCATTAGTGAGGCATCACAAGTGAAACCATCACTCATGGTAGAAGTAGTAGTGGATGAGCTACATGAGGGGTTAGTGGGAGCAACAACAATAGGAGTATAAAATGATTCATCAAGAATATCACAAGTTACTCCTATGTTACATGTTGGAACAATGTCCTCAACCTTGACTTGATCAAGGAGGGAGGAGTGAGCTTTTTCAAGCTTGGTGTGAGCCTTGCCAAGCTTCTCATGGGCTACCTCTAGCCTCTCATGAGTGGACTTGAGCTCATCAAGGGATTGCTCAAGAGCACTAAGCTTTTTGCGCAATTCCTTGCACTCCTTCCTCTTCATCTCAAAGCAAGTGTGAGCTTGCTCCAACATGTCCATGAGGTCCTCCTTTGAGTGCTCCTCATCCTCATCACTCTCACTATCACTCTCATCATCGGATTGTACCTTAGTTGGCTTAGCCATGAAGCATGATGGAGTGTCAAATAGAGAAGGTTTGTTGTTGATAGCAATACTTGCAAGTGCCTTCTTCTTGGTGCTCTTCTTGTTATCATCATCACTTGAGTCTTCACTATCGGATGATGCATCACTATCCCATGTGACAACATATGAGCCACCCTTCTTCTTCTTGAAGCTCATTTTCTTATCTTTCTTCTCCTTATCTTTCTTCTTCTCATCTTCATCATTGTCACTATTGTAGGGACAATCCGCCACAACATGATCCTTGCTCTTGCACTTGTAGCATCTTCTCACATAGTCTTTGCTCTTGTTGTAATATCTTCTCTTCCTTGCACCATAGCCCTTCTTCTTCATGAACTTGCCAAATTTGCGCACAAAGAGAGCTAAGGCTTCATCATCAATGTCACTAGCTTCTTCATTGTCACTTGATTCTTCCTTTTTGGACTTGCCCTTGCTCTTTGATGAGGTGGCTTTGAATGCCACACTTTTCTTCTTCTTGTCCTCTTCCTTGACCACTTCTTCACTATCTTCATTGTATTGATCCTCGGTCATGACATCACCAAACACCTCATTTGGAGTCACATTCTTCAAGCCTCCTCTAAAGATGATGGTGCGAAGTGTCTTGAATCTCTTGGGCAAGCAACTCAAGAACCGGTGAGTGAAGTCTTCATCTTGCACCTTTTCTCCCAAGGACTTGAGATCATTGATGATGACTTGCAATCTATAGAACATTTCCGGAATTGATTCATCATCCTTCATCTTGAAGTTGGTGAGCTTGTCCTTGAGCATGTACAACTTGGCACTTTTTACCGTTGAAGTGCCCTCATATGTTTCTTCTAATCTTTTCCATACCTCACTTGCATTGTCAAGATCTTTGATTTGCTCAAACACCTTTGGATCAATGGCATTGTATATGGTGTTGAGCGCCATTGTGTTGCATTGCTTGTTGATGGAGTCATTTGGTGTTGGATTGGTAGGATCAAGAATCACGAACTCATTTTCTACCACATCCCACACCTTGTCATTGATTGAACCCAAATACATTCTCATCTTTCTTTTCCAATAATCAAAAGATGTGCCATCAAAGAACGGTGGTTTGCCCCCAACATGGTTGAAAACAATTTGAGCCATTTCTAACACCGAAGGTTGTTAATCCTTATGCAAACGGTGACCATGGCTCCGATACCACTTCAAAGGTCCTAAATGGCTAGAGGGGGGGGGGGGTGAATAGCCTAATAAAAATTCTACAAAACACTTAGAGAGACTTGTTAGACAATTACAAAATGAAGCTTTTTGCACTAGCTCTACTAAGTGATGCAAGCCACCTAACAAAACAATTCTAGTATGGTATGATCTCTAAGGCACACAATATCTATGTCACTACTCTCTATTCTAGTGAGCTAGCAAGAACTAAATACAATGAACTAGAGAGCCAATCACTAGCAAGATAAACTAACACTACACAAGAAGTAAAGAATGTAATTCAAGTGGTAGAGAGATATACCAATACCGGCAAGAGAAGATCAACCACAATATGAATACCAATGATGTCCGGGAGATAACCAAATAGACAATGGACACAAAGATTTTTCTCCCGAGGTTCACGTGCTTGCCGGCACGCTACTCCCCATTGTGTCGACCAACCACTTGGTGGTTCGGTGGCTAATAGGTGTTCACAAACCTAGCTCAACACTTGAGCGCCACAAGAACCGACCCACAAATGGAGGTAACTCAATGACACGCACAATGTACTAGAGTTACCTTTTGGCTCTTCGCCGGGAAAGGCACAATACCCCTCACAAATCACCGGGAGATGGCCACGAACAATCACCAACTCGTGCCAATGCTCCTCCGCTGCTCCAAGCCATCTAGGTGGCGGCAACCACCAAGAGTAACGAGAAAACCTCAGCAACAATGATCCCCAATTGCCACTAGATGCAATCACACAAGCAAATGCACTTGGAATCACTCAATCTCACTTTGATTCGCGCTATCAAGCAAGGAGATGAGTGGGAGGGAGTATGTTTAGCTCAAAGGGATGTCCAATGTGTTAGAATACCAAGAGAGAGCTCCCAAAGCCGGCCAACTCACATTTATATACCCCCTCAAACAAATAGAGCCGTTACCCCTTCGAATGGGCTGTTTACGGGACAACCGGACGTGTCCAGTCATGTTGCAGTAGCGTCCGGTCGATGTTCCAGAAGTGACCGGACTCATGTTGCACTAGCGTCCGGTCAATGTTGCACTGAGCGTCCGGTCACGAACAGAGAGGTTCCAGAGACGATTTTCAACGACCGAACGCGTCCGGTCACTATTGACCGGACTCACTCAGCGTCCGATCTCTCCATTTCACTCGTTGCCTCTCGTGAACAGTGCTAGCGTCGCGTCCGGTCGGATGTTGCATTAGCGTCCGGTCGCTGTTGCAGTAGTGACCGGACTCATGTTGCAACAACGTCCGGTCGCTGTTGCAGCGTCCGGTCAAGCCTGAGAAACGCGTTTTCGACTCCGGTTTCTTCTCCTTTGCAAATGTGCCAACACCACCAAGTTTTCCAAACATTTTTCAAAGGATTAGAGGTTAGCACACTAGGTCCTAATGCATATGCATGTATGAATTCACCTAGTGGCACTTGATAACCGTAATCACCGAGATAGTCCCCTCTTAATAGTACGGCTATCAATCCTAAACACACTCACACCCTCTATGGTGTCTTGAGTGCTAAAAACGAAATCCCTATTTATACCTTTGCCTTGATCTCCATAGGGTTTTGCTTTTCTCTTCTTCTCTTTCCAAATATGGAGCACTTGATTCATCTTTTGGTCATCACCACCAACACCATGTTCATCATCTAGCTCCCACACTTGGTGTGTGCCAACCTAGCTTATGAACACTTCATGACAAAGGTTAGTACTCTAGGTGACATCAATTATCCAAAACCAAACAAGGACTTTCACGAACCCAACACAACTTGAACTGGCTAAAACGGAGTTAAAACGAAGATTTTATAAGCGTTTGAAAATCAGTGGCAAACTTGTAAATACTAAAAATGTATTTTGATAAAACAAACGATGGATTATGTTTTCAAAAGAAGAAAACACATTCTGGAAATACGTTTTGTACTGCGGGTCCTAATATAGAAAAAATTAGGGTCTCTTTAGCAAAAATCCAAGCCAAGGGGGTATGAGTTCTCCTTGACCGTTGGATCTGTCTTTGATGGCTCCGATTAGAGGAGAGGGGGAGAGGGGTGGCTGCCGCTGGAGTCGATGGGGAAGGTGGCGGCGCCATTGCCGACTGAGCACAAAGCTCGTCGGAGTTCAACAATCCAGCGCTATAGGCCACGTGAAGACTCTAGGAGGGTACAAGGACGAAGGTCTCGACCTTGCAGGTAAACTCGTCGATGATTGGGGGCGAGGGGGCTGGCTACTAGACGAGGCGGTCGGGGGCTTCGCCGAGATCTAAACGGAGCGACTCAAGGGAGCTAGGGCAAGAGATCAACATGTTTTGACAAAAAGAGAAGCGACAGGTGTGGAATAACTTAAATAGTGAGTTTGGCTTGCGGAGAGGGCAAGGGCAAGGCGGTCACGGGGTGGAGACGAACTCGTCTGAGTCCGGCACGGGAACGAGCCAGGGAAGGAGAAGACCCTGACTTTCGGGCCCCGGGTGTCGGTGACTCACGGTGCAGAACCGGAGTATCAGTGAGAAGAAAGAGGAGAGGGCAGCGTCCGCACGGGCTCGGCATCACCGTTGGGCCGACTTGGTTAAGGGAGGCAAGCAAGGAGAGGGAGGGAAAGGAGGGAGAAGTGGAAGCTGACTGGACATGGCCTTCGGGCTGGGGACCTGTGCATTGGGCCGTCAGGAGAGAAAGGTTGGGAGGAGGGGTGATGCCGGGCTACCGTACAGGCCTCCGAGCTGGGCCGACTGAGTAGAGAGTGGGTTGCAGGAGTGAGAAGGGAGGGGAGGGGAGTGGACCGGCTGGGCCAAAAGTCGCGAGAGGAGGGAAGGAGAAGAGAAAAACCCTTTTCGTTTTTGTTTTCAACCATTTCAAAGGCATTTTCAAACCAATCTAAAAACTTTTCAACCTTTGACCAAACCACTCATCTCATAAATTAAATATGCACCAGCATGTATGCTCAAACATGTTGTCACTCTATGATAAGTTTTATTTTAATGATTTTTTTTATTTTTCCTATATTCTCATGAGCACCAAAATACATAATAAAAATTATTTTCTCTTTATTTCCAAACTTATAAATTTTAGGGTGTTACAAATACACGGGCGGATATCTATTAATCTAAACGTTACTATTTGTTGGTTCAATATCACTAGTCCCTGTTTTTTTATTTGTCATATTTGTTTTGTCCTGAGTCAAACGTTGCAATCTTTAATTAACTATTTTTAAAAATCTTTATATCTTTACAATATATGAATATCATAATAGTATTTTTATAGTAGATCTAAAAATATAAATCTTAAGACATGAATCTATATATTTTTTTAAATGGCCAAAGACACAAATATTTGACTTAGGACACAAAAGCAAATGTGACATATAAAAAATGGAGGAAGTATTTATTACTCCTTCGGTTCTTAAAAGCAATACACATCTCACTTTTTGATAAATCGGTTAATTTTAGATTTGATTATATTTATAAAAAATAATATTAATATTTATATCATTAAATTGATTTACTATAAAAATTTGTCACATGATTAATCTATTAATACTTATTTGATATCATAAAATCAGTATTTTTATATAGTGGTCCAATTTAAGATTGGTTAACTTCTAAAAAGGATACGCATTTTTTTGGAGCGACTAGATTTGCTAGCTTATTCAGTAGACATCTGGTGTTCTGAGGCTAGCAAAACTTCAAAACTAAGTGTGGTGGAAGAATGTTTTCAAGGACAGAAAACACTTGGTTTCGATTTCTTGGTTAGTATAGTGCTCGATTAAATAATTGCTTACCTTCATGATTCCAAACTCCCGCAGGATGTTTGGTTTGAGGAATCACTCCATTCTAGATGAGGTGGTCCATCATGTGTTCATGAGTAATCCTCATAATGCCATGAAATAAGTTTGATTTTAATGTAGAAGATTGTTGTGCTTGCTTAAATAAAACATGTTCGTATACTGATGTAATGTGTGTTAATAACGTCGGGTTACTAACAACTGGTTCTTTTTTTTTGAAATAAAACTGTAGGAGGTGATGAGGAATCCTTATATTGCCACAGATGGGTACACTTATGAAGCAAATATCATAAAGGGTTCTCTCCACAGTGGGCACAACACGTCCCCAATGACAAAATTACCTCTGGCACATCATCATCTCATCCCAAATCATGCTCTTTATTCTGCCATAGAGAAATATTTTAAGAAGCAGCAACAGCAGTAGCACAAGCCGTCATTGAAATTATTTTCACGAACGTGCCTTAACATGCGTTTTATTAAGAGGAAGAGAATTACACGACATATAGCCACTGTCACTACAATTGGTTCTTTCTATTTTGAGAACTCGTGGGAGGTTGGTGAATAACGCATTAAGAGAAGAAAAGATGAGGTAGACGAACTGGTCCGTCCTCGATTGGTCTATTCAACTTTAGTTTTATTTTCGTTATGTGATTCGATAACTTATCGTTAGTTCAGAAGCCTTCTCTTTGCGATGTACTCCCTCCATATTCCTAGGAAGTGGTTTTGTATAGCGATACGGTCTCCAAAGCATAACTTTAAATTCTTATTTCTATAAAAATATTTATTAAAAAGTGACATATGTATATTTTTATGAAAATATTTTTCAAGATGAATCTATTTACGTAGTTGTCACATTTTAAACTCAACAACTTAAAAATTATTCATGATTTATATTTCCAATGTTTGACTCAATCTTGTCCAAAACGACTTCCTCTAGCAGTATGGAGTGAGTAAGTTGCTCCTCCCGTCTAACAAAACATGCAACTATAAGTTTTGTGCCACCAAAAGTAGTTTATGTTTAACCAAATTTCTAGTGAATATTATTTATATTTATGATTCCAAATTAATTTATTAAAAAACATTTCGTAATCAATCTAATGAAATTTATTTGATACCATAAATATTAATATATTTTTATCTATAATTAATTAAATTAGAGATACTAAACCATGACACTGCTAAAATTGCATGTTTCTATGGACGGAGGGATGAGTACATCTGTACATAAGAGTATTATGCTTGGAACAAAAGTGTTTCAGGTTCAATATATAGACACTATTCATTGGCTTCCATGTTTAGTTTGGTTATTAAAATCTTAGGTCTAACTGCAAGTATTCAGCAAGCGAATCTCATATATGTAACCAGAGCATCTTTAGTTTTCTTGGAGACGAACCATTTCCTAGGATGTACTCAATCCACCAAAATTATAAAATGTTTGACTTTTTTGACACCAAGTTTGATCACTTGTCTTATTAAAAATTGTGCAAAAATATCACTTCTTTTGTCGTGGTTTTATTTATTAATAAAAATTCTTCAAGAATAACTAAAATTTGACTATGTTTGTATATTGTTTTTTTAAAAAAACGAGTGGTTGAACTTGAGAACAAAAAAGTCAAACGTTTTATAATTTTGGATGAAGGGAGTAGCAAAATTGTGTCTAATTTTTCCTTTAAGACAAATTTATCTATATTATTTTTACATCTCTAAAGTCAATAATTTAAAAATTATTCATGATTTAAATTCTCAATATTTGACCCAAACTTTATCAAAATGACTTATATATTTGGAGCGCAGCGCTCAAAATAACTATCTGACGCGCTAGACACTCAATTCTGTGACCGTAAAAGTTCTATCCCGCAACCGTAAATGTTGGAGCTGGAGGCAACTAGCGATCAGTGTTTGCGACCGTAAAAGTTTTGTCTCGCAACCATAAATGTTGGAGCTGGAGGCAACTAGCGATCAGTATTTGAGACTGTAAAAGTTCTATCCCGCAACCGTAAATGCTGGTGCTGGAGGCAACTAGCGATCAGTGTTTGCCTCCGTAGCCATAACTACTCCGTCAGAATTGGCCAAAGCGACTAATTTTTGCTTGTGCTAATCGTAAAAGTTTAATACGTGAGTACGTCACGTGGTCTTGGCATGTGTTAACCCTAATTGAACCGAGGAACCGTATTTTTTGAAAATCCACGTGAATCCATAATTAACCGTAATGTTTTTTGTCTGCTGTGTCCAACTAAGACCGTAATTTACTTATTTCTCGAAAACCCCCACGTGAACCCATAATTAATTTTAATGTTTTTATCTGATGTGTGTTCACCTAAAGACCGTAATTTACTTATAACTTTTATTTTCAATACCTAAGACGGTAACTTGTTTAGCCTAACCTATATAGAACCGTAAGAGATGTTTAGCGTAAGCAAACAATTTCTGGACCGTCGAAACCTGACGAGGCAAAGTTCCAAACCATAATTTGTCGTTTTCAATTAGATCTGAGAGTCTAAATGAAACTGGAATAACAATAGGAGTAGTAATCATGACAACAAATTCATCAAATAATTTACAAACATTCTATCAAATTTACCGATAATTATTTTTACACAAAACATTGCATCAGGAATCACGAGGAGATCCAGGAAGTACATCAACAATTTTACGCAAATGTTCGATCAGATGAATCATGAGATCTAGCCATCATCCAAGCGCCCGATGCGGAGGAGGGGTGTCTCCGCCGCCCAGCCACGATGCGTGTAGGACGCGCCATCGGTGATGGAGCCATCGTCGCTAGGGGAAGGGCGCCGCCAGGGGAGGAAGATGCCACCGCTGCCATCGACTGGATCTACTCGAGGCCCTCACCTGTTTGAATCCATTGCAGCTAGCTTTGATTCATCAAAATTTTGTACGCAAAAAATTCATCGGAATTAATCCAATCTTGTGCTAGCTGTTCATGTGTCCCGCGGGCAGTTTTCCCAAATCGATCATCAAAGGTCTTAGGGAATCTACGGCAAAAATATTGCACAAATTTAACAAAACTTAGTCCATGTTTAGTTGCTCCCAAAATTCCAAAAGATTTTAAAATTTTGGCAACTTTTTGGAAGTTTGAATCTAAAATTTTGGCTACTTTTTGGAAGTTTGAATCTAAACATGGGTCTGTAAATTTGAGAAAAGTAGTCTGTAAAGATTTGGAATTTGGAACCTTTGAGGCCCAAAAAACTTGGGAGCTCATGTAGACCAATTATACAGTCTTATTTCCAACAGTCCATATAAAAGTTTATAGCCAACTAAACAGGTACTTGTAAAATTTTAGGTTGTAAAGTTTACCGATTAACCGAGACGGTTACCTTAAGATGACCACCTCGGTTAATCGAATTAACAGAGGTGGACACTAGATGTCCGTCTCAGTAAATATTAACCGAGGCGGGCATTGGATGACCGTCTCTGTTAATACAAGCCTAGTGTCTTGAAAAATCATTTGTGTAGTAGTGTTCGGAGATGCTCTAAGAAGATATTGGTATGCAATATTCGCTCTTTAATCCTATAGTAACACGAGTGCCTAGTTTGATACTGCAGTTTGTATGGGTCTGGGTTTAAGGCCCCAACTGGTGGTTAATTAGCTAATGAAATGATGATGGATCATAGAAAGTGAGCTTAACTCAATTGATGATCTGTTGAGAGGTATATATATATATATATATATATATATATATATATATATATATATATATATATATATTATATGAATGTGCACTTAATCACTCATATTTCCTCTCAGTCACAGCCCTGATCACATCGTGGCATCCATCCATCCATCGTATGCATCGTCGTCATGCATGCATGCCCTTTCAATTGGAATTTGGAACCAACAACGACAGTGAAGCCTCTCGGGAGCAAGCACAGCGCAACGCTGGGCCGTCGCGGGCATGCAGCGCGCTCCACCGGTCAGCCTACGTCTCGTGTGTCGTCCGTCCGACGCCAAAAGACGCCCGCGCGTAGCGCTGACACCCGATCCACCCGTCCTCCCTATAAGTAGCCACCTCCGCACTGTCGTATATCAATCACACACAGAGAGGGAGAGATCGAGCGACATATATTATTCGAATAAGACAACGATGGGATCCCTCGCCAATAACATCGTGGTCGTGGCGGCCGTCCTCGCGGCGCTCGTCGCCGGCGGCTCATGCGGGCCCGCCAAGTTTCCGCCCGGCCCCAACATCACGACCAACTACAACGCCAACTGGCTCACCGCCAAGGCCACCTGGTACGGCCAACCCAATGGCGCCGGACCTGCCGACAATGGTATGTGCCCAATTCGGCCGATCGATCGATCACGCATGAAAACGACGCGATATTATGAATTGAATATATATGATGCTGATGCAGGCGGTGCGTGCGGGATCAAGAACGTGAACCTGCCACCCTACAACGGCATGACGGCCTGCGGCAACGTCCCCATCTTCAAGGACGGCAAGGGCTGCGGCTCATGCTATGAGGTTTCGTATCATCTCGATCGATTGCTCTGCCTCTGCTTGACGACGAAGCTCTTGGGCATTCGTGATGCATGGACATGGACAACTAATATAACTGCATGCTAATTTACTTATTGGGCATTCATGCATGCAGGTGAGATGCAAGGACAAACCAGAGTGCTCGGGCCACCCGATCACGGTGTTCATCACCGACATGAACTACGAGCCCATCGCTCCCTACCACTTTGACTTCAGCGGCAAGGCCTTCGGGTCCTTGGCAAAGCCCGGGCTCAATGACAAGCTCCGCCACGTCGGCATCATGGACGTGGAGTTCAGGAGGTATATGCTACTACCAGCTGGCCTGGACGACGATATCTAAAAAGCTAGCTTCGTTCATTCGATTTCCCTGAACGATCTGTGTGTATGCCAATAATATGCCATGCAGAGTGCGGTGCAAGTATCCCCCTGGGCAGGAGATCACGTTTCACGTCGAGAAGGGGTGCAACCCCAACTACCTGGCCGTGCTGGTCAAGTTCGTGGCAGACGACGGCGACATCGTGCTCATGGAAATCCAGGACAAGAGCTCGCCAGTGTGGACGCCGATGAAGCTCTCCTGGGGCGCCATCTGGAGGATGGACTCACCCAGGCCGCTCAAGGGCCCCTTCTCCATCCGCCTCACCAGTGAGTCCGGCAAGAAGATCATCGCTAAAGACGTCATCCCGGCAAACTGGAAGCCCGACACCATGTACCCCTCCAACGTCCAGTTCTAATGCAGATCGAGCTGCCCTTCATCATCCGGCGGCCTGCGGCGGACCAACACCTGCATGCCGCAACCTAAGCTGGCTGCCGCTTTATGTTTATTTGCATCAGAGTATGCATCGCTAACCATATAGCTCAGACTTCTGAAGTCTACTACTAGTATGTAATCCTTTTGTTCGGGTTCAATTCCAAAAAAGTGGAAAACAAAAGTGTTTAAACTACTATATATCATTGGTGGAGACTTAAAATGTACTATATATATAGGACAACGCTATTTGGAGCGCAACGCTCAAAATAACTATCTGACGCGCTAGACACTCAATTCTGTGACCGTAAAAGTTCTGTCCCGCAACCGTAAATGTTGGAGCAGGAGGCAACTAGCGATCAGTGTTTGCGACCATAAAAGTTCTGTCTCGCAACCATAAATGTTGGAGCTGGAGGCAACTAGCGATCAGTATTTACGACTATAAATGTTCTATCCCGCAACCGTAGATGCTGGTACTGGAGGCAACTAGCGATCTGTGTTTGCCTCCGCAACCATAACTACTCCGTCAAAATTGGCCAAAGCGACTAATTTTTGCATGTGCTAATCGTAAAAGTTCAACTAGTTGAGTGTCCGTGCGTTGCTACGGGTATACAAAATATCTCTTGACATATAACCACACGAGTAGAAATCTCATGTCATCACAAATGTCTGTGTTTTTGCAATAGAACCAAAATAATGCATTACAATATGAACAAAATAACTTCAAGACAATTTTAAATTTAATCTTGTGTTGTATAATTCCATCTCAGCCCTTATAGCTACAATGGGCAAGCTCATGCACTACCTTGTTTAGCTCTCTGCCGATTATGATGAATTCACAACTTAGATAACTGCCTTATTGTGTCTCGGATTAGTGGTGTGATGATACAGCATTGCCGCCGTGGAGTACGCAGGGGAGAGTGGAGAAGAAGCTGGGACTGGGAACTGGAACGGAGAGGATATCGTGGCAATGGTGCGGTGGGAAGTTCGCCGGCGGTAGCGGCAGAATCGCGCGCAACCACCGTCGAAGATAAACCCCACCCACACGGGAGGTTCTATTCTTCTTCGATGCCCAATTACATTCCCTAAGTGTCACCTTTATAGTCCAGGTGCACTCCTAACAAAATAACCAATTAGCTCCTAAAAATCCTCCCTCTTATTCTCTTTCTAATCTTGACTATTATCAGCCACTATTATTCGTGGTCTTCCTAGTCCGGCGTCTATATTGCCGGTCTACAAAGGAGTCCACAACATTTCCCTCCTCCCCGACAAACAGCTCGTTCGCGAGCTAAAATGAGGGATAGCGCTCTTTAAAGTCAGTGAGGGGTTCCCAAGCGGCCTCAGCAGCAGAGCTGCCTGCCCACTGCACCAAGAGCTCCCAGCGACCACGGTTGAGGCGGGCTTTGATCACTTGCTGTGGAGCAGGAACCACCCTGCCACGAAGAATGGGTGGCAGTGGCAAGAGAGCAGCGGGTGGGGGACCTTCAAACTTTTTCAGCAGGGCAACATGGAACACATCATGGATGCATGCCCTGGGAGGAAGCTGCAGACGGTATGCAACAGCGCCAATGCGCTCCACCACCTGATAAGGCCCAAAGTAGCGCGGCCCAAGCTTGGAGGGTGAAGCGGCTGTGATGCCCACAGCTGTTCGGTGATGTAGACGCAGCAACACCCAGTCACCAACAGAGAACTCTACATGGCGCCGTTTCTTGTTGTGGTGCTCTCTCATAGTGTCTTGGGCGAGGATAAGGCGCTCCCGGATCTCCGTCAGAAAGATGTCCCGATCACTGAGCTGGCGATCCACAGCAGCGACACGAGCAGCGCCAGGAGTGTAGGACACCATAGTAGGGGGCGGCCAGCCATAAACCACCTCAAACGGTGTGGTTCGAAGGGAAGACTGATATGAAGTATTGAAGCAAAACTCCGCCCATGACAACCACTGCAGCCAGGAGCGTGGTCGATCCCCAGCAAGGCAACGTAAGTACATGACGATGATGCGGTTGGTGACCTCAGACTGGCCGTCGGTCGGTGGGTGAAAGGCCGAATTGCGCAGGAGCTTGACGCCGGCTAGCTTGAAGAGTTCCTCCCAAAAGAGGCTGGTGAAAACTGTGTCGCGGTCACTCACAATGGAGCACGGAAAACCATGAAGCCGGACAATGTTGTCGAAGAACGCCCGGGCCACGGATTGTGCCGAGTAGGGATGACTCAAAGCAACAAAGTGAGCCATCTTGGAGAACCGATCGATGATGGTCAGGATGACTGACTTCCCGCCAACCCGTGGAAATCCCTCCACGAAATCCATGGCAATGTCACTCCAAACAGCCGAAGGTACTGGCAGAGGCTATAGAAGTCCGGCCAGATGGAGGTGCTCCGTTTTGTTGCGCTGACAAACAGCACAGCCCTGAACAAAATCTCGGACCAGGCGGTGGGCTCGGCTATTGGAGAATGAAGCCCGTAGACGATGAAGAGTCTTCTGAACTCCTTCATGACCCACCTCATGGACATCACGGAGGAGTTGTGGCTAGAGGCTAGAACCCTCGGGAATGAAGATGCGACTGTTGTACAGCAGCAGCCCGTCAACCAACTGCCATGCCTCCGGTGCGGTACCAGCAGCCAGCTGACGGCACAGATCTTGTGCTGCTGCTTCCTCTTGCAGTTCCTGGCACAAAGTGTCGTAGTCGGTGAAGAGGGGACCCGACAGGGCCAGCAGTGCTGCGGCCTCATCACAGCGGGACAACGCGTCCGCGACCGTGTTGAGTCTCCTTGCCCGGTATTCGACCGTGAGATCGTAAACGAACAGCTTGGAGACCCATGTATGCTGCGGAATCGTCTTCAGGCGCTGATCAAGAAGGAACTTGAGGCTCCAGTGGTTGGTTCGGATGGTTTACGCCTGACCCTAGAGGTAAGGCCGCCAGTGACGGACAACCTTGACTAGCCCGATGAGCTCACGCTCATAAGCCGGCAGCTTGGCATGGTGAGGAGCAACTGGCCGGCTGAAGAATGCAATGGCACCATCTCCTTGGTGCAGGACTGCGCCGAACCCAGCGCCAGACACATCGCAGTCCACGACGAACCGCTTGGAGAAGTCCGGGAGCTCAAGAAGAGGCGCTGTGATTAGCGCCTTCTTGAGGGCGATGAAGGCGGCCTCGGCCTCTGCTGTCCAGGTGAATGCCTCCCGCTTGAGGAGGGCAGTCAGCGGTGCTGCAACACCACCATAACCAGCGATGAACTTCCTGTAATATCCAGTGAGGCCGAGGAAGCCACGCAGCGCGCGGACCGAGCGTGGCCTTGGCCAGGCCTCCACCGCAGCGACCTTGTCCGCATCCATGGAGACCCCCTCAGCGGTGATGAGGTGACTGAGGTAGGCCACAAATGGCTCGCCGAAGGAACATTTGGAGCGCTTGGCGAAGAGGCGGTTGTCGCGCATCTGTTGCAGCACAGTCTTGACATGTTGTAAGTGTTCAGCCCACGAGTGGCTGTAGATTAAGATATCATGAAAAAATACAAGTACAAAGCGGCGAAGATAAGGCTTCAAGATGTTCATTAGAGCTTGGAACGTGGCAGGTGCGTTGGTGAGGCCGAAGGGCATGACGAGGAACTCAAAATGCCCCTGGTGCGTCCGGAAGGCCGTCTTGGCGATGTCGTCCGGATGCATGCGCACCTGGTGGTACCCGCTGCGTAAGTCGATCTTGGTGAAGAAGCGGGCACCTTTGAGCTCGTCCAGGAGCTCATCCACCACCGGTATCAGGAACTTGTCCTTGACAGTGGTGTCGTTGAGGGCGCGGTAGTCGACGCAGAAGCGCCAACTATTGTCGTGCTTGCGGACCAGGAGCGCCGGGGAGGAAAATGGCGAGGTCGACTCCCTGATGATCCCTTGGTCGAGCATGTCGCCGCACTGCCGCTCGATCTCATCCTTCAGGAGCTGTGGGTACCGGTACGGGCGCACCGCCACAGGAGGGGTGTTCGGAAGGAGGTGGATCCTGTGGTCGTGGCGGCATGGCGGTGGAAGACCCCGGGGTTCTTCAAAGATGTCGCTGTACGACTGCAGCAGATCCTCCAGTACAGCACGGTGGTCCGCGATGGCGCGAGCTGCCAACCCCCGACTGTTCACGCCGGTCCAGTGGTGGGAGCGACCGTTGTACCAGAAGGACATCGCCAAGGTGCTGAAGTCCCAGACGATAGGCCCCAGTGTCCGGAGCCACTGGACACCAAGGACCAAATCGAAGCCTCCCAATTCGAGCGCGAAGCAGTCGATGGTGAAGGCCTCGCCGCCAATGGTGACCGGAGTAGCAAGGCAAATGCCCGGGCTGCACACCCGGTCACCGTTGGCCACCATGACGTTGAGCCCTGCGCGTGGTGTGACGGGAAGGCCAAGGCGCTGTGCAAGCGTGGCGTTGATGAACGTGTGGGTGTAGCCGGTGTCCACCAACGCACGCAGTTGTGCACCGCCCACTGAAACCTGCAGCAACATGGAATCAGCGGCGCGGAGGCCAGTCAGAGCATGGAGGGAGATCTCCAATTCGGTGATGTCGCTGAGGGGGTCGTCCGCATCGTCCCCCAAGTCCATCAGAAAGACGCCCTTGGCGGCGCACCGGTGCTCCTTGCTGTACGGCTCAGGGCAGAAGTAGCACTGCCCGTTCCGGCGTTTCTCCTGCATCTCGGCCGGTGACAGACGACAGAAGCGTGACCGAGGGCCCTCCGTCTTGCCCTCTGGTGGTGGACCACCCGGGGCTGCAGTGGAGGAGGCTGACGCGATCGCACGGCGGACAGAGCCCTTCAGTGCGGTCGAACTGTTGACCTTGAACGCTCGCACGAGGCTCATGGCCTTCTGGAGGTCGACGGGGTACTGCATCTCGACATCGTGCGCGAGTGGCTGACCCAACCCGCCCGTGTACAGGTCGATCACCGTGCGCGGGGAGAGGTCGGTGCAGCGCGCGAGCAGGGCCTGGAACCGGCGTGAGTAGTCCTCCATAGTACCCGTGCGGACCAGCGCCTTGATCTCGGCCATGGAGTTGGTGCGGATCGGTGGCCCGAAGCGAAGGTTGACGAAGTCGACAAAGCGTGGCCACGGCACCAAGCCGAAGTCCCGCTCCATCTGGTAGTACCAGTCCGCCGCGGTGCCAATGAGGTACAGCGATGCCATCCACACCTTCTCATCTTCGGGAACCTGATGGCCTCAGAAGAAGTTGTCGCATTTGTTGAGCCAGGTCAGCGGATCAGACTCACCATCGAATGTGGGAAAGGGAATTTTGGGCGGGCGGTGAGGCTCGCGTTGCCAGTCAGCGAATCGGTCGCAGTCCCGATCGTAGCCGCGGCTACCGCATCCGTAGTCGCCTCGCGCGCGCCCAAACTCGCGGTCGCCGCCACCGAGTCGGTCGAGGCCGCGGTAGTCGCGCTCGTCCGGGGCACGCCTGTCGGTGTAGCGGCGCCCGCCGCGGTCTTCGTACCCGCGTTCGTCGGTGTAGTCGCGCCCGCCGTAGTCGTTGGAGCTCCGGCTGTCGGTGTAGTCGCGGCCTCCGCGGCCATCGAACCCGTATGTGTCGAAGCCGCGGCCGCCGCGGTCGTCCCAGGCACGCCCGCCGCGGTCGTAGAGGCCCCGGTCGGGGACGCGGCCCCGCGGCCCACGGTTGTCGCGCTCGCGGAGGGCGCACTCGCGGAAATCGGCCCAGGCGCGGTCGTGGTTGATGTCGGGGTCGTCCGCATTAGCGCGGACGTCATCCGTCGCGTAGCCGTCCTCCCCGTCGGCGCCCTTTCCAGTGGCGGGCTTGCCGCCCTCCATGCGCGCCAGACGGGAGTCATGGGAATTGAGCCGATTGTTGATGGTGGTGAGTTGGCCCAAGATGCGATCGAGTTTCTCATCCATGGCCGCAGGAACAGAGGTGCCGGACCAAGAGGTCGATGCACCAGAGAGGGTCTCCGATACCAAATTGATACGACGTTGCCGCCGTGGAGTACGCAGGGGAGAGTGGAGAAGAAGCTGGGACTGGGAACTGGAACGGAGAGGATATCGTGGCAATGGTGCGGTGGGAAGTTCGCCGACGGTAGCGGCAGAATCGCGCGCAGCCACCGTCGAAGATAAACCCCACCCACACGGGAGGTTCTATTCTTCTTCGATGCCCAATTACATTCCCTAAGTGTCACCTTTATAGTCCAGGTGCACTCCTAACAAAATAACCAATCAGCTCCTAAAAATCCTCCCTCTTATTCTCTTTCTAATCTTGACTATTATCGGCCACTATTATTCGTGGCCTTCCTAGTCCGGCGTCTATATTGCCGGCCTACAAAGGAGTCCACAACATGTGACCACACAATGACCATGCAACGGTGCCTCGAGCTTGTCCACCAAGGTTGAGAAATTATATTCAAGGATTAACACTTCATCCGCCTGACAAGCAGCTAGTCGTATGCCTAGACATAGTATTGCCTCTGACTTGTCCGATCCCTGCAATAGGAGAAAAAGAACATTGCTTCACCATTAGAGATCTTTTCTCCATTTTTCAACACATTTCTTTAACACTCCAAACACACCAAATGAGTGATAAAAGAGTAAATCGGAGTTAAACATTGCAGTTTTCTCTAGCTCATTTCATTTACAGATATATAGTTGTCTTATTTCAATATTTGTTGATAAATATTCAGGGAAAACTGAGTAGGCCAAATGTTTGGAATATATCATACTATCACAAATATTTTGTAGTATCAAACAAATGATAGTAAATAATTTGAGAGAAGAGGGTGACTAACTGGTCATTAACAAATGCAAGAAACTTCAGGACCTACTTGGTTTCACTACTTAATACAGTTCAGAGCCAAACATATGAGAACTCAAATTTAACAACCATCTTAACCTAGAATTTACTAAGCAAGTTCATTAAAAAATCAGGACAGGGGAAGTAATTGTACCAGGCACTTGCTTGCACAAAGCATGACCTCCTTGTGCTCTGGTTTCACAGTGACCTCCTCCAGCTGAAATGGTTAGTTGACTGCCCGTGCGTTGCGACGGGAAAACAAACTAAATATGTATGTATGAGTAAAACATTCAAATGATCCTACGAAAAATCAAACTCAACCAAATGTAACTAAATATGTATGTATGAGTAATATATTCAAAGTGATACTATGAAAAATCAAACTCAACTAAATGTATTATTTTTGTGGATGCCACAAGTCCTATACTACCTACCGCCTATGCCTATCAGACCGAGACTCCAATTGGCAAAATAGCGACCAAATAACCAAGGTCATTTTTTGATTTATCTTCTCTTCCACAGGACAATAATATATCACTGTCAATAAATTCCTACTACTAAGAACAGATGATTGTCTTTCTTACAGATTGACAATGTATTTTATTGATTGGTTCAGATCTAACCATTTTTCTTTCAATTGAGAGAATCAAAATTAAGTGTAGATATATCAATGACAATTTGGTGCATTGTTTTAGCATAAAGGGAAAAAAAATGGCACAACACAGTACCATAAAAGGTCGCATGTTCAGCCTTTTAAAATGGGATGAGATGAGTGAAGGGGATTAAGTGCTACAATAACCCACCATCGGATTAGATTTCAGTGGTTTTGATTAGAGTTTCTATAGTTTGCAGAGGAGGCTGGTTTTCATAGCATACGTTCCCTTCAAAATGGTCGTGTGGTTCTAGCATAAAAGGAAAAATGGCACATTCTGTGCTGCTACCGCCCACCCACCGAGATCTGCTGTTGCATGACGAAGTGGCGCCAACCTGAGCTTCCGGAGCTTGAGAAAGTATTTATAGGCATGGTTTCGTACCAGCAACACGAATTGTGTTCGAAGTTTTAGTTCTTGGGTGAGATACTGAATCCCTAAATGCAGGTAACTTCTTCGTTCAGGAACTCAGTTGCCTGCTTCCAAGCATTCAGATATCATATTAGTTGTCTTTGTGCCGACATGCTCCTTGACCCTCTGAGAAACCTGGGAAGACAAATACATGTCCATCAAGTCTATTTCCTGCTCATCACTGAAAATCAACAGCACAAAGATTCAGACTTATTTAGAGATAAGTTCTGAACCAGAGAATGCTCATAGTTGCCTATCTCACATGAGCAGCAAATCGACGAAGCAGTCGTGCTCCTCGGTGCTCCACCGCTCCCACGACTTGGTGATGGCAACATTTACACTTTATAAAGTGACAGAAGATTTAACCATGTAACGATTTCTGTTTTTCTATTACCGGTATTCAAACTCCTAAAGTATATACTCATTGGTGCAATTCTTGGAACACAGCTTCTTTCAATTTGGTAGAAATAGGATATTATCCCTATTTATCTCTGACCCTAAGAACAACCTAAGTGAACTTTGCCCTTGATATAAAAATAACATTTACGCCTGTTTTGATTAGAATTGCATAGCATAAATTCTACATTTATAAACACTAAAAAAATATAAACTTCCAGAGCATAAAACACAATAATCAAATTGGAGGAATTTCAAAACTTGTTATCTAATTTAGAAATGTAAAGAAAGGTTAGTTGGACATTATTTTTATAAATTAATTGGCCAACAACACTGTACATTGTCTCATATGTCATGTTCTTAGCAAGACCTGGAGACACCTCTGCATAGATATGCATACTTTTATTTTGTGTTCAACTCTATAAATCCAATCAGGGAAGCGTTTATTTTCATGTAGAGTTTCTCGCGATCTAACTTGTTTTAGAAAGAGGATGATATAATAAAATTGTAGTGCTTATTTTCATACAAACAAAAATAATCATACAATAGTTAGCAGTGATGTTCAGAAGTAGAAGGTACTAACAAATGCCTGATTATGGAGGAATCGAACCAAAGATCAAGTATCTCACCTTCCTATTATATTTCTTTTGCCTTTTTCCACCTCCATAGGCCATTCACCAATAAGTCTCTTGATTCAATCTTTCACAAATGGTCTCTTCTCAATAGGCAAATGCTGCGCCCAACCATAAATTCTCATCAGCAATAAGTGCAACAAAATCTTCAAAGTAAGGAAAAAGCCTCTAGTATCGAGAACTATATTTGAATATATTATATACTGCTAGCATGTAGCAAAACGAGATCATTCAGTGTATAGCTACAAAATGGACAAAGATCACCAAGATTTAAATATTTGATAGAAATTAGTAGTTGGTTAAGGTTCCATAAAAATAGTAACCATCGATCACTGCATTGTAACCATACTCAAAAGCCACGGTGCTTTCCCAGGCATAAATTTCAGATCTCTTATCTGCATATGCATTTAAAAGATTCAGTTTTTTCAATAAAAAAATACAAAACAATAGAATCAAAAGAGCACCAATTTAATAGGTGATTTTGCACTCTCTGCATTTGCTGATCTATCCTTTAATTTGCCCTTAAAGCTATTCCAGGATGCTGGCATACATGGCCATGCATTCGTAACTGCTGGAAATCTCGCCAAGTTGTCCGAGGGTGAGTTCAGAAATTTCTCCTTTTCCAAGTTTGGGTGCACATTTAGGAGCTCAACTGGTGTTAGCATTATCTTGCCCATTAAGATTCTCCATGTGGAGGTATGTTTTTAGGTCCTATCAAACTTTCTTATGTAAAATAATCATGGATGCAACTGATCCATTCTCTCGGTCTTGTGGTTCCCAAATAAACTACTATATATTGAAGCAGTTTTAGCACGATCGTGGAAAGACCGGGATTCAACTCAGTTTTTTCGTCCCCAATGTAGATGTTTGTGGTACAATTCTATAACAGTTCTCCTTGCCTAAGAACAGTGCCCTGCTTAGTTTAGTCCAGCAGGCACCTATAAAAGTTTGAGAAACCCTTATTTAGTACAATTTCCCCCACTACTCTTGTTTCTAAATAAAATGGGAAACAATAAGCATGTGGAGACAATCATCCATTTCAGGTACATATGCTGACTGAATTAGAGGAATTGTAGTATAGCACACAAACTACCACAAATTCCAGTCAGACGAAAGAACAAAATAGGCACTTTGCCCAAGAAATGTCTGAAGCCGGGTTTTACAAGACAACGAAGCATTATATCTTTATTTGAGGTAATCATAATGGTTACTTTTTGTAGTTTTTTTGTTATACTATTGTTATGTCTTATGAGCTATATGGACATTACAAAATAATTTTTATTATATATACTATATACTATAGTTTCGATGTTTAAATTTAGTTCAATAGGCCTTTATCTTCTTGCTTGTCCAAGGGCCTTTAAAATTATAGAGCCGGCCCTGCGGCGGGGGTAGGCAGAGATCCGGTCGTGGGTGGGGCATGGCCTCCGTGGGGCCGCACTCTTGGTGGAGCCGCCGTCGCTACGCCGCTCACTGTTGCAGCGCCCGCTCCAGCAACATTCTTCTCCGCCACAGGATGAGGAGGCAGCGGTCGAGAGGAGGGCTCGCCACTTCCCGCATTTGCGTATGGTGCCCTCGGTGGCAGCAGTGTTGGAGGCGACACGGTCGGGGGCGGTCGGGGGGGGGGGGGGGGGGGGGGGGGGTTGAGGCGGTTGGGTGGACCGGCGGAGTGCGAAGGTTTGGCGTCGCGATTTAGAGCCGGGCCGGGCGATGGTAGCGACTACGACGACAACATCCTGATCTTTTTGGTGTAAAGATACGTGAGTACGTCACGAGGTCTTGGCATGTGTTAGCTGTAATCCAACTGAGGAACCGTATTTTCCGAAAATCCACGTGAAGCCATAATTAACCGTAAAGTTTTTTGTCTGTTATGTCCAACTAAGACCCTAATTTACTTATTTCTCGAAAACCCCACGTGAACCCATAATTAATCTTAATGTTTTTATCTGCTGTGTGTTCACCTAAAGACGGTAATTTACTTATAACTTTCATTTTCAATACCGAGCAACTCCAATGGTTTTGCATTTCTTGTTTGACAAAATATGGTATTTGCCAACTCTCAAATTAATATGGCAAAGGTAAGAGTCAATCTCCAACGGTTTTGCATTTAGACTTGACAAAACTAAAAAAATTGTGCGCGAGAGAGGAAAATATCTCGTGGGAGTAGCACGCGAGGGCGATTGCCAAGCGAACCGCAGCTTGGTATATATACCAAATATCACCCGGTATTTGTCAAGTTGCTAAAAATGTCAAGTTCATTTGCGAAACCGTTGGATAGAAGATTTTTAGACTTTTTTACAAAAACAAGAATGCAAAGCCTATTTGCAAAACCGTTGGAGATGCTCTAAGACGGTAACTTGTTTAGCCTAACCTATATAGAACCGTAAGAGATGTTTAGCGTAAGCAAACAATTTCTGGACCATCGAAACCTGATGAGGCAAAGTTCCAAACCATAATTTGTCGTTTTCAATTATATCTGAGTTTCTAAATGAAACTAGAATAACAATAGGAGTAATAATCATGACAACAAATTCATCAAATAATTCACAAACATTCTATCAAATTCACCGATAATTATTTTTACACAAAACATTCCATCAGGAATCACGAGGAGATCTAGGAAGTACATCAACAATTTTACGCAAAATGTTCGATCAGATTCTCTTCTACAATCACATGTTGCTTCCTAAAATAAGAAGCTAGCCACGTCATCCCTGAACAGTTCTATTGAAAAAAAACGGAAACGAAGAGCCGCGCTTGCTCCTTTGCCCACTGTGAGAAATTTGCTATTATAGGACTTTAAACATGTGGTTTCACTAAAATAGGACTTCTAACGTTGACTTCTTTATAATAGGACTCGAAACGTTGTGTCTTTGTAATATATGACATTTGAGTGTTTTAATCAATTTTCTCATATCAAATACATGTATTTTTCCCTGATGAGACCGTTTTGCTCCTGGCCTTTAAAAGACAACACTTTGCTGGTGTCCACCGCAGCTGGCTGCCTGCGGCTGCTGGCTGGCCACCACAGATGGCTGCCTGCGGCTGCTGGCAGGCCGCCGCCGCTGGCTGGCGCCGCTGCTGGCAGGACACCGCAGCTGGTGGGCGCCGCTGCACGCAGGCCATGTACAATTTATTTATAGAAAAATAATCCAATGAATAAATAAAATTCAGAAATTAGAATAAACTAAATCATCTCATAAAATTGCAACTGGGCGCCAGAGGGCGACGCGTCCATGCCCTTAGGGCCTGTTTGGTTGCCCGCATATGCTCTAGCCAGGCTGGTGAGATACAAGTTTCTGTTGTTTGGTTGCCTGTATCGTCTTCTGGACCTGGCTCCCGGCATGCAAAAGAGGCCTCTCAGCCTGGCTCTGCAGATACGCAGATTTTGAGCGTTTCTGGAGAGCCAGACTCACGGGATGCAAGTGATTACTCGACTGATGATGTTATTAGTGTATAATTAGTAAATATTAAGTGATATTAGTATGTTATAAAGAAGTTTAAGATATAATAAGATAAACTATGAACTTTAACAGTGTATTTGTACAAAACAAAAATCAATAATTATAACCTTGTATTAGTTTTATCTCATGCAACGTAATTTTATACAGACAACCAAACAACATCTCTTCTCAGCCAGGCTGAGTAGATGCAGTCAACCAAACATGACAGTGTTGCATACACTCAGCCTGTCTCATGGGAGCCAGGCTCTCAGATACGAGCCAGGCTCTACGCATACACGAACCAAACACACCCTTAGTGACCGCGACCGGGCCAGAGGGCAGCACGACCAGCCCCTCAGCCGGCGGCGCGACCAGACCATGGGGCGGTGCGGACAGACCCTCGCCTGGCTTGGGCAGGCCATGGGGCGGCGAGGCACGGCCATGGGGTGGCGCGGCCAGGCCTGCAGCTGGCGCTGTTAGGGCCTGGGCGGCCGGCATGGCTAGCCCTAAGGCGGACGCCGTGGCCAGCCCTGCTGCTTGGCCGACCTGCACGTACTGGCCATGGGAGGACGCCGTGGGAGGAAGGATGGCCACCGTGGGTTGATCGCCGACCGCCGTGGGATGAACGCCAGCCACCGTCGAGGAATCCTGAACCGCCATCGATGGAGCACCGGGATCGATCTCTCCCATGTGGTCTCGTACTCTCGTAGATGAAACGTCGGAGACAAACGAAAGGTCACCCAACACACGTGATTAATGAAGAAGGGCAATATGGTCAGACCATGGACAAATACATGTATTTTAGATTATCAAATGGATTCAAAAGGTTAAATGTCATGTATTACAAAGAGACAACTGTAACACCTCTAGTGTTTAAGCATGTAATTAACTTGACATATCATCATTAGCATCATTAATCATCTTGATCATGATTTCATGTGTATGCATTTGCTTAGTGTATCATTTTATGTGATGTACCTCTATTGCAAAAACCCTTTTAGCCCACTTCTTCCTATAAGGGCAAAATGGTAATTTCACCTCTGTGCCTAGTTCTATGTAATTCTTGTTCAAATTTAGTGCCTTGATGTTGCTGCTTTGATCAAAGTTCAAAAAATCAGATTTGATTTGAAATTCCTTTTGCAAAACCCTAAATTCCCAAATCCTGGGTTTATTCCCTTTCGGATAACTTTTTCAAAATTCAAAATTTTGAGTTGGTTCAAAAAGCAAAGTTGTGAATCTGACCTAGAGGAACAACTTTGGTATTTACAGTTTTCCATGTTTCTATATAAAATTTGAAGTAATTTCAAATTCGTTCAAATTCCAGTTTTTGTTCCCTTTTCAGTTTTAAAAATTTATTCAAAAACTTTTGAGTTTCAGAAAAAAATGTATATTAGCAAAGTTGTAGGTTTTGACAAATGGAACAACTTTCATATATAAAGATTTTCAAGTTTCAGTTTGAAATCCAAAGTAATTTTGATTTGAATCAAAGTTGAAAAATGTTCCCTTTTCTGTTTTTGATTATAGTTCAAAAACTGTTTGGAATTTGAAAATGTTGATATTGACAAAGTTGTAGATCTCATTTTTCTGAACAACTTTGGTGTTTTGAGTTTTTGTCGTACAGTTCAATTTTTGGGAGATTTTTGCAAAATACAGAAACCAGCCAAAAGTCAAACCCTAGACTCTAGCACTGTTCTTCTTCCCGTAGAGCCAGAGGGAGGGGGGGGCCCCGGCCATGGCGCCGGCGCTGCGCCTGCAGCGCAGACGGCTGCTCCCCACGCGCCACCAACCTGCCACCGCTGTTCCCCTGTTCCCTCCGCGCCCGCACGCGAGCGCTGACCATCGCTCTCGGCCCCTACAGTGCCCAGCTGCCGCCGCCGCGTGGCCATCACCGGCCGAGCTTGCGCCCGAGCCCCGGCTGCACGCCGTCCTTCCCGCCAGAGCGCAATCGAGTGCGCACGCTCTCGCCGAGCTTATCCACCCACCCCCGTGCTCTCTACCGTCCCATAGCCGCGGCTATATAAGCCGCCGGAGCTTCGACCTCCGCATCCACCTCCGCCACCGTGGCCAGACTACTCCAGACACTCTGCCTCTCCACCAGCTAGCCCGAAAGCTCCGCCGTGAGCTCGTGAAGCTTTCCCACCCTTCAATTTCGCCTTCCCCGCCTCCTATCGCCCGGCGTAAGCTCGCCGTCCCCATCTCCGGCAGAAACCCGGTGAACTCGGGTTCGTGGAATTCGCCGTCTCCGGCCTTGATCATCTCCCTCCGACCCTCGCATTCGCTTCCCTGTCTCCGTGCGGCTCTAACCTGGCCTTTGCGGCTCTGTTTGATGCCCAGGGTCGCCACTGCGCCGATCGCCGCCGCTCGCCGTCCGCCGGTCATCGTCGTTCGTCCACCTCCGTTCATCCCCTCACCTCGCCGAGTTCCTTGATCGACGCGGGTGAGCCCTCTGATCACGCTCGTGCCCTCAGCTCTGCCGCGGAGTGCCCAGTTTGGCCGGCGTAAACGCGCCGCCGCGCTCGGGTCACCGCCGGCGAGCAGAGTGCCGCCGTTGTCGTCTTCTCCCTCGAGCACAGGTCGAGCCTCACCCTCGAGAACGAGTCGAGCCTCACCCTCGAGCACAGGTCGAGCCTCACCCTCGAGAACGAGTCGAGCCTCACCCTCGAGCCCTGCCTCCGACACGTGGTAAGCGTCCGAGCCTCCGGTCTCTGCTTCCACTCCGTTTCGCCCGAGCCCCAGCCAGGTCTCGGACGGAGGCTTGTTTTTCCGTCTCGCCCGAGCCTTCCGTCTCGCCCTAGACCGCTTCGCCCGAGCCCAAGCCTCGGCGACGCATGCTCTCCGCTTCGCCCGAGTCAGGCCTCGGACGGAGGCTTACTTTTCCGTCTCGCCCGAGCCTCCGGGCCAGGCCTCGGACGAAGCTGTCGTTTCCGTCTCGACCGAGCCCCGCGCGATTCGCCCGAGCCCCGCGATTCGCCGAGCCCGGCCTAGAAGGAGCACAGTGCTCTTCTCTTTTTCTGAGAGATGTGAATAGTGTTCTGTTTTCTCTTTTTTGTATGATTTTCTGTGTGCATCCAAAAATTCTGAAATTTTTGTGGTAGACTCTTTATGCTCTGGAGTATTTTATAAAAATTTGAAACTTGAGTTTTGTGCAAAAATTTGAAAATGTAAAATTTCCCTTTTAATTGAAAAATGAAGGTTTTGGTATTTTTGGAGAGTGATTTATAACTCCAAAAATCATGAGACAAATTTTTGTGAGCTTCTTATGCCATGTTTAGTCTCTGGTAAAATTTTGAAGTCTTTTGGAACTAGTTGATTTTTGAGCTTTTATTTTAATTATTAAATAGTGCCTTTTGCTAATTAATGTCTGATTTTATTTGAGCACCTTAATGACCTCCAAAAATTATGAAATTTGTTTTACCATCTGTTTATGCCATAATTAACTTATGTGATTAATTTGGTAATTTTTGGAGCAACTTCATAAAATGACCTTTTAAATAATTAAGAAAAATAGAAAGAAATGATTAGGGTTCATGTGTATGCCCTGTTTTGCATTGTTCATGCTAGCATACTCATGTGCATGCATCATTGCATTCGTATAGTCACCGAAGAAGGAGTCAAGATCGAGGCAGCCGCCGACGAACCTGTCCCTGAGGCTACCCCGAGCTCCGACAACTGCCCTGCCGCCTTCGAGCCTGCCCTCTTTGCTCTTCAAGGCAAGCCCCGGTGCATTTAACCCTTCCATTTATAAAATGTTTTCCTTAAATGCTTTTGAGTTAAATTACTGCATTAGGTTATAGGAGTTGTGTGATGACCTATTGCCTCCTGCATTATTTACCTCCACCAAAGGATCCACCCGCCTTGTTTTAAAAAACTATTTGCAAAATGCTTAGTGATGCTATATAATAGATTTGCAAAAATGCCAATTTCAAAAGTGTGATCACTGAAAGAAACTTTATGGGAATTTGGTTTTACTTCCCGTTCGATGGCTGCTTGCCTAGCTAGCATGTGGTCATTGTCGAGAAGAGGTTGTCCTTGCGTACGGTGCCGTCATGTTGTAGTCCGGGACTCAACAGTTGACACCGACCGGGACAGGGTTGAAAAACCGACAGGACCTGTACTCTTGGGTTAGAGTCCCGAGGTGCTTGTCGCTGGCGGAAAAATGTAGGGACCATCCGTATGGGGGCCTGCTGGTCAAGACTTGTAACTATTCACATACTACGGAAAGCTCTGGCTCCGAGAAATCCATTATTGGACCGACAACCGCGCACTGGGAGTGGAGAGATGGCGGAAGTAGCATGTACCCACGTGGGTTAGAGTCCCGGATTGGAGTGGTGTACTGTACTTCCGGGTGGCGTAGGACCGGGCCCAATCTTGGAGGAATCGTGGAAGACGAGTTGGCATATGCAAGCTTGGGTGCTACATATGCAGTGTGAATAGGGATCCTCAGCTGAGTATTCTTTATCCGGATTAACGTTGCTCCTCGGTTATGGAGACTTGGTCACTGACTGTCAACGGAGAGTGGTTCTCAACTAGGTATGTTTTGAAATGTAAAATAAATCATAGTCAATGAAGAACTGAGGAATACTTGAACCTTCCCAAAATAAAACAAGTTTTACAAGATGCTTTTTCTGCAAACAGGACCTGTACTCTTGGGTTAGAGTCCCGAGGTGCTTGTTGCTGGCGGAAAAACTCAAAATGCTTTTTCTGCAAATTTCTCGATCTTGTTCAAGCCTTACCTAAGCCTTTCATTCCTGAGTCTCCTCCCCTTTTTCTTTGTCGGGTAAGTCTTGTTGAGTACCCCAGTACTCAGGGTTTGTTAACCCCTGTTGCAGGTTTCTAATAGGTGGCGTTGATCCTGATCATGTCAGTGGGCTTGACGTGATCTGGTTGTCCCTCATCTCCAACTTAGGTACTCCGCCTAAGTGTGGTTCTGTAACACTACTCTACTCCCGCAACACCAGTTATTTTTATGAACAAGTAACATCTTCATAATTTGTAAAGTTTATCTATCTTGCTTCCGCACTCCGATGGTATTTTGTATCAACTGTTGTAATGTTGTGATTAATCCAACCTTCATGATGATGGTCCTGTGGTTCGTGGATAATTCGGGGTCTCCGCAGGGACACCCGACGGATCATTCCAGTAACGTGTTTCATTTGCACAGTCATTGGGCTCCGTATGACGATGACGTGTGCAGGTGGGCCACATTATTGGGCGGTTCTGCCACAGAATGGTATCGGAGCAGGATTGTCATCAAGGAAAGACTGGTTACAACATTACTTTTGAAAAAAACTTCAAAATGGTTTCTTAATCTAAAAGTTTTTTTTAAGTAACAAATTAAAAATGATCCTTCCCTAAGTTCTTGCTTTGCTGGAAGACTTCGTGAAGACTATACTAGTGATTCCGACAAAAGGTACCAAGTCAGTGAAGCTAGTATATAAAGTATAGCCCTATATCTAACCAACGGGTGGAGACAGAGATCTCCTGTCAGTGAGAGGTCGTATAGGACGAGCATGCATCATATCATGCATAATAATAAAATGTGCTTCTTCTTTAAATTCTAAAAGCAGCTATGATCCCCGATAGTTGATCGTCCCTAGATTTTGTTGCTCTTGCTACTTTCATTCCATAAGTTCCTAATCCTTGGGAATTTTTGAATATCTTTCATACACTCTACCACATAAAGTTAGAATCATGGTAAAGTCCTTGGTTCTTCTGGAAAGCGCGTGTCATGCCTTGAATTGGCACGTGCTGGTTGCTTGGTGTCGTGAAAACGACGAATGGTGGTTGAAAGTTACTAAAATTGTGTTCTTTGAAAGGACCGTGATCCATGGACCGGATAAAAGTGTAGGAACCTGGAGTCGCCTATGGACGGCCACCATAGGGAGTTACTGTCAGGTGCTCGCTTATATGCAGGCCTATCGTCATGATTCTTTCTAAGTCCACCGTTAAAGTGCTTTCATTTCTAGATGCCCGAAAGGGGATTCAAAGCCACTTTCCTTGTAATTATGACCAATCCCTGCTTTTGGTTATAATTTCCCTCTTTATGGGATGAGAGTTATAGAAGTTATGCTCTATTATGGTGCCATAATTGGTGACCACAGTGCCGCGTCGGAACCCGAAGAATCTTGTGTGCCGAGTTGCACAAGTTTTCCGTTGGGTGCGCGCAGGTATCAAAGCCTACAGTTATGATCCAATATAGCCCGTAACTAATATACGCTCTCTCTTGGCTCTTGATATTTTTCCTTGCTCCACACAAAATCCCCTACCTTGCTACTTGCAACCGTGTTCTGATCCCAGTTGTAATCCCAACCGCAACCCAGTTGCCTTGTGAACTCCTTGCGAGAAACAAGAGTGACACCTTTCCTTTTCCATTACTCAACCCCAGCCTTTAAAGCACTTCTTAAATCTCGGGACGAGATTTCTTTTAGGGGGGAAGGCTGTAACACCTCTAGTGTTTAAGCATGTAATTAACTTGACATATCATCATTAGCATCATTAATCATCTTGATCATGATTTCATGTGTATGCATTTGCTTAGTGTATCATTTTATGTGATGTACCTCTATTGCAAAAACCCTTTTAGCCCACTTCTTCCTATAAGGGCAAAATGGTAATTTCACCTCTGTGCCTAGTTCTATGTAATTCTTGTTCAAATTTATTGCCTTGATGTTGCTGCTTTGATCAAAGTTCAAAAAATCAGATTTGATTTGAAATTCCTTTTGCAAAACCCTAAATTCCCAAATCCTGGGTTTATTCCCTTTCGGATAACTTTTTCAAAATTCAAAATTTTGAGTTGGTTCAAAAAGCAAAGTTGTGAATCTGACCTAGAGGAACAACTTTGGTATTTACAGTTTTCCATGTTTCTATATAAAATTTGAAGTAATTTCAAATTCGTTCAAATTCCAGTTTTTGTTCCCTTTTCAGTTTTAAAAATTTATTCAAAAACTTTTGAGTTTCAGAAAAAATGTATATTAGCAAAGTTGTAGGTTTTGACAAATGGAACAACTTTCATATATAAAGATTTTCAAGTTTCAGTTTGAAATCCAAAGTAATTTTGATTTCAATCAAAGTTGAAAAATGTTCCCTTTTCTGTTTTTGATTATAGTTCAAAAACTATTTGGAATTTGAAAATGTTGATATTTACAAAGTTGTAGATCTCATTTTTCTGAACAACTTTGGTGTTTTGAGTTTTTGTCGTACAGTTCAATTTTTGGGAGATTTTTGCAAAATACAGAAACCAGCCAAAAGTCAAACCCTAGACTCTAGCACTGTTCTTCTTCCCGTAGAGCCAGAGGGAGGGGGGGCCCCGGCCATGGCGCCGGCGCTGCGCCTGCAGCGCAGACGGCTGCTCCCCACGCGCCACCAACCTGCCACCGCTGTTCCCCTGTTCCCTCCGCGCCCGCACGCGAGCGCTGACCATCGCTCTCGGCCCCTACAGTGCCCAGCTGCCGCCGCCGCGTGGCCATCACCGGCCGAGCTTGCGCCCGAGCCCCGGCTGCACGCCGTCCTTCCCGCCAGAGCGCAATCGAGTGCGCACGCTCTCGCCGAGCTTATCCACCCACCCCCGTGCTCTCTACCGTCCCATAGCCGCGGCTATATAAGCCGCCGGAGCTTCGACCTCCGCATCCACCTCCGCCACCATGGCCAGACTACTCCAGACACTCCGCCTCTCCACCAGCTAGCCCGAAAGCTCCGCCGTGAGCTCGTGAAGCTTTCCCACCCTTCAATTTCGCCTTCCCCGCCTCCTATCGCCCGGCGTAAGCTCGCCGTCCCCATCTCCGGCAGAAACCCGGTGAACTCGGGTTCGTGGAATTCGCCGTCTCCGGCCTTGATCATCTCCCTCCGACCCTCGCATTCGCTTCCCTGTCTCCGTGCGGCTCTAACCTGGCCTTTGCGGCTCTGTTTGATGCCCAGGGTCGCCACTGTGCCGATCGCCGCCGCTCGCCGTCCGCCGGTCATCGTCGTTCGTCCACCTCCGTTCATCCCCTCACCTCGCCGAGTTCCTTGATCGACGCGGGTGAGCCCTCTGATCACGCTCGTGCCCTCAGCTCTGCCGCGGAGTGCCCAGTTTGGCCGGCGTAAACGCGCCGCCGCGCTCGGGTCACCGCCGGCGAGCAGAGTGCCGCCGTTGTCGTCTTCTCCCTCGAGCACAGGTCGAGCCTCACCCTCGAGAACGAGTCGAGCCTCACCCTCGAGCACAGGTCGAGCCTCACCCTCGAGAACGAGTCGAGCCTCACCCTCGAGCCCTGCCTCCGACACGTGGTAAGCGTCCGAGCCTCCGGTCTCTGCTTCCACTCCGTTTCGCCCGAGCCCCAGCCAGGTCTCGGACGGAGGCTTGTTTTTCCGTCTCGCCCGAGCCTTCCGTCTCGCCCGAGACCGCTTCGCCCGAGCCCAAGCCTCGGCGACGCATGCTCTCCGCTTCGCCCGAGTCAGGCCTCGGACGGAGGCTTACTTTTCCGTCTCGCCCGAGCCTCCGGGCCAGGCCTCGGACGAAGCTGTCGTTTCCGTCTCGACCGAGCCCCGCGCGATTCGCCCGAGCCCCGCGATTCGCCGAGCCCGGCCTAGAAGGAGCACAGTGCTCTTCTCTTTTTCTGAGAGATGTGAATAGTGTTCTGTTTTCTCTTTTTTGTATGATTTTCTGTGTGCATCCAAAAATTCTGAAATTTTTGTGGTAGACTCTTTATGCTCTGGAGTATTTTATAAAAATTTGAAACTTGAGTTTTGTGCAAAAATTTGAAAATGTAAAATTTCCCTTTTAATTGAAAAATGAAGGTTTTGGTATTTTTGGAGAGTGATTTATAACTCCAAAAATCATGAGACAAATTTTTGTGAGCTTCTTATGCCATGTTTAGTCTCTGGTAAAATTTTGAAGTCTTTTGGAACTAGTTGATTTTTGAGCTTTTATTTTAATTATTAAATAGTGCCTTTTGCTAATTAATGTCTGATTTTATTTGAGCACCTTAATGACCTCCAAAAATTATGAAATTTGTTTTACCATCTGTTTATGCCATAATTAACTTATGTGATTAATTTGGTAATTTTTGGAGCAACTTCATAAAATGACCTTTTAAATAATTAAGAAAAATAGAAAGAAATGATTAGGGTTCATGTGTATGCCCTGTTTTGCATTGTTCATGCTAGCATACTCATGTGCATGCATCATTGCATTCGTATAGTCACCGAAGAAGGAGTCAAGATCGAGGCAGCCGCCGACGAACCTGTCCCTGAGGCTACCCCGAGCTCCGACAACTGCCCTGCCGCCTTCGAGCCTGCCCTCTTTGCTCTTCAAGGCAAGCCCCGGTGCATTTAACCCTTCCATTTATAAAATGTTTTCCTTAAATGCTTTTGAGTTAAATTACTGCATTAGGTTATAGGAGTTGTGTGATGACCTATTGCCTCCTGCATTATTTACCTCCACCAAAGGATCCACCCGCCTTGTTTTAAAAAACTATTTGCAAAATGCTTAGTGATGCTATATAATAGATTTGCAAAAATGCCAATTTCAAAAGTGTGATCACTGAAAGAAACTTTATGGGAATTTGGTTTTACTTCCCGTTCGATGGCTGCTTGCCTAGCTAGCATGTGGTCATTGTCGAGAAGAGGTTGTCCTTGCGTACGGTGCCGTCATGTTGTAGTCCGGGACTCAACAGTTGACACCGACCGGGACAGGGTTGAAAAACCGACAGGACCTGTACTCTTGGGTTAGAGTCCCGAGGTGCTTGTCGCTGGCGGAAAAATGTAGGGACCATCCGTATGGGGGCCTGCTGGTCAAGACTTGTAACTATTCACATACTACGGAAAGCTCTGGCTCCGAGAAATCCATTATTGGACCGACAACCGCGCACTGGGAGTGGAGAGATGGCGGAAGTAGCATGTACCCACGTGGGTTAGAGTCCCGGATTGGAGTGGTGTACTGTACTTCCGGGTGGCGTAGGACCGGGCCCAATCTTGGAGGAATCGTGGAAGACGAGTTGGCATATGCAAGCTTGGGTGCTACATATGCAGTGTGAATAGGGATCCTCAGCTGAGTATTCTTTATCCGGATTAACGTTGCTCCTCGGTTATGGAGACTTGGTCACTGACTGTCAACGGAGAGTGGTTCTCAACTAGGTATGTTTTGAAATGTAAAATAAATCATAGTCAATGAAGAACTGAGGAATACTTGAACCTTCCCAAAATAAAACAAGTTTTACAAGATGCTTTTTCTGCAAACAGGACCTGTACTCTTGGGTTAGAGTCCCGAGGTGCTTGTTGCTGGCGGAAAAACTCAAAATGCTTTTTCTGCAAATTTCTCGATCTTGTTCAAGCCTTACCTAAGCCTTTCATTCCTGAGTCTCCTCCCCTTTTTCTTTGTCGGGTAAGTCTTGTTGAGTACCCCAGTACTCAGGGTTTGTTAACCCCTGTTGCAGGTTTCTAATAGGTGGCGTTGATCCTGATCATGTCAGTGGGCTTGACGTGATCTGGTTGTCCCTCATCTCCAACTTAGGTACTCCGCCTAAGTGTGGTTCTGTAACACTACTCTACTCCCGCAACACCAGTTATTTTTATGAACAAGTAACATCTTCATAATTTGTAAAGTTTATCTATCTTGCTTCCGCACTCCGATGGTATTTTGTATCAACTGTTGTAATGTTGTGATTAATCCAACCTTCATGATGATGGTCCTGTGGTTCGTGGATAATTCGGGGTCTCCGCAGGGACACCCGACGGATCATTCCAGTAACGTGTTTCATTTGCACAGTCATTGGGCTCCGTATGACGATGACGTGTGCAGGTGGGCCACATTATTGGGCGGTTCTGCCACAACAACGTTCCGAGTTCTATTATAGAGAAGTCAACGTTAGAAGTCCTATTTTAGCGAAGCCGCATGTTTAGAGTTCTATAATAGCAAATTTCTCGCCCATCGTGTTTCTGAAGAAAAAAACACAAGAAAAGGGAACCCAAGGGTCGCGGCCGCTCCCGCTGACTATCTCCAACGGGAAGACCCAAACCCATATTTGCGTCCCGGATGACCTTTTGGGTACCAGAATCGGTCTCCAACGGACGACCCATATGCAAGACGCAATTTGCGTTCGAGGAGAGAGGAGATGCAAAGTTGCGTCTGTTGACGTAAAATCTCGGTCGGTCACGCCAACGCACTCGTGCACACGGTCCTCAGAGGGGTACGGAGCAAGGTCCTGACCTCCTGAACCTTCAACGTATGGTGGAGCCGAATCTTAGCGAGATCGACTTCGGGCGTGCCAGTCAATTTGACCTGTAATTGACAAGGAGAAGAAAATATTGTAAAATCGTGGAACCTGCCGGTTTTGTGCCAGACAGTTCCAAAATGTACGGCTCTGATATAGCCACTTGTCTTTAGGACATTGACTACCAAGTCAACTCCCAGGAGATTATATGTAAAAGCATAGAAGAAAATATAAAGCATGACGGCTATGATGATCGTAAATGAGTGCTTAGAATAAACAAACAGCCGATGAGCTTGAAAAATGTTAACAGAACAAAGATCTATATGCACGTTTAAGCAACGTGAAACCAACGTATCGACTAATTGCACAAGCAGTTCTATTCATTAATAGTGGGGTGTCTCCATACAGCCATAATAACAAATAGATCGATAAAAAAACTTAAACATCAATAGTGGGGGTGTTTCCATGCAGCCATAATGATGACCAAACTAGATCACGTCTTATGCCAAGAGTAGATCCGTTGATTTCAAGCCACTTAAAAGGACACATTGTGAAGAAAGCATAACTGGATCGGCTATTTTAGCCAATGCAGGGTCCATGAGGCACGAACAAGATCTACCCGTTAAACCATGATTTAATCTAATATCATACAAATCTAGTCTATCATATGTATCAGTGGAGTTCGAAAATACAACCGTAATAAACATGCTAGATTAAATCTATTTGCTCTTAGATCAAATCATGTTTTTACCAGATATCTCGAACGCACAACATGTAACAACCAAGATTGACAAAATAGTCGATGAAAGGTTCGAATCGGCTATTTCCTCTGTTGCGGGCATATAAATCTCAGAACAACCAAAACTAAGAATCTTTTAAGCTTGATCCACTTTGTCAATTTTGATTGGGCAAGATATTGTTTAAAACATAAAGAAACAAACTAAAACATAAAACAACACCGGTAACTTAAAGAATCTACTGGCTTGCCAAACCAATAGAGCCGATAACTAGCCAAGATCGACTAAAGTAAGAGATTGATCAGAGTCAAGACAGTCTTACAAGAGACGAGCTTAAACCGATAAATAGCCATGCCATGGCTTAACAAGAGTTTGGTCGATGCCAAATACAACCTTATTACGCGATAACATAAGCCATTGGTGAAACTTACAAGCAAACCGGAGGTCGGTCGATGCCGATGCAGTCCTGCCTGATTGAAGGTCTCGCCGAGATCTACGTTACTCCTACTCCTAGGGTTTTGGCCGAGGGCCGGTGTATTGATTGATTGGATGTCTGACAAAATTTGGGTTTCTAACTATTTATAACCCGGTTGACTCCTGTCCTAACACGATTAGGTTACATAATAGGTAAAACACAAGACGACTCGAACTTGAACTCCTCAGTCGAGCCCAACACGTCTTTGAAGCCCGTCATGCTGGTCCTCATGAATCCTTCTGGTCACGCTTGAACCCACACAAGCTTCTTTTATTTTTAGGCCGATCCTTTCCTTAATAAACCAGCCATTTATGCTTACAAAATAATAATCTTCTCGGTCCAAAATCTGGTGTAAACACATGCCCCCTAATTTTGGGATGAAATTTATTTTATTCCAAAATTTCGATTCCTTTTCTTTCTTTGGAGTCCGATCGACTAATCTTTCTCTTAGCCGATCAGTCGAGTTTTCTTCCCAACCGTTATTGCTTTCTCCCAGGGCTACTCTCAAACCCTAACCTTCAAAGAAGTCCGCCGCCACTCGATTCAAACAAAAATCCTTTGAGGGCTTAAATTTGGTGCTTCTGCAGTTCAAATGGCGACTCAAGATTCTATTCCTGAGGTAAATTTTGGGTCTCCTTTCATCCCTCTTCCGATGATTCTCTACTCTCGCATTTTCCCTCATATTTGAATTTTTAGGCGCTTCACGACCAAATCCTCATCCCAATTCAAGATAGTCCGAACGACTTCTTTCTCGGTCCAGTAGGCAATCTTGACCCTACTGAAGTCATTATTGCTGAAACACAGAGAGTCCCCTTCAAGAATTCAAATTTCGCTTCAAAGCATTGGGGCAAAACTCCTTTCAGGAACTAGCCATCGATTATTCTGGGCTGGAGAGACTGGCTGATCAAGGTAGAAGCCAAGAAGAAGTCAGATTGGGTTCTTCGCAGTCTAGATCAGTGTATCACTCTGTCCTTAGCCGACATGAAGAGGAACGAGCAAATGCTGAAGGCTGCCTGCTACTTCTGGTCGGGTACTTTCAACACTTTCATGTTCAAACAAGGACCCATGACCCCCAATTTAGCCGATGTGCACATGTTGATCGGCTTAAACATCACTGGATCCATCAATCCTTATAGCTTTCAAGTCAAACCTTCCATTAAGCTTGGAACCTAAAATCTGGTGGGTCGTCCAACTATATTGCTTCCTTCAACACTCCACAGTCCAATGTTTCATAACGAGAGCACACCATCTTCTTGAACATGTGGCTGGAGAAATATTTATTTTGTGGGCAGAGCTGTGGTCCAACCTCCAACTTCCTGGCGCTCTGGCAGAAAAACTGCATGTAACTTCAGACATACCCCTGGGAAAGTATCTTCTGGGTGCCCTATATAGTATGTTGAATAAAACAGCTCAAAGCTTGATGGAAAATGAAAGCATCCCATCAATAACAGGTCCCTGGTGGTTGCTTCAACTCTGGCTTAACCTTCACCTTCATAGGTTGATAACCCCAGATTTGAGGACCTTGTCCTTCCCAAAACTATACCCAAACAACCAAGAAAAGCTACTGACCAATGATGCTAAAGTGAGAAGATGCACTTCATTTGGAGAAGCTGCTGCTATGATATTTGTTGATGAATCAGCTAGCTTCTTCTTGAAGGGATTCCCTGCTGCTATCTTCGACTGGTTTCAGTATCCAGATATCACAGATTTTGAGAACCCATACACCTTCAGGTTCCAAAGAGAATGTGATGATGAGAGTCTGAAGATCTTGTGTCAGATTATGAAACCTTGTCTCCTGCCAACTGAAATTAGGCATGGTAGAGAAAAACCTCCCATGTCATATGAATTCTATCATCCTGTCATGGCAGCCAGACAAATTGGTTTTGGCCAAGTGCCCCCATCCCTTTATTTTGTCGATAAACTCAGGCCAAGGGAAGTAGTAGATTTTGCCTTAGAGTATAACAGAATATTCCAATTGGAACAATCTGTTTCTCTGAAGATGGTCAAGGAATGGAACTGCAGGCCTTTTTCTTCAGTTTCTTTCCAAGACTGGTGGCAACAGTGGAGCACTCATCTCTTCAGTGAAGCTGTGGCCATTTACTATTTGAAGTTAGATTCAGACTTCGAGGCAACTGACGAGGTATAACCCAATCTGTCTTCAAATTTTATATCTTTACCATCTGTTTACCTCTGATATCATTTGCCAAATTTTTGCAGGATTTGGTCACCCTGAATCCTCCAAAAATAAATTATTACATATGGTGTCCAAACCCAAGGATTGGCTGTGATGCCCCCACCATCAAGACTCTGATGAAGAGGAAAGTTTCTGATGCCTCAGATGATCAGACTCTTAGCACTTTTATAAAGGAAGCTGGCTCCTCCAAGAAACAAAAAACAATCAAGCCAACTGCTAAGGTTGTATCCAAGAAGAAGAAGAAAGACACCTCTGACAACAGCCAATCCTTGATAGAAAATGTCAATACAGAGGTAATAAAAATTTGCCTTTTCTTATTGTCATCATCAAGCCTGTAACTCCTTTTATCTTTTGATTTCCAGGAACAGGCCGACACTCATAATATTGAGTTGCCTCAGGAGCAGGTGGATACCCAAAATATAGAATCTCAAATACTTCCTCTTCTTGATATTGATCAAGAGTTTTCCCAACCAGGTATACCTTTTTAGCTGATAGCTCCATTTTCCTCGGTGGATGTTCTTGAAAACTGACAAAAAATTTCTTTCAGATGCACTTCCTGAGCCTTCTCCAACTTTCTCTGAGCTTCAAATCAACCCATCTGATCAGGTGCTCTAATCAACACTACTCCTTTCAATAATTCCTTGCCTGTAATTATCTATTCATCTATCTATTGTAGGAGCAAGGAAAGCCTTCTTGCCCAATCATCCCTTTCAACTTAAAAGAATATATGGGTGAAGAAGAGGAAACTGTACCAAATCATCCCAAGAAACCTTCTGAAGAAACTAAGGCTCGGCTGCAACCGTTACTCTCTCTTTTGGAAACTAATATAGCCGACCTAGTACATGATGCAAGAGGAATCAGAGATATTTTTGATTTGATCAAAGATGACATACCAGATGATCTCAACAAAGCTTTTATTTCTGTTGCTCATATAGAGTTTCTTCGGTTGGAATTTATAGAAGCTAAAACCAAACTCTCCGCACATGAAGCCCAAGTGCACCTGCCAGCACACGAACAACATTGCATTTCTGATATGGTTGCTGCAAAGGACACCATAGATCAAATAAATTCAGACTCCACTGTCCTCATCGGCAACCTATCATCTTTTGAAGCTGAGAGGGATCAGCTATTGAACAGGCTTCAAGTTATCGATGATCAGATCAAGCTGAAAAAAGAAAGCCTGGAGAACATCCCTGTTGCCCTTCGTTAACAAAAGAAGAAGATATCACTTCTTCACAGTGAGCTTTAGGATGTTAAAGCCAGGAAGAAGCCAATCCCAGGTTCCATTGAAGAAGATCAGAAGAAGATAGCCGATATAGATGCTATCCGCTTAAATGCCCTGAATGTATTAAAATCTGTATTAAACATGTAATTCTGTTTATCTATAATTCCTGACTTCTCAACCTTTCCTCTGTAAACATTCTTCATTGGTTGACTGGTGTCATGATACTCTGCTTTTCATTTAACACTTGAAGCTCTATCAGCTACCTTTAGCCGATATTATCTATGCGACTTATCCTTTAGCCGATTAGTGCCAGAACGACCTATTTAGTCGATTCACCTTAGGATCTAGATCTGAGGGTGCCCCCGAACCGACGCCTCTTCACCTTCTCAAGTCTTACTCATAAATACAAAACGTCGGCTTCTCGAACACACCACGCATTCATTGCCTTACTCTTCGGCCTTCGCTCTCCTCATCCACCGACTGCCTTCCTTCTCCAATCGGCAATCAAAGCAATGGCAGACAACTGCGACAAAATGCCCCGCCGAGGCATCAGAGTCCGTAGACGGCCCTCCAGCGACCCGTCGCCGCGTGCTCGGGTAATGATTTTTCTCTTCAGCGTTTTTTGTGCTCCGAAACTTCTCATTCACCCGAGGAAAACCCTAACTTTGTTGCAGTCCTTCTCCTCTGGCAGACGGCCAAGGCCCCAGCCAACCCCAATCGGGGCATGGGATGGCATTGGACGATGATGCATGGGCCTTCATCCGGGGCGTCGCCGACACCCGACGCCTTCTGGAAGAGGAGCGTCGCCGAACCGCCCGCTTGGTGGAGGAGCGAGAGGTTCTCCGCGCTCACCTCAATAGTGCTCTTGAGCACTTAGAGGCGTCCAACGCCAGGGTTGTTGGTACATTTTTTCCAAATCTTCCAACTCATCACTTCGATTACCTTTTGTATAACCGCACTAGTGAATCTATTGGCAACTGCTTGTTTAAATACTCAACCGATTTGTTCTTCAATTTGATTGAATCGACTATCTCTTTTAAGTTTAGTCTCTTTTATCCAATTGTAGAACTTCAACAGCAGCTCGACTGGCTCCCTGAGCGAGCTACGACGATTGACGACTTCGTGAACGCCCGAGGAGACAACCTGAGGATATGCCTGGATGATGTTGGGACACGCATCAGGGAGCTGGCCCTCCACGCTATCTGCCACGACGCCACCTTCGCCCTTGCCGGAGCCGAACTCAGCGGTGCTGAGATATCCGGGGAAGTTTCCCCCTCCTTCGTCGGCGCTAGGACGAGGGAAGATTTCAGGGAGCTGGTGGAGGAGTTTCAACCCTTGGGGCTCGCCGTGACGGAGGTGTTGCACATGGAGGACCTCCTGAACCGGCTTCATCTAGATTAGTTTGTATTTTTAATGTTTCTTTTGTGTATCCGGCCTGGGGCCGAACAAACTGAACAACAAGTATGCCCCTGCATCGTCAGGCTAAATAACTTTGTTAAGTATCGTTTGCCTGACATTCCTTGCATTGTGTTGCCTGAGCTTTCCAAGACCTTTCTTTTGATGAATGTTCTAAAGGCGATACTTATTTAGTATTGGCTATCAATTAAAATCAAAAGATGATACATACATATCGGCTATTTTTGTTCTAAAGGCGATACATTAGTATCGGCTACAAAATCAAACAAATCGATCTTTCGTTCCAACTCTAAAAGAAATAACCTTGACTGACACATCACCGGCCTTAGCTTATGGCGCCGATGCGAATCATCATCAGCAAGTTAATCTGCTAGAACATTTTTGAAGCCGACTGCTTAAATCGGTTGTTGACCATCGTCAAGTGTCTTGAGAAAGTCTTCTTCAAGAGTTTTCCCGGAGAAGCACTCCATGTTCTCAAAGTTCCAAGCATTAGGATCTGAATAAGCAATACTACCAGTTGAATCGGCTGGTACCACTTCCACGGTGTCGCCGATCCACTGAATCACATTCTGATGCATGGTAGATGGAATGCAACAATTGGCGTGGATCCAATCCCTTCCAAGAAGCACACTGTAGGATCCTTTTGCATCGACCACAAAGAAAGTAGTCGGCATACTTTTGCTGCCAATTGTTAACTCAACACATATAGCGCCTGCCAGCAAAGTCGGTCAACCTCATATCAGTCTGAGTCAAGTCTTCAGTAGTCTTGCCAAGCTTTCTAAAAGTGGCATATGGCATCAAATTAACAGCTGCCCCTCCATCAACTAACATCTTATTCAGAGGCCTTCCATCAACAAACACTTTCAAATATAATGCCTTCAAATGAGAATGTTTCTCAGGTTTTTGAAACGTGGCCTCTTCCGCTTGATAGATCCACTAAGCAACTGACTCTTCCCCATCAGATTCTTCTTCATGGTCAGAAGATATAAATTCAGCAGGTAACATGAATAGAGCAACGATATTAGCTGATGACTCACCCTTATCGGCTATCTGCTTTACTTGCTAGACTTTGGGTTTCTTCTTCTGGATTTCATCATTTCTCAACCTTTGAACCCATCACTTCTGGCTTTTGGTCAAGCCACCAGGACACCATTGCCCCTCTTGCCAAGGATGATCATGATCGGCTAACCTTACTCCAAGCCGATTATGAACATTTTTATTTTTTATGCGCCGATCTGTCTTTTCAAACCTCAATCTTTCATGTACAGATCGGCGGCTGTCTCTCGACTGCCTATACTCTTGGTACTAATCACTGCATTCTGGGCAATTACGAAGAGTAGGAAGTTTCAAGCCCTCATTCCAACTGAGGGACCGAGAATGCAATAACAAGGCGACCAGAGGGGGGGGGGGGGGGGTGAATGGGAGCTCAAAAATTTCTCTCGAAACTTTGGCCTTTTGTCCCCAAAATCAACCCCAAGAGCTTCGATCGAAACCGTGATGCCCACGACCCTTGGAAGAGGGTGGATGACCCCTAGGATCATAGCGAGGCACCACAAAGCGATAGCAAGCCAAACACCAAAAGCACCAGCACACGTTCGACCCCTAAAAACCGAGTCCCAAACGTAGATTGGAGGCTACATTGGGAAATCCCCAAATACCGATGCTAACTAGTAGCAAAGATACTTAGAGAGGTTCCTAGGTGAACTAAAATGCCAACCGACAAGTTCGGAAACCAAGCGAAGAAGCCGGGAGAGCAAACGCACTAAAACTCAACACACAGCGAGTTCCCGGACTGTCCGCCGGTACAGTCCCGGACTGTCCGGCTCAACCACGGACTGTCCGCGAGGGAATGGCGGACTGTCCGCCGGCAAAATCCCCGAAACAGCACTGCTGCTGAAGTCCCCTGGACTCTTCCCGGACTGTCCGCGACCTTGTACTGCGGACTGTCCGCCGGTCAAGGAACAGTAACTCGACCGAGACCCGCAGCCACTGACCTGGCTCGATCCCGATGGCCGGACTGTCCGCCGGTCAGGTGGCGGACTGTCCGCGACCGACCAGAGAGGGCGATTTCAGTCGCCCTTCTCCCAAATCTTCCCAAAATCGATTCAAATCAAAATCTCTTGATCCCAAACTTGGAGAAGATGATCACGAGGTAGTTGGAAGACTATCCCCAAGAAATCATCCGCTCAAATCAACTCAAACACCGGGAATCCGAGAGGGAAGGAGTATGAACCGAAAAAGCGCCACGAAAACGAAATCAACCCGATCTACTTGTTCGTGAGGAGTTAGATGAATTCCTTCGTTGGAAATGATATCCTCACTGTAAAGAACAAGTTGATTCAAACGGATTTCAAAAAGACGCAGTAGAGAGGGAGATCGAGTGACGGGAAAATCGCGGAGAAACGAAGAACGCGAAGAACACGAACAAAACGCGAATCAACACATCGATCTGCAACCGTGTGGCTACCACACGCTACAACAGTGAGATTACGGTCTCACTTCCTCAAAATCTCCAGTACGTAGAGGTATGGTTCTCTGTGGATCTCAGTTGCTACAGCAGGGGATTGGGAAAGCAGGAAAATCTAGAAGGCAAAGAGCAAATGACTAAGATAGATGGGGAGGTGGGTGTCTCCCCTACTTATCCTAATTCTAATTCCCACTCTACCCCTAACTAATTACAGAGCGAACCAGCTAAACCCTAGGGTAATTCTGGACCAACTCGAAGATAGTTGTGATCCGTCGGCCACGCCCGCACAACTGGTAGCGTTGCCTCGACCCAACCTCACCGATTGCCGCCACGTGCCACCACCGCTCTACCTGTCCTTTTCCTGGACTTCGCCCCCGGTTTTGAGGCCCAAACCGGGAAACCAGCCTTCACAGCCAACCCTTGGTTTTGAGGCCCAAACTGGGAAACCAACCATCCATGGCCTGAGTTTTGTGGCCCAAACTCAGCAAACCCGCAGCACCCAGGTTTTGAGGCCCAAACCTGGAAACCGTCCTTAGCCTGAGTTTTGTGGCCCAAACTCGAAAACCATCAACGCCCAGGTTTTGAGGCCCAAACCTGGAAACCATCCACTCGGTGGTTTTTCTGTGGCTCAACCACCAAACCGAGCCGTTGATGGGATGCACCGCCCGTGCACCCCGTCCACCGACACGTGTCCCCAGGTCCTCGACCCAAGCAACACCGTGCCCGTAAGTCTTCACTCGTCGCTGTCCCAGGCTGTCAGCCACCACAGCTGATCCTCAGGCCACCGGTCCCTCAGTCCCAGCCTCACGTCCGCCCTTCGCCACTCTCGGTCCATCGGCACGGCACGTCTCTACTTGACCTTCACCTTGCCTTCGATCACTGTATCCGTGCTCGACACCTGCACAACACAAGCCAAAGAACATGCGCATTATCCCAGTTGACAATCACTCATCACTCAGAGACTCAGCATTCACCCATGTATCCGCACCAACAATGTTTGAAGAAGGGACAGTCCCAATGATTCTTTTCTTCATCTCTGATGCGTCTTCGTTCTTCACGAGACCTTCTATACTCTTCTTCTTCGAGCCACTCTTGATATTCTTGTTCATCCCTTTCCCTTTGCATTTGGATCCTTTCCTTCTGACATTGCCATTTGTTCAGTAAGATCCTGACAGTTGGGCGCCTTCTTGCTTCACCAGCCTTTGAAGTCTCAGGTTGATCATGTTGATCATTGTTTTTCTTCCCTTTCATCTCCTGATACTCCCTGGCTATTAGCTGCTTCTTTGGATCAACTGTCCCGTCTGCCTTGGCTTTATCAGAAGTCAACACCTTGATTTCACTCCGAGGTGCTGGAGGTACCATGTGCTGTGGGAAAGGATGGTCGTTGATGCTCATGCCTTTGGCCTTTTCCAGACCTATTCTTCCTTTAACGATTGCCTTCTGTATCATATCTCTGAAAACTCGGCAATCATTAGTAGTATGGGTACCAGAATTATGAAATTTGCAGTACCTTTTATTTTTAAGCTCCTCAGCCGGTGGGATAGTATGATTTCCAGTTAATTTGATCTGACCCTTTTCCAGCAAGTAGTCAAATATCTTGTCGGCCTTAGTGATGTCGAAGCTATACTTTACATCTTTCTCGGTACTTTTAGCCTTTGCCCAAGGCATGTACTCGGTGTTTTTCCAAGCCCAGTCTACAACAGCCACCTCTTCATCACTTTCATCTTCTGAATTATCATTTTCATCTTCTAGGAAGAAATGGCTCTCTACATTGTAGGCTTTCTTGGGTTTAAAGACTTGATTATATCGATTTTGGGCATCAATACCTGCCACCTTTTTAGCTAAATTGGCCATATTGTTACAACCAAAGCTGATTTTCTCCCTGATAGCAGGTATCAATCCTCGAATCACAATGCTAACCACCTCTGAATCTGGCAATGTCAATGAATAGCATTGATTCTTCATCTCTCTGAATCTCAGGAGGTACTGGCATCCAGACTCATTATTCGTTTGCCTTGTATCAATTAAGTCCACTAAGCCTTTCTCCAATACTCCAAAGCCAAAATACTTATGGAACTTATCTTCCAAATCTTCCTAGCTCTGAATAGAATTGGGTGGCAGAGATGAAAACCATGAAAAAGCCGAACCAGATAGAGAGAGAGGGAACATTCTGACTATAAGTGCTTGTTCATCACCAATCTCCCCGAGCTGGACTAGGAACTGGGTTATATGCTCCAAGGTTGACACCGAGCCGGTTCCTGTGAATTTGGTAAAATCAGGAATTCTATATCTTGGAGGAAGAACAACCTGATCAAACCATTCTGGATATGGCTTTTTGTAACCAGTCACTGTAGATTTTGGCGTCAAGCCAAATTGCTTCTGAACCAGGTCAGTTACATGACTCATCAGTTGATCAATTTGATTCACCGGCTTTTGATAGCCGATGTTCTGCCCCCCGAAAGTGTTGCCATTATATCCCGGATTCTCTTGAGCATCTAAGGTATAAAAATCCGAGACATAATGATATCCTTGAGGAATATCACCAGGTGCTACACTCCCTTGGTATGGTGTTGCATTGAAGTCTCTTGTCATGCGTCTTGCATGAGGAGCTATTTTTGTAGTCGATGAGTACATGTTATTACTCATAATCGGCTGTTGCACTGGCTGAGGTGTCAAGCCCCCAGGGTTAATCATCATCTGGTTTCCATTGCCATTTGGACCATTGATCTGAGGTCCAGTAGAAGTTTCAGCTCCTTGGGTGTTTCCAACGGTATACGTTGGACCTCTTCTAGCACCACCCAAGTTGAAAACTTCTTTAATGGTGTTTGTGAGGTTGTTGAGAAAAACCTCATTATGATTCATCAAGGTGGCAGACATTGCTTTGCTAATTACTTCTTGCATGGCATTGTGCTGGACCTGGACCATCGGATCTTCATGTCCTTCCAGAACTACCCTTGGAAGACGAGTCTTCTGAGTGATCTTTTTATCCCCGGTCTTGCTGTAGCTTAGTAAGCACAAGTGTTGATATTGCTCAACAGTCTGCTCTATAAAGCATTGAGTTTCTTCTAGAAGATCATCCACTGTCACGTTCAGCACTTCGTCATTGTCGAACGTCATGATTCAGACGATTGCGTCCCACCGGGCGTGCCAAAAGAATGTGTTGACATAAAATCTCGGTCGGTCACGCCAACACACTCGTGCACACGGTCCTCAGAGGGGTACGGGGCAAGGTCCTGACCTCCTGAACCTTCAACGTATGGTGGAGCCAAATCTTAGCGAGATCGACTTAGGGCGTGCCAGTCAATTTGACCTGTAATTGACAAGGAGAAGAAAAAGGTTGTTAAATCGTGGAACCTGCCGGTTTTGTGCCAGACAGTTCCAAAATGTACGGCTCTGATATAGCCACTTGTCTTTAGGACATTGACTACCAAGTCAACTCCCAGGAGATTATATGTAAAAGCATAGAAGAAAATATAAAGCATGACAACTATGATGATCGTAAAGGAGTGCTTAGAATAAACAAACAACCGATGAGCTTGAAAAATGTTAACAGAATAAAGATCTATATGCACGTTTAAGCAACCTGAAACCAATGTATCGACTAATTGCACAAGCATTTCTATTCATTAACAGTGGGGTGTCTCCATACAGCCATAATAACAAATAGATCGATAAAAAAGATTAAACATCAACAATGGGGTGTTTCCATGCAGCCATAATGATGACCAAGCTAGATCACGTCTTATGCCAAGAGTAGATCCGTTGATTTCAAGCCACTTAAAAGAAGACATTATGAAGAAAGCATAACTGGATCGACTATTTTAGCCGATGCAGGGTCCATGAGGCACGAACAAGATCTACCCGTTAAACCATGATTTAATCTAAGATCAGACAAATCTAGTCTATCATATGTATCAGTGGAGTTCGAAAATACAACCATAATAAACATGCTAGATTAAATCAAATTGCTCTTAGATCAAATCATGTTTTTACCGGATATCTCGAATGCACAACATGTAACAACCAAGATTGACAAAATAGTCGATGAAAGGTTCGAATCGGCTATTTCCTCTATTGCGGGCATATAAATCTCAGAACAGCCGAAACTAAGAATCTTTTAAGCTTGATCCACTTTGTCAATCTTGATTGGGCAAGATATTGTTTAAAACATAAAGAAACAAACTAAAACATAAAACAACACCGGTAACTTAAAGAATCTACTAGCTTGCCAAACCAATAGAGCCGATAACTATCCAAGATCGACTAAAGTAAGAGATTGATCAGAGTCAAGACAGTCTTACAAGAGACGAGCTTAAACCAAAAACTAGCCATGCCATGGCTTAACAAGAGTTTGGTCGATGCCAAATACAACCTTATTACGCGATAACACAAGCCATTGGTGAAACTTACAAGCAAACCGGAGGTCGGTCGATGCCGATGCAGTCCTGCCTGATTGAAGGTCTCGCCGAGATCTACGTTACTCCTACTCCTAGGGTTTTGGCCGAGGGCCGGTTTATTGATTGATTGGATGTCTTACAAAATTCGGGTTTCTAACTATTTATAACCCGATTGACTCCTGTCCTAACACGATTAGGTTACATAATAGGTAAAACACAAGACGACTAGAACTTGAACTCCTCGGTCGAGCACAACACGTCTTTGAAGCCCATCACGCTGGTCCACATGAATCCTTCTGGTCACGCTAGAACCCACACAAGATTCTTTTATTTTTAGGCCGATCCTTTCCTTAATAAGCCAGCCGTTTATGCTTACAAAATAATAATCTTCTTGGTCCAAAATCTGGTGTAAACAGTGTCGTCCTTCGCACGTGACACAAACGCTATCGACCCTCCCGTGCTACGGAGACGGAGGCGGAGCTAAGCCCGAGTTCGCGCCAAAGAAGAAGAAGTTGCGCTAGGGCCGAGAGCTGCCGACGAGGTGGATTTGGTGAGGCGAGCACGTAGGAGCAGCACGGCGAGGCGGGGATCCACAACGGGCCTCCTCCGGCGTAGTGCGGGGAAGATGGGAGGACAGGTCGTGCCGGCCTGCGCGCCAGTGGGCGTCCTTTGCCCCGAGCACCGCTGTCGCTAGGGCCGGGCGCGCGCGAGCCGCGCCGACCAGCGCCCTCCGCCCCGAGCGCTGCCGGCCGCGAGGACGGGGCCGAGCCGGCGCCGTCCTCCGCCCCGAGCACCGCCGTCGCGAGGGCGGGGCGCGCGCGAGCCGCGCCGGCCAGCGCTCTCCGCCCCAAGCGCCGCCGGCCGCGAGGACGGGGCCGAGCCGGCGGGCGTCCTCCGAGCACCATCGTCGTGAGGGCGGGGCGCGCGCGAGCCGCGCCGGCCTGTGCCCTCCGCTCGAGCCGCGGGCATCCTCCGCCCTGAGCATCGCCGTCGCCGAGCCCCGAGCTGGAGTCGATGAACGTCGGAGGGAGGAAGAGGCGCCGCTGCCGGTGGCCGGAGGGGAAGGGAGGAAGAAGAGAGAGAGGGACGGATGGGGTGGAGATAAGGAAGACGCATTTTTATCCATTGGAGAGGATGTTGGTTTGGGTATTCTTCTTTTTACTGTGTGAGACCTATATTTCGGTTTGGGTCTCCAGTTTGGGTTGCGATTGCTGGAGTCAGTCTAAGTACCACTTTCGCTCCGTCTTCACCGCTCCCTGTCCACCTCATCCTTTTCTTCCTCGTTCCCACCTCACTGTCGTGGCGTCCAACACACCCTCGTCTCCTTTCTCTCCTGCTATCGTCGCCTTCTTTGCGTCCCTGCTAGGCCACCTTCGCTTGTTCGTCACCCGGCGGCGCTGCGGCTCGTGGCCGGTGCCACGCCCCAGTCTGCAGTGCGCCGGCCCCATACGTACTCTGCTCGCCTGTGTCGGGGTCTTCCACACCATCCGTGCTGCTGCGCTCAACCTGCGACCGGCCGAGGCCCTCCTCGTTGCTCGCAGATCCAACTATGCTGTGTTCTCGAGCCTGCGCTGCCTCCGTTGACTTCCACATTGGTGTTTTGCCAAATCTGCTCTCTACCAGGTAACAGTGCTTCGCTACTTCTCATGGATGCGTCTTCCTTTGTTCTATCCACTGCCTTGTGAAGTCCGTGCAACTCACCTACTAGGGCACCGGGTCGGCGAGGCTGAGATTGACCCGAGCGGGATCCCGAGCGATGGGGATGGGAACGTCAGCTTCACGCTCACGCTCTAGGCCGACCACTTTGCGCCCGAGTGTGAGCATCTAGGCCCCTAGTGGGTTTCGGTGATTGGATGACAACGGTAAATTACTATAACTAACGTGTGTTTTGCAGAAACAGTTGAGTTTGGTCATGGTAATGACGATCGATTGGGCACAATGGTATTCATGTCCCCTTATTGATGGAATTCGTTCAGTTTTCAAATGATGGACGACGAAGACAGTGATAGACTAGTTCTAAGTGTCACATGGTGTTGGAGGACACTTAGAGTAGCATAAGTCTTTGTTTTTATCTTTGGCCGTACTATTAAGGGGAGTTTGAATGGGTAGCTTGACCTAGGTGAGACTTTTGAGTTAGGTGTGGTGCACACTTGTTAACCAAAGCCCTAGGTAGCTTAGAAAGGTCCCTAAGATCATAAGGAAGAAAGTTCATGAAGGGAGCGCCGCAAACCGAAGTTGTTTTGGACTTCAAATAGTGACCGGACGCTAGTTGCCCATATGATCGGATGTTGGGTCCTGCGACCGGTCAGTGGGGCTTGCTGGCGTGTGCTTCTAATTTTGATCAGATGCTACCTCAGTATAGTGATTGGACGCACTAGGGTGAGTCCGATCCAACTCAGAGAGGTTCCAGAGAGGAAAAATCGTAATCGGACGCGTCCGATCAAAGGCGATCGGACGCATGGGAGCATCCGATGAGTGCTTCGTACGAGTGTCAGGGCTAACGTCAGTTAGCCATTGGGCACTGACCGGACGCGTTCGGTCACCCCGACAGGTGCGTCCGGTCAGTGTATAACTGGCTGGACTTACCCCTTCGTGCATGTTTTGAGTTGAGGGGTATAAATATGCCTCCCCCTCATTCATGTTGTTACTCTTTCTCATTTGTAAGGTTTCCAAACATATTGTGATTCAAGTGAGTGCAAGAGGCCTAGTGAGGTTGAGAGATTTGATAATCGAGTGATCAAACACCTCATTATTGAGAAAAGAGTAGCAAGTGTGCATCCACCCATCTCATTAGCCTTGCGTTGGTGAAGTGAGAGTTCTTACTTGTTACTCTTGGTGATCGGCATCACCTAGACGGCTTAGTGGCGATCGGAGAGCTTGGTGATCATCTAGAGGCATTATGGATGACCCAAGCCAAGTTGTGACCGGTAGTGAGTGATTCACTGGGCCGGAGTGGCGAAGAATCATCTCATAGTGAGCATTTGATCCTTGCGTGGATCAAGGGGGAGCGATACCCTTGCGCGGGTGGTCCAACGAGGACTAGCGGGTGTGTTGACACCTCGATACCTCGGCAAAAAGATCATCGTGTCATCTCTACTCTATTTACTTACGCATTTACCTTTGAGCAATTCAATTCCACAATTTACTTGTTGTTCATTCATACTTGAATTGCTTTGCTAGAGTAGAAGTGGCATAGTGATAGTCTTTTGTGCGGTAGAGTATAGAGAAACACACTTCTAGGCACAAGGGGTTAATTGAGCTTGATAGGTTTTAATTTGTGCTAAAGTTTTAGAAAAGCCCAATTCACCCCCCCTCTTGGGCATCTTGATCCTTTTAATTGGTATCGGAGCCTCGTGCTCTCGATTTAGGCTTAACCGCCTAGAGTTAAGATGTACGGAGGTGATGGACCACCTCCCATGTTCGAGGGAGACGACTTCCCATATTGGAAAATCTGTATGGATTCATACCTAGAAGCGGTTGATGTAAAATGCCGCGAAGCCGCAATAACCGGGTTCCCCAAACCAAAGAAGGGCACTAGCCTCACGCCACATGAGGAAGAGAATGAGAAGTGGAATGCAAAAGCCAAAAACATCTTATTTAGAGGCATTTGCAAGGATGTGTTTAACCGCATCCGGAACCACAAGAATGCCCATGATCTATGGGATATCATTTGTGCGCTCCATGAGGGAACCAAGAGTGAGCGTGAGGAGCGTTATCATTTGGTTATGCAAAAGTTACATTCTTTTGAAATGCTTGTTCATGAAAGTGCAAATGAAATGTACTCACGCTTGAATGTTCTTATAGAAGAGCTCAATGGACTTGGCCTCACAAATGCAACCATCCGATGTTGTGAGGAAGATTCTTTGTCCTTCCAATTGACAAGTATGGACACATTGTGACCGTGCTACATCAAGGTGATCTTTCTGCGTCCACACCAACACAAGTCTTGGGAAAGATCAACGCGCATGAGATGTACATGCACATCACACCAAGTGGTGGCTCTTCCACCGACAAGAAGAAGGACTTGGCCTTCAAAGCTAGCCATGACAAGAAGGGCAAGTCCAAGGCAATGGAGGTGCACCATGAGAGCACAAGTGATGAAGAAGATGATTCTAACATTGCTCTCATGGTGAGGAAGACCACCAAGATGTTGAAGAAGCTTCACAAGAATGGAGTCAACTTTGACTCAAGAAAGAAGTTCTTCACAAGTAGCAAGAGAAGGCCGATCTCCAAAATGGATTGCTACAATTGTGGTGATCTTTGCCATCTTGCTCACCAATGCACCAAGCCCAAGAAAGAGAGTTACAAGAAGAAGCACGAGGGCAAGAAGTACGACTCATCAAGTGATGATGAGAAGAAAAATGAGAAGCCTCGTAACAAGAAAGAAGGCAAGAAGAAGCAATTCCACAAGAAAGGTGGCAAGGCTTATATTGTTGGTGATTGGCTCACCGACATTGACTCCTCCGGTGGCTCATCCAGTGAAGATAGTGATGATGAGAAGGAGAAGATGGCCGCTCTAGTCATTGGCACCTCTACACCACCACCACCACCGTCACTGTCATCCTCTACACACCTATGCCTTATAGCTAAGGGTGACCGGAAGGTACAAAGCGATGATGACTCTAGTGATAGTGATAGTGATTGTGAATTTGAGGTACCTTCTTATGATGAGCTTGTTACATTGCTAAACAACTACTCTAAAATCATAAGAAAAACAAGAGCGAAAAATGATAGGCTTGTTAGTGACAATGAAGCTCTTGTTGAAAAGGATAACAATGCCATACGTGCTAGTGATGAGCTACAAAGTGAACTTGCTACTATGTCATCATCTATCTAGGAGCTCAAGTCCTCTAACAAGGAGCTCAAAGCTAAAAATGAAAAACTTGAAAAGATGCATAGTGACCTTAACACTAGTCATGCTTTGCTCAAAGAACCATATGCTCAAGTCAAAGTAGATCATGATACACTTAGTGTTGCGTATGATATACTTTCACATGAGACACATGATGCTCCTAACCATGTTGTTAAGTGTGACATAGCAACATCTTGTGAGGACTTGGTTAGTGAGCATGATGAGCAAAGAGCTAGTATCAAGGGCAAGAAAGTGGTTGAGGCTGAACATTATGATGACAATGTCAAGATCAAGAATGAGAATGCAAAGCTCAAGATTGATCTAGAGAAGCTAGCAACCACCAAGCAAGTTGTCATTCAAACTCATGATGATAACTATAGCATGACTCTTGAGCTTGACATGCTAAAGGAAGAAAACAAGAGATTGAAGATGGAGAGGGATTACAAGATGACACCATCCCAATTGGAACTCCAACAAGAGAATGACAAGCTCAAGAAAGAGAAAGAGCACCTTTCCACCGGGTTGAGAAACTTTGCCAAAGGTCAATGTCTTCAAAGTGAGCTACTCATGAACACCATGATGAAGACAAATAGAAATGGTATTGGCTACCTTGAAGAGAAGATGAAGCAACACAAGAGCATCCCAAAGCCAAAGAAGAAGAAGTTGGGAAGATGCTTTGAGGGTGGAAAGGAAGGTCACTTTTCTCACAATTGTGAAGAGCCAAAACCGACACCCTTGCCCAAGCATGCTAGGCCCTTTGCTTTCAATGCTCACTACATGCTTAGACAAGATGCTAGTGGCAAAATCAAAGTAATGTTCTTGGGGCCTCCAAACAAGAATATGCCAAAGCAAATTTGGGTTGCTAAGTCACTAGTAGAGAAGGTTAAGGGGCCTCAACAAGTTTGGGTCCCAAAAGCTCAAGCTTGATTTCTTGTGTGTGTAGGTGAACTACAAGACCGATGGATCTCATTGGGTAATTGATAGTGGTTGCACACAACATATGACCAGTGATCCCCGAATGTTCACCTCACTAGAAGAGAATGTCAATGACCAAGAAAAGATTACATTTGGTGACAACTCAAAGGGCAATGTCAAGGGTTTGGGCAAAGTGGCAATCTCCAATGATCATACCATATCAAATGTGCTTCTTGTTGCTTCATTGAGCTTCAACTTGCTATCCACTGGGCAACTATGTGATTTTGGCTTTCGATGTTTGTTCACCAACAAAGAAGTGGTTGTGACCAAGAAAGATGATACACAAGTGATATTCCAAGGATTTAGATACAACAATCTCTATCTAGTGGAATTCTCCTCCGAAGATGCCAACTTGAAGACATGTTTGTTCACAAAGCATTCTCTCGGTTGGCTATGGCATAGAAGGTTGGCACATGTTGGAATGAACACTCTCAACAAGCTATTGAAGAAGGATTTGGTTAGGGGCTTGAAGGATGTCAAGTTTGAAAAGGACAAATTGTGTAGTGCATGTCAAGCCGGCAAGCAAGTTGCAAACACTCATCCAACCAAAGCCTTTGTATCAACATCAAGAGAGTTAGAGCTACTTCACATGGATCTATTTGGGCCAACAACATATGCTAGCTTGGGAGGAAATCTCTATTAGTGATTGTTGATGATTACTCTAGATATATACACTTGGGTATTCTTTCTTCATGACAAATCCGAAGCAACCCCTTCATTCAAGAAGTTTGTCAAGAGAGCCCAAAATGAATTTGACTTGAAGATCAAAAAGATTAGAAGCGATAATGGGAAGGAATTTGACAACACCCACATTGAGCAATATTGTGATGAAGTTGGGATCAAGCATGAAGTCTCCGCAACCTACACGCCACAACAAAATGGGGTAGTTGAGAGGAAGAACCAGACACTAATCACCCTAGCAAGAACAATGTTAGATGAGTACTCTACACCACAAAGATTTTGGGCGAAAGCAATCAACGCCGCATGCTATGCATCCAACCGGTTGTTCCCCCATCGTCTCCTTGGCAAACCCCCCTATGAGGTACTCAACAACAAGAAGCCGGATGTATCCTTCTTTAGAGTGTTTGGGTGCAAATGCTACATCTACAAGAAGCGCCAACACCTAGGGAAGTTTCAACGCTGATGTGATATTGGTTTTCTTGTTGGTTACTCATTGAAGTCCAAAGCATATCGAGTATTCAACCATGCCACCGAGATGGTAGAAGAAACATATGATGTGGAATTCGATGAATCTAATGGCTCTCAAGGACATCATAAGAATCTTGATGATGTAGGTGATGAACCATTGAGGGAAGCAATGAAGAACATGCCGGTAGGAGCCATCAAGCCTAAAGATGATGATGATGATGTGCAAGTCATTGACCAGCCATCCTCATCAAATGTACCACATGATGATGACAAGGATGGGAGAGATCCAAATGAAGATACTCATGTCTCCCATGATCAAATGGTGGTACAAGCACAATATGTTGATGCTCCACAAGCGCCCCCTCAAGTGGTTGATCGAAGGACTACTCCTCTACTACAAGCTCATCCTCACGATCTCATCATAGGGAGTCCAATAAGGGGTGTAATGACTCAATCTAAAAAACTTGCTTTATTTATGGAAAATCACTCCTTTGTTTCTCTTGTTGAGCCTATAATTGTAGATGAAGCTCTAAGTGATCCGGATTGGGTGAATGTCATGCATGAAGAATTGAACAACTTCACCTGCAATCAAGTTTGGACACTTGAAGAGTGACCTAAAGGTGCAAGAGTCATTGGAACAAAATGGGTGTTTAGAAACAAGCAAGATGATCAAGTCAAGGTTGTTAGAAACAAGGCACCGCTAGTGGCAAAGGGGTTCTCTCAAGTTGAAGGCTTAGATTTTGGAGAGACCTTTGCATCGGTTGCAAGACTTGAAGCCATTCGTATCCTCCTTGCATATGCATCACATTATGACATTAAATTATATCAAATGGATGTGAAAAGTGCATTTTTAACTGGCTTCATAAATGAACTAGTCTATGTTGATCAACCTCCCGGGTTTGAAGACCCTAGATACCCTAATCATGTTTATAGGTTGTCCAAGGCGCTATATGGGCTCAAGCAAGCCCCTAGAGCGTGGTACGAGTGTAACACCCCAGGTGTTTGACGCCATTTAAGCAGTCAGTTTGAACACAGACATGGTCTGTCAGGTGATGATCGAGAGATAATTTCTAGTATTGTCAGTGGTGACGGGAGTGCTGAGATCAATCTCGAGGGCAGAGCTGCAGTTTGAATTATTCCAGAAATAATTAGCAGTGTGAGTTAATAATGATTGCCCAATTTTAGAATATTCAAGATTACTACTAAACATGCCTTTTCCATGTCCCTCACCTCAGTTCCTGTCTATAGTAACTAGTGAAAAAGTTTCACGAAGTTTGAGATCAAAAAGTCACATGAAATGACGAGTCACAACTTTGCCTATAATCATGAATTAATTGAAGAAGATCAGTGGAGTTCAACCAAGTCTTGCAATTATGCCTGATCAACTCTATATGGAGTCACGATCAAAAGTTATGAAAGTTCCGTGTTGAGCAGATGACCAGAAAATGTTCCGACCGACGAGAAACCGTAATCCGGACCCTATCAGGTGACTATTTTGACCAGCATTGAACGGTGTCTTCAAGTGCTCGCATGACAGTGCACCCTAAATGAAAGTTGTAGTACAGATCGAGAGGAACAAATTTTGTTTTATGGTCAAGACCTGAATTGGTGCCAAAAATAGCAAAAATAAGCTCGCAAGATGGAATACAGTGCTAAATTCAGGTTGCAGAAATCGGCCAAGTCTGGACCGGAGAAATCAGAATTTCGGTCACCGCGAAGCTGCCGTCGACGATTGTTACCGGACAAACGATTGAGAATTTGACTAAGCGCCTTTAACGAAAGTTGAAGTACTCGTCGAGACGGCGACAACAAAATTAGTTTCGTCGGTATCAGAGTCCGTTTGATCAGTATTTGGAATTTTTGATCTTAAACAAAAGTTTCCGGAAACCTGCTAAATTAGGAAAGAGATTAGGCCATCCGCAATGGTTGTCAAATAGCTAGCTAGGAGGAATTCTATTGACTCTTAATAGCACTTTACAAATAGCTAGCGAGATGACGTATAAAAATAATAAAAAAGTAGCACTCTTATTGGCTATCGAGGAGAGAGATGAAATAGCTAGCGACTTCCCAATAGTTAGCTATTTGATCTCTCTCCTCGATAGCCAATAAGAGTGCTACTTTTGTAAGTTGCCTCATCAAAATAGTATTTATTTATATGTATCATCTAGCTAGCTATTTGTAAGTTGCCATTGAGAACCAATAACATTCTTCCTAGAGATCAAATAGCTAGCGATTTGAATACCATTGCGGACGCCCTTAGGGGAAAATTTCACGGGAAATTTCTCGAGGCCGCGCCTGCCCGCGCCCCTCCTCCCGAGGCTACGCGCTCCTCCTATTGGCGCAGAAAGCCGGCGCCCTGCTCTGATTGCGCCAAAAAAGGGCGGTGCCCTCTGTTCCGCTGCGACAAAAGGAGAGGCACTATCCCTTGGTGCCCCTTTCCCCTCGCTCACGCAAAAACAGCGAGGCCCGGTCTCCCTTTTTCCTCGGTCTCTCTTTCTTACAGCAGAAGGAAGCCAACAGCATGAAGCCCTCCATAGCCGAGCTCCTCTCCCTCCCTCTCTCGCTTGGTCTTTTTTTTCCCGTCTCCTTCCTCTCGGTCGTGAAACAGAGCCGAGCAGCAGCTCGCTCCCTCCCATGGCCGGTTTCAGCAGCACCTCCTCCCTGCTCTCCTTCCTCCCCTTTGAATAAGAGCAGTGAGGCAGCAGCCATGGCAACTCTCCCTGCTTCTTCTTCCCTGCTTTTTTTCCTCCCTGTACCGAGCCGCAGAAGGCAAGCAGCAGCAACAATGGCGAGCAGGCAGCGGTCTCCCTCTCCCTGGCCGCTCCTCCTCCCCATCGCTCCCTCTTTCTCCCTCCGGTTCTCTGCGCCCCTTCTGCCAGAACCGCGATGGGCAGCGGTTTCCCAGCCACGCAGAGGTCGCGACCTTCATGGTCGTGACTACAGGGCCGTGCAGGCAGAAGCAGCAGGCGGCAGGAAGCAACAGGTAGCGGCCGTGCAGCAGCAGGGTGCCCCAGCGACCAAGGCAGCAGCAGCCCCAGCGAGCCCTACTCTGCAGCAGACCGGCCATCCCCTCCGTTCCCGTCGACCTCCCGTCGTTCTCCCGTAAAATCAATAGTGAAGGATCTTCGCTGAAACAACTTGTTGGATTTTTATGTTACGTGTCATGACGCTATGTGTTTACTAATTAGTCCTAATATGATTTCTGCAGGTTCTAGGGTTCCCGATATAAAATGGTTTTCTGTTTTTGGTTTTGTTAAATAGCAAATCTGAGTGAAAGTTGTAAAATACGCAGAAAATTGTAGGAATGTCGAAAAATTGTGAGTGAAGACTTTTTGGAATCCTTGTGAATAGTACTATCCAGTGAATGTTTTATATGATGAGTGTTAGTTGATACTTTCTGCTATAATGATTTATTTATGTTAAATAGCATTAAAAAGAGAGAAAATGATGCCTGCTGTTGTATCGCTTAGTTTGCTGTGAAAATTTTATGGTAGGCTTGTTATGTGATATGTGTGCTGTGATAAAAAGTTCAGAATTTTTGGTGCATGTATGATTTAGTTATGTATTTATCTTGCTTTTAGCTCATTAAATAGATTAAAATAATTTGTGATAAATGTTTGCACGTAAAAATGGAAAATGTAGTTCCATTGGCTTTCTTTGATATTGTTGTAGCTTAGGTAATTTTATTATAGTCATATATTTGCAGAAAATATGATTTGTAGATTTATTTTGCTCTCACATGCATTTTTGTGAATAAAACTTGCCATGTTTTTAATAAATAAATTATAATACCTGAGCATGTAATATTCTTACAGTAGTCATGTTTTGGCATTATCTATCATCAATAAAAATATGAGCCCCAAATTAGATGTTTACAACATCACTTAAAAATAATGCCTATGTTTGCTATTTATTTAATTAATGAAAGTTTAGCGATGCATAAACATGTATATGTTTCTATGTTTGTCTTGTTTCATATTGATCTGAGATAAGTATTGTGTGCTCATGTTTATAAGTGTTTGATGTTGTTCGTAGCTCATATGTGTGCTCACATGCTAATCAAATAAGTAAGGGGAAATTTGCTGGAGGACACTAAAAGTGGTGCGCATTTGCTGAAACACACTTTTTCATGTACCACTCACCACTAAAACAGTTGCCATTTGTAAACCATAAGGCCAATGACTATGAAATTTTAACAGCAACAAGATAGGATAGTTATCTACAAATCATCTAATACTGACTTCCATAGAAAATGTCGTTAAGGCCTCGTAACGGCACCACTTGGCAAATCATGTCTGACTTTTTGTGTGTCCCAGCACATTTTGCTGAAATTGTTGAAGTGATTTATTAATATGCTGAAATTGCTGCATGCACAGTTTCTGTTGTGGTGATTAGCTCGTGAGGAAAATGATGTTTTCTGTAGATGTGTTTTATACAAAAGTTATAGATAACTTTTTTATCTTTCTTGTTCTAAAATTTCATGATTTTAGGCCAAGTGGTTTAGGAGTTATAGTTTTTGTAAGTTGGCTATCAGGTTTTGCATACTTTCTGTGCAGATCTGGAAGAGTGAACTGTTTGGCTAGTTTAAGTTGTAAATCATGTCTTCATGTTAATATACGAGTTGTAGTAATTTTCACAATCTTTCTGAATTGTCTTGGATCACTATTTTTGGTGGTCTAGAACTTGAGTTACATGTGTTTAAAGTTAGAAGTCAGAATCTGACCAAGTCTAGACAGATTTACTTGTTTGAGTTGATTAGCCTTGATAACTGCTTAATCATCTTGAGATGATTATAAATAAGTTGTAGACAACCTAATAACCTTTCTAATAAGTCTTATATCTAGTCTTTTGGTGCTTTAGATCTCCAGTTATGGTTGTTTGAAGATGAATATAATATTCTGTCCAATGTTTGGACAAAAGTGCTTGTCTGTTATGTTTGGTCTTTTTAATTGCTGAATCATGTTTAAGTGATAATAATAAAGTTGAGCTAATTTCATTAGCTTTCTAGAAAGTCTAGGATCACCTTGTTTGGATATGTGTAGCTCCAGTTATGGTTAAAGTAATCACCTGATGTATTGCTATCCGCACTGTTTGATTAAGTCTAAATTGATTGCTTTAGCTTAATGTTGCTTATGTGATCCTTAATGCAATGTCATGACTTGATAATATTTAGTTTGTGCATTCCATGTTATTAAATTAATCAATCTGATGTATTATATAAATATATTAAATAATGATGGTTGACATATTTAACTAATATAGGAGTTGTATGCGCATACATGTGTTCCATTTGTGTGAAGTATGTAATATAGCCTTGATTGATTGTTGTACTTAAGCTTCCTAAATTCCTAATGAGCCTTGTTTAACACCTTCATATAATTATAACCTGCTGAAGTGATTATGCTATGTTGGATGTTAGAGCTATGTTTTCTTTTAGTAGTTATCCTGATTGCTTATGTCAAGTAATTACTAATGTTTTTGTTGTGCGCCTTATGTTTGCTTCATAAGTGTTTCTCTTGCATTCATACGATTGCATTGCACATCTCATTTAGGTAACGGCCGATACATCGTGAAGGACGTGATGATGAGGATAAACCCGAAGACGGTGTTTGGTGGATTATCCCAAAGATGCAGAGTTAAGAAAGTGTTGCAGCAGAGATGCTCGCCAAGCCAGTATCACCTAACAAACACTAACCTAGTGTTGGTTTCCAGGCAAGCCCCGGAGCATTCTAAGTCTCCTAGTTTTTATAATTAATTTACTTGAGTATTTTATACTGTGATGCATTCGGTATAGGAGTTGATTGAATCCTATTTGGTGCATTATCCATTCCTTGATTATTGTTTATACCTGCCTTATTATCCTGTTACTTCTTTATATGTAGAATTGCTTAGCCTCCTTAATAAAGTAGTAAAGAAAGGATGTTCCCGTAATACCCCTGGTGGGTATTTACCGGATCACGGTTGGCTATATTTGCTATCGTGGAAAAGAACCTGAGTAGTAATGAAATACGGTCAACTGGAAGGCAAGGCACAAGTTTGGAAACTTGGGGCAGCTCGTCCGTTGGATCGTGTAGGTTTGTATCGATGTTGGCCCTCGTTCATTTTTGAAAGCGCCCTTTTACTTAGGGTTGTCGGTGCTATAATCACCAACCCCGAAGCCGGTTAGACGCTGTTCGGGCCGGTCTCAACCCGTGTCGCACCCTCTAGTATGGAAACACGATCTGCCACGCGTGGCCATCGTTTAGTTCCAATTAGGTGGTCCGTGCTGTGAGCCGCGACGATTACCACCACAGACAGTATCGAGCGGTGACCCAATGCATGGACCCGACGGGAAAAGTGTGGGTTTGTATTAAAGGTTTCTCGCCAGCTGGTTTGTAATTCGATTCGAGTCGCCGTCTCCCCCGGTTAGTGGGAAACTATGTCGAGCTTCACCACAATACAACTCCATGTGACATTGATGGTTCAACTAAAATATTGATAAAGCAAACCTGATATGGTATTATATTATTATTTGTTAGATTTAAGTGAATGCTCTAGTGCAGGTGCAAAACCTAGAGTTTAAGGAATGTGATAAAAGATAACTGCTCATATAATTAAAATGATGAACACTTTATCTTAAGCTCCTTTGCAAATAAACTTAGTCATCTCCACTGTTTATATCAACCTTGCATACTCCTTGGTGTCAATTTATTTTTGGTTTCCGACGGGTAAGTCTAGCTGAGTACATTCGAGTACTCAGGGTTTATCCCACCTTGTTGCAGGTGAAGGTTAGGTCTGCCGAAAGGTGATGGCCAGTGCCGGTGAGCTCGGCAGTTCCCTACTTCTTCTCTTTATGCTGTTGTTGGAGGATGTCACTCAAGCTAGCAAAGTATTTCAACTTATGTTTTGGTATTCATTTCAAAGCTATGTTGTTTCAAAGTAAATCAACTTGTATTATTATTTGTGAACTCTCTTGTAATTTTAATTCCGCTGCAAAGCTCCGTGGACGTTTTTTGTATTTGCTTGACCATGCGATCTTGGCTAAGATGTTGAAAAGGTTTGAAATCCCTCAGGATTTCACGGACTACCGGGTTTATATGGGCTCAAGTGTGCTAATTCAACTGCTCCGGCAGAGGTTTTTGCACTTGTGCTCTTATAAATTGGTCGGTTCTGCTACAACGAGTGCCTCCGGGACTTCCTCATTGAGAAGGGCTTCATCATTGGGAAGGTCGACACCACACTATTCACCAAGAAGGTTGATGGAGAGATCTTCATTTGTCAAGTCTACATTGATGATATCATCTTCGGGTCAACAAATGAAGCATATTGCAAGGAATTTGGTGACTTGATGTCGAAGGAGTTTGAAATGTCCATGATTAGCGAGCTCACATTTTTCCTAGCCTTCCAAGTCAAGCAATTGAAGGAGGGGACTTTTATATCTCAAGAGAAGTACACAAAAGACCTCCTCAAGCGCTTCAACATGAATGATTGCAAGCCTATCAAGACTCTAATGCCAACAAATGGACATCTCGACCTAGATGAGGGAGGTAACTCGGTTGATCAAACTCTCTACCGTTCTATGATTGGTAGCTTGTTATATTTGACCGCATCTAGGCCCGACATCATGTTTAGTGTGTGCATGTGTGCTAGATTTCAAGCCAATTCTAAGGAATCACATCTCATAGCCGTAAAGAGAATCCTTAGGTACCTAAAGCACACCCCAAGCATTGGCCTTGGTATCCCAAAGGAGCTAACTTCCAACTTGTTGGGTATTCCGATTCGGATTACGCGGGATGCAAAGTAGATAGAAAGAGCACATCCGGAGGGTGCCATTTGCTTGGGAGATCACTAGTTTCATGGAGTTTGAAGAAGCAAAATAGTGTGGCCTTGTCTACCGCCGAGGCGGAATACATAGCCGCGGGTGCTTGTTGTGCACAAATCCTTTACATGAAACAAACCCTTTTAGACGATGGTGTAGTTCTAGAAAGGGTCCCTTTGTTGTGTGACAATGAGAGCGCGGTGTTTACACCAGATTTTGAACTGAAAGGATTATTGTTTTGTGAGCGCAAACGGCTGATTTTGTTAGTAAAGAAATCGGCCAGAAAAAATAAAATAGATGCTTTGACCCGGACACAACCAAAGTTTGTGTGGACCAGACGTGACAAGCTTCAAGGACATATTGGGTTCGGCCGAAGAGGTTGAGTTCAGGTCGTCTTTTGTTTTATCTCCATGTAACCTAGTCATGTTAGGACAGGAGTCAACCCAGTTATAAATAGCTAGAAACCCGGATTTTGTAAGAATCAATCCAATCAATCAACACATCAGCCACCGGCCAAAACCCTAGGAGTAGGAGTAGCATAGAACTCGACGGAACCTTCAACCAGGCAGGGCTGCATCGACTTCGACCGACCTCCGGTTTGCTTGTAAGTTTCACTAATGGCTCGTGTCATTGTACAATAAGGCTGTATTTGGCATCGACCAAACTCTTGTTAAGCTATGACATGGCTAGTTATCAGTTTAAGATCATCTTTTGTAAGACTGTCTTGACTCTGATCAATCTCTTGCTTTAGTCGATCTTGACTAGTTATCGGCTCTATTGGTTTTGGCAAACCAATAGATTCATTAAGTTATCAATGTTGTTTATGTTTTAACATTTTTCCTTATGTTTTAAACAATATCTTGCTCAATCAAGATTGACAAAGTAGCCTAAACCTAAAAGATGTCTAGTTTCGGCTATCCCAAGGCCTTGCACGCTCATAATGAAGGAAATAGCCGATTCAAGCCTTTCATCGACTATTTTGTCAATCTTGATTGATACATGTTGTGCGTTTGAGATATCCGATAAAACCACATTTTTTATCTAAGAACAAGTAGATTTGATCTAGCATATTTATTATGGCCGTATTTCCGAACCCCACCGATATACATATATCATAGCCGTTTTGCTTTATATCTTTATCAATGCCTTCATGCAATCTTTTGGGAGTTGACTTTGTAGTTAATATCCTATTAACAATGGCTATATCAGAGCCGTATAATTTGGAACTGTCTGGCACCAAACCAGCAGGTTCCACAATTTGAAAAATTTTTCTTCTCATTGTCAATTGCATGTCAAATTGACTGGCACGTCTGAGGTCAATCTCACCAAGATTTGGCACCGCCATTTGTTGAAGGTTCATGAGGTCAGGACCTTGTTCCGTACGCCCTCTAAGGACCGTGCGTTAGAGTGTGTTGGCGCTACAGACCGGATTTTTGCGTCAACACATTCTTTTGGCACGCCTGGTGGGACACAATCGTCTGATCATGACGATCAGTAATGAAGACGTGTTGAACATGACAATGGAGGAGCTTCCAGATGAGCTTCAACGCATGATAGAAGAAACCGTTGAACAATATTGTTACATGTGTCTGTTGAGCTTCAGTAGAAACATGGATAAGAAGATTATCCAGAAGTCTCATCTTCCAAGGGTGGTTCTAGATGGACATGTTGATCCAATGGTCCAGGTCCAACATAATGCCATGCAAGAAGTGATCAGCAAAGCAATGTCTGCTACTCTAATAAATCACAATGAAGTTTTTCTCAACAGTCTCACGAATGTCATTAAGGAGGCCTTCAACTTAGGCGATGATAGGAGAGGTACAACATATACCGTTAGAAACAATCAAGGAGCTGGAACTTCTGGTGGACCACAGATCAATGGCCCTAATGGCAACGAAAACCAAATGATTGTCAGCCCCGGGGGCGTGACGCCGCAGCTAATGCAACAACCGAATATGAGTAATAACATATACTCATCGGCTATAAAAATAGCTCCCCATGAAAGACCTATTACCAGAGATTTCAATGCACCACCGTATCAAGGGAATGTGGCACCTGGTGATATTCCTCCTAGATATCATTATGTTTCATATTTTTATACCTTGGATGCTCAGGAGAACCCGGGATATCATGGCAATGCCTTCAGGGGGCAGAACATCGGCTATCAAGGGTCGGTGAATCAAATTGATCAGCTAATGAGTCGGGTCACTGACTTGGTTCAAAAGCAATTTGGCTTAACGCCAAAGTCTACAATGACTGGCTACAAGAAGCCGTATCCAGAGTGGATTGATCAGGTTGTTTTTCCTCCAAGATATAGAATTCCTGATTTACCAAATTCACAGGAACCGGCTCAGTGACGACCATGGAACATATAACTCAGTTTTTAGTCCAGCTCAAGGAAGTTGGTAATGAATCAACACTTAAAGTCAGATTGTTTCCTTTATCCCTGTCTGGTTCAGCTTTTTCATGGTTTTCATCTCTGCCATCCAACTCCATTCAGAGCTGGGAGGATTTGGAAGACAAGTTCCATAAATATTTTGACTCTGGAATATTGGAAAAAGGCCTTGTGGACTTAGTTGATACGAGGCAGGGAAATAATGAAACTGGATGCTAGTATCTTCAGAGATTCAGAGAGGTTAAAAATCAGTGCTATACCTTATCATTGCCAGATTTAAAGGTTGTTTGCATTGCAATTCGAGGGTTGATACCTGCCATCAGAGAAAAAATCGGCTTTGGTTGTAACAATATGGCCGATTTGACTAAAAAGGTGGCGAATATTGATGCTCAGAATCGGTACAATCAAGTCTTTAAGCCCAAGAAAGCCTATAACGCAGAAAGTCATTTTTTCTTGCATGAAAAAGATAATAATTCAAGTGATGAAAGCGAAGATGAAGTGGCTGCTGTGGACTGGGCTTGGAAAAACAACGAATACATGCCTTGGGCAAAGACTAAGAGTACCGAGAAAGATGTAAAATATAGCTTTGATATCACTAAAGCCGACAAGATATTTGACTACTTGCTAGAGAAGGGTCAAATCAAGTTAACTGGGAATCACAGTATCCCATCGGCTGAAGAGCTCAAAAATAAAAGGTACTGCAAATTTCATAATTCTGGTACTCATACTACTAACGATTGCCGAGTTTTCAGAGTTATGATCCAGAGGGATATTGTCAAAGGAAGGATTGGCTTAGAAAAGGCCAAGGGTATGAGCATCAATGGCCATCCTTTTCCACAGAACATGGTGGCTCCTGCACCTTGGAGTGAGATCAAAGTGTTGACTTCTGACAAAGCCAACGCAGCTGGGACGGTCAATCCAAAGAAACAACTCACAACCAAGGAGTATCAGGAGATGAAAGGAAAGAAGAATATTGATCAACATGATCAACCTGAAACCTCAAAGGCTGGATTGGCAAGAAGGCGTCCAACTGTCAGAATCTTGTTAAACAAATGGCAACATCAGAAGGAAAGAAATCAATTGCAAAGAGAAAGAGATGAGCAAGAATATCAAGAGTGGCTTGAAGAGGAGTTTAAAAGATCTCGTGAAGAAGAAATGGGTTACAAAGATGGAGAAAAGAGTCATTGGGACTACCCTTTCTTCAGACATTGTTGGAATGAAGGTTTGAAACTTCCTACTCTTCGTAATTGCCCAGAATGCAGTGAGCAGCACTGGGAATATAGGCAGTCGAGAGACAACCGCCGATCAGTACATGAAAGGTTAAGATTTGAAAAGACAGATCGACGCATAAAAAATGAAAATGTTCATAATCGGCTTGGAGTGAGGCTAGCCGATCATGATCATCCTTGATAAGAAGGAAAATGGTGTCTTGGTGGCTTAACCGAAAGCTAGAAACGACGGGTTCAAAGACTAAGGAGTGATGAAATTCAGAAAAAGAAACCCAAATTCTGGGAAGTAAAGCAAGTAGCCGATAAAGGAGAGTCGTCGGCTAATATAACTGCTCTGTTCATGCTACATGCTGAGTTTAGATCCTCTAATCATTGCGGATACATGGGTGTATGCCGGATCTTGAGTGATGAGTGATTGTTAACTGATTTCATGCGCATGTTCTTTGGCTTGTGTTGTGCAGGTGTCGAGCACGGATACAGTGATCGAAGGCAAGGTGAAGGTCAAGTAGAGACGTGCCGTGCCGATGGACTGGGCGAGGTGAAGGGCGGGCATGAGGCTTGGACTGAGGGACCGGTGGCCTGAGGATCAGCTGTGGTGGCTGACAGCCTGGGACAACGACGAGCGAAGACTTGCGGGGTACAGTGTTGCTCGGGTCGAGGACCTGGGGACATGTGTCGGTGGACGGGATGCACGGGCGGTGCATCCCCTCTACGGCTCGGTTTGGTGGTTGAGCCACAGAAAAACCACCGGTGGACAGTTTCCAGGTTTGGGCCACAAAACCTGGGTGCTGCGGGTTTGCTGAGTTTGGGCCACAAAACTCGGGCTGAGGATGGTTTCCAGGATTGGGCCTCAAAACCTGGGAGCTGGCGGGTTTCTGAGTTCGGGCCACAAAACTCAGGCGATGGACGGCGGGTTTCCCGGTTTGGGCCTCAAAACCGGGGGTTGGTCATGAAGACAAGTTTCCCGGTTTCGGCCTCAAAACCGGGGGTGAGGTCTGTGAAAAGGACGAGCAGAGCGGTGGCGGCACGTGGCGGCAATCGGTGAGGTCGCATCGAGGCGAAGCTACCTGTAGTGCGGGCGTGGTCGTCGGATCACCACCTACTTCGAGTTGGTCCAGAATAACCCTAGGGTTTAGCTGGTTCACTCTGTAATTAGTTAGGGGTAGAGTGGGAACTAGAATTAGGAAAAGTAGGGGTAGACACCCACCTCCCAAACCATCTCAGCCATTCCTATTTTCAATCTATGGTTTCCTGCTCTCCCATTCCCTGCTGTAGCTCCTGAGATCCGCAGAGACGGTTTAATCATACCTCTATGTATTTGGATTTTTAGGAAACGGGACCGGATTCCCGTTGTCTCCTCGTGGGGATGAATTTCGGCTGGCAATTGAGGTTGTGATTCGCGTTCTTGTGTTGTTCTTCGCGTTTTCCTTTTCGCCTCAAGTTTCTCGTCGATCGATCTCTCTCCACATTGCTTCATTTGCAAAATCGTTTGAATCAACTTGTTCTTTGCTGTGAAGGGATCATTATCACGGAAGGAATTCAACTCAAACCTCATGAGCAAGTAGATCGATCGGTTTTCGTGATTGGATCGTTTTTCTCCCTTTTGCCCTGAATTCTTTGATTCATCGATTTGGAGTTAGGTTCGAGCCATGATCTCTTAAGAGTAGCTCACTAACTTCCTTGTGACCTCACAGATCAAATCTTAGCCCTAGAGCTTTTGATTCGGAGGAGATCGGGTTGAATCACCAAAGAACTGTGCTGTTTTCGGGGGCATCGGGCGCTGGTCACGGGAGCATCGGACGCTGCTGTTCATAGCATCGGATGCTCCGGTGACACGTGTCAGTTCTGGTGTTTTTGAGTGGACATCGGACGCTGGGCATCAGACGCGTCTGTTCGTCATCGGACGCACCAGACCCCAAGCATCGGACGCTAGGGTTTCACTGTAGCCAGCGTCCGATGCCTGTCCAGTAAGGTTCCAGAAACGGTCACTTTGCATCGGACACGTCCGGTGCTTGTACATCGGATGCAGGCCAACGTCCGATGCTATGATCTCAGCACTGTTTCGTCCACAGTTTGCTCGTTCGACTTCGGATTTGATTTTGGGTTTTTGCGTTGGATTTCCGACTTTGTGCTCTGCTGTGTACATCGGATGCAGGCCAACGTCCGATGCTATGATCTCAGCACTGTGCTTTGCGAAATAGCCTGAATCCCCCTCGCATTGCTCAGGGGAGGTTGAGGTTACCCAAAGTCCATCCTATCACTAGTTGACTTGCGTGAACTTGAGTGAGGCGGCTTTTGTGGTGTTCTGCTGTGTTCCTAGGGAACATCCACCCATTCTTTTGGGTCGTGGACATCACGCACATCGGTTTTCCTCTTGGGGTTGATTTTCTGGGACAGAGGCTAAAAGTTTCTGAAAAGAAATTTATGGCTCCCATTCACCCCCCTCTGGTCGCCTTTGGTAGCATTCTCGGTCTTTCAATTGGTATTGGAGCGGGTTAAGGATCTTCCACCTTAGCCGGTTCCAGATCCACAGAAGGTGACATGGATCGCGGCGTGGGCAAACCGCCATTTTTCGATGGGACGAACTATGCGTATTGGAAGATACGCATGTCGGCCTATCTTCAGAGCATGGGTGCTTCTGTCTGGGAGATTTGCAACAAGGAAGATTACGTGGCTTGGCTGCTCGTGCTACTCAGCTGCAGGTCGATGAGCACGATGCCAATAGCCGAGCCTGTAATGCTCTTTTCTCCTGTTTGAGCATGATTGAGTTTGGTCGCGTTTCTCACCTCCCCACGACTCGTGAGATTTGGGCAACCCTCATGCGTTTCCATGAGGGAACCACTCAAGTCAAATCCCATCTCTACGAGTCGCACAAGCGGGAGTATGAGAACTTTCGACACATGTCTGGCGAGAGCATAGAAAGTTTATTCGCTCACTTTTAGGTGATTGTCAACAGGATGAGGGCCAACAAGGAGCTGTTGCCTTTCGACGATCATGAGAGAGCTCTCAAGCTTTTGCATACTCTCGATCGGTCGGTGTGGGACTCGAAGGTTCAGGTGATCATCGAATCGCCTAACTATGAGACCCTCATGTGTGACGAGCTCTTCAGTAAGCTCAAGTCTAGTGAGATTGACGCCATGACAAGGGCTTCTTATGAAAATCCTTCTGGCCCGTCGATGGCTTTGCTTTCTGGCTCTTCTGCTAACCCCTCTGGAGGCTTTGCACTTTCTTCTATTCTTTCTATTACAGAGGAGCAGCTGGAGTTCATGGGAGACGACGAGTTGGCTTTGCTTGCCAACCGGTTCTCGCGGTTTCACAACAATCGCATGAACCGACGTCATGGAGGAGGACACGCTGGGTGTTTTGAGTGCGGCGATCCGAACCACTTCATCGCCAACTGCCCGAAGAAGAACAAGCAAGCGGCTGGCAAGGGTGATCGTGGCCACAAGTACGACTCCGGATGGCACAAGGAGAAGCACACCCCTCCCAAGCACAAGCAGAAGGGTGGCTTCAACAAGGAGTACATCAAGAAGAAGTACTTGGAGAAAGCCTAGGCCGAGCAGCGTGCTTTCTTCGCCACGCTCAGCAACGTCGACTACTCGGATGATGACTCTGCTGCCTCAAGCGATGACAAGTCCGAGAAGAAGAAGAGGATTGAGGACAAGTTGAACGGCCTCTGCTTCTTTGCAGACAATGAGGGCTTCTGCACCAAGGCCCTCGGCGATGAGGTCGACGGCGAGCTGGAGGAGATCCCTCGGGACGACGACGACGACACCTCCCAGGTATCACAAACCCCTAATGAACTCTCTGCTGAGGTTGATAAACTTACTGCCGCCCTCCTTAGTCAAGATAAGCTGCTTAGGCATGCTGCTAGAGAGAGGAAGGAGTTTAGGCAGAAGTGGGAGGATGCGGTGAAGGAACTTGAGTCTGTCAAGTCCACCATTGTCGTGACTGAGGAAGAAGAGTGTGAGATGTTCTCTAAGCACATGACTGACCTTCTCACTTTGAGGGGGAAGTATGTTGCTTTGGTTGGAGAAGTGGATGAGCTTAGGGCTAGATCATCAGTGCTTGGTGCGTGCAAGTCTTGTGCGGGCTTGCAATCCGAGTTGGCAGAGAAGAATACCAACATTGTGTCTCTTGAGAAGGCCAGCTCGGGTAGCACTTGTGTGTCTAGGTGCGCTTTGTGTGAGGGCTTGGAGATGGAGATTGCAAACGTGCAGCATGAAAAGATGCAAACCGAGGAAGAAAACACATACCTTCGGACCATCTTGTCATGGGTGTCTTCTGGTGAGCCGCAGCTTGGGATGATGATAGCCCAATTCAAATGTGCTGCTGGAGGTCCCGGTGTTGGTTTTGCTCAGGGTGTTGAGTGTGCTTCATCTTTCGGGAAGGTTGGAGAGTTTAGTGGTCTTAAGCCAAGTGAGAAGCCCAACTCCATCACTACTCCCAAACTTACCAAGATACCACCCAAAGAGCCTCTTAAGCCTAACACCAAAGATGGAGTGTATGAGGAACCTCCGAGAGCTCCACCAAAGAAACAAGTGTGGTCTCCTAAACCCAACCACCTAAGGAACAAGCTAGACACAATGCCACCTATCCAAGAGGAGCTCATGCCACAAAAGAGCAAAGTGATCCACACCCACTACCGTGAGTACCAACAACCCCCTATGAGAGCGGTGAGGTACCATTGTGAGCACTGTGGGAGAGATGGACACTTGAGGGAGTTTTGCTTTCGGCGCAAGAGAGAGGAGCGCCGTGCAAGGGAGATGAACAATGCGGACATGTACCATCCTTTCCATGATGTACATGTGTCGAATGTTCAGAGGAGAGCAGCTAGGCCTAGAGGTCCAATGCCTCAAGGTCCTAGGCCTCAGGGAGGTTTTGCCCGGCGGGATCCTCACTTTGCAGGATATGGACCTCGTGGCTGTGGCTTTGTTGAGCGTTACCCTCCACCGCGTTTTGAGTATCGCGATGGACGCTCTTCCCTTAGCGGACCACGTTTTCCCGTGCGTGGTGATCGCTTTCCCCGTAGGCGTGCTAGGAATGGTTTTTCTACTAACCGTTCTTTTGAGCAACCGGCCCAACACTGGTACTCTTCCCATTTTACTCACCCCAGTGTTGGACCGTTTGTTCACCCTATGTCTTTTATTGATGTAGGTAAAACGATTGGAGGACATTTGGTTGGTGGATTCTAGGTGTTCGAGGCACATGACCGGAAACACCAAGTGGTTCTCTAGTCTTAGTCCTGTTGCCGGAAAGGAGTTTATCACCTTCGGCGACAACAGCAAAGGTAAAGTGTTGTCTCGTGGGTCGGTGCGAGTTAATGAGCACTTTGTGTTGCGTGATGTTGCTCTTATTTCTAACTTGCATTTTAACCTCCTTTCTGTTTCGCAACTCTTTGATGATGACTATGAGATTCGTTCTAAGCCGAATCTCAGTCGTATTTTGGATCCTCAGAGCAATCTTGTCTGTTTGATTTCGCCCTTTGGGAAAGTCTTTCGTGCGAATTTCTCGGAGTCGTTTGGAATTTCTCGTTGTCTTTTGGCTGGACCTTCCTCCTCTGATCTTTGGAAGTGGCATAGGAGACTAGGTCATCTGAGCTTCGACTTGCTTGCAAGGCTTAGTTCACTTGGCTTAATCCGAGGATTGCCCAAGTTATGCATGGAGAAGGATCTTGTTTGCCATTCTTGTAGACATGGGAAAATGGTAGCCGCTCCCCACCATCCGGTGAATCAGGTTATGACTAAGCGCCCTGGAGAGCTTTTACACATGGACCTTGTCGGTCTGGCTCGGATGAGCTCGGTTGGGGGAAAGTGGTATGTGCTTGTTGTTGTTGACGATTTTTCGAGATATTTGTGGGTTTTCTTTTTAGCTGAGAAAACTGAGGCTTTTGCTTTTGCTCGCAATCTGATTTTGCGTCTTCAGAACGAGTTCCCTAAGAACTCGATGCGAGCTATCAATAGTGATAATGGCTTCCGGAGCTTTAAGAACTAGGATTTGAGATGTTTGGTGATTCTTTGGCGTTGGAGCATCCAGTTTTCTTCCCCCTACACACCGCCCCTGCCATGAAGGTGTGTAGAGAAAGGTAGAATCAGTTTACGACCCTTATTGAGATGGCCAGATGATCGCTCGATGAGCGATAGGACTACCCTAAGGCGATTATTTGGCCGAGGCCTATGAACACTGCATGCTATATTTCCAATCGCATTTTTCTTCGAGCCTTCTTGAAAAAGACTTTTATGAGTTGCGTTTTGGAAACAGCCCAAAGTGAGTTATTTTTTCGAGTTTTTCGTTGTGCCACTGTTTTATACTCAAGAAAGGCAAACTGGACAAATTTGAGTCTCGTTCTTCTGATGGTGTATTTTTTGGGTTATGGCACTCATACTCGTGCATATCGTGTACTTAACCTTGATACTAAATGAGTCATGGAGACATCCGATGTCACCTTCGATGAGACCATGGTTTGTCATTCTTCTAGATTTGAGCGTGCAGGTGATCACGAGGTTGGCGAACCTCTTTTTGATGATGAGGAAGAAGGTGCTGAAGGGATTGATGATCCAGCACTCCCTCCACTTGCGGTGCTGATTGAGTCAACTTCGACCACGACTGCACATGGCCCCAACCCTTCTTCTAATACATGGGGGCCGTGGGATCCACCACCTCGGGCTGTACCATTTGTTCCCGAGGAGGCGCCAGCTGCTGTTGAGGGGGAGGTTTCTTTAGCTCGGGAGGCGCCACAACACATTCAGCGCCAACACCCGCCTCAACAGATGATCGGCAACATCAACGAACGTGTCACTCGGTCAAGGTCAACAATCTCTCAATTTGCTCATTCTGCATTTGTTGCTGATTTTGAACCCGAGATGTTGGACATGCTTTATCTGATTCGGATTGGGTTAATGCCATGCATGAGGATTTAGAAAATTTTGAGAGAAATCGGGTTTGGGTTTTGGCTCCACCTCCTCCTGAGTGTCACCCTATTGGTACAAATGGGTTTTCAAAAACAAACAAGGAGAGGATGGCCACATTGTGAGAAAACAAGGCCAGACTTGTAGCCCAGGGGTATAGTCAGAAGGAGGGGATAGACTGTGAGGAGACTTTTGCTCCTGTAGCTCATTTGGAGGTGATTAGGATACTCTTGGCTTTTGCTGCATCCAAAGGGTTTTTAAACTTTTTCAAATGGATGTCAAGAGTGCCTTCCTAAACGGCTACATAGAAGAAGAGGTGTATGTGAAACAACCCCCCGGTTTGAAAATCCCAAGTTTCCAAACCATGTTTTTAATCTTCACAAAGCTCGTATGGTTTGAAACAAGCCCTAGAGCCTGGTATGATAGGTTGAAAACCTTTTTGCTTGCTAAGGTTTTAAAATGGGATGTGTGGTGGATAAAACGCTTTTTCTCCTCAAGCAAGGCAATGACACTCTCTTGGTCCGGATTTACGTGGATGATATCATTTTTCGGTGGTTCTTCTCACGCTTTGGTTGCCAAGTTTGTAGATCTTATGAGCAGGGAGTTTGAGATGAGCATGATGGGCGAGTTGACATTCCTCCTCGGGTTGCAAATCAAGCAATCCAGACAGAAGGAACGTTTGTGCACCAGGGCAAGTACACCAAGGACATCCTGAAGAAGTTCGATATGGGTGAGGCCAAGCCTCTTCCAACACCCATGTCGACCACGACGACCCTGGATGCGGACGAGGATGGAGAAGCTGTGGACCAGAAGGAGTACCGAAGCATGATTGGGTCGCTGCTGTACCTAACGGCGACACGCCCAGAAATTCAGTTCGCGGTGTGTCTTTGTGCGCGCTTTCAGGCGTCGCCGCACACCTCTCATCGTCAGGCGGCCAAGCGTATTATGAGGTACCTTTGTTTCACTCCAGAGTTTGGGATTTGGTATTCTGCTTTCTCCACCCTCTCTCTTTGCGGTTATTCTGATGCTGATTTTGCTGGTTGCCGACTTGATCGCAAGTCCACTTCTGGGACTTGTCAGTTGATCGGTTCTTCTCTTGTATCTTGGTCTTCTCGCAAGCAGTCTAGTGTCGCCCAGTCTACCACAGAGGCTGAGTATGTTGCTACGGCTAGCTGCTGTTCCTAGTTGCTTTGGATGATGACCACTTGGCGTGATTTTGGTCTGAGCTTTTCTTGCGTTCCTTTGCTTTGTGACAGCACGAGTGCTATTAGCGTTGCTAAGAACCCTGTGTTGCATTCTAAGACCAAACACATTGATGTGCACTTCCTTTTCTGTGAGACCATTATGAGAAGGGTGATATCGATCTTCACCATGTCGATACTCATCATCAGTTGGCAGATATTCTTACCAAGCCTTTGGACCAATCAACCTTTGCTAGGTTGAGAGGTGAGCTTGGTGTGTGTTTCCCCTTTTAGATGGGGGGAAACATTTGTCTCGTGTATCATAGACTGACTCTTTTGCTTTGTTTTGTTTTCGTTTTTGAGTAGAATAGTCTTTGCATTTCATCATGCATCTTTACATTCTGAGCTTTATGACTATATTCCTTAGAATGTAACTATGCTCTGTCTAGTATGCTCCGATGCTATATGATGATGCTTGTAGCTTATGCTCTTCCTGATCACTGATACATGTTGTGAGCTGAGCTATTTTATGAATGGTGAATATGCTTAATGAACATAAAATTTGAAATTTGTTCACCATTGAGATTGACAACTAGCATGTGTAGAATGTGTCGAAATCACTTGTGCTTTTCATATATGCTAGGTTGCTATGTCTCTAGTTCTGAGTCACTCACTTGCTTGGTATGTTCATATTCTGTTATAAAATTGAACCAAGTTTTAAGTGAATTGAAAAGATCGAGATGGGATTGCTTGTCAGCACATCACGGTATCGAGACTGTTTCTCATTGCACATTGAGTTAAACTTGAGTCGTGTAGTGTATGACCGAAACCGTTGCTTTAAGCTTCTGATTGCATATGCATAGGCTTAGCTCGGTTGAAAAGTTAGGCAATGACAAGTTTTCAACCTCTTGCAATCACATGCTGAATTTTGAACTTGTGTAAATTCACCGCTGCAACTCCGATAAAATTTGAAAACACAAGTCTATGATTCATTCTAGAGCATGAAAATTGAACTTTGCTAGGGGTAGTTCACCTTGTATATATGTTTAGCACTTGTTGACTTCCTGTCTATACATGTTTAGTGCTATTTTGATGGTGAATACTTTTTGGCTAAAACTGCTCACTTTGCTTATATGTTTATATTTCGTATTTGGTGATCAGTTTGAGCCTTTGCTAGCATGATGTGTATGTTGTTGAGTCATCAGATTAGCACTTTGTAGAGCATATTTTCATTCTATTGACTATATTCCTGAAGCCACTAACTTGCATTTTTGACTCATATGCATTTTGGATGGGACAAATTTGCTTGATAGTGCATTATCAACTAAGGGGGAGAAATTTGACAAATCATGCATGTCCTAGTTGTGTGCACTATTGGAGGGGGACTTTGCTCGTTTGGTTTGGAGCATTTTTCCAATTGGTTCGAAACATTTTTGGTAGCTGGCTAGCTCTATTTTGCTTGAATTTCAATTGGTATTTCAATTGGTATCGAGTTTTTTCTGCTAGCGGTGTTGAGCCTGTTCTACCTCTTCTTGAGGGCTAGCTTTGCTTTGCTTGGTTGCGTCGAGCCATTGCCCATGTCTTTGGGGACCAAGTTGTTTTGCTCTTTCACTTGACCTTCTTCTGGCTTTGTTATGCTTTTGGGTCATTGGGACGAGTTCTCTACTTCTCCTTCTTCTTCCTTCTTCTACCTTCATATGATTTGTGTTGGTAGTATTGACAATGCACTCATCAAGGGGGAGATTGCGGATACATGGGTGTATGCCGGATCTTGATTGATGAGTGATTGTCAACTAGTTTGATGCGCATGTTCTTTAGCTTGTGTTGTGCAGGTGTCGAGCACGGATACAGTGATTGAAGGCAAGGTGAAGGTCAAGTAGAGACGTGCCGTACCGATGGACCGGGAGAGGTGAAGGGCGGACGTGAGGCTTGGACTGAGGGACCGGTGGCCTGAGGATGAGCTGTGGTGGCTGACAGCCTGGGACAGCGACGAGCGGAGACTTGCGGGGTACAGTGTTGCTCGGGTCGAGGACCTGGGGACATGTGTCAGTGGACGGGATGCACGGGCGGTGCATCCCCTCTACGGCTTAGTTTGGTGGTTGAGCCACAGAAAAACCAGCGGTGGACGGTTTCCAGGTTTGGGCCACAAAACCTGGGTGCTGCGGGTGTGCCGAGTTTGGGCCATAAAACTAGGGCTGAGGACGGTTTCCAGGTTTGGGCTCAAAACCTGGGAGCTGGCGGGTTTCTGAGTTGGGCCACAAAACTCAGGCGATGGATGGCGGGTTTCCGGTTTGGGCTCAAAACCGGTGGGTTGGTAGTGAAGACAAGTTTCCCGGTTTCGGCTCTAAAACACCGGGGCGAAGTCTGTGAAAAGGACGAGGAGCAGAGCGGTGGCGGCACGTGGCGGCAATCGGTGAGGTCGCGTCGAGGCGAAGCTACCTGTTGTGCGGGCGTGGCCGTCGGATCACCACCTACTTCGAGTTGGTCTAGAATAACCCTAGGGTTTAGGTGGTTCGCTCTGTAATTAGTTAGGGGTAGAGTGGGAACTAGAATTAGGATAAGTAGGGGGAGACACCCACCTCCCATACCATCTCAGCCATTGCTATTTTCATTCTTTGGTTTCATGCTCTCCCATTCCCTGCTGTAGCTACTGAGATCCGCAGAGACGGTTAAATCATACCTCTGTGTATTTGGATTTTGCGGAAATGGGACTGGATTCCCGTTGTCTCCGTGGGGACGAATTTTGCCTAGCAATTGAGGCGGTGATTCGCGTTCTTGTGTTGTTCTTCGCGTTTTGCTTTTCGCCTCAAGTTTCTCATCGATCGTTCTCTCTCCACGTTGCTTCGTTTGCAAAACCGTTTGAATCAACTTGTTCTTTGCTGTGAAGGGATCATTATCACTGAAGGAATTCAACTCAAACCTCATGAGCAAGTAGATCGATCGGTTTTCGTGATTGGATCATTTTTCTCCCTTTTGCCCCGAATTCTTTGATTCACCGATTTGGAGTTAGGTTCGAGATCTCTTAAGAGTAGCTCACTAACTTCCTTGTGACCTCACAGATCGAATCTTAGCCCTAGAGCTTTTGATTCGGAGGAGATCGGGTTGAATCACCAAAGAACTGTGATGTTTTCAGGGGCATCGGACGCTGGTCATGGGAGCATCGGACGCTACTGTTAATAGCACCGGACGCTCCGGTGACACGTGTCAGTTCTGGGTGTTTTGAGTGGACATCGGACGCGTCCGTTGTTGGTCGGACGCGCCGGAACCCAAGCATCGGACGCTAGGGTTTCACTATAGCCAGCGTCCGATGTCTGTCCAGTAAGGTTCCAGAAAGGGTCACTTTGCATCGGACGCGTCCGGTGCTTGTACATCGGATGCAGGCCAGCGTCCGATGCTGTGATCTCATCACTGTTTCATCCACAGTTTGCTCGTTCGATTTCGGATTTGATTTTGGGTTTTTGCATTGGATTTCTGACTTCGTGCTCTACAGAAATCGGGCTTCCCGCTTTGCAAAATAGCCTGAATCACCCTCGCGTTGCTCAGGGGAGGTTGAGGTTACCCAAAGTCCATCCTGTCACTAGTTGACTTGCGTGAACTTGAGTGAGGAGGCTTTTGTGGTGTCCTGTTGTGTTCCTAGGGAACATCCACCCATTCTTTTGGGTCGTGGACATCACGCGCATCGGTTTTCCTCTTGGGGTTGATTTTCTGGGACAGAGGCTAAAAGTTTCTGAAAAGAAATTTAAGGCTCCCATTCACCCCCCCCCCTCTGGTCGCCTTTGGTAGCATTCTCGGTCTTTCAATCATGAAGAAGAGTTTGAGGATAAAGAAGCAATTGCTCAGTGGATCTATCAAGTGGAAGAGGCCACATTTCAAAAGCCCAAAAAACATTCGCACCTAAAAGCTTTATATTTGAAAGGGTTTGTCGATGGAAGGCCTCTGAACAGGATGCTAGTTGATGGAGGTGCAGCTATTAATTTGATGCCATATGCTACCTTCAGAAAGCTTGGCAAGACTGCAGAAGACTTGACTCAGACCGACGTGAGGTTAACTGATTTTGCTGGCAACGTATCAACTACTAAGGGTGCTGTGTGTGTCGAATTGACACTTCGAAGCAAAAGTATGCCGACTACTTTCTTCGTGATCGATGCAAAAGGGTCATACAGTGTGCTTCTTGGAAGGGATTGGATCCACGCCAATTGCTGTGTTCCATCTACCATGCTTCAGAATGTGATTCAATAGATCGACGACACTGTGGAAGTGGTACCAACCGATTCAACTGTTAGCATTGCTTATTCAGACCCTGATGTTTGGAACTTTGATAACATGGATTGCTTTTCTGGGAAGACTCTCGAAGAAGGCTTTCTCAAGACATCTGATGATAGCTAACAGCCAATCCAAGCAGTCGGCTTCAAAAAATGTATCTAGTCAATTAACTAATTAGAGGATTTGCATCGGCTTAAGTGGGTTGAAATAAGTAAGGCCGATGTATTTTTAAGTAGTCAAAGTTATTTATTTTTGAGCAGAGATTAGCTTTGTCTCGACTTATATAGCCGATACTAATGTATCGCCTTCAGAACAAAAACAGCCGATATGTATGTATCGTCTTTGGTATCCAATTGATAGCCGATACTAAGGAAGTATCGCCTTTAGAACATTCAAATAAATAATTCAAAGGAAGAATTTTCGAGGGATGTCGGACAGAAATATTTAAACTTACATAAGCCTGACGATGCAGGGACAGTCTTGAAGATGTTCAGCTTGTTCGGCCATGAGGCCAGATTTACAAAAGAGACATTAAAAATGAAACTAATCTAAATGGAGCTTGTTCAGGAGATCCTCCAGGTGCGACACCTCCATCACGGCGATCCCCAGGGGCTGGAACTCTTCCACCAGCTCCCTGAAGTCTTCCCTCGTCCTGGCACCGACGAAGGAGGGAGAGACTTCCCCAGAGATCTCAGCACCGCTGAGCTCTGCTCCGGCCAGGGCGAAGGTGGCGCCATGACAGATGGCATGGAGGGCCAGTTCCCTGATGCGCGTCTCGACGTCCTCCAGGCGCGCCTTCAGTGTGTCTCCTCGGGCATTCACGAAATCAGCAATTGACATGGCCCGCCCTGGGAGCCAGTCAAGCTGATGTTGAAGTTCTACAAGGAGATTGAAGTTAAAAGATGGCCGATTTAATCAAGTATAAGAACGAATCGGCTAAATATTCAGACAAACGCTTGCCAAAGATTGACTAAACAGTTTTTGCAAAGGTGATTAAAAATAATGAGTCAAAGGATCTGAAAAGGATATACCAACAACCCTGGCGTCGGATGCCTCTAAATGCTCCGGAACGCTATTGAGGCGAGCACGAAGGATTTCTCACTCCTCCTCTGCACGGGCGGCTCGGCGGCGCTCTTCCTCTAGGAGACGCCGGGTATTGGAGTAGCCCCGGATGAAAGCCCAGGCGCCCTCATCCAGTGCCAACCCGTGACCCATCGGAGGTCGGCTTGGACCTTGGCCGTCCGCCGGAGGAGAAAGACTGCAAAGGGATTAGGGTTTTCCTTGGATAAATGAGAAGTTTTGGAGCATAGAAAGGATCATCAAGGAGGAAATTATTACCCGAGCACACGACGGCAGATCGCCGAAGGACCATCGACGGACTCTGACTCCTCGGCGGGGCGCTTGCCATGGTTGTCCGCCATTGGTTTGATTACTATTCAGGGTAGAAGAGCAGTCGGCGGTTGAGGAGAGCAAAAGCCGAAGAGTAAGGCGATGAATGACGGACAAGGATGTCAGAGATATCATCGGAAGATGATCACTCCGACTAATCCCGGACGGCACGGGAGATCCGAAGACTTGATACGAAGCGTACTTGGATTAGGACTCTCACTGTAACTTAGTTGAGTTCTTAAAAGAAGTCTTGTAATCAGAATAGGACTCCTCTGTTGTAACCGACTAGGACTCGGTATGTGCTATGCTTCACTCGGATATATAAGGGGAAGCAGGCGCAGGCTCCAGGCAGTTAAATCATAATCATACACAAGGCACACGCCGCACTGGACGTAAGGTATTACGCTATTCAGCGGCCTGAACCAGTATAAATCTCTGTCCCTATGTACTCGTCGAGTCCTACGAACGCCGATCCCCACCGAACAAATCGTCTGAGATTACTCAAGACGAGTTGCCGGTTAACAAACACCGACAGCTGGCGCGCTAGGTAGGGGCTTTCGGTGATTCAACGACCAAGAGCCCGGCGAACCACGACAACATGTTCTCGGTGGGGTCAATTTTCGTTTTTGGCTCATGGACTTGCATCGCGGATGATCAAGGAAGGCTGCATCCACAACTTCACACTGATCTGGAAGTGCAAGCCACACCAAAGATGAGTGATCTCACCCAGAACCTAGCAAACCTTGCTATCCAAGATCCGCAAGAACCTGAAGCACCCGACTCCTATTCGAACTCAAACTCTGAGAACGAAAAGGACTCGGAGACCAAGCATGGCATCACCTTCGGACTGCGGAACTCGGCTGACAACTTCCAAGACCTGATTGATGCAAAATTCAAAGAGTATCAACAAATACCTTTGACCGGAGCTTAACAAGGACTCGTTTTCAGCTCTACTAAGGAGGGTAACATTGTCCATTGGCCAATACAGCCAGCTCCAGCTAGGCTGGTTGGCAGAATCGACCAGCAACTTCCATATCAACATGGATATCAGCTCCCCTTTGAGGAACACGACACCTCAACAGAACTAATCTCTAGCACTTCTACTTTGGAGTCAGTTACGCCAGGAACAATAAACCAGGGCTACACTCGTGAAGTTTTCATGACGGGGCATCAGTCATCTCTACGACCGCCAACCCCTCCAGACGTCTTCCAGGATGATGAAACCCTGAGTATGATATCTGACAACTATCCAGAAGGACCCGGAGAAACCGAGTCAATAAAGGCTGAGAGAATCAGAAGGAACCAAGCTAAAGAAGCCCGCAGAAGGCGCGCAAATCACCGCAAGGAAGCTGTAGACCGCTACAATGTACGACTCGAAGAATATAATACTCGGAGGCGCCTAGAAGAGGACGTAGAAAATCAAGCTCGTGCGCAACGTGATCAGGAGCATCAATCACAGAACGATCACAATCGCCGACGAGCTGATTGCTCCCGCAACCTCGAGCCTGAGTTTATGAGAGTCGCTGGTCACAAGGTATTCCAGACACCCTACCAGAACATCATGGCCCTAGCCACTGAGATGGGAGCCAAGGACAACCGCACCCTTGATGAAGAGCGACGATTAGTCATGCTTCAGACTACCGCACTACAACTCCAGGGACGGAACCTTGAGTCTCTAGTTGATGAGCAAGCGTCATCCCATCCAAGCTAAAGGCGACCTGTTCAGGAGCGACTCGGCCGGGTTCTAGCAAGGTGTCATCTGGGCCACCGAGTACCTGATCAAGCTGAAGGAGGGGCCAAATCTTCATACCGAGGAGTCGCAATTGCGGCATCTGACGCAGTCGATCATTTCCCTTGCTTTTCCCAGAGGCTACGAGCAGTCCCGTTTCCACGAAAATTCAAACCTGGGAACTACTCAAAGTACGACGGGAAGACAGAACCTAAACGGTGGCTCAGGCTGTACGCTCAAGCAGTCGAGTTAGCAGGAGGGAGCAACGACGTCAAAGCACTCTTTCTCCCAATGGCTTTGGAGACAATGCCACTCGCTTGGTTCGACAGGCTGAAGCCCGAGTCTATCGACTCCTGGGAACAACTCCATTGTACCTTCATAGAAAACTTTGCGGGTGTCCCCGAGAGATCAGATCCCGGACTAAGCTCAGGACCTGCAAGCAACAGAAAAACAAATCAATACGAGAGTACTATAGGCGTTTCTCAGAGATCCGCTCCACAGTATCCGACATTACGGACAGAGAAGTCATCGACCTTTTTGGCAACAGAATTTGCAAAAGGTGCAATTACAAAATTTCATCAAGCAGGACCCGACCACCGCCGACGAGTTCCATCGGGCCGTAAATTCCATGATGGCAATAGAAGAATGCACTCAGGAACGCTTCCCCGAGATGAATACACAGGGTGATCGAGGGAACAATCAGAGAGGCAACCAGGCACCACAGCAAAACACCCGCAAGAGAACAGGAGACAATACTGTTGCTGCTATGGAGCCCTAGAAGAAGGGGAATAAGCCGTCCACCTTTGATGACTTGCTCGACGGAACGTGCCCCTTCCATCCTAAAGGAGGACATCAGGCTAGGCGTTGTCGACAGCTCAAGGAGAGAGGCTTAAACTCCGACTTAAACAAAAACAAGAAAGACAAGGGAAAGAAGGTAGTTGAAGACCCCCAGCAAGACGCCGGTGGTTTCCAATGTGGCGGAACCGCCCTGATTATAAGAGCTCAAGTATTATCTTAGCCAAATCCGTCTGACTTTGACTCATAATTGAACCCATATAACCCCGGTAGTCCGGAAATCTCGAAGGATTTCTAACACCATACATCATACAGGATCGCATCGTTCAAGGATTACATTCGTAAAGATACATCATAGCGAAAACGAAACCGAATTTAAAATATCAGAGTGCGAATTTAAAATGGAGTTATTACAATACTGAATTTTAAAAGTGCGGAAGCTGAAATAGTTTAAGGCACGACCACCACACACGTGGTCCAAATAAACACTGTTTGATAAATCCAACTCACACAACTCACTCTTCCCTTTTTAGATAATGTGCCACTAGAAGTCTCAGACCAGCAAAAGAAAAAGGGAAGCTTCTGGACGACCCTGCCCTGGGCCTACTCCTCATCCACCTCCACTGGGTAGAGGCAGTGCTTACAATAGCCAAACACGACACGGGTTGAGACCGGCCCGAACAGCTTCTAACCGGTTTGGGGTCGATGATTATGGCACCGACATATCCCTAAGTAAAAGGGCGCGTTCAAAAATGAACGAGGGCCAACATCGATACAAACCTACACGATCCAACGGACGGACTGCCCCAAGTTTCCAAACTTGTGCCTTGCCTTCCAGTTGACCGTATTTCACTACGACTCAGGTTCTTTTCCACGATAGCAAATATAGCCAACCGTGATCCAGTAACTACCCATCAGGGTATTACGGAAACATCCTCAACTTATTACTTTTATTCAGCAGGCTAAGCAATTCTACATTATAATAGTAAGTAACAGGATAACAAGGTGGGTAATAATCAATAATCAAGGAACGATAATGCAGCAAGTAGGATTCAATCAACTCCTAACCTAATGCATCACAATATAAAGGACTCAAGTAATTTAATTATAAAAACTGGGAGACTTAGAATGCTCCGGGGCTTGCCTTGGGTGAAGACCGAGGCCTCGTGGGAGGGCCACTCGGGCAAGTTAGTGTCACTGGCGGGGTCGGCTTCCTCGGCTTGCTGGAGCTCCGGGATCTGCTGCTCGGCGTTTGTCTCTGGCTCCTGGTCGGGCTCCGGAGGGGTCGATCCTATTGCATGCGATGATTAATAAATAATTATAATGCGGGTGCAAGATGTGTGGTATGAAAAGAGCATTTCTTACAAACCAACAAAACCAAACTTGTTGAACCACTTTTGACATTGAGGTAAATACTTATTTAATTCATGAAACAAATCCATTTATTCACCTTTTTCTTATTTAATAATTCAAAAGAAACTTAGGTTTGAACTGCAAGTGCACTTTTCTTGACTCAGAAAAATCCACGAAAATTCCAGAAGGCAAATAACAGTTGCTGGACTCCACTGAACAAATTTCAGCCAAAATAAAATACAGAACTGCAGATACAAAAATAACAAAAAACTGCTCAAAAGGTACTTTGAACTAGCTCCTTATCCAAAAAGTGTCAAACAGCAGAGTTCATAATTTTCTGGCTTCTTTTACTCAAAAGCATTCTACTACAGAAAACTTGTGGCCAGAGCATAAACATACAAGCCTACACAAAATAAACAAATCTATCCCAAAATAAACCACTTGAACTACAACCCTACTGGAAAAGGGTGATAAACTCAACTTCATATTTTTCCCAGATTTTACTTCACATTTTATGCTTATCAAGAAAGTTCCATGAATAGAAACATTATATATTCTTACATGAATTTCGAAACAAAAACACAGAAAAGCACATTTGTAAAACAACTTCAGATTTTTTCACATAACAGATCATGCTTATATTTTTCTTAGCTTGGACATCATAAACAGAGACTATACAAATTTTTCATATTTTATTTCAGCATATAAAACACCTTAACATTTATTCTTAAGAAATCAGCCAAAAAGGACTTTAAACCATAACAGAAACTTTTTCCGCATAAACAGTGCATCATATATTTTTCACAGGTGTAAAACATGATAATAAACTTACACAAAATTTTCCAGGAATTAACTCAACCAGAAAACATATATAACCATTATCTTAGTAAGAGCATAAAAATGGAATAAATGAAAACAGTAAAATAACTTCTGCCAAAAAATTTTTATATTTTTCCATGGTAGATCTACTCATAAACAAACTAGCAAAACTGAAATTTTATATTTAACAGAGCTACAGATTAATTATAGCAAAATTAACAAACTTAGTTACTGTGCAGAAAACTAAAAAAAAGAAAAACTTTTTTCTAGCCCAAACGGGGCTTTCGGCTCAGTCCAACTCGACCCAACCTGGCTCGAGCGCACGGCGGTAGGTGTGTGTTCGCTCGAGGCCCGGCTCGAACGAGACAGTGCCCGAGGGTTCGCTCGAGGCCTAGCTCGAGCGAGAGATAAAAACAAACGTCTGTCCGAGGCATGGCTCGGAGGCTCGGGCGAGACGAAAAACAATCGCCCGTCCGAGGCCTGGCTCGAGGCTTCGGGCGAGACGGAAAACAAGCGCCCGTCGAGCGCCTGGCTCGGGGCTCTGGCGAGACGGAAAACAATCGCCCGTCCGAGGCCTGGCTCGAGCTCGGCGAACGGAAAACATCGCCCGTCCGAGGCTGGCTCGGAGGCCTCGGGCGAGACGGAACAATCGCCCGTCCGAGGCCTGGCTCGAGGCTCGGGCGAGACGGAAACAATCGCCCGTCCGAGGCCTGGCTCGGAGGCCGGGCGAGACGGAAAACAGGGGAGAGGTTTTGACCGTCGATTCCTCGCCGACGTGAGGTCGCCGGCGGGAAGCTAGGCTGTGACTCGCCTCGACGAGGCGCATCGAGTGGTGTAGGTGGTTTGGCTAGCGCACGGCCGGAGCATGCCGGCGGCGAGCGGCGGCGCACGTGATGGCGGCAACGCGCGGCTACGCCGTTTCCCGCGCGGCCGGAGAAATTGGGGGAGGCAAAAGCTCGAGTGAACCCTATAGCAGCTACGGGGTTGGTTTGGCTTGATTGGCTCCAGAGGAGCGCGACCTTGAGCATGGCCGCGGCGGCGCCCATGGCGCTCGGCCGGGGAGATAGAGTGAGATAGGGAGCGTTAGCGTGAGGTGGATAGGTGTTCTCACCTTGCCTTGACTCGGTGAAGCTCGACGGGAGATACGAGGCTCGGCGAAGGTTCGGGTGGTGTAGAACAATGGCGTGCACTCCCGGTCGTCGATGGCGGCCGAGAAATGGCACTTCTCGTTCTGGCAGTGGTGGGGCTCCGGCGGAGTGGAAGCGAGCACCGTGCGGTCTAGATGATGGCGGAGTGGTGGCCGAGTTAATCGGCCGGCGGTGCTCAGTGAGGGCTGGAACGTGGGGAGGCGCTCTCGCGGGGCGTGCAGTGGCCAAGGCGAGGTGAGCGCTCGGCCTTGCGTTCGCGGGCAGAGAGGGAGTGAGAGCGAGAGTGAGGGGCGCGAGTGAGGAGTGAAAGAGAGAGGAGTGCGGGCGCGCGGGGTTTTGGTCGTCGGAGCGGCGGACGGCCGGTCGTGGCGGGGGCCACGGCGTGGCGTGCGGCGCGCGCAGGCAGCAGGGCTCGGCAGGCGAGGCGAGCGCGACTGGCGAGCGGGGATCGTGGCGTGATCGAGCGAGCAAATCTTGCGGCGATAGGGCGAGCGGGATACGGTGCAGGCGAAGGCGGCCACGCGGCGCTTGCGGCCGGCGTACGGCACGGGCGTCAGGCGGGCGGCGGTGCGCGGCGCGCGCGGCGCGCGGGCGAGTGCGGGAGCGGGCCGGCGCACGCGAGCGGGCGAGCTGGGCCGGCGCGCGCGAGCGGCCGAAGGCCAGATGGGCCGAAAGGTGGGGCGCGGGAGAAATCGTTTTCCTTTTTCTTTTTCCAAATTCTTTTCAAACTTTGACCATTCAAAACAGTTTCAAAACTCCAAACTAGGTTTTGACCCAAATATGAAGTTGCTCAAAATTTTTCTCTACAACTTTCATATAAGACACTTTTTCTGAAAACCATTTTACAACCTCCACATAAATAAAGCCAGTTTTGCAACATAAACCATTTTTTTTTGCCTCATTTTTATCTGATAAACTATTTTGAACTAGGTCAAAAACTCCAACTCTATTTTATAAAACTCTTTGCCCAAGCAGAGATCCACTTAAATCATCGAGTCAATAGAAAATCCAAATCCAAATAAATAAACAAAAGACAAAAGCACTCTCATGCACATGAAATGATGCAATGCATTGCTTATGCTTCTTAGTAGCTAATTGCAATTCCTAATGCAGTGCTTGACACTAGGGTGTCACAGCCCTTCCCCCCTTAAAGAAATCTCGTCCCGAGATTTGAGTTACGTACCAATCTTTAAAAAGCGGGGTAGTTTACGCGTAAGTACTCCTCGGTTTCCCAAGTCGCATCATTGGGTCCGTGATTGCTCCAAAGAATCTTGTGAGTCTTCACTGTTCGGTGACGCGTCTCTCGGGTCTTGGTATCCAAAATCTCCTTGGGCTGCTCGTAGTACTCCAGATCCGATCTGATGGTGACGTCTGGAATCCGAACTTCTTCTTGTTCTGGAACTCGAAGACACTTCTTCAACTGTGATACGTGGAACACTGGGAAAACTGTGCTCATCTCTGGGGGTAACTGTACTTCGTATGCCACTTGTCCCTTCTTTGCTATGATCCGGTAAGGTCCCACATATCGAGGTGCTAGCTTCTTCTTATTCCAAAACGTTGGACTTTTCTCATGGGTGAGACCTTAAGGTATACATAGTCTCCTACTTGAAATTCCAAGGGTCTTCTTCGTGTGTCGGCATAACTCTTTTGTCTGGATTGTGCTACCTTAATGTGTTGCTGTACTGTTTGCACAATCTCTTCAGCATCCTTTACGTAATCTGACCCATAGAATCCTCGATCTCCTGATTCTACCCAATTTACTGGGGTTCTGCATCTTCGTCCGTATAATACTTCAAAGGTGCCATCTTTATACTTTCCTGATAACTGTTGTTATATGAGAACTCGGCAAGGGGTAACCATTTCTCCCATGATTCTCCTGAAGATAGAACACAAGCTCTTAGGATATCTTCCAAAATCTGATTTACTCTCTCCGTCTGTCCTGCAGTTTGGGGGTGATAGGCGGAACTTCTTACCAATTTAGTTCCTAGTTCCTTGTGCAACTGTTCCCAAAAACGGTGCTATGAACTGGGTCCTCTATCAGAGACAATCCTTTTTGGAACCCATGCAATCTCAAGATATTCTGAATATACAGGTCTGCATACTGATGAGGGCGGTGCGTAGTCTTAACTGGTATGAAGTGAGCCACTTTAGATAACCGATCTACGATAACCCAGATAGAATCATTTCCTTTTTGAGTAGTGGGAAGACCTGTGATGAAATCCATACTAACTTCTTCCCATTTCCACTCTGGGATCGATAACGGTTGCAACAATCCGGCAGGTCTCAAGTGTATAGCTTTTATCCTGCAGCAAGTATCACATCTGGCACATAGGCTGCGACTTCTTTCTTCATCTTTGACCACCAATACCTGGTTCTCAAATCCTGGTACATCTTACTGCTTCCTGGATGGATAGATAACTTTGAATTGTGAGCTTCATTCAGAATTCTTTCTTTCAGCTCGTGTCTTTAGGAACAACCAACCTCTGATTATACCATAGAATTCCCTGCTCATCTGTTCTGAAGTTCAAAGAACTACTGGTTTCCAACCTCTTCTTAATCTGACAGATCTCTTCATCGGTCTTTTGTCTCTCGATGATGTCACTTTCTAAGGTGCACTGAAGAGTGATATTGTTCAGCATAACGGGGTGCATAAGGTTAAATCCATCTTCCAACAGTGGTTGTAGGGAGTTGCAATGAGTCTTGCGACTCAAGGCATCGGCTACAACGTTTGCTTTTCCGGGGTGGTAATGCACTTCAAGGTTGTAATCCTTAATTAGCTCCAACCATCTTCTCTGCCTCATGTTCAACTCTGGCTGGGTGAAGATATATTTCAGACTTTTATGATCCGTGTACACATGACATAGATTTCCCATAAGATAATGTCTCCAAATCTTGAGTGCATGCACGACGGCTGCTAATTCCAAATCATGAGTGGGGTAATTCTCTTCGTGCGGTCTCAACTGGCGAGAAGCATAGGCGATAACTCTTCCATTTGCATGAGTACACATCCAGTCCAATCTTGGATGCGTCACAAAAACACATCAAAAGGTTCCTCCAAGTTTGGCTGAGCCAAACAGGTGCGGATGTCAACAACGTTCGCAGAGTGCGAAAAGCTGTTCACACTCTGGAGTCCATTCGAACTTCTTGTTTTCTGCGTTAAACGGGTCATAGGCTTGGCTATTCTTGAAAAATCCGGAATAAACCGACGGTAGTATCCTGCCAAACCCAAAAAGCTGCGAACCTCAAAAACACTCGTGGGTGCTTCCCAATCCATAACCTCTTGTACTTTAGAAGGGTCTACAGAGATTCCTTCCTCTGAAAGGACGTGACCAAGGAAAGGTACCTTCTTCAACCAAAACTCACACTTGCTGAACTTAGCATACAACTTATGCTCTCTAAGCCGGGTTAGAACGACTCGTAGATGCTCAGCATGATCCTTCTCATTTTCAGAATATACCAAGATGTCATCGATGAACACTACAACAAACTTATCCAACTCTGGCATGAAGACCGAATTCATCAGGTACATGAAATGTGCCGGTGCATTGGTCAATCCAAAGGACATAACTAGATACTCATAGAGTCCGTATCTGGTGGAGAAAGCTGTTTTCGGTATATCTTCTCTTCTGATCTTAATCTGATGGTATCCTGACCTCAGGTCGATCTTGGAGAATACTTTCGCCTTTGACAACTGATCAAACAAGACATCGATTCGGGTAAGGCGGGATATTTGTTCTTATAGTTACGCATTCAACGGTCTGTAATCACGCACATCCTTAAAGTTTTATCCTTCTTTTTCACAAAGATAGCGGGACATCCCCAAGGTGACGAACTAGGGCGTATCAAACCCTTATCCAAAAGCTCTTGCAACTGAACCTTAAGCTCTGCTAACTCTTTAGCGTGCATTTCTATACGGTCTCCGGGATATGGGTGCTGTTCCAGGGATTAACTCTATAGCAAACTCCACATCCCTATCTGGCGGTAGTCCAGGCAACTCATCGGGGAAAAACATCCGGAAACTCACATACTACGGATCTCGGCTATCTGCTTTGCCGTGATATTGAACAACACTCCGATCTCATGGGGGTTTCGGGGTAACTTGAACCGAAAAGAAAAGTAGACCCACTACGAGGGCTAACCATAGAAACTACTCGTTCTGCGACATCAAGATTGACTTTCCAGAGTTTCATCCAACCCATACCCAAGATTACATCCAAACCTAGACCAGGAGGAATGACGATGGGATCCACTATGGCCTTCTTATCCCCGAAGGTCATTTCCACTCCTTTAGCCATTTTTCGCGCGGAGAGAACAGCTCCGGCGGAACTTATCTGATATCCCCGGTCTAACTCTATCAACTCAAGGTTACTTCTCAAAACAAAGTTCTCACTTATGAAAGAATGCGATGCTCCAGAATCAAACAACACAACTGCGGGCATTGATTAACAAGAAACGTACCAGCGGTGACAGGCTCTTCTTCTGGCACTTCTTCCACGATGGTGGTGTGATGCACATGACCCGTACGAGGTGGGGGCTGAGTGTACTGCTTCTTTGGGCGAGGGCACTGACGTGACAGGTGTCCAGTCTGACCACAGTTATAGCATGGACCAATCACGTACGGTGTCTTGGGACCTCCTGCACTTCCTGCTTTGTTCTTATTCTGCATCATGGGAGCAGTGTAGGGCTTCTGATAACTAGGACGGGAACGGTTGGTGGTGATCTTCCTCTGCGGGGGTCGGTATCTTGCTCCTGTAACAGGCGGGCGATACAGGGTACGTGCTCCGAAAGGGGTTCTCTGTTGAGACGAACCTCCTTCGTTCGCACGACGGCGCGTCTCTGTCGCTAGCCGGCTGTCATTGGCCTCTTGATTTAGGCAGTCGCTGACGAAGTCACTGAAGGTGGTGCGGTGACTGTTGCCCATCTTGGAAAGCATGGCGGCACTCATGCCACGTTTGAAGCTTGCGATCTTCTTGGCCTCAGTATCAACAAAGTCTGGGGCGTAGCGAGCTAGGTTGTTGAAACTGTGGAGGTACTCGGACATAGACCTAGTCCCCTGGGATAACCTCATAAACTCTGCAACCTTCATTTCCATCAGACCACTAGGGATGTAGTGGTTGCGCATAGCGGTGGAGAAATGATCCCAAGTGACACGTGCATTTACTGGCAAGGATGCATGGTACTGGGCCCACCACAGACCTGCGGGTCCTTCCAACATGTGGGCGGCGTACTCCGCCTTGAGCTCTTCTGTCAGACGAAGCAAACGGAACTTCTGGGTGATGGAGTTGAGCCACTCATCAGCCTCAAGCGGTTCGGTGGCTTCCTTGAACACAAGAGGACGAGTGTCCAAGAAGTCACGGTAGGAGCTGTACTGGTTGGGCTCCGGACCTTGACGTTGATGATGCTGCTGTGCAGTGTTGTTAGCGATATTGCGGAGGGTGGCCTCCATGTGCCTCTGCATTTCCTCCATATTCCTTTGGCTGCCCAAGAACTGGCCAAAGAACGCTTCCGGCGTCATCGGCGGCGGTGGGGGAGGTGGCAAGTTCTCCTCCTGTCCTGCCCCCTGCCCACGCTGGCTGCGAGTGTGTGCCGGCATCTGCATATCCCATTAATAAGCAATCATTAGGTGATGTTACATCGATCATGAATAAATATTGCGCTGTACATAATTCAAAAATTTAGCACACGACCAAGTATAATTACTCATTTCCATACTACATCACAAAACAATCGCTCGAAATTAGACATGCAAACGACAGATTTCCATAAAAGATGCCGGATCGAAGTCCGGACTTTGTCCAAAAGCTTACATGCCATCAACCATTTAAACATAAAACTAGCACATGTGTAGGGTGTTACATCACTTAGTGAGCAAGCTCAAGCTATACAAAAGAAAACGATCTCTAACAGCTAACGCTCAGGGGTCTCCAGCGGCGGGTGCAGCGTCCTCTGGTGGGGCGTCGGGACCAAGGACCTCTCCGTCCTGGGGATCCTGGGCCTCAGCTGCTGGGGCAGCGGCCTCCTGCGCGGCATGGTGAATCTGATGCACTGCCTCGTGGAGCTGGTCGATGTAGGCCTGTTGTCCGTGGATCTGCTGTATCCATAGGTGGGCTCCCTCTCTGAGCTGGTCGAGCGCGGTGCGGGCCTCATCCCTCTGAAGAGCGGTAGTCAGGTACATCTGCTCTGCAACTGTCCTGGCAGTGGACTGTGCTGCTGCTGTGGTGCGGGCATCGTCACGCTCCAGAGTGAGCTGCTGAATCCTCTCCTGCAGACGAGCAACCTCAGCGTCGAAGTCCTCCTGAAGCTTCCTCTTGCTCTGGTAGGTGGCGGTGAGGGTGAAGGACACGCTCTCAAGAGTGCGCTCCAAACTCTCACATACACCTAGCAAAGCTCCAGTGGCGCTCATCGCAGGTGTCTCACAGTAGAACCTCTCCTCTGGGCTCCCGGTCAAGACTGACTCCGAAGTCTGCTTCCAGCGCAATGGGAAAAGTGATCCACGGGGAAACACTCCTGCCATCGCACTTGCCAGGTCGGCGGGGAAGCGGGCGATGATATCCTTCAACACTAGGTATGCTGCCCTGTTGGCTCCATCCTTGGCACAGGTGCCTCTGGTGATCTCTGTCCACCCTGTCCAGTGAGGCTTGGCGGGCAAAGCCTTGACTTTGATCTCCACCATGACCAAGGAATCCTGCCCGTAGATCTCCTTCTGCCACGAGTACCTGGGCTCCTGTCCTTCCTCATAGCCCACGGCCTGCAGAATCCTCCAAAGGATAGTCGGCAAGCCGAAGTAGGACAAGAACGTCTTCCGGGTCAGCTTGGTGGCCAAGCGGTGACGCGGAACTCCTCTGCCTCCGGTGGCCTTGCGAGCGGTCAACTTAGTCCGGGCCATCTGTAGAAACAAAAGGGGTTTCAAACTCTCGTGAGACGGATATTAAGTTGGCAAATTTTATAAAAAGGAGACAACTTTTAATTTAAGGGAAGGTAATGTAAATGCAAGAATTTAAACATGATGCATGATCGTACCTACGTTCTCACTCACTAATATGACTCGTAAGTCCTAACGTTCTAGTCGGTGGCAAGAACGATCTCTCATGCGTTATCTACACGTTCTACTCGTTCGCATAGTTAGTGTACCTGCAGAAGATTCATTTCAGCCCAAAGCAATTCCCCATGATAAAACAATTGAGTATTGGCCAATATGCGCAAAATACATAGAAGCCAACACTAAACACCATGCACCAACATAGAAAACACCCTTGAAAACATTGATACCCTCGTATGTGTCCGCGTGGAGCTCGCACATACTTGGTATAAGAACTCTCACCTAGACCGACGGTTGGACGGTCATGCTCTCATATCTCACAAAATCATTTGATGCATGTTTTCGCGATCGACGCATTCTCTTTTTCCCGAGAATGGACCAGCAAATAAAGATCCAGCATGAAGCAAAACCCTGAACCCTGTTAGCAGTTAAGCCACCTGAATCCTAGTATAGGGCTTAAGGACGAGACTGAGCACACTTAGTAATTAAAAATAGTTTTGAAAGTAGTTTTGAAATACCCATTTTAGTTCGAAAATAGCTCTTTACGGAGGTAATCACTTGAACCATGCTCTGATACCAAGCTGTGGTGGAACCGCCCTGATTATAAGAGCTCAAGTATTATCTTAGCCAAATCCGTCTGACTTTGACTCATACTTGAACCCATATAACCCCGGTAGTCCGGAAATCTCGAAGGATTTCTAACACCATACATCATACAGGATTGCATCGTTCAAGGATTACATTCGTAAAGATACATCATAGCGAAAACGAAACCGAATTTAAAATATCAGAGTGCGAATTTAAAACGGAGTTATTACAATACTGAATTTTAAAAGTGCGGAAGCTGAAATAGTTTAAGGCACGACCACCACACACGTGGTCCAAATAAACACTGTTTGATAAATCCAACTCACACAACTCACTCTTCCCTTTTTAGATAATGTGCCACTCGAAGTCTCAGACCAGCAAAAGAAAAAGGGAAGCTTCTGGACGACCCTGCCTTGGGCCTACTCCTCATCACCTTCCACTGGGTAGAGGCAGTGCTTACAATAGCCAAAGTAGACCTGGCCATCTGCAACAACGGGATAAACCCTGAGTACGGGAAGGTACTCAGCTAGACTTACCCGTCCAACTGAAAATAAAGACTCCAAGGGTATGCAAGGCTTTTGAGGTGGAGCTGGGATCTTTTAGTTGCGAAAAACTCAATTTCAGATGAGAGGTAATTGATGATAATGATGAGTTGCCATTTTTAGACCTATTCCTTAATTCTAGGTTTTTCACCTGTACTAGAGCACTCACTTGAATCTACCAATCAATATTATAACCATATCCAGTTGACTTATCCATATTTTAGTTGAACCTTAAATCATCACATGGAGTTGTATCGTGGTGAAGCTCGCCATAGTTTCCCACTAACCGGGGGAGACGGCGGCTCGAATCGAATTCCAAACCAGCTGGTGAAAGACCTTTAATACCAGCCCACACTTTCCCCGTCGGGTCCATGCATTGGGCAACCGCTCGATGCTTGTTCGTGGTGGTAATCGTCGCGGCTCACAGCACGGACCGCCCAATTGGAACCTGGCGATGGCCTCACGTGGCAGATCGTAATTTCCATACTAGAGGGCACGACACGGGTTGAGACCGGCCCGAACGGCTTCTAACCGGCTTTGGGGTCGATGATTACGGCACCGACATATCCCTAAGTAAAAGGGCGTGTTCAAAAATGAACGAGGGCCAACATCGATACAAACCTACATGATCCAACGGACGAACTGCCCCAAGTTTCCAAACTTGTGCCTTGCCTTCCAGTTGACCGTATTTCACTACGACTCAGGTTCTTTTCCACGATAGCAAATATAGCCAACCGTGATCCGGTAACTACCCATCAGGGTATTACGGAAACATCCTCAACTTATTACTTTTATTCAGCACGCTAAGCAATTCTACATTATAATAGTAAGTAACAGGATAACAAGGTGGGTAATAATCAATAATCAAGAAACGATAATACAGCAAGTAGGATTCAATCAACTCCTAACCTAATGCATCACAATATAAAAGGACTCAAGTAATTTAATTATAAAAACTGGGAGACTTAGAATGCTCCGGGGCTTGCCTTGGGTGAAGACCGAGGCCTCGTGGGAGGAGCACTCGGGCAAGTTAGTGTCGCTGGCGGGGTCGGCTTCCTCGGCTTGCTGGAGCTCCGGGATCTGCTGCTCGGCGTTTGTCTCTGGCTCCTGGTCGGGCTCCGGAGGGGTCGATCCTATTGCATGCGACGATTAATAAATAATTACAATGCGGGTGCAAGATGTGTGGTATGAAAAGAGCATTTCTTGCAAACCAATAAAACCAACTTGTTGAACCACTTTTGACATTGAGGTAAATACTTATTTAATTCATGAAACAAAATCCATTTATTCACCTTTTTCTTATTTAATAATTCAAAAGAAACTTAGGTTTGAACTGCAAGTGCACTTTTCTGGACTCAGAAAAATCCACGAAAATTCCAGAAGGCAAACACAGTTGCTGGACTCCACTGAACAAATTTCAGCCAAAAATAAAATACAGAACTGTAGATACAAAATAACAAATAAACAGCTCAAAAGGTACTTTGAACTAGCTCCTTATCCAAAAAGTGTCAAACAGCAAAGTTCATAATTTTCCTGGCTTCTTTTACTCAAAAGCATTCTACTGCAAAAAACTTGTGGCCAGAGCATAAACATACAAGCCTACACAAAATAAACAAATCTATCCCAAAATAAACCACTTGAACTACAACCCTACTGGAAAAGGGTGATAAACTCAACTTCATATTTTTCCCAGATTCTACTTCACATTTTATGCTTATCAAGAAAGTTCCATGAACAGAAACATTATATTATTTCTTACATGAATTTCCAAACAAAAACACAGAAAAGCACATTTGTAAAACAACTTCAGATTTCTTCACATAACAGATCATGCTTATATTTTTCTTAGCTTGGACATCATAAACAGAGACTATACAAAATTTTCCCATATTTTATTTCAGCATATAAAACACCTTAACATTTATTCTTAAGAAATCAGCCAAAAAGGACTTTAAACCATAACAGAAACTTTTTCCACATAAACAGTGCATCATATATTTTTCACAGGTGTAAAACATGATAATAAACTTACAAAAAAATTTCCAGGACTTAACTCAACCAGAAAACATATATAACCATTTATCTTAGCAAGAGCATATAAACTGGAATAAATGAAAACAGTAAAATAAACTTCTGCCAAAAAATACTTTTATATTTTTCCATGGTAGATCTACTCATAAACAAACTAGCAAAACTGAAATTTCATATTTAACAGAGCTACAGATTAATTATAGCAAAATTAACAAACTTAGTTACTGTGCAGAAAACTAAAAAAAAGAAAAACTTTATTTCTAGCCCAAACGGGGCTTTCGGCTCAGTCCAACTCGACCCAACCTCGCTCGAGCGCACGGCGGTAGGTGCGTGTTCGCTCGAGGCCCGGCTCGAACGAGACAGTGCCCGAGGGTTCGCTCGAGGCCTAGCTCGAGCGAGATGATAAAAACAAACGTCTGTCCGAGGCATGGCTCGGAGGCTCGGGCGAGACGAAAAACAATCGCCCGTCCGAGGCCTGGCTCGAGGCTTCGGGCGAGACGGAAAACAAGCGCCCGTCCGAGGCCTGGCTCGGAGGCTCGGGCGAGACGGAAAACAATCGCCCGTCCGAGGCCTGGCTCGGAGGCTCGGGCGAGACAGAAAACAATCGCCCGTCCGAGGTCTGGCTCGAGGTTTCGGGCGAGACGGAAAACAAGCGTCCGTCCGAGGCCTGGCTCGGAGGCTCGGGCGAGACGGAAAACAGGGGAGAGGTTTGACAGTCGATTCCTCGCCGAGGGTGAGGTCGCCGGCGGGGAAGCTAGGCTTGCGGACTCGCCTCGACGAGGCGCATCGAGTGGTGTAGGTGGTTTGGCTAGCGCACGGCCGGAGCATGCCGGTGGCGAGCGGCGGCGCACGGTGATGGCGGCAACGCGCGGCTACGCCGTTTCCGGCGGCGGCCGGAGAAATTGGGGGAGGCAAAAGCTCGAGTGAACCCTAAGGAGCATAGCTACGGGGTTGGTTTGGCTTGATTGGCTCCAGAGGAGCGCGACCTTGAGCATGGCCGCGGCGGCGCCCATGGCGCTCGGCCGGGGAGATAGAGTGAGATAGGGAGCGGTAGCGTTGAGGTGGATAGGTGTTCTCACCTTGCCTTGACTCGGTGAAGCTCGACGGGAGATACGAGGCTCGGCGAAGGTTCGGGTGGTGTAGAACAATGGCGTGCACTCTCGGTCGTCGATGGCGGCCGAGAAATGGCACTTCTCGTTCTGGCAGTGGTGGGGCTCCGGCGGAGTGGAAGCGGGAGCACCGTGCGGTCTAGATGATGGCGGAGTGGTGGCCGGAGTTAATCGGCCGGCGGTGGCTCAGTGAGGGCTGGAACGTGGGGAGGCGCTCTCGCGGTGGCGTGCAGTGGCCAAGGCGAGGTGAGCGCTCGGCCTTGCGTTCGCGGGCAGGAGAGGGAGTGAGAGCGAGAGTGAGGGGGCGCGAGTGAGGAGTGAAAGAGAGAGGAGTGCGGGCGCGCGGGGTTTTGGTCGTCGGAGCGGCGGACGGCCGGTCGTGGCGGGGGCCACGGTGTGGCGTGTGGCGCGCGCGGGCAGCAGGGCTCGGCAGGCGAGGCGAGCGGCGACTGGCGAGCGGGGATCGTGGCGTGATCGAGCGAGCAACGATCATGCGGCGATAGGGCGAGCGGGATACGGTGCAGGCGAAGGCGGCCACGCGGCGCTTGCGGCCGGCGTACGACACGGGCGTCAGGCGGGCGGCGGTGCGCGGCGCGCGCGGCGCGCGGGCGAGTGCGGGAGCGGGCCGGCGCACGCGAGCGGGCGAGCTGGGCCGGCGCGCGCGAGCTGGGCCGAAAGGCCAGATGGGCCGAAAGGTGGGGCGCGGGAGAAATCGTTTTCCTTTTTCTTTTTCCAAATTCTTTTCAAACTTTGACCATTCAAAACAGTTTCAAAAACTCCAAACTAGGTTTTGACCCAAATATGAAAGTTGCTCAAAATAATTTTCTCTACAACTTTCACATAAGATACTTTTTCTGAAAACCATTTTTACAACCTCCACATAAATAAAGCCAGTTTTGCAACATAAACCATTTTCTTTGCCTCATTTTTATCTGATAAACTATTTTGAACTAGGTCAAAAAATCCAACTCTATTTTATAAAACTCTTTGCCCAAGCAGAGATCCACTTAAATCATTGAGTCAAATGGAAATCCAAATCCAAATAAATAAACAAAAGACAAAAGCACTCTCATGCACATGAAATGATGCAATGCATTGCTTATGCTTCTTAGTAGCTAATTGCAATTCCTAATGCATTGCTTAACACTAGGGTGTCACATCCAACACCTTAAAGGGACTATCAATGTCATTTTCGGGGGAGTAACTACTAGTGATAACAAGAGACTCCAGAAGCTTTCCCTGAGAGAGATTATGTCTATAGAACCAGGAACACCTAGATACCTCGACTGATCTGAGCACCCGATCAACTTCTCCCGAGCAGACCAATGGACCAGCGTCTCCAATGCAGGGCACTACCCGCTGGTCCTGGATCCTACGGTCGCCGGGTTTACTTTGGGAAGAGTACTCATCGATGGAGGGGCAGGACTTAATGTCATCTTTGCAAGCACCCTACGCAAGATGAATCTGGATCTCGCAACACAGTTCACACCATCAAGTACCCCCTTCTATGGCATAGTACGCGGAAAGGCGGCTGTACCACTCGGAAGGATCATACTACCCGTCACTTTTGGAACTCAGTTCAATTACCGGACTAAGTACATCAGTTTTGAGGTAGCCGACTTTGAATCTTCGTACCATGCCATATTTGGACGACCAGCTATCGGCAAATTTATGGCAGTGCCTCATTACCCGTACCTTCTGTTAAAGATGCCGGGTCCTAAGGGAATCCTAACCTTCTGGGGTGACTTGAAGCGATCATTTGATTGTGACACAGAGGCTGTTCAAATTGCTGAAAAAGCTCAACTCACTCTGGAAATACGAGAACTCGCTCAGATGGTACATAATACCAAGCCTGGAGATTCAGAAATCCCAACCAAGAAGGCGGGTACTATCCAACCATCAGCAGAAGTCTCTACAAAAACCATTGACCTGGAAACCGGTGATCCCTCCAAGACAGCGGTTATCAGTGCGCACCTATCTGAAGAATAGGAACTCGCGCTCACCAAGTTCCTTAGAGCAAACAAAGATATATTTGCTTGGAAACTGGTTGATATGCCAGGAGTCCCAAGGAATTTGGCTGAGCACAAATTGGAATTAAAAGAAGGCTCTAGACCTATCAAGCAAAGACTACGACGGTTCTCACCAGAAAAGAAAGAGGCAATCAAGAAGGAAATAGCCAAACTACTCACAGCCGGATTCATCAGAGAAATCCATCACCCCAAGTGGTTAGCCAACCCAGTGCTAGTCAAGAAGAAGAATTCTGCCGATTGGCGCATGTGTGTCAACTACACAGACCTCAACAAACACTGTCCAAAGGATCCTTTCGGATTACCGAGGATAGATCAAATAGTTGATGCCACCGCAGGCTCTGCTCTATTATCCTTTCTGGACTGCTACTCCGGGTACCACCAGATTGCTCTCAAAGAAGAAGATCAACCCAAGACATCGTTTATAACTCCCTTTGGCGCCAACTGTTATAAAACCATGTCCTTTGGGCTAAAGAATGCAGGGGCCACTTATCAACGAGCTATCCAAGATTGCTTGGGTGACCAAATTGGCCGCAACGCAGAAGCTTATGCGGATACATGGGTGTATGCCGAGTCTCTGTGTGATGAGTGATTGTCAACGGAGATGATGCGCATGTTCTTTGGCTTGTGTTGTGCAGGTGTCGAGCACGGAGACAGTGATCGATGGCGGGTGAAGGTCAAGTTGCGACGTGCCGTGCCGACGAACCGGGCGCGATGAAGGATGGGCGTGCCGTGCGGCGGACGTGCCATGCCGATGTATCGGACGGTGAAGGGCGGACGTGGACTTGGACTGATGGACTGGAGGCCGGAGGATCAGCTGTGGTGGCTGGCAGCCTGCGACAGCGACAAGCGGAGAAGTGCGATCAGGTCGGTGGAAGGGGTGCACAGGCGGTGCATCCCCTCTACGACGCCGGTTTGTTGGTAGAGCCCGGGAAAAACCAACGGTGGACGGTTTCCAGGTTTGGGCCTCAAAACCTGGGTGCTGGGTTTCCAGGTTGAGCCACAAAACCTGGGCGCGACGGTTTCCAGGTTGAGCCTCAAAACCTGGGCGTGGGCCGGTTTCCGAGTTTGGGCCTCAAAACTCGGGCGCGGACGGTTTCCGAGTTTGGCCACAAAACTCGGGCTGGAGGCTGGTTTCCCGGTTTGGGCCTCAAAACCGGGGGCTGATGGAAAAGGCTGGTTTCCCGGTTTGGGCCGCAAAACCGGGGGTGCAGAGTGGTGGCGGCACGTGGCGACGATCTGAAGGTTGCGTGGAGGCGACGCGGAAGACCGTGCGGGCGTGGCCGTCGGATCTACCTACCACCAGCGGGTGGACTAGAATAGCCTTAGGGTTAGGCTGGTCCGCTCTGTAATTAGAGTAGAGAGGGGTAGAGTAGGAAATAGACTTAGGCTAGGTTAGTATAAGTAGTCTAGGGGAGACACCCTCCTCCTTATCTCAATCTCAGTTAGAGCTTTCATTTCCTAGGGTTTCCACTCTCCCACACCCCTGCTTTAGCTAGTTGAGATCCGCAGAGAGACTCCACTCTGTGTACCGTTGATTCGAGGAAGTGAGGCCGTATCCTCACCTTGGATCCCATCTCTTGGTGTCAATTCGCGTTTTGATTTCATGTTCATCATGTTCTTCGCGGATTGCTTTGTGCCTTGAGTTTTCCCGTCGCTTGATCTTCGTGCTCGGTTCATCTTTCACGATTCCGTTTGAACTGAGTTGCTCTAGATCGTGAGGCACTTCTTTCCACCGAAAGAAATCATCTCTAACCTCACGGTCTAGGAGATCGATCAAGTTTTAGTTTCGGGTCTCTTTTTCTTCTTTCCCCCGAATTCCTTCGATTCACCGATTTGAAGTTAGGTTCGAGCCATGATCTCTTAGAGATAGCTCACTAACCTCCTTGTGACTCCTCAGATCGAATCCCAAGCCTAGAGCACTTGATTCGGAGGAGATCGGGTTGAATCGCCGGAGTTTCAGTGCAGTCGCGGGGTGACCGGACGCTCTGTCGGGCTGACCGGACGCATGCTTTCAGAGTCCGGTCGTTGAGCACGGCGCCAAGCTTTTCTGCGTACTGACCGGACGCTCTCGACCGGACGCTCTGTTTGCATTTCGACCGGACGCTACGCTTGCACTGTTCCCGTGTCATTGTCTCATCTGACCGGACGCTCAGTGAACGACCGGACGCTTGAGCTCCGTGCGTCCGGTCGCGAACAGAGAGCTCCCAGAGCTGTTTTCTGACGACCGGACGCGTCCGGTCCCTGCTGACCGGACGCAGGCCAGAGTCCGGTCGCTGCAGTTTCGCGCGTCTTCGTTCGCAGTTCGTTCGTTCTTGATTGGATTTGAGTTCCGTCTTTTGGGTTGGCTTTCTAGGGTTGTCTAGTGTCCCGCTGTGCTTCTAGGAAGCATCCACCCTACATCTAGGGTCGTGGACATTAGCAAGCTCTAGGTTTCGCCTTTGGGGTTGATCTTGGGACAGTGGCATCTAGTTTCCGAAAGGAAATTTTTGAAGCTCCCATTCACCCCCCCTCTGGTCGCTTTCGGGTAGCTTCTCGGTCCTTCAATTGGTATCGGAGCTGGTTAAGGATCTTCCACCTTAGCCGGTTCCAGATCCACCGAAGGCGACATGGATCGCGGCGTGGGCAAACCGCCGTTTTTCGATGGGACGAACTATGCGTATTGGAAGATACGCATGTCGGCCTATCTCCAGAGCATGGGCTCTTCTGTTTGGGAGATTTGCAACAACGCCAACTACGTTGTCCTGGCTGCTCGTGTCTCTCAGCTTCAGATCGATGAGCACGAAGCCAATAGCCGGGCGCGTAACGCTTTGTTCTCCTGTTTGAGCGTGGGTGAGTTTGATCGCGTTTCTCACCTCTCTACGGCTCGGGAGATCTGGGACACCCTCATGCGTTTTCATGAGGGCACCTCTCAAGTCAAAACCCGACTCTACGAGTCGTTCAAGAGAGAGTATGAGAACTTCCGACATCAGCCTGGCGAGAGCATAGAAAGTTTATTCGCTCGCTTTCAGGTGATTGTCAACAGGATGAGGGCTAACCGAGAGCAGTTGCCATTTGACGATCATGAGCGTGCTTTGAAGCTTTTGCACACTCTTGACCGTTCGGTGTGGGATTCTAAAGTTCAGGCGATCATCGAATCCCCGAACTATGAGACCCTCACCTGCGACGAGCTCTTCAGTAAGCTCAAGTCCAGTGAGATTGATGCTATGGCGAGGGCTTCTTTTGAAAATCCTTCTCGCCCGTCCATGGCTTTGGTTTCCGGCTCTTCCTCTAACCCCTCAGCTGGCTTTGCTCTTTCTTGTCTCTTTTCTGTTACAGAGGACCAGCTGGAGACGTTGGGTGACGACGAGTTGGCTTTGCTTGCCAACCGGTTCTCGCGGTTCCACAATAACCGCATGAACCGTCGTCGCGGAGGAGGACGCTCGGGCTGCTACGAGTGCGGCGACCCCGACCACTTCATCGCCGACTGCCCCAAGAAGAAGAACAAGCACTCGGGCAAGGGCGATCATGGGCGCAGGCGCGACTCCAAGTACAAGGAGAAGTACGTTCCCCCAAAGCACAAGAAGCGGGGCGGCTTCGACAAGGAGTACATCAAGAAGAAGTACTTGGAGAAGGCCCAGGCTGAGCAGCGCGCGTTCTTCGCCACGCTCAGCGACGTCGACGGCTCGGATGACGACTCCGCCAGCTCGAGCGATGACGAGTCCGAGAAGAAGAAGAGGATCGAGGACAAGCTGAACGGCCTCTGCTTCTTCGCCGACGACGACGGCCTCTGCACCATGGCGCTCGGAGATGAGGTCGGAGGCGAGCTGGAGCACACGCCTCGGAACGACGACGACGACGACACCTCCCAGGTATCTCTCACCTACGACGAGCTTTCCTCCGAGGTTGAGAAGTTGACTGCTGCCCTCCTTAGCCAAGATAAGTTGCTTAGGCGTGCTGCTAGAGAGCGCAAGGAGTTTAGGCAAAAGTGGGAGGACACGGTGAAGGAGCTTGAGTTCGCTCGATCCACCGTGGTTGTGTCGGAGGAGTTGGAGTGCGAGAATTGCGCCGCGCACATGACGGATCTTCTCACTCTGAGGAGTAAGTATGCTGCGCTGGTAGATGAGGTGGATGAGCTCCGAGCTAGACCGCAGCTGTTGGGTGCGTGCAAGACTTGTCCTGTCTTGCAATCCGAGTTGGCAGAGAAGAATGCCAAGCTTGAGTCTTTTGAGAAGGCCGGCTCGGATAGCACTTGTGTCAAGAGATGTGCTTTGTGTGAGGGCCTGGAGCAGGAGATGGCAAATGTGAGGCATGACAAGGTGCGTACCGAGGAGGAAAACACATACCTTCGGACCGTCTTGTCATGGGTGTCTTGTGGTGAGCCTCAGCTCGGGATGATGATCTCCCAATTCAAGCGAGCTGCTGGGGCTCCTGGTGTAGGTCTTGGCCAGAGTATTGATCTTTCAGCTTTTGGTAAGATTGGAGAGTCTAGTGGTCTGAACCCCTGTGAGAAGCCCAACTCCACCACTACTCCCAAACTAACCAAGCTTCCACCCAAAGAGCCTGCCAAGCCTGTCACCAAGGATGGAGTTGTAGTTGAACCCCCCAAGGCTCCACCCAAGAATCCACAATGGCAACCCAAGCCCAATCACCTAAAGAACAAGCTTGACACAATGCCACCCATCCGAGAGGAGTTGCCACAGAAGGGCAAGGGCAAGGTGAACCATACCCACATCCCTGCAAACCAACAACCCCCTTTGCGCGCGGTGAGGTTTCAGTGTGACTTTTGTGGGCGGGATGGTCACCTGAGTGAGTTCTGCTTTAGGCGCAGGAGAGAGGCGCGCCGAGCTAGGGAGATGCAGAACCCGGACATGTTTCACCCAGCTCGTGGTGGACATGCTCCGAAGCCTCAGGGGAGAGCTGCTAGGTCTGGAGGGAAGCATACCCAGCCTAGGCAGCAGGAGAGAGCCCCTAGGAGGGAGACTAGGCCTAGAGGTCCAGCACCTCAGTTTGTTAGGCCTAGGCAGGAGAGAGCTCCGAGGAGAGACGCTAGAGCAGTTGAGCCCCAGGCTCCTAGGCGTAAACCTCGTAGAGAGCGTGCCCGACGGGGTCCTGCTTTTGCAGGTAACGGACCCCGTGGCGGAGGCTTTGTTGAGCGCTTTCCCCCCACCGCAGTTTGAGTACCGCGGTGAGCGCTTCTTCCCCAGTGGACCACGTTTTCCTCAGCGTGGTGATCGCTTCCCTCGTAGACATGCTAGGAATGGTTTTTTCACTAACCCTTCTTTTGAGGCAGCCGGCCCAACACTGGTTTTCCCCTTATTTCACTAACCCCAGTGTTGGACCGTATGCTCACCCTATGTCTTTCTTTTGATGTAGGTAAGACGGTTGGAGGACGTTTGGTTGGTGGATTCCGGTTGTTCGAGGCACATGACCGGAAACACCAAGTGGTTCTCCAGCCTTAGCCCAGTCGCCGGAAAGGAGTACATAACCTTCGGCGACAATAGTAAAGGTAAGGTGTTGTCTCGCGGATCGGTGCGGGTTAATGAGCACTTTGTGTTGCGCGATGTTGCTCTTGTTTCTAACCTGCATTTTAACCTTCTTTCTGTTTCGCAACTTTTTGATGATGACTATGAGATTCGTTTTAAACCGAACCTTAGTCGCATCTTAGATCCTCAGGGCGATCTTGTATGTCTGATTTCGCCCTTTGGGAAAGTCTTTTGTGCGAATTTCTCGGAATCGTTTGGTTCTTCTCGCTGTCTTTTGGCTAGTCCTTCTTCTTCCGATCTTTGGAAGTGGCATAGGAGGCTCGGTCACTTAAGCTTCGACTTGCTTGCAAGACTTAGCTCACTTGGCCTAATCCGAGGATTGCCCAAGCTTTCGATGGAGAAGGATCTAGTTTGCCATTCTTGCAGACATGGGAAGATGGTTGCTGCTCCCCACCATCCGGTGACTAAGGTCATGACCTCGCACCCCGGAGAGCTTTTACACATGGACCTTGTTGGTCCGGCTCGGGTAAGCTCAGTTGGTGGGAAGTGGTATGTGCTTGTTATTGTTGACGACTTTTCGAGGTATTCGTGGGTCTTCTTTTTAGCTGAGAAGACCGAGACTTTCTCATTTGCTCGCAATCTGATTTTGCGTCTTCAGAACGAGTTCCCTTTGAACTCGATGCGAGCTATTCGGAGTGATAATGGTTCCGAGTTTAAAAATTCGGATTTTGAGAAGTTTTGTAACCGCCTTGGTTTGGAGCATCAGTTTTCTTCCCCCTATACACCACCTCAAAATGGTGTTGTAGAAAGGAAGAATCGGACCCTTGTTGAGATGGCCAGGACGATGCTTGATGAGCATAGGACTCCTAGGCGTTTTTGGGCCGAAGCTATGAACACTGCATGCTACATTTCGAATCGCATTTTTCTGAGAGCGTTTTTGAAGAAGACCTCTTATGAGTTGCGTTTTGGTCGCCAGCCCAAGGTGAGTTATTTTAGAGTCTTTGGTTGCCACTGTTTTATATTGAAGAAAGGCAACCTGGACAAGTTTGAGTCTCGTTCTTCTGACGGTGTGTTTTTGGGTTATGGCACTCACACTCGAGCTTATCGTGTACTTAACCTTGACACTAACCGAGTCATGGAGACATCAGATGTCACCTTCGACGAGACTCTTGTTTGTCCCTCTTCTCGTTTTGAGCGTGCAGGTGATCATGAGGTTGGAGAGCCTCTTTTTGATGATGAGGACGAGGGTGCTGAAGATATAGATGATCCAGCACCCCCTCCACCTGCCGTGCCGCAAAGGGCGGCCTCGACGACGACTCACGGCCCCGACACTTCTTCTTCCTGGGGGCCGTGGGATCCTCCACCTCGCGCGGTACCTTTTGTACCCGGGGTGGAACCAGCTGCTGTTGAGGGGGAGGTCACTTCTTCCCGGGAGGCGCCACGACATATCCAGCGCCAGCACCCCCCTGAACAGATGATCGGCGACATCGACGAGCGAGTTACTCGCTCCAGGTCACAGCACATCTCGCACTTTGCTCATTCTGCTTTTGTTGCGTCTTTTGAACCCCGAGATGTTGGACACGCATTGACGGATCCGGATTGGGTCAATGCCATGCATGAGGAGCTAGAGAACTTTGAGCGAAATCGGGTTTGGGTTCTAGTGCCACCACCTCCTGACTGTAAACCTATTGGGACAAAATGGGTATTTAAAAACAAGCAAGGAGAGGAGGGCCACATTGTGAGAAACAAGGCCCGGCTTGTAGCGAAGGGTTATAGTCAGAAGGAGGGGATAGATTATGAGGAGACCTTCGCTCCTGTAGCTCGTTTGGAGGCTATTAGGATACTCTTGGCTTATGCTGCATCCATGGGTTTCAAACTTTTTCAAATGGATGTCAAGAGTGCCTTCTTAAACGGCTACATTGAGGAGGAGGTCTATGTCCAGCAACCCCCCGGTTTTGAAAATCCCAAGTTTCCAAACCATGTCTTTAAACTCCACAAAGCTTTGTATGGTTTGAAACAAGCCCCTAGAGCCTGGTATGAGAGATTAAAAACCTTTTTGCTAGCTAAGGGTTTTAAAATGGGATGTGTTGATAAAACGCTCTTTCTCCTCAAGCAAGGCAAAGATACTCTCTTGGTCCAAATTTACGTGGATGATATCATTTTCGGTGGTTCTTCTCACGCTTTGGTTGCCAAGTTTGCAGATACTATGAGCAGGGAGTTCGAGATGAGCATGATGGGCGAGCTGACCTTCTTTCTCGGGTTGCAAATTAAGCAATCCCGAGAGGGGACGTTTGTGCACCAGGGCAAGTACACGAGGGACTTGCTGAAGCGGTTCGACATGGGTGAGGCCAAGCCTCTTCCGACGCCCATGTCGACGACGACTGCCCTGGATGCCGACACGGATGGAGAAGCAGTGGACCAGAAGGAGTACCGCAGCATGATTGGATCGCTGCTCTACCTGACGGCGACACGGCCGGACATTCAGTTCGCCGTATGCTTGTGCGCGCGCTTTCAGGCTTCGCCACGCACTTCTCACCGTCAGGCGGTGAAGCGCATCCTCAGGTACCTTCGTTTCACGCCTGAGCTCGGGATTTGGTATTCTGCTTCTTCCACCCTCTCGCTTTGTGGCTTTTCTGATGCTGATTTTGCTGGTTGTCGCATTGAGCGCAAGTCTACTTCAGGGACTTGCCAGTTTATTGGATCTTCTCTTGTGTCGTGGTCTTCTCGCAAGCAGTCTAGTGTCGCTCAGTCTACCACGGAGGCTGAATATGTTGCTGCGGCTAGCTGTTGTTCCCAGTTACTCTGGATGATGGCCACTTTGCGTGATTTTGGTTTGAGCTTTACTCGAGTTCCTTTGCTTTGTGACAGCACGAGTGCCATTAGCGTTGCTAAGAACCCCGTGCTTCACTCGAAAACCAAACACATTGATGTGCGCTTTCATTTCTTGCGAGACCACCAGGAGAAGGGTGATATCGACCTTCGCCATGTCGATACTCATCACCAATTGGCTGATATTTTCACCAAGCCTTTAGACGAATCAACCTTTAATAGGTTGAGGGGTGAGCTTGGTGTGTGTTTCCCCTTTTAGATGGGGGAAGCATTTTGAGATGTACAGACTGACTCTTTTATTTTGAGGCTCTTTTCTTTTGAGTTTCTTGAGTCCTTCCAATTGGTATCTTCTTTCTTTCAGTTTTGTGTCGGACATACGCATTTACGTTCTGAGCTTTATGTCTATATTCACTAGAATGTAATTATGCTCTTGTTAGTATTGCTCCGATACTTATGATGATGCTTGTAGCTTATGCTCTTTCTGATCACTGTTACATGTTATGAGCGAGCTATTTTTGGAATGGTGAATTATGCCTAATGTATATAAATCTGAAAATGTTCACCATTGAGATATGCAACTAGCATGTGTAGGGTGTGTTGAGTCCATTCCTGCTTTTCATATATGCTAGGTTGCTATGTCTCTAGTTCTGAGTCATTCACTTGCTTGGTTGTTCATAACTTGCTTAAAATCTGAACCAAGTATTGTTGAATTGAAAAGATCGAGATGGGATTGCTTGTCAACACCTCATGGTATTGAGACTGTTTCTCATTGCACCTTGAGTTAAACTTGAGCCATGTAGTGTATGACCGAAACCGTTGCTTTAAGCTTCTGATTGCTTCGGCATAGGCTTCGCACGGTTGAAAAGTTAGGCATTGACAAGCTTTCAACCTCTCGCAATCACATGCTAAAAATGAACTTGTGAACTCCTTTACCGCTGCAACTCCGATATGAACTTGGAATCACAAGTATATGCTTCATTCCTATGCATGATGATTGAACTTTGCTAGGGGTAGTTCACCTTGTATATATGTTTAGCACTTGTTTGGATTCCTTCTATACATGTCTAGTGTTATTTTGATGGTGACTATCCTTTTTGGCTTAAAACTGCTCACATGCTCCTATGCTTCATATTTCGTATAAGTGATCAGTTTGAGCCTTTGCTATTTGAGTGCTTAATTGAGATGTTGGAGCTATACTGATTAGAGCATCTTTGCACTCTTTTGACTATATACTTGAAGCTCCTAACTTGCATTTTGACTTCATATGCATTTTGGAAGGAGATCTTGTGTTCAGGGGGAGTTTATGTGAAGGGAGTTGCTTCTCCGATACCTTTTGGCCTTGATAAGTGCATTTTCAACTAGGGGGAGAAATTTATGCAAATCATATGCTCCTGTGTTGTTCAACTAAGGGGAGACTCATTTGTCCTAGTTGTTTGCATTTGTCGAGGGGGAGTTTGCTAGTTGTGTTGAGCCGTTGCCTCTGTCTTGAGGGACTAGCAAACGTTCCTAGCTTTTCATGAGCTTTCATAAGCTTTTTCTTTTGGCTTTCAATTGGTATCGTCTGGTGTGCTTTCCCATTTGTTTTGGGTTGATTTCCAATTGGTTCGGAGTGATTTTCTTGCTAGTTGTGTTGAGCCTCTGTGCCTCTATCTTGAGGGACTAGCATTTTGCTTCTGTTGTCCTCCGATCTTCAATTGGTATCTGCTAGCGGTGTTGAGCCTGTTCTACCTCTTCTTGAGGGCTAGCTTTGCTTTGCTTGGTTGCGTCGAGCCGTTGCCCATGTCTTTGGGGACCAAGTTTTCGCTTCATCCACTTGACCTTCTTTGGCTTTTGTTAGGCTTTTGGGTCATTTGGTTGGGTTTTCTCCTCCCACTCCTTCCTACCTCCTTCTTCTTATTCATGATTTGTTGTGGAGTTGACAATGCACTCATCAAGGGGGAGATTGCGGATACATGGGTGTATGCCGAGTCTCTGTGTGATGAGTGATTGTCAACGGAGATGATGCGCATGTTCTTTGGCTTGTGTTGTGCAGGTGTCGAGCACGGAGACAGTGATCGATGGCGGGTGAAGGTCAAGTTGCGACGTGCCGTGCCGACGAACCGGGCGCGATGAAGGATGGGCGTGCCGTGCGGCGGACGTGCCATGCCGATGTATCGGACGGTGAAGGGCGGACGTGGACTTGGACTGATGGACTGGAGGCCGGAGGATCAGCTGTGGTGGCTGGCAGCCTGCGACAGCGACAAGCGGAGAAGTGCGATCAGGTCGGTGGAAGGGGTGCACAGGCGGTGCATCCCCTCTACGACGCCGGTTTGTTGGTAGAGCCCGGGAAAAACCAACGGTGGACGGTTTCCAGGTTTGGGCCTCAAAACCTGGGTGCTGGGTTTCCAGGTTGAGCCACAAAACCTGGGCGCGACGGTTTCCAGGTTGAGCCTCAAAACCTGGGCGTGGGCCGGTTTCCGAGTTTGGGCCTCAAAACTCGGGCGCGGACGGTTTCCGAGTTTGGCCACAAAACTCGGGCTGGAGGCTGGTTTCCCGGTTTGGGCCTCAAAACCGGGGGCTGATGGAAAAGGCTGGTTTCCCGGTTTGGGCCGCAAAACCGGGGGTGCAGAGTGGTGGCGGCACGTGGCGACGATCTGAAGGTTGCGTGGAGGCGACGCGGAAGACCGTGCGGGCGTGGCCGTCGGATCTACCTACCACCAGCGGGTGGACTAGAATAGCCTTAGGGTTAGGCTGGTCCGCTCTGTAATTAGAGTAGAGAGGGGTAGAGTAGGAAATAGACTTAGGCTAGGTTAGTATAAGTAGTCTAGGGGAGACACCCTCCTCCTTATCTCAATCTCAGTTAGAGCTTTCATTTCCTAGGGTTTCCACTCTCCCACACCCCTGCTTTAGCTAGTTGAGATCCGCAGAGAGACTCCACTCTGTGTACCGTTGATTCGAGGAAGTGAGGCCGTATCCTCACCTTGGATCCCATCTCTTGGTGTCAATTCGCGTTTTGATTTCATGTTCATCATGTTCTTCGCGGATTGCTTTGTGCCTTGAGTTTTCCCGTCGCTTGATCTTCGTGCTCGGTTCATCTTTCACGATTCCGTTTGAACTGAGTTGCTCTAGATCGTGAGGCACTTCTTTCCACCGAAAGAAATCATCTCTAACCTCACGGTCTAGGAGATCGATCAAGTTTTAGTTTCGGGTCTCTTTTTCTTCTTTCCCCCGAATTCCTTCGATTCACCGATTTGAAGTTAGGTTCGAGCCATGATCTCTTAGAGATAGCTCACTAACCTCCTTGTGACTCCTCAGATCGAATCCCAAGCCTAGAGCACTTGATTCGGAGGAGATCGGGTTGAATCGCCGGAGTTTCAGTGCAGTCGCGGGGTGACCGGACGCTCTGTCGGGCTGACCGGACGCATGCTTTCAGAGTCCGGTCGTTGAGCACGGCGCCAAGCTTTTCTGCGTACTGACCGGACGCTCTCGACCGGACGCTCTGTTTGCATTTCGACCGGACGCTACGCTTGCACTGTTCCCGTGTCATTGTCTCATCTGACCGGACGCTCAGTGAACGACCGGACGCTTGAGCTCCGTGCGTCCGGTCGCGAACAGAGAGCTCCCAGAGCTGTTTTCTGACGACCGGACGCGTCCGGTCCCTGCTGACCGGACGCAGGCCAGAGTCCGGTCGCTGCAGTTTCGCGCGTCTTCGTTCGCAGTTCGTTCGTTCTTGATTGGATTTGAGTTCCGTCTTTTGGGTTGGCTTTCTAGGGTTGTCTAGTGTCCCGCTGTGCTTCTAGGAAGCATCCACCCTACATCTAGGGTCGTGGACATTAGCAAGCTCTAGGTTTCGCCTTTGGGGTTGATCTTGGGACAGTGGCATCTAGTTTCCGAAAGGAAATTTTTGAAGCTCCCATTCACCCCCCCTCTGGTCGCTTTCGGGTAGCTTCTCGGTCCTTCAGCTTATGTCGATGATGTGGTCATAAAGACAAAGGATCCGACTACTCTCATATTAGACCTGGAGGAAACCTTCAACGACTGCGCGCATATCAATGGAGACTCAATCCCACAAAATGCGTTTTCGGAGTACCCTCAGGCCAGTTACTCGGATTTCTCGTTAGCCATCGCGGCATTGAGGCTAGTCAAAAGCAGATCACAGCTATCATCAACATGAAGCCTCCTACCTCAGTCAGGGATGTTCAGAAGCTCACCGGGTGCATGGCTGCGCTAAACTGATTTATCTCACGGCTGAGAGAAAAGGGACTCCCTTTCTTCAAATTACTTAAGGCTGGTGATAAATTTCAGTGGACGGAAGAAGCGGACAGGACCTTTGAACAACTCAAAGGATACCTTACCAATTCACCTATTATTGGGATGGTACCCAGACCGCAGGCGCCTCAACCCGCAAATACCAAAGGATGACAGAGCTTCCGCGCGGATGTGCGCAATCGCGCGGAAGCACGCGCTCGTCTTCGGCCCCGTGAGACCGAAGGTGGCGGAGCTTTCATGCGAAAGGAAGCATTTGCGCGGAAGCACGCATTTCGGCTCGAGGACCAAGGGAAGGCGGAGCTTTCGTGCGAGAGGAAGCATTCACGCGAAAGCACGCGTTTCGGCTCGAGGACCAAGAGAAGGCGGAGCATTCGCGCGAAAGGAGTCCGGCGTTTCCGGCCGGAGTTTTCGTCTTTCATGACTTTGGTTTTTCATAGGCTTTCGCAGGTCGCCGGAAGCCCGGGTCAAAGCAAGTAGGCCCACCGGTCAGGAAAAGGAGCCGGGGGACGCTGGGCCTGTCAGAGGGCGAAGTTATGATGATGCCCCTTGTGCCGGAAGAGGCGGCGTACAGCCGCGGAGTAGTTGAGTAGGGCATCTTTGTAATTGTAACAGAGTGGTTGGAAGGGCAATTTTGTACTTTCAAGCTGATCTAGATTAATAAAAAAAGCTCCCAGCTTCCCTTGGAAAGGGGAGACAGAACACTGTTCACTTCACTAAGCTCCTCACTCTCTTCCGTCTACTTACGCTTACGCTTTCGCTCCGTGCTTTCGCTCGTGCGACAACCTGCTGTTTCGGGGTCTCGGTCTCGAAACGACATTGGTGCCCACCGTGGTTGTCGCCCGAGCTTACCATGCCACCGAGGAAGGCGCTGAAGACGGTCGACAATCTCGAAACGGTTGCCACGATCAAGGATGGACAAGGCACACTCACGACATCCGTCTTAGCCACACAAATACCACCGAATACTACAACCCAAAACACCCAAGCTTTCGGCGGCACGCTCCCGACGGGAACCCAACTGCCGCCGATAGCAACCTCAAGTCGTGACTCGCAGCCTTTCGGCAGAGATGGCACGCCGGAAGGGAACGTCCAAGATGAGCCCGGCGACGAAGAAGACAATGATGCTGAAGTTACCAGGCATGCCCAAGCAATCAGAATGCTGACGGAGCAGCAAGAAGAAATCAAAAGTTTGATTCAGCAAAGAGATCAGTTGCAGCGGTAGCTCGCAGCAAAAGCAAGGGAAGATGAAACTCGCGACGCGTTTCGTCAGGCGGAGGCGCGGAGGAGACAACTGGAAAAGGAAATTCAGGAACTGCGAAAGGCTAGAGGAGGCCCGATCCCAATAATTCAAGAAAATGTGTTCGAGCCAAGGCGAGAGCAGCCACCAGCTTTCGACAATGCAATTGACGAAACCTCTCCGCTTTCAAGAGAATTGCAAGCTCATCCGTGGCCGCTCAACTACAAGCCACACATTCCGACTTTCGACGGCAAGGCGAATCCGCGCAAATTCTTGGCGAGCTACGAGACAGCCGCATTTTCGGCAGGCGGGGACAATCAGGCCTTGGCAAAATCTCTCATTCTGGCAGTCGAAGACGTGGCCCACGACTAGTACACCATGCTCAGGCCACTATCCATCTATTCATGGGCTCAGTTGAAGGCCGAATTGCTCCACACTTTCCAAGGATTCCGGCCGGATGTCAAGACAACACGAGACCTCATGAACTGCACCCAGCAAGATGACGAACCTTTATCCGAGTACCTCAAATGTTTCATCCAGCTAAAAGCTCAAGCTCTGAATGTGCCGGAAGCTGCGGTAATTGCAGCAGCCACCGAAGGATTGGGGACCGGGCAGTGCGCCGCTCACATGTCCAGGGAACCGCCGAAAACTGTCAAGGAATTGTTCGATGTGATGAACTCATATGCAAGGTCGGACGATGACTTTCGGCGGCGTAAAGCCGCCCGCTTGATGCAGAGACAAGCGACGAAAGCAAGTCGACCGCCGCCAGTGCCGAATCAAAGGATGGTTAGACCCTTTCGGTCAATCAAACACTCTGCAGGAAGAACCAGCCGCGGGCATGGAGAGGCCGGACATGGCCAACTTTCATCCACAAAGGGGTTTCGATCAAGCCTTCCGCGGGGGACGTGGCGGAAGGACAGGACGTGGCGGCCGAGACGGTAGAGGCCGCGGAAGAGGAGCCAAGCCCCCGTACTATGTCATCTGCGATGGCAATTTCGGCCACACCACCCGAGACTGTAAATATAGCAAGATGGCGAAAGAGCTAAAAGACAAGGATGAAGCATCAGCTTCTGCCAAAAGCTCCAAGCACGTTTTTCACAATTCGCAAGACCCGCAGTAGGGGCGGTAGCGTGCAGCAACTACGCAAGCACGCCTATGCATCCCCCGCAGTACATGCCTCCCCAAAATTTACATTGATACAATCCGGCATATCAGGGCTACTAGTTCCCGGTCTTTGCGCCCCAGTCGGTGGCAGTTTCGTCACCCATGCATTATCAGCGCCAGTCAACACCGCCACCAGCGCTTCCGGCTCAAGCCCAACCCCAGGGGCAGCAAGCACAACCTAGCTACCAGCAGGGGCAGGAGATAGAAAACGAAACTAGCGCAATCAACAACATCCTCCCGTCAAGAGGCCACATTTTCGCCATCACGGGCGGATCCAACCTGGAGCACGAAAATAAAAGGGCGAGAAAGGACTATCATCGAAGAGTCCAGACAGTATCACCAAGGCTTCCGCTGAACAGGCCAACTTGGTCGCTAGCGCCGATATGTTTCGATGAGTCAGATTTTAAAGTTCGTGACTTTCCGCATTGTGACGCTTTCGTCGCCACGGCCAATGTGGTCGGTTTCACCTTGCATAACATCTTGATTGACACCGGAAGCTCAGCAGACATTTTATTCGTCAAGGCTTTCGAAGCGATGGGAATGGACAGACACAGTTTGGATCCCGCTGGCAATTCCTTGTACGGATTTGGGGGAAGAAAGATCGATGCTATCAACAAGAAACAAATCCCGGTATCTTTCGCCGAGGAAGAGAGAGTGCGCACTGAGATGGTGACGTTCGATATAGTAAACATGGACTACCCATACACAGCCATTTTCGGCAGAGGTTTCACAAACAAGTTCAATGTAATAATGAAGCAAAGCTACTTGTGTATGAAAATGCCATCACCTTTCGGCATCATTACTGTGCATGGAGATCAGCAAGCATCCAGGAGAATCGAAGGTAGGCCGACCCCAGGCTATAGTCTCATAAACGAGGTGGCGAAAAATGACGAAACACAAGCAACCGTCGAAGTGCACGCCACCGTCAGCTCCGGGGCAACCGAAGAAACAGTGAAAATCCCACTTGCATCTTCAAGGCCCGAAAGAACAGTGCACATAGGGACAAGCATGCCGGAAGAAGAAAGGAACACCCTGGCATCATTTCTTGCGAACAACGATGACATTTTCGCTTGGTCAGCAAACGACTTGCAAGGCGTCAGCAGAGATCTCGCCCAGCATAGTTTGAACGTTGCAAGCGGCGCTAAGCCTAGAAAGCAAAAACTGAGAAAGATGTCAAACGAAAGGGCAGATGCGGCGAAAGCCGAAGTGCAAAGATTACTCGATGCGGGAGTAATCCGACCAGTCCAGTACCCCGAATGGCTGGCGAATGTTGTCTTGGTGAAAAAGAAGAATGGAAAGTGGCGAATGTGTGTCGATTTCACCGACCTCAACAAATGCTGCCCGAAGGATCCGTATCCTTTGCCTCGTATTGACAAGCTCGTCGACATTGCAGCCGGTTGCAAAATAATGAGTTTGCTAGATTGTTTTTTAGGTTATCACCAGATATGGCTCCATCCCGACGATGAGGAGAAAACCAGTTTTATCACCCCAACAGGCACATATTGCTATCGGCGGATGCCGGATGGGCTGCGGAACGCAGGCCCAACTTTTTCGCGGATGACCGACAAGGTTTTCGAAAGCCAGAAGCAGAAGAACTTGGTGGCTTATGTTGACGATATAGTGGTCAAAAGTGATAGACAGGAAGATCATCAAGCAGACCTACTCGAAACTTTCGGCAACCTCCGCAAAAGCGGCTTGAAGCTCAACCCTGACAAGTGTATCTTCGGCAGTAAGAAAGGCAAGCTCCTTGGCTACCTGGTCTCGGCAAGGGGAATTGAAGCCAATCCCGACAAAATAGCGGCGATCATCAACATGCAACCGCCCTCGAGCCGAAAGCAAGTGCAGAAGTTGACAGGAAGGCTGGCTTCATTGAACAGATTTATCGCAAGGTCCGCCAAAAAAGGGCTGCCTTTTTTCAGAACTCTGCGTAGCTCCGACCCTTTCGATTGGGGAGATGAGCAGCGGAAGGCTTTCCAGCAACTAAAGGAGTACCTGGCAAGGCTAACCACGTTATCTAAACCGTCACCGAAAGAGACGCTCTTGTTGTATCTCGCATCATCTCACACCACCGTAAGCGCAGTATTGGTAGAAGAGAAGGAATACGAAAACAAGATGACACAGTTCCCGATCTACTTTGTCTCTGAGGCCCTGTCGGGAGCAAAACTGAACTATTCAGAGCTGGAGAAGATAGCATATACGATGGTAATGGCTTCCAGGAAGCTAAAGCATTACTTTCAATCTCACCACATCATAGTCCTATCGGCTCAACCTTTGGAAGCTCTGTTCCGTAACAACGAAGCTATCGACCAAATTGGCAAGTGGGCGGCAGAGCTAAACGAATACGTGATCGATTTCCAACACCGGACCGCAATCAAATCGCAGGCGTTGGCGGATTTCATAACAGACTGGACTCCCGCGACTTTCGACACAACTCTTGAATTCGAGGAGCCCGTATGGACAGTAAATTGTGATGGTGCTTGGGGAATGGCTGGAGCCGGAATCTCGGCGATCTTAACCCCGCCAAGAGGACCGAAGGTCAAATTTGCCGCAAGGCTGCAATTCCTCACAACCAACAACACCGCCGAATATGAAGTCGTGCTGCTGGGATTACGAAAGCTCCCAGCAATCGGGGCAAGAAGATGCATACTCAAGTCAGATTCCCAAGTCATCGTTGGCCACGCCGAAAAAGATTTCACAGCAAGAGAACCAGAGCTAGCCAAGTATCTGGCAGCAATCAGAAGAATGGAGAAGTATTTCGCAGGTTTCACTTTACGCCACATTCCAAGAGCCGAAAACACAGAGCAGACGAACTGGCCAAAGCCGCAGCGCAAAATCTGCCATTACCACCAGACGTGTTCTACCAAGTCCTTTCGGCCAAAGCCGTGAAAGAAGAGGAACTTCACCCAAGTTCGGTGCACGCTATCGCCAGTGATGACTGGAGGTCGTAGATATTCGCTTACTTAGCCGAAACATACGAACCGGAGTCTAGAAAGGACACCGAAAGGATGGCCAGCAGAGAGAAAGGTTACTCAATCATCGGAGAACAGCTATTCAAGAATGGGATAGCAGCCCCCTTTTTGAAGTGCATAAGCAGGCGCTAGGGCATTCATCTACTCGAAGAAATGCACGCCGGAATATGCGGAGCGCACAGAGGGCTCACGAGATAGCGCACAGAGAAATGAGGCAAGGATTCTATTGGCCTTCCGTTGCATCAGACGCCAGAGAGCTAGTCAAATGTTGAAAAGGCTGCCAGATGTTCGCTAGAAACCAGAAAACCCCAGCAAACGAAACCACGCCGATAGTACCAACTTGGCCCTTTCAGAGATGGGGCATTGACATAGTAGGTCCGCTACCAGCAGCTCCGGGCAACCTCTGTTTTGCAGCGGTCGCTCTTGAGTATTTCACCAAGTGGGTGGAAGCAAAGGCCCTCGCAAGCATAACTTCCACCTCTTTAACCAAATTCGTCTGGCAGAGGATAGTCTGTCGTTTCGGCGTTCCCTCCTTCATCACCTGCGACAACGGGAAACAGTTCGACTATGCTGAATTCAGGAGTTTCTGCGATGAACTCAGCATCAAGCTTAATTTCGTCTCAGTAAATTACCCACAAGCAAACTGAGCCGTCGAGAGAGCGAATGGGCTAATCTTTTCGGCAATATCAAAAACCTTGTACGACTGGCCTAAAGGCAACTGGGCCAACACCCTAACAACAGCTGTATGGGGGCACAATATCTCACGATCCAGAGCTACCGGCTTCACTCCGTTCCGGTTGCTTTACGGCGAGGAAGCAGTTACCCCGGAAGAGGTCAAGCTAGGTTCCTTCCGAACCGAAATGGCTCCAGCTACTCAGGAGCAAAGGCACCTCGAACTCAACACCATCGAAGAGGTAAGGTTGCAAGCTGCAGATAATCTCGAAAAGTACCACGCCGGAACGAAGCACCACAAGGACAAGACCATAGTCCGAAAGGACATCAAACCTGGCGACATGGTCACCATTCGGCAACCAGATAAGCAACGTAAGCTCCAATCACAGTGGCAGGGCCCTTTCATCGTGGCAAGCATGGCAGCACTCGGGGTATTCCGGTTGCTGAATAATAAGGGCGAAGAATCAGCCCACACTTGGAAAGCAAGCAACTTGCGCCGTTTTTACCCTTAGTCTGAACTTTCGAATTCGAATGTAATCTTTTATTTCTTCTCTTTTCATTTATTACATTCTGTAACTAAAGTCGGCTGCACTCTTTTTCCTCGCCGAGGAAACCCTTCATCGGGGTGCGAGGTTTTTTAACGAGGCAGCCGAATGTAACCGGTACATTATGAAAGCATCCGCAATCCCCCAGAAAAATTGTGTGGCCTGACAAAGGACAAAGTCAACCAAACATAGGGTTGAGACATTCGTCATTTCGATCTAACAAACGAGAATGTCGGCTCGCTGGGCGAAATGAAGCCTCCGCAGCAACCGACAATCTCAAAAGCCTGCAGGCTATACAAAAACCGACCCTCCGACAAAACGAGAGGGCGGAACGAAAGCCTTCGGGCTATACAAAAACCGACCCTCTGACAAAATGAGAGGGCGGAATGAAAGCCTGCGGGCTATACAAAAACCGACCTTCCGACAAAACGAGAGGGCGGAACGAAAGCCTGCGGGCTATACAAAAACCGACCCTCCGACAAAACGAGAGGGCGGAACGAAAGCCTGCAAGCTGTACAAAAACTGACCCCCCGACAAAACGAGAGGGCGGAACGAAAGCCTGCAAGCTGTACAAAAACCGACCACCCGACAAAACGAGAGGGCGGAACGAAAGCCTGCGGGCTGTACAAAAAACCGACCCTCTGACAAAACAAGAGGGCGGAACGAAAGCCTGCGGGCTATACAAAAACTGACCCTCCGACAAAACAAGAGGGCGGAACAAAAGCCTGCGGGCTGTACAAAAACTGACCCTCCGAAAAAATGAGAGGGCGGAACGAAAGCCTGCGGGCTATACAAAAACTGACCCTCCGACAAAACGAGAGGGCGGAACGAAAGCCTGTGGGCTATACAAAAACCGACCCTCCGACAAAACGAGAGGGCAGAACGAAAGTCTGCAGGCTATACAAAAACTGACCCTCTGACAAAACGAGAGGGCGAAACGAAAGCCTGCGGGCTGTACAAAAACCGACCCTCCGAAAAAATGAGAGGGCGGAACGAAAGCCTGCGGGCTATACAAAAACTGACCCTCCGACAAAACGAGAGGGCGGAACGAAAGCCTGCGGGCTGTACAAAAACCGACCCCCCGACAAAATGAGAGGGCGAAACGAAAGCCTGCGGGCTGTACAAAAACCGACCACCTGACAAAACGAGACGGCAGAACGAAAGCCTGCGGGCTGTACAAAAAACCAACCCTCCGACGAAATGAGATGGCGGAATGAAAGCCTATGGGCAATACAAAAGCGACCCCCCCAAGCAAAAGGGGCCAAGTCGAGCAGCCCTCGTGGAGCGGCAAGAATGACAGCTGGCAGGCATCAGTAGCTGCAAAAGCATGAACGCTGTCTTAACTCCTCACCTACAAAACACCGCAAGTACAACCAAAACAATAAATACAGTGCCCCCGCCGATTAGACAGATCAATATAAATAGACACCAAAGCGCAAGCCTTTCCAACCATCCAAAGCCACAAAATCTTTTCAAATGTAAACCTCGAAATCCCACCCAATGTGCATAGTGCGAATAGGAAGCATCAGGAACCAAGGCTTCGCTTTGATGATTGTGTCATCGATAGCGTTTTCAGATAGCACCACCAATCCAGTAACTCTAGACGAAAGCACCAGAAAGCAGCAGGACCATCCCAAACCGCTCCCAGAAGATGAGCAAAAGTGAGCATGATGCTAGATAACAACGAGAGCAATATCATGGGCACGACCGTTTGCATCCTTTCCGATTCAAATTGTAAAGTCACTTGCATCAACCAGTTTTTAAGTGCAGCAAGCCGACAAACAAAGGTTCTCGCAGCCTATCGGCCGAGGGGCTCGCAACGAAAGCGCCCTCGCACGAAAGCTACCGCCCCCGTCAAAGTGTGTGGGGGCGGGCGCGTCTTTACTATCGGCTGAGGGGCTCGCAACGAAAGCGCCCTCGCACAAAAGCTACCGCCCCTCGTCTAAGTGTGTGGAGGCGGGCGCGTCTCTACTATCGGCCGAGGGGCTCGCAATGAAAGCGCCCTCGCGCGAAAGCTGTCGTCCCCGGTCTAAGTGTGTGGGGGCGGGCGCGTCTTTACTATCGGCCGAGGGGCTCGCAACGAAAGCGCCCTCGCGCGAAAGCTGCCGTCCCCCGTCTAAGTGTGTGGGGGCGGGCGCGTCTTTACTATCGGCCGAGGGGCTCGCAACGAAAGCGCCCTCGCACAAAAGCTACCGCCCCTCATCTAAGTGTGTTGGGGCGGGCGCGTCTTTACTATCGGCCGAGGGGCTCGCAACGAAAGCGCCCTCGCGCGAAAGCTACCGCCCCCTGTCGAAGTGTGTGGGGGCGGGCGCGTCTTTACTATCGGCCGAGGGGCTCGCAACGAAAGCGCCCTCGCACGAAAGCTACCGCCCCTCGTCAAAGTGTGTGGGGGTGGGCGCGTCTTTACTATCGGCCGAGGGGCTAGCAACGAAAGCGCCCTCGCACGAAAGCTACCGCCCCTCATCAAAGTGTGTGGAGGCGGGCGCGTCTTCACTATCGGCCGAGGGGCTCGCAACGAAAGCGCCCTCGCGCGAAAGCCACCGTCCCCCGTCCAAGTGTGTGGGGGTGGGCGCGTCTTTACTATCGGCCGAGGGGCTCGCAACGAAAGCGCCCTCGCATGAAAGCCGCTGTCCCCCGTCTAAGTGTGTGGGGGCGGGCGCGTCTTTACTATCAGCCGAGGGGCTCGCAACGAAAGCACCCTCGCACGAAAGCTACCGCCCCTCGTCTAAGTGTGTGGGGGCGGGCGCGTCTTTACTATCGGCCGAGGGGCTCGCAACGAAAGCGCCCTCGCGCGAAAGCTGCCGTCCCCCGTCTAAGTGTGTGGGGGCGGGCGCGTCTTTACTATCGGCCGAGGGGCTCGCAACGAAAGCACCCTCGCGCGAAAGCTGCCGTCCCCCGTCTAAGTGTGTGGGGGCAGGCGCGTCTTTTACTATCGGCCGAGGGGCCCGCAATGAAAGCGCCCTCGCACGAAAGCTACTGCCCCTCATCTAAGTGTGTGGGGGCGGGCGCGTCTTTTACTATCGGCCGAGGGGCCCGCAATGAAAGCGCCCTCGCACGAAAGCTACTGTCTCTCTTCTAAGTGTGTGGGGGCAGGCGCGTCTTTATTATCGGCCGAGGGGCTCGCAACGAAAGCGCCCTCGCACGAAAGCTACCACCCCCCATCGAAGTGCGTGGGGGCGGGCACATCCTATCTACCGGCAAAGGGGCTCATTTCATAAAGTCCTATCGTGCGGAAGGTGCATTCATGCGGCTATGCGCGTGAGTGCCCGAACATTCAGCCATCCAACGACAGGCCATCATTCGCAATCCAAATAAACGAAGGAGCAAAGCCTGTAGCCTTTCGCTAATCACAATAACGCGGAAAGATAAAAGCCACAAGAACAAGAACCCATTTTCTTGCATGGAACTTGCAAGCAAGTTTGTACAATGTAATCAAGTTCGCGAACTACTTCCGCGGCCAAGGAAAATACTATATCGCCGCTCATCCGGCGAAGGCACGGCATCTTCGGGCTCCACCTTAACGAATGGGGCACCTTCGAAGCCTGGCGGCGCACGCGAAGCCTCGCGCCTCATCCGCCTCGCCTCAAGTTCGCGTCGGTCAAAGCTTTCATAAAAAGCACGCAACCGCTCCTCCGTGCGCTTAAGTTTTCTAGCGCGTTTATTCAGATAAGACGAAAGTGACACCGTCAGAAATCTAGAGCGAAAGCTCCTCCACAAGTCACCTCCGACACAAAGATCGCATGATCTAATCATTAACGGGGCAGATATCGAGAACGTCCGGCGTTCCCGCATCCGCATCCTGTTCAATACAACATTCCAGCTTAAGTTCAAAAGCCATACAAAACAAAGTCTAGCGAATACAACCGACACATAAAGACAAGCCCTAGTCATTCGTCTACCGCTTCTTGGGGAGCATTCGCGTCGCGGGAAGCAGCGGCGGCCGAGCTCTCGGGGGCCTCCTCGTTCAGCTGGGGTGGGCTCGTTTCGCTTTCCAGCTCGGCTTCACGCGCCTGCTTCTCGGAGATGTAGTCCGAAAAAACCTTCCGGATGTGAGCTTTCTCCTCCGGCGTCTGCATCAAAAGCGAAAGCTCAGAAGGGGCGTCGATCATTCCACAAATAAAAGAGAGAAGGATCAAAACGAAAGCACAAGCAACCGCCCCCAAATACCTTTCTGCGGCCCATGGCAGACTGCATGAGCGACATATCGTTCCCACCCGCTAACCAAAATTCATCAAAGAATCTCTTGCCCAGGACTTTCGCCGCCTCAGGGGTGCGCCAATAGTAGTCTACCTCTTTGACCGAAAGGTCCGCGATGTGTGAACAGCCGGCGTCAACAAGGCTATGGCCGATCGCCTTGATACCAGTGACAGCGGTGTAATCTCGGCCGAGAGCCATGTGTCCTTCTAGTGACTCCATCTCAGAACGGATCCAGCCAATAAGGCTATTGACGTTACGCTCTGAGGGACCCTCCGCCTCGACGTCGATGCTGCGAAGGCACTCGCGGAAGCGAGCCATGACCTCCTCAGTGGAAGTTAAAAGCACTCTTTCCCTTTCGGCCTGGGCGGCCCGTAGCTGCGAAAGCTCTTTCTTGAGATTTTCCAACTCTTTCTGACTTGCTCTCCTGGAGGCTCGCTCATCGTCGGCCTTCTTGGTCTGTAGTTCAAGGTCGGTGGCGAGTTTTTTCACTTGTGTGTCAAACTTCTTCACTTGAGTATCAAGCTCCTGCTTCTCGCGCTCGAGTTTGCGAGTATAGAGATCCCTTTGGTTGCTCTGGCTGCGAGCAACAACGGCGGCCTGCGAATAGCAGCGAAACAACGGTGAAAAGACAGACCGAAAGATCCACGAAGCCCACAGCGAAATCAAACACTTACACTTGCCAGGTGAAAAGAGAGCGCGTCGTCGAGTTTCAAACTGCTAACTTTCAGGAGATCTCTTTCGATCTCTGGCGCGACGAAAGCTTTTTGTGAGAATTCCACAAACTTAGTAGCCTCCTCACTACCGCCAGGAAGGATTCCAGTACGACGATAGTCAAGTCGGCAGGCGAGTTGGACATCTGAGGCTGCACCCAAAGAATGAGCAACGCGATAAGACTCCTCTTTCGCTTCGTCAGTCTCATTCGACGAGCTCAAACTAGTATAAAAGCGAGGGTTCTGGTACTCCGAAGGCACTCTATCAAGAACCAGCCGCCCGTAACCCAAAAGCTGCCCCTCCACTATTTCCTGTGTCAGTCGAATGCTACGCGGCGAAAGGCGCAACTTACATTTATCAACAGCAGCAGGAGCGGGCATTTTCATGGAAGCAGCTCCTCTTTCGCTAGCAGCCACCATATCGCCGGATGCCCGAGCAGAGGCTTCAGGGTGTGCAGATTTCAATTTCTTCGTCGGGCGCTCCGCGGAGTCACGTGGGCCAGAGGGTTTGCGCGAACCAATTTTCGCGAAAGTGGGCATATCAGCGACCGATGCATCATCGTCGAAAGCCGTGTACGAGAGACGCACATTCGATTTCTTCGGAGCCATCTCTGTAGCGTAAGATGCGCCCTGTAAAAACATGCCAAAAATAAGTGGCACAACCGTGAGATTCGAAAACAGTAGCCAGACACGAAAGCCGCATTCGACAAAAAGGGGGACGCAAGGCGAAACTAAATAGGTACACAAGCAGAAACTAACCACCCCCGGGTGATCGAAAGGGTCAACATCGGGGATTGACTCCAGTGCTACCCCTCGGCTTTTAAGCATTGGTTTGGCAACTAGGTGACCAATGCGAATATCTTCAACTTCAGCAGCTTTTCGCCGAGGGATCACTCCGCTGCGTCCCCCACGCCGGGCCACGGTTTTGCCTTTCGCCCTTGGATTCCCAGTCTCCTCCTTGTTTTGGTCAACCAAAGGCCTTTCGGCGTACTTGACGCCCATGGCGTCGAAAGCACGGTTCAATCGACGACTTCAGCCAAGGTTGCCGAGCTGGAACTCACTCTGTTTTCGTAGATACGGACCGCAAACTTTCCTCGTTTCATTTTCAATATGCTTCACGTAGCTCTCATCATCAGCGAAATCAGCAGGCCTCTCCAACAGCAAAAGGGGGCCCCGATACATGTCCTTATCAGAGAAATCTGCGAGAGTTGTTGCACTGCAGAGCGGGTTCATACAGATGGCCATCCACTCTTCGACGAAGTCTCGGCTGATCTGAAATCGTGCAGTGAGTGCGAATGCGTCTCCACAGCGAATCGCCTCCTCGTCACTTAGCGCGACGGGCGGAAGGTGTCTTCTGGGGCATCTCTCCAAAACCGACACAAGCGGAGAGCCTTTCTTCTCCCCATTACCCAGTTCAGCGGCGACGGTTTCGTCTGAGCAAACGCGATAGTAGAACCAGGAGCGGTTCCAGTCTGGCCATTTGTTCCGGTAGGTGAGCGAAATGGAAACACTGCCCCGAGTCTTCCGCGGAACAAAGTTGATGCACCCGATTTCGCTGGGCAGTTTACTTCCCAGGAAGGGGTCGTCCACTTTCGTTGGTCCACGGTGAATATCATAAAAACGCACAAAAACGTCTGCTCGCGGCTTACAATCTAGCATCTTCATCGCTTGCACGAAAACACCGAGCCTGACGAAAGCATTCGGTGTCAGCTGGTGGAGCTATATCTCAAACCCCGAAAGGACGTCCAAGACAAACTCTTCAAGCGGGAAATCCAAACCAGCGGCGAAATAATCACGAAAGACAATAGCTTCATTGGGCCGCGGAATTGGCACCTCTTCATCTCCAGGGACCCGGCAATTCGCTAGATGATCCGCCCTTAGAGGCCCTTCGTCGGCCATTGCTTGCAAGCTAGTAGCCGTCACTCACGAGGTGCCCAGATAAAAAGAACAGTCGGTAGGCACCGAAACCAAGCAAGAGTCTCTGTCATCAGACAAGCTTCCGCTGTGACTTGGAATCCGCGGAGCCACCCCGGATCCAATCGATACGTCTGCACTGCTTTCGCGGCGAACGGATTCAGAAGCGCCGCTGCTTTCGCTAGAGCTCGAAGTCGACGTGGAACTGGAAGATGCCATCTAACATGGCGTGAAAGACGAATGAACAAAAAGGATGCATGCGAAATAAAAAAGAGAGAGACGATAGCGGCGATACCACTCCAACTTAAGACAACCAATTCGAAACATGAGACAAGTCGAAAAGAAAACAAAGACAAGAGAGAGCCACGCACCACAACAGTCGCTCGGCGAATGATCGACGCAGGCAACGTTAGCTATCGCTCGAGCGAAAGACTAGACGCGGGCACCGGCAGCTTTCGCTCAGGCGAACGACGCGAGGCTTCAGAAGCACGAGGCAAAGGGGCGGGAATGTGTTATGCGGCCAGGCAGCCCCCCCCCCCCCCCCGCCCAAAGCCACCGCGCTTATATACAAGCAGGCAGCACACGGTTTTCGAGGAAGACAAAAAAAACACCCGGGCATGGATTTCGAAGCGTCGCAACGGCACGCCAATACAATACACGGCTTTCGAGGAATAAGAAAAGACGTTTGGGCATGGAACATGAAGCATCGCAATGGCCTGGCAGACGTCACATAGTGTCAGCAGAATGACAAGACGTCCAAGTGCATCAAAAAAAATTGGCTTTGAAACAAAGCAAATGTTTTTTAGGCGGGCGTAGGCGCCTAAGCGAAAGGACACGGTCGAACCTCGCAAGCTTACGGATCCGGCCGTGAGGGGCTATTGTTGGGATGCTACCCAGACCGCAGGCGCCTTCAACCCGCAAATACCGAAGGATGACGGAGCTTCCGCGCGGATGTGCGCAATCGCGCGGAAGCACGCGCTCGTCTTCGGCCCCGCGAGACCGAAGTTGGCGGAGCTTTCGTGCGAAAGGAAGCATTCGCGCGGAAGCACGCGTTTCAGCTCGAGGACCAAGGGAAGGCGGAGCTTTCGTGCGAGAGGAAGCATTCGCGCGAAAGCACGCGTTTCGGCTCGAGGACCAAGGGAAGGCGGTGCATTCGCGCGAATTGAGTCCGACATTTCCATCCGGAGTTTTCATCTTTCATGATTTTGGTTTTTCATAGGCTTTCGCAGGTCGCCGGAAGCCCAGGTCAAAGCAAGCGGGCCCACCGGTCAGGAAAAGGAGCCGGGGGACGCTGGGCCCATCAGAGGGCGAAGTTACGATGATGCCCCTCGTGCCGAAAGAGGCGGCGTATAGACGCGGAGTAGTTGAGTAGGGCATCTTTGTAATTGTAACAGAGTGGTTGGAAGAGCAATCTTGTACTTTCAAGCTGATCTGGATTAATATAAAAAGCTCCCAGCTTCCCTTGGAAAGGGGAGAGAGAACACTGTTCACTTCACTAAGCTCCTCACTCTCTTCCGTCTACTTACGGTTATGCTTTCGCTCCGTGCTTTCGCTCGTGTGACAACCTGCTGTTTCGGGGTCTCGGTCCCGAAACGACACCTATACTAACGCCACCAGAACCCAGGGAGCCGATGATGCTTTATATCGCAGCTACCACAACATGTTGTAAGCACAACGATCGTAGTGGAGCGCAAGGATGACAAGCACATTTACCATACCCAGCGACCAGTGTACTACATCAGCGAGGTACTCTCCGATTCAAAGGCCAGATACCCACAAGTACAGAAATTACTCTACGCTCTACTCATATCCTCAAGAAAGCTACGACACTACTTCGAAGTCCATGAGATCACAATTGTTACGGATTTTCCTTTGGGAGAAATCCTCCACAATCGTGATGCTACTGGAAGAATTTCCAAGTGGGCAGTCAAATTGGGGGCACTCAACATCAAATTCGCTCCCAGGAAAGCAATCAAGTCATAGGCTCTAGCTGATTTCATCGCCGAGTGGACAGAAATACAGCAGATCCAAGACAACGCTATTCCTGATCATTGGAAGATGTACTTCGACGGATCCCTAAAACTCGGAGGAGCAGGAGCCGGAGTACTACTTGTATCACCCGCCGGAGAGCAGCTCAAATACGTTCTGCAGATATTGTGGCCTGCTACCAACAATGAAGCAAAATACGAAGCGCTACTCCTCGGACTCAAGTTAGCAGTCACTTTGGGCATCAAACGACTCCTAGTCTACGGCGACTCTTCTGTGGTAATTCATCAAGTCAACAAAGACTGGGACTGTACCAAGGAGACAATGAATGCCTATTGCGCGGAAGTTCGTAAGCTGGAAAAACACTTTTTTGGGCTGGAGCTCATTCACATCACCCGGGATCTCAATGTAGCAGCAGATATCCTAGCCAAATTGGGTTCCGATCGAGCTCTAGTTCCCAGTGGTACCTTCGTTCACGAGTTATCCAAGCCATCAATTCAAGAAAAGGAAGAGGTTGACCCAGCACCATCTGTTCAGGTTCTAGCTCTAGCACCTGACTGGACACAAGTTTTCATCGACTACTTCAAAGAGCATAAACTGCCGAGTGACAAAACGGCCGCAAAGCAAGTCACCAGACGTAGCAAAAACTATGTTCTAGTCGGTGACCGGCTATATCGACGCGGAGCTTCGTCAGGAGTCCTCCTCAAGTGCATCTCACCAGAAGAAGGCAAAGAAATCATAAATGAAGTTCACTCCGGGTGTTGTGGCAACCATGCAGCATCAAGGACACTAGTCAGAAAAATCTTCAGATCAGGGTACTATTGGCCCTCAGCCTTGAAAGATGCAGAAGACCTAGTCTGCCGCTGTCAGTCATGCCAGTTCTTTGCCAAACAGCAGCATGTACCTGCACATGAATTGATCTGTATTCCTCCATCATGGCCTTTCTCATGCTGGGGACTCGACATGGTAGGTCCTCTTAAGCGTGCTCCAGGCGGATTCGAGTACATCTACGTCGCAATCGACAAGTTCACCAAGTGGATTAAGTACATGCCATTGGTCAAGTTCAACGCATCTAAGTCAGTACAATTCATGCAGAGCATCTTTCACCGTTTTGGGATGCCACATAGAATTATCACCGACCTCGGGTCCCCTTTCACGGCTATTGAGTTCAAGTCATGGGCCAGCGACTGTGGAATCAAAATAGACTATGCATCAGTAGCCCATCCACAATCCAACGGTCAAGTCGAACGAGCAAATGCCCTAATTCTTGCTGGATTAAAACCAAGGCTATTTGAACTTCTAAAAGATCATGGCGGAAAGTGGGTTGAAGAGCTGCCTAAGGTAGTTTGGGGGCTACGGACACAACGAAGTCGGGCAACAGGCCAAACTCTTTTTTTCTTGGTATATGGCACTGAAGCAATCCTCCCAGCTGACTTAATCTGGAGCTCCCCACGAACAGAGCAGTACAATGAGGGCAAAGCTGATGATACCAGGCGGCTAGAAGTCAACAGCCTTGAAGAAGCCCGATTAACCGCACTCTTTCAGTCAGCAAGATACCTTCAAGGGATGAGGCGCTACTATGATAAGAACGTCCATCACCGCACCTTCCAAGTAGGCGATCTGGTTTTGAAGAAAATTCAGAATACCATAGGATGCCACAAGCTCATGAGTCCATGGGAAGGACCCTACATAGTATCCAAAGTAACAAGACCCGGGTCATTTAAGCTAGTCACTGAGGATGGTTCTCCGTTGCCAAATTCATGGAATATTGAGCATCCGAAGAAATTCCACACCTAAGGACTACGCTAGACATCTAACTCAGGGCAAATGTATTCACTACATTAATAAAGTTTGAAGTTCATCAACAACAAGAGCTTTTTTCTCCTATTACACTTCATTATGACTATTTAGTCACATGAAGCTTATCAGTCATACAATATGTTTTAACTATTGTATCCCACCGACTAATATATAATATTACTCGGATGGATTGGTTCAGCGACAACCATACTCGAGTTACGAGCTCCGAGCTCAATACAACTCTAATGATAGTACGGTTTGATACCCGGCTATCAACCTATAGTGAATATGGTATCTACCATAGTAGATACTAGTTCCTATAAGGTGTAACAAGGGAAGTAGTACTCACCCTATCACAACTTAACCGGACAGAGGTCCACCAATTTTCGCACTCAAGCTGCGAGTACCAAGAGGATATGACTCATCCAGAAGGAGCCATTATCACGGCCTTCAAGAGGTGCTCAATCAAAAATTATCCCTTGGCCAAGGGTACTAAGAGTAGTACTCGGGCAAGACTAAGTTCTCTACATGATCATTATAAGACTACTAGAGAAACGAAGTCACACGACCCAAACCTAAGTGCTAGAGAGCACCCGGATAGACTCGTCTAATAAGACGTCTGGTCATACATCCACATTAAACAGAAACAACCCATTGACAACATTTTTTGCAATGATGAGTTGATATGAACTTCACAAAGATTCAAAAGTAACTAATATTTTGATTCTTTATATTTAATAATAATTGTTTCCAGGAAGTACAAGCGGCGGTTAAACGGTCAAGGAGGCTAAACTACTCTACAAGATCTAAAATCTGCGAGTATTCCTCCGCCGCGGTCTTCACCACCTCTTGCATCGCCGCAAGATCCTCATCGCCTTTGCCTTCAGGAAGCGTCATAAGAGATGACAAGTCGAAGGACGGCAGATGCAGCCGCAGTGTCGCCATTAGACCCTGCACAACGGAAGTTGACATATCTTTGATATACTGAGCCAGCCGTCCAGGTACAGCCTTGGCCCGATCAATCAAAGATTCCTCGACTCCTTCAGGGCACGGAATCATGTCCAGGATAGGCTCGACGGCACGCTCCAACGCCTTCAAGGAAGCCTGCGAAGACTCGAGGGCTTCCCGCGACTCCTTTGTTGATTTCAATGCCTGCAGGAGGTCCCGGTCAGCACCCTCACGCATCAATTTGGCTTCTTGGAGAGTACTTTGTGCATTAGCATGTACCTCTTCAAGTCCGCCTCCTTCCGATTGAAAGCATTTTGCCACCCGGAAGCCAGCTTGTTTGCATCTGAAGACATAGCAATCGGTTAACGTGTGAACAGAAGACTCGGAGCAGTATTTTCAACTTACCATCTAGTTGCTTCTTGAAAGTTTTCTTCAGCTCCTTCATCTTCTGCTCCAAGGAGACGTCTTTGGCTATCAACGCAACCTCTCGGTTATTGGCAACGTCACGCTCAGCTACTACAGTCCTAAGACTATCTTGCAGCTCGTTAATGCGATTGTGCAGGAGTTGGGTGGCCACCTTCTGGCTGATCTAGTCTTGGGTGATGTAGTCTTTGAGCTCTTGATTCTCATGAGACATCTCTCGGCGAATCTGAGTAATCTGCTCTTTGACCTTCACATCAAAGCCCTGCACAGAAGCAATATTGTAAGCACTTGGATAAGACTATAATATATGAAGAGGACTTCAAGAGAATTACCTTAACAAATTGGCGAAGCACTTCAACAGGTGCCGCCACTTGCCCACTCAACTCTTTCAGCCGGGTGAGCTCCTGGTCATACCCCATGACATCAAGCGTCGCTCCTTGGCGCGAGGACTCAGGGGCACCCGCGGACCCTCCCTGTGCAAGAGTGGATGCCTCCGCATTGACGTCGGCTAAGACCATCTCCAGGGTTGGCTCGTCCGGCTGTCGAGTGCGGAAAAACCACTCATTCATTACTCAGTCAAATTCCAACTGAGCAGGGGAACGGAAGATCCAATATGGCACACCAACCTGAGGCAAAGGGATAATATCCACTTCAGGTGCTACATCCGCCTGAGGACCCGACGTAGAGGAGCCGGGCAGAGGATCTACCTGACTACAGATAGGAGGGGCGCTGGTTTCTTCTTTGTCCACCGTCTCCGACTCCTCTACCGCCCGGGTCTCAGGGACTGCATCTGAGGTTGCTGCAGCCGACTTCATTTTCCTACAAAAGATGAATATCTCTGTTAGTACTAGAAATATGCGAGCACTCTACAAGTAAAATTCGGTTACTTACTTTACGAGCTTCAATGCCCGCGACAACTTCAAGAGACGCTTCTTCGGTAGCGGGTCTAGAGCCGGAGTCTCTTCAGGGGCCACACTGCTTGAAGTCCCTTGGGTTGTTTCACTATCTGGTACAGAAGCAGATATACGACAAGGGTTTATTAAAATCCAAACACAGAAAGACTACAAAAGTACTCGGGTTTCCCCCTTACCAGGAGCAACCATATTACAGTGCTTTTCAGCCAATGCTGGTGACAAAAGTACTTTTCGACAAGCACGGCGCCTACCAGTGCGAGCCTTCTTCAGGACAGATTCCCCGGCTTCTTGAGGTGGAGTTGGTGACCGCTTCCGGCTACTCTCAGCTACCGGGTCTATGAGTATGACATCAGAGTCAGTTGATTCTGTTTCAAGCCAACCAAGGTCATCAGGATAGCTTGGGTTGTTCGGAAGGTCCTCACTTCGGATAGGACCTCCTAGAATTATGCCTCCACCTTCTTCAGTCGCCGGAGGCAGGGGCGGACAATCATTGTTATCCCTCCCTTGGCCCTATAAAAGAAGAAAACTTAGTCAAGTCAACACGATATCTACTAAGAATCTTAAAGACAAGACATGACAACCACTCACCTGAGGAGGCGGGTTGATGGCAGAGAACGTTGTCATGATCGGAACAAGATGTTCACGGCTCTTGAGCAGTCGGTTTACCCTTCTCAGGACCTCATGATCTGGCAATTGCTCAGCATCATGACGACCCGGGTCCTGCGTACCCAGGTACTCAAAGCCAAAATTGGCTCGCTGTTGAAGAGGATGGATGCGGCGCGCAATAAAGTCTTGGACGACGGTGTACTCGGTCAGTCCATTAAGCTCCAACCCCTCTATCATGTCAATTAGAGGTTGGACAGTCTGTAGCTCCTCAGCAGTGATTCTGTCCCTCCATTCATGGCGTTTCTGAGGCGGCCACCCGTCATGACGACGGAGAGCTGGCGGAGGGTTGGCCATATAAAACCAGTCGGCAGCCCAGTCTCGAACAGACTCGGAAAGCTCTACAGTAATATACTGAGAAGCTACCTCTAGCCTAAGCTGGATACTAGCCCCTCCAACTACCTCAAAGCTAGCGTCACTAGGTTGACATTTCACCCAGAAGAAGTAGCGGAAGAGAGTAAAGGATGGGCAGATACCCAAAAAAGCTTCACAAAGATGAGTAAGATAGCTATATGGAAGGCAGGATTGGAGTGATATGGTTGAGAGTCAAAACCATAGTAATGGAGCAACCCTCGCAGAAAGTCAGATGCTGGAAGCCCCAATCCTCGTTCCACAAAGGATTTGAACATCACGATCTCTGTGGTGTTGGGTGCTGGCGCGCGGTGATCAGTCGGAAGCCTCCAACCATCAAGTGGTTGTGCCCGGAGCAAGCCTAATTGCGCCAAATAGGCCAATTCCACCTCCGAAGTGTCTAGTTGTTTCCAGGCCAACACATCCGTGGGCGGACAAGGATGGCGCGGTCTCCCGGTGGTGGTGATCTTGGTCTTTTTCTTCTCCGCGACAGATTGTCTCTTGGGACCTATGTTGGTGACAAGAGATTTTCTGCACATCAACTGAGGATTGGCTCGGGAATTTCTAATTTTGAAGGCAATAGCTGATGGGAGCGTGAGGAAAAGAAAGGTCCGACGGCAGCTTATTATAGATCCGTTTCGGCAACCGTTCATCTTTTCTAACCGGCGTTATGAAACCGTTCAAAACCCTAACGGAAGAGAGAACGTTTCAGACGGCGTCAGTAACAGTGAACATGCATACAGCAAGACAAGCTTCTTTCTTTCACAAGACTCATTTAGTACTCGAAGAACAAGACAGAGGACTCGGAAAGTATTCCAAGTACCCGGATCTTATTTATTTTTACTCGGAACTACAACAGAGATACACGGAAACATCTTGAGATACAGCAACTACCAGCACAAGTACCATCAAGATGTAAAACTCTACTCTAGTGTAATCAAGGTACAGAGTCCTGATGTCTAATGCACCAAGGACCGGGTTCAGTGAGACGCAGTAAAGCAGACACAAAACCTTGGGTAGACATTATCTTTTCAGTGCATCCCAAGGTGGGTCTTAGGCACCACCCCAGTACTCAAGGAACTCGGTGGGAAGACCATCACCCTCGCCGCCTTTTGACAACCTGTGACTTCGAGGTTATCTACGAGTGGCAGTCACAAGAGTTCTTCTAGGCGCACCAATGTATCCCTCTGCTCGCGATCACTTGGAAACCACCCTGGCGGATGATCCCTTCACAAGAGTTCTTCTGGACACTTCATCTACTCTATAGAAGGAGATACCCGGGGCTTGTCCATCTATCCCGCTACTGATATTACAATACTCATAACTAGAGGAAATCAGAACTTAAAGGATATGAGCTCTTCGCTTCCCAGGCAGGGTATTTATAGGAGGATTCCTCTTGGTCTATGGACTTTGTCTACGGATACAAAGTGACTGAAGGGTCAAATAATTCAACCCGTGTACTGTTGCACATGTGAATTCTGGCACCAATACTGGGTTTGATTCCCCATGTGTACTTCAAGAGGAAGGCGGCAAAGTTTGCAATTGTAGAACACGACAAAAATCATTAATATTTACAGCTGGAACGGTCATTGGTCAATTATTGTTGTTTCCACAGTAATTTTTGTTCAGTGGGGGTGAATAGGGATGTTTGTTAAAAACATTACCCACCTGAAGCTGAATATTTATTACTCTGATGTTTTAAGCAACGAATCAGTGACTTGACTTGACTCCCCAAGACCTTTATGGATTACCTGGTCATATATTTAGAAGACCCCAAGAACTGACTACTGAGTACTCGGAACTTAGGCCCGGGGGCTGCAGGGTACATATCATAAAGGAAATGTTTTTTCTTACCCAAGAATTACTCGGAAAAGGCTCAAAAGATCCTCAAAGTTATTTTAAATAACAAGAGGCTCGGGGGCTACACCCTATGGGTGCACTTTTCAGAAAAAGTGCACACCATAGAGATTCTTTACCTATAGAGCACTTCAAGATTTCTCAGGACATTACTCGAAGATTCTCAAGGAGAAACCAGAAGATAACGTTTTGAGGAAATAATGAAGAGCTCGGGGGCTTGACGGACCAGGATGTCAGAGATATCATCGGAAGATGATCACTCCGACTAATCCCAGACGGCATGGGAGATCCGAAGACTTGATACGAAGCGTACTTCGATTAGGACTCTCACTGTAACTTAGTTGAGTTCTTAAAAGAAGTCTTGTAATCAGAATAGGACTCCTCTGTTGTAACCAACTAGGACTCGGTCTGTGCTATGCTTCACCCGGATATATAAGGGGAAGCAGGCGCAGGCTCCAGGAAGTTGAATCATAATCATACACAAGGCACACGCTGCACTGGACGTAAGGTTTTACGCTATTCAGTGGCCTGAACCAGTATAAATCATTGTCCCTGTGTACTCGTCGAGTCCTACGAACGTCGATCCCCACCGAACAAATCGTCTGAGATTACTCAAGACGAGTTGCCGGTTAACAAACACCGACGATGAATGTGTGGTGTGTTCGGGAAGCCGACGTTTCTTACTTATGAATAAAATAAGGGAGCGAAGAGACAACGAGGCGTGAGAGCCCTCAGATTTGGATCCTGAGGTAAATCGACTAAAATGATGAGTGAGCCGTTTAGATACTGATCGGCTAAACAATGAAGGGTGAAACAAATGGATAACATCGGCTAGGAATAGCTGATAGAGTATCTTACCTAGACTAAGTAATGAGAAATATAAGTGTTTACAAAAAAGGATCAAGAGTCAAGGATTATAGGCAGCAGAGTTACATGTTCAGTACAAATTTTAATACACTCAGAGCATTCAAACGGATGGTATCTATATCGGCTATCATCTTTTGATCCTCTTCGCTTGAACCTGGGATCGGTTTCTTCTTCTTGTTCTTGATGTGATGAACTCATTGCAAAGAGAAGTCATATTTTTCTTTTTATCTTGAAGCATGATTGGGATCCTAGCCAGATTCTCTTTCTTCAGTGCAATCTGTTCATCCACAGTTCGAAGCCTTTCTATCAGGTGATCTCTCTTGGATTCCAGGGAGGATAAACTACCAATAAGGATAGTGGAATCATTGTTCAGTTAGTCTATTGCATCCTTTGTAGACATCATGTCAAAGATGCATTGTTGCTCCTTGTTTGGAAGATCAGCATGAGCTTCACGTGCCATAAGTTTAGCTTTGGCTTCGTTAAATTCTGACTGAAGGAACTCTATGTGGGCGATAGGACCCAGAGCCTTGTTGAGATTATCTGTATAAATCATTTTTAATCAGGTCAAATATGTCTCTGATTCCTTTGGCATCCTGTACCAGATTGGCTATGTTAACCTCTAAGAGAGGGAGTAGCAGCTGGAGCCGAGCCCTGGTTCCTTCAGGGAGTTTTTAGGGGATTCCGGTACAGGGGCTTCTTCTTCATCCACATAATTTCCAAATCAAAGGGATAACAGGAGAAGAGGACTGTCCTGTTCCTAAATATGTAGATGTGTGAACAGTTGTGAAAAAGGACTGATTGAAAGAAAAAGTGATGTTATTTGAAGTACCTAGCCAGATGGAATGATTTGAAGCTCAGGAGCAGCCGATGAAGATTCAGGAGGGCATCTGAAAAAGATCTTCATCAAGATTTCAAGGTTACTTACTAAAATAGGATCATCAGCTAAAAGTTATACCTGGTTGAGGAAGCTCTTGATCAATGTCAGGAAGAGGAGGCATTTCAAGTTCAATATTCTGGGTGTCAACTTGCTCCTGAAAATTAGAAGACAGAAGAGGTTACAAACTAGATAATGAGAGCAGAAAAGACAATTTTTCTTACCTCTATATTGATATTTTCAATCAAGGATTGGCTGCCGTCAGAAGCTTTCTTCTTCTTCCTTGGATATGACTTTGGTGGTTGGCTTGTCAGTCTTTTGCTTCTTAAGAACCACTTCTTTTATGAAGGTACTAAGAGTTTGGTCATCTGGGATGACAGAAGCTTTCCTCTTCATCAAAGTTTTTGATAGTAGGAGCATCACAGCCAATTCTTGGGTTTGGGCACCATACATTGTAGTTTATTTCTGGAGGATTCAAAGTGACCAAATCCTACAAGTATTTGCCATGAGATATCAGAAGAGAGCAGATGATGAGAGTATAAGAGTTTGAGGAATTGAGTCATACTTCATCAGTTACTTGAAAATCTGAGTTTAACTTGAGGCAATAAGTGGCCACACCTCATTGAAGAGATGGATGCTCCATTGCTGCCACAATCTTGGAAATGAGGAAAAGGGACGGCAGTCCATTCTTTGACCATCTTCAAGGAAACAGATTGCTCAAATTGAAGATTCTGTTGTACTCTAAAGCAGAGTCTACTGCTTCCCTTGGTCTAAGCTTATCTACAAATAAAGAGCTGGGGGCACTTGGCCAAAGCCTATTTGCCTGGCTTCCATGACAGGATGATAAAATTCATAGGACATGAGAGGTTTTTCCCTACCATGACTAATTTCAGTAGGCAGAAGACATGGCTTTCATCAATTGGCATAACATTTCAAACCTTCATCATTAATTACATTCTCTATGAAATCTAAAGGTTTTGGATTCTCAGTTTGCAATGTCTGGATATTGAAACCAAGGTGAAGTAGCTGCAGGGAATCCTCGTAGAGATATACTTAAAGGAAGAAGAAGTTGTCTCTGGTTCATCAATAATATACATAGCAGCAAGCTTCTCAAAACGAAGTGCATCTTCTCACCTTGGCATTATCAGCAAGTAGCTTTTCTTGCCATCTGGATACAATGATGGGAAAGACAAGTTCTCAATCTGGGGTTGTCAGTCCTGGAGATGAGATTGAGCCAAAGCTGAAGCAACCACCAAGGACCAGTTATTGATGGGATACCTTTGTTCTCCGTCAGACTTTTGACTACTTTATTTAGCATACTGTATAAGGCACCCAAGAGATACTTTCCTAGGGTATATCTGAGTTCTCGGGCAGCTTTTCTGCTATGCCAGGAAGTTTGAAGTTGGGACCATAGCTCTACCCATAGAATAAATATTTTCCCAACCAAATGTTCAGAAAAATGATATGCTCTCATTCTGAAACACTAGACTGAGGAGTGTTGAAGGAGGCAATGTAGCTGGACCAACCACCAGATTTGAGGTTTCCGAGCTTGATGGAAGGTTTGACCTGAAGGCTGTGAGGATTGATGGATTCAGTGATGTTTAAGCCGGTCAACATATGTACATTGGCTAAAGTTGGAGTCATGGGCCCTTGCTTGAACATGAAAGCATTGAAGGTCCCAGACCAAAAGTAACAGGCAACCTTCAACATCGATTCAATCCTCTTCATGTCAGCTAAGGACATAATGATACACTGGTCCAAGTTGCGAAGCATCCAATCTAATTTCTTCTTGTTTTCTACCTTGATCAACCAATCCCTACAACCTGGGATAATTGATGGCTAGTTCCTGAAAGGAGTTTTTCCCCAATGCTTCAAATAAAAATCAGAGTTCTTGAAGGGGATTCTTTGAGTCTCGGCCGTAATGACTTCAGTGGGATCGAGATTGCCTACTGGGCCGAGGAAGAAGTTATCTGGGCTATCTTGAAATCGAGATAAGATTTGGTCATGGAGCGCCTGAAAGTCAAAATATGAGTGATAGGCAGAGTAGAGGATCATCGAAAAGAGAGATGCTAGAGGCCCAATTTTTTACCTCCGGGATGGAGTCTTGAGTTGCCATTTGATCTGCAGGAGCACTGAATTTGGATTCTCGAAAGATTTTACTTGAATTAAGTGGCGGCGGACTTCTTCAAAAGCTAGGGTTTGAAGAGGGCTCCGGAAGAGAGGAATAACGGTTGGGAAGAAGACCTCGGCTGATCGACTAAGAGAAGTTAGTCGATGGGACCCCAAGGAAGGAATAGCATTTTTGGAATAAAATAAATTTCATCCCAAAATTGGGGGGCATGTGTTTTACCCAGATTTTGAACTGAAAGGATTATTGTTTTGTGAGCGCAAACGGCTGATTTTGTTAGTAAAGAAATCGGCCAGAAAAATAAAATAGATGCTTGACCCGGACACAACCAAAGTTGTGTGGCCAGACGTGACAAGCTTCAAAGACATATTGGGTTTGGCTAAAGAGGTTGAGTTCGGGTTGTCTTTTGTTTTATCTCCATGTAACCTAGTCGTGTTAGGACAGGATTCAACCGGGTTATAAATAGCTAGAAACCTGGATTTTGTAAGAATCAATCCAATCAATCAACACATCGGCCACCGGCCAAAACCCTAGGAGTAGGAGTAACGTAGAACTCGGCGGAACCTTCAACCAGGCAGGGCTGCATCGGCTTCGACCGACCTCCGGTTTGCTTGTAAGTTTCACCAATGGCTCGTGTCATTGTATAATAAGGTTGTATTTGGCATCGACCAAACTCTTGTTAAGCTATGACATGGCTAGTTATCAGTTTAAGATCATCTTTTGTAAGACTTTCTTGACTCTGATCAATCTCTTGCTTTAGTCGATCTTGACTAGTTATCGGCTCTATTAGTTTTGCAAACCAATAAATTCATTAAGTTATTGATGTTGTTTATGTTTAACATTTTCCTTATGTTTTAAACATATCTTGCTCAATCAAGATTGACAAAGTAGCCTAAACCTAAAAGATGTCTAGTTTCGGCTATCCTAAGGCCTTGCACGCTCATAATGAAGGAAATAGCCGATTCTCTGTGCAATTAGTCGATACGTTGATTTCACGCCGTTTAGACATACACATAGATCTTTATTGAAGGACCGAGAAGCTACCCGAAAGCGACCAGAGGGGGGGTGAATGGGAGCTTCAAAAATTTCCTTTCGGAAACTAGATGCCCCTGCCCAAGATCAACCCCCAAAGGCGGAAACCTAGAGCTTGCTAATGTCCCGACCCTAGATGTAGGGTGGTGCTTCCTAGAAGCACAGCGGACCTAGACAACCCTAGAAAGCCAACCCCAAAAAAAGACGAACTCAAATCCATCAAGAACGAACGAACGCGAACGAAGACGCGCGAAACTGCAGCGACCGGACTCTGGCCTGCGTCCGGTCGTCAGAAAACAGCTCTGGAGCTCTCTGTTCGCGAACCGGACGCACGGGCTCAAGCGTCCGGTCGTTCACTGAGCGTCCGGTCAGATGAACAATGACACGGAAACATGCAACGTAGCGTCCGTCGAAATGCAAACAGAGCGTCCGTCGAGAGCGTCCGGCAGTACGCAGAAAAGCTTGGCGCCGTGCTCAACGACCGGACTCTGAAAGCATGCGTCCGGTCAGCCCGACAGAGCGTCCGGTCACCCCGCGACTGCACTGAAACTCCGGCGATTCAACCCGATCTCCTCCGAATCAAGTGCTCTAGGCTTGGATTCGATCTGAGGAGTCACAAGGAGGTAGTGAGCTATCTCTAAGAGATCATGGCTCGAACCTAACTCCAAATCGGTGAATCGAAGGAATTCGGGGGAAGAAGAAAAAGAGCCCGAAACTAAAACTTGATCGATCTCCTAGACCGTGGGTTCAGAGATGATTTCTTTCGGTGGAAAGAAGTGCCTCACGATCTAGAGCAAATCAGTTCAAACGGAATCGTGAAAATATGACCGAGCACGAAGATCAAGCGACGGGAAACTCAAGGCACCAAAGCAATCCGCGAAGAACATGATGACATGAAATCAAAACGCGAATTGACACCAAGAGATGGATCCCAAGGTGAGGATACCCTCACTTCCTCGAATCAACGGTACACAGAGTGGAGTCTCTCTGCGGATCTCAACTAGCTAAAGCAGGGGTGTGGGAGAGTGGAAACCCTAGAAATGAAAGCTCTAACTGAGATTGAGATAAGGAAGGAGGGTGTCTCCCTAGACTACTTATACTAACCTAGCTAAGTCTATTTCCTACTCTACCCCTCTCTACTCTAATTTACGAGCGGACCAGCCTAACCCTAAGGCTATTCTAGTCCACCCGCTGGTGGTAGGTAGATCCGACGGCCACGCCGCACGTCCTTCCGCGTCGCCTCCACGCAACCTTCAGATCGTCGCCACGTGCCGCCACCACTCTGCACCCCCGGTTTTGCGGCCAAACCTGGAACCAGCCTTTTCCATCACCCCCGGTTTGAGGCCCAAACCGGGAAACCAGCCTCCAGCCCGAGTTTTTGTGGCCAAACCGGAACCGTCCGCGCCCGAGTTTTGAGGCCCAAACTCGGAAACCGGCCCACGCCCAGTTTTTGAGGCTCAACCTGGAAACCGTCGCGCCCAGGTTTTTGTGGCTCAACCTGGAAACCCAGCACCCATTTTGAGGCCCAAACCTGGAAACCGTCCACCGTTGGTTTTTCCCGGGCTCTACCAACAAACGGCGTCGTAGAGGGGATGCACCGCCTGTGCACCCCTTCCACCGACCTGATCGCATACTTCTCCGTTTGTCGCTGTCGCAGGCTGCCAGCCACCACAGCTGATCCTCCGGCCTCCAGTCCATCAGTCCAAGTCCACGTCCGCCCTTCACCGTCCGATACATCGGCATGGCACGTCCGCCGCACGGCACGCCCATCCTTCATCGCGCCCGGTCCGTCGGCACGGCACGTCGCAACTTGACCTTCACCCGCCATCGATCACTGTCTCCGTGCTCGACACACTGCACACACACCAAGCCAAAGAACATGCGCATCATCTCCGTTGACAATCACTCATCACACAGAGACTCGGCATACACCCATGTATCCGCAATCTCCCCCTTGAGTGGCATTGTCAACTCCACAACACAATCATGAATAAGAAGAAGGAGTAGGAAGGAGTGGGAGGAAGAGAAAACCCAACCAAATGACCCAAAAGCCTAACAAAAGCCAAAGAAGGTCAAGTGGATGAAGCGAAAACTTGGTCCCCAAAGACATGGGCAACGGCTCGACGCAACCAAGCAAAGCAAAGCTAGCCCTCAAGAAGAGGTAGAACAGGCTCAACACCGCTAGCAGATACCATTGAAGATCGGAGGACAACAGAAGCAAAATGCTAGTCCCTCAAGATAGAGGCACAGAGGCTCAACACAACTAGCAAGAAAATCACTCCGAACCAATTGGAAATCAACCCAAACAAATGGGAAAGCACACCAGACGATACCAATTGAAAGCCAAAAGAAAAGCTTATGAAAGCTCATGAAAAGCTAGGAACGTTTGCTAGTCCCTCAAGACAGAGGCAACGGCTCAACACAACTAGCAAACTCCCCCTCGACAAATGCAAACAACTAGGACAAATGAGTCTCCCCTTAGTTGAACAACACAGGAGCATATGATTTGCATAAATTTCTCCCCCTAGTTGAAAATGCACTTATCAAGGCCAAAAGGTATCGGAGAAGCAACTCCCTTCACATAAACTCCCCCTGAACACAAGATCTCCTTCCAAAATGCATATGAAGTCAAAATGCAAGTTAGGAGCTTCAAGTATATAGTCAAAAGAGTGCAAAGATGCTCTAATCAGTATAGCTCCAACATCTCAATTAAGCACTCAAATAGCAAAGGCTCAAACTGATCACTTATACGAAATATGAAGCATAGGAGCATGTGAGCAGTTTTAAGTCAAAAAGGATAGTCACCATCAAAATAACACTAGACATGTATAGAAGGAATCCAAACAAGTGCTAAACATATATACAAGGTGAACTACCCCTAGCAAAGTTCAATCATCATGCATAGGAATGAAGCATATACTTGTGATTCCAAATTCATATCGGAGTTGCAGCGGTAAAGGAGTTCACAAGTTCATTTTTAGCATGTGATTGCGAGAGGTTGAAAGCTTGTCATGCCTAACTTTTCAACGTGCGAAGCCTATGCCGAAGCAATCAGAAGCTTAAAGCAACGGTTTCGGTCATACACTACATGGCTCAAGTTTAACTCAAGTGCAATGAGAAACAGTCTCAATACCATGAGGTGTTGACAAGCAATCCCATCTCGATCTTTTCAATTCAACAATACTTGGTTCAGATTTTAAGCAAGTTATGAACAACCAAGCAAGTGAATGACTCAGAACTAGAGACATAGCAACCTAGCATATATGAAAAGCAGGAATGGACTCAACACACCCTACACATGCTAGTTGCATATCTCAATGGTGAACATTTTCAGATTTATATACATTAGGCATAATACACCATTCCAAAAATAGCTCGCTCATAACATGTAACAGTGATCAGAAAGAGCATAAGCTACAAGCATCATCATAAGTATCGGAGCAATACTAACAAGAGCATAATTACATTCTAGTGAATATAGACATGAAGCTCAGAACGTAAATGCGTATGTCCGACACAAAACTGAAAGAAAGAAGATACCAATTGGAAGGACTCAAGAAACTCAAAAGAAAAGAGCCTCAAAATAAAAGAGTCAGTCTGTACATCTCAAAATGCTCCCCCATCTAAAAGGGGAAACACACACCAAGCTCACCCCTCAACCTATTAAAGGTTGATTCGTCTAAAGGCTTGGTGAAAATATCAGCCAATTGGTGATGAGTATCGACATGGCGAAGGTCGATATCACCCTTCTCCTGGTGGTCTCGCAAGAAATGAAAGCGCACATCAATGTGTTTGGTTTTCGAGTGAAGCACGGGGTTCTTAGCAACGCTAATGGCACTCGTGCTGTCACAAAGCAAAGGAACTCGAGTAAAGCTCAAACCAAAATCACGCAAAGTGGCCATCATCCAGAGTAACTGGGAACAAAGCTAGCCGCAGCAACATATTCAGCCTCCGTGGTAGACTGAGCGACACTAGACTGCTTGCGAGAAGACCACGACACAAGAGAAGATCCAATAAACTGGCAAGTCCTGAAGTAGACTTGCGCTCAATGCGACAACCAGCAAAATCAGCATCAGAAAAGCCACAAAGCGAGAGGGTGGAAGAAGCAGAATACCAAATCCCGAGCTCAGGCGTGAAACGAAGGTACCTGAGGATGCGCTTCACCGCCTGACGGTGAGAAGTGCGTGGCGAAGCCTGAAAGCGCGCGCACAAGCATACGGCGAACTGAATGTCCGGCCGTGTCGCCGTCAGGTAGAGCAGCGATCCAATCATGCTGCGGTACTCCTTCTGGTCCACTGCTTCTCCATCCGTGTCGGCATCCAGGGCAGTCGTCGTCGACATGGCGTCGGAAGAGGCTTGGCCTCACCCATGTCGAACCGCTTCAGCAAGTCCCTCGTGTACTTGCCCTGGTGCACAAACGTCCCCTCTCGGGATTGCTTAATTTGCAACCCGAGAAAGAAGGTCAGCTCGCCCATCATGCTCATCTCGAACTCCCTGCTCATAGTATCTGCAAACTTGGCAACCAAAGCGTGAGAAGAACCACCGAAAATGATATCATCCACGTAAATTTGGACCAAGAGAGTATCTTTGCCTTGCTTGAGGAGAAAGAGCGTTTTATCAACACATCCCATTTTAAAACCCTTAGCTAGCAAAAAGGTTTTTAATCTCTCATACCAGGCTCTAGGGGCTTGTTTCAAACCATACAAAGCTTTGTGGAGTTTAAAGACATGGTTTGGAAACTTGGGATTTTCAAAACCGGGGGGTTGCTGGACATAGACCTCCTCCTCAATGTAGCCGTTTAAGAAGGCACTCTTGACATCCATTTGAAAAAGTTTGAAACCCATGGATGCAGCATAAGCCAAGAGTATCCTAATAGCCTCCAAACGAGCTACAGGAGCGAAGGTCTCCTCATAATCTATCCCCTCCTTCTGACTATAATAGAGAGTGTCTCTCCATTTTCTTGACTATAATTATTTAAATTGTTTTATAATTCTAGAACTCACTAGACCAGCGATGTTCTTCAAATTCTCTAAAGTTTCTCACTGAGTCTTGCCCCATGGATGGATTTCCAACATCTCCGTGGTGTAAAAGAACGACTACAAAGCGACATACAGCCAATAGGGCAGGAGGTGGTGGCAACTAGAACGATTTCGCTCAAGTTTCCTAGCTGATGCATGGCATGACCCAATCCGGATCCGTCAATGCGTGTCAACATCTCGGGGTCAAAGACGCAACAAAAGCAGAATGAGCAAAGTGCAGATGTGCTGTGACTGGAGCGAGTAACTCGCGTCAATGTCGCCGATCATCTGTTCAGGGGGTGCTGGCGCTGGATATGTCGTGGCGCCTCCCGGGAAGAAGTGACCTCCCCCTCAACAGCAGCTGGTTCCACCCCGGGTACAAAAGGTACCGCGCGAGGTGGAGGATCCCACGGCCCCCAGGAAGAAGAAGTGTCGGGGCCGTGAGTCGTCGTCGAGGCCGCCCTTTGCGGCACGGCAGGTGAAGGGGGTGCTGGATCATCTATATCTTCAGCACCCTCGTCCTCATCATCAAAAAGAGGCTCTCCAACCTCATGATCACCTGCACGCTCAAAACGAGAAGAGGGACAACAAGAGTCTCGTCGAAGGTGACATCTGATGTCTCCATGACTCGGTTAGTGTCAAGGTTAAGTACACGATAAGCTCGAGTGTGAGTGCCATAACCCAAAAACACACCGTCAGAAGAACGAGACTCAAACTTGTCCAGGTTGCCTTTCTTCAATATAAAACAGTGGCAACCAAAGACTCTAAAATAACTCACCTTGGGCTGGCGACCAAAACGCAACTCATAAGAGGTCTTCTTCAAAAACGCTCTCAGAAAAATGCGATTCGAAATGTAGCATGCAGTGTTCATAGCTTCGGCCCAAAAACGCCTAGGAGTCCTATGCTCATCAAGCATCGTCCTGGCCATCTCAACAAGGGTCCGATTCTTCCTTTCTACAACACCATTTTGAGGTGGTGTATAGGGGGAAGAAAACTGATGCTCCAAACCAAGGCGGTTACAAAACTTCTCAAAAATCCGAATTTTTAAACTCGGAACCATTATCACTCGAATAGCTCGCATCGAGTTCAAAGGGAACTCGTTCTGAAGACGCAAAAATCAGATTGCGAGCAAATGAGAAAGTCTCGGTCTTTCTCAGCTAAAAAGAAGACCCACGAATACCTCGAAAAGTCGTCAACAATAACAAGCACATACCACTTCCCACCAACTGAGCTTACCGAGCCGGACCAACAAGGTCCATGTGTAAAAGCTCTCCGGGGTGCGAGGTCATGACCTTAGTCACCGGATGGTGGGGAGCAGCAACCATCTTCCCATGTCTGCAAGAATGGCAACTAGATCCTTCTCCATCGAAAGCTTGGGCAATCCTCGGATTAGGCCAAGTGAGCTAAGTCTTGCAAGCAAGTCGAAGCTTAAGTGACCGAGCCTCCTATGCCACTTCCAAAGATCGGAAGAAGAAGGACTAGCCAAAAGACAGCGAGAAGAACCAAACGATTCCGAGAAATTCGCACAAAGACTTTCCCAAAGGGCGAAATCAGACATACAGATCGCCCTGAGGATCTAAGATGCGACTAAGGTTCGGTTTAAAACGAATCTCATAGTCATCATCAAAAGTTGCGAAACAGAAAGAAGGTAAAATGCAGGTTAGAAACAAGAGCAACATCGCGCAAACACAAGTGCTCATTAACCCGCACCGATCCGCGAGACAAACCTTACCTTTACTATTGTCGCCGAAGGTTATGTACTCCTTTCCGGCGACGGGCTAAGGCTGGAGAACCACTTGGTGTTTCCGGTCATGTGCCTCGAACAACCGGAATCCACCAACCAAGTCCTCCAACCGTCTTACCTACATCAAAAGAAAGACATAGGTGAGCATACGGTCAACACTGGGGTTAGTGAAATAAGGGGAAAACCAGTGTTGGGCGGCTGCTCAAAGAAGGGTTAGTGAAAAAACCATTCCTAGCATGTCTACGAGGGAAGCGATCACCACGCTGAGGAAACGTGGTCCGCTGGGGAGAAGCGCTCACCGCGGTACTCAAACTGCGGTGGGGAAAGCGCTCAACAAAGCCTCCGCCACGGGGTCCGTTACCTGCAAAAGCAGGACCCCGTCGGGCACGCTCTCTACGAGGTTTACGCCTAGGAGCCTGGGCTCAACTGCTCTAGCGTCTCTCCTCGGAGCTCTCTCCTGCCTAGGCCTAACAAACTGAGGTGCTGGACCTCTAGGCCTAGTCTCCCTCCTAGGGGCTCTCTCCTGCTGCCTAGGCTGGGTATGCTTCCCTCCAGACCTAGCAGCTCTCCCCTGAGGCTTCGGAGCATGTCCACCACGAGCTGGGTGAAACATGTCCGGGTTCTGCATCTCCCTAGCTCGGCGCGCCTCTCTCCTGCGCCTAAAGCAGAACTCACTCAGGTGACCATCCCGCCCACAAAAGTCACACTGAAACCTCACCGCCGCAAAGGGGGTTGTTGGTTTGCAGGGATGTGGGTATGGTTCACCTTGCCCTTGCCCTTCTGTGGCAACTCCTCTCGGATGGGTGGCATTGTGTCAAGCTTGTTCTTTAGGTGATTGGGCTTGGGTTGCCATTGTGGATTCTTGGTGGAGCCTTGGGGGGTTCAACTACAACTCCATCCTTGGTGACAGGCTTGGCAGGCTCTTTGGGTGGAAGCTTGTTAGTTTGGGAGTAGTGGTGGAGTTGGGCTTCTCACAGGGGTATTCAGACCACTAGACTCTCCAATCTTACCAAAAGCTGAAAGATCAATACTTGGCCAAGACCTACACCAGGAGCCCCAGCAGCTTCAGCTTGAATTGGGAGATCATCATCCCGAGCTGAGGCTCATCACCAACAAGACACCCATGACAAGACGGTCCGAAGGTATGTGTTTTCCTCCTCGGTACGCAGCACTTGTCATGCCTACATTTGCCATCTCCTGCTCCAGGCCTCACACAAAGCAACATCTCTTGACACAAGTGCTATCCGAGCCGGCCTTCTCAAAAGACTCAAGCTTGGCATTCTTCTCTGCCAACTCGGATTGCAAGACAGGACAAGTCTTGCACGCACCCAACAGCTGCGGTCTAGCTCGGAGCTCATCCACCTCATCTACCAGCGCAGCATACTTACTCCTCAGAGTGAGAAGATCCGTCATGTGCGCGGCGCAATTCTCGCACTCCAACTCCTCCGACACAAACCACGGTGGATCGAGCGAACTCAAGCTCCTTCACGTGTTCCTCCCACTTTTGCCTAAACTCCTTGCGCTCTCTAGCAGCACGCCTAGCAACTTATCTTGGCTAAGGGGGGGAGGAGGGCAGCAGTCAACTTCTCAACCTCGGAGGAAAGCTCGTCGTAGGTGAGAGATACCTGGGAGGTGTCGTCGTCGTCGTCGTTCCGAGGCGTGTGCTCCAGCTCGCCTCCGACCTCATCTCCGAGCGCCATGGTGCAGAGGCCGTCGTCGTCGGCGAAGAAGCAGAGAGCAGACGTTCAGCTGTCCTCGATCCTCTTCTTCTTCTGGACTCGTCATCGTCGAGCTGGCGGGGAGTCGTCATCCGAGCCGTCGACGTCGCTGAGCGTGGCGAAGAACGCGCGCTGCTCAGCCTGGGCCTTCTCCAAGTACTTCTTCTTGATGTACTCCTTGTCGAAGCCGCCCCGTTATCTTGTGCTTTGGGGAACGTACTTCTCCTTGTTACTTGGAGTCGCGCCTGCGCCCATGATCGCCCTTGCCCGAGTGCTTGTTCTTTTCTTTGGGGCAGTCGGCGATGAGATGGTGGTCGGGGTCGCCGCACTCGTAGCAGCCCCGAGCAGCGTCCTCCTCCGCGACGACGGTTCATGCGGTTATTGTGGAACCGCGAGAACCGGTTGGCAAGCAAAGCCAACTCGTCGTCACCCAACGTCTCCAGCTGGTCCTCTGTAACAGAAAAGAGACAAGAAAGAGCAAAGCCAGCTGAGGGGTAGGGTTAGAGGAAGAGCCGGAAACCAAAGCCATGGACGGGCGAGAAGGATTTTAAAAGAAGCCCTCGCCATAGCATCAATCTCACTGGACTTGAGCTTACTGAAGAGCTCGTCGCAGGTGAGGGTCTCATAGTTCGGGGATTCGATGATCGCCTGAACTTTAGAATCCCACACCGAACGGTCAAGAGTGTGCAAAAGCTTCAAAGCACGCTCATGATCGTCAAATGGCAACTGCTCTCGGTTAGCCCTCATCCTGTTGACAATCACCTGAAAGCGAGCGAATAAACTTTCTATGCTCTCGCCAGGCTGATGTCGGAAGTTCTCATACTCTCTCTTGAACGACTCGTAGAGTCGGGTTTTGACTTGAGAGGTGCCCTCATGAAAACGCATGAGGGTGTCCCAGATCTCCCGAGCCGTAGAGAGGTGAGAAACGCGATCAAACTCACCCACGCTCAAACAGGAGAACAAAGCGTTACGCGCCCGGCTATTGGCTTCGTGCTCATCGATCTGAAGCTGAGAGACACGAGCAGCCAGGACAACGTAGTTGGCGTTGTTGCAAATCTCCCAAACAGAAGAGCCCATGCTCTGGAGATAGGCCGACATGCGTATCTTCCAATACGCATAGTTCGTCCCATCGAAAAACGGCGGTTTGCCCACGCCGCGATCCATGTCGCCTTCGGTGGATCTGGAACCGGCTAAGGTGGAAGATCCTTAACCAGCTCCGATACCAATTGAAGGACCGAGAAGCTACCCGAAAGCGACCAGAGGGGGGGTGAATGGGAGCTTCAAAAATTTCCTTTCGGAAACTAGATGCCACTGTCCCAAGATCAACCCCAAAGGCGAAACCTAGAGCTTGCTAATGTCCACGACCCTAGATGTAGGGTGGATGCTTCCTAGAAGCACAGCGGGACACTAGACAACCCTAGAAAGCCAACCCAAAAGACGGAACTCAAATCCAATCAAGAACGAACGAACTGCGAACGAAGACGCGCGAAACTGCAGCGACCGGACTCTGGCCTGCGTCCGGTCAGCAGGGACCGGACGCGTCCGGTCGTCAGAAAACAGCTCTGGGAGCTCTCTGTTCGCGACCGGACGCACGGAGCTCAAGCGTCCGGTCGTTCACTGAGCGTCCGGTCAGATGAGACAATGACACGGGAACAGTGCAAGCGTAGCGTCCGGTCGAAATGCAAACAGAGCGTCCGGTCGAGAGCGTCCGGTCAGTACGCAGAAAAGCTTGGCGCCGTGCTCAACGACCGGACTCTGAAAGCATGCGTCCGGTCAGCCCGACAGAGCGTCCGGTCACCCCGCGACTGCACTGAAACTCCGGCGATTCAACCCGATCTCCTCCGAATCAAGTGCTCTAGGCTTGGGATTCGATCTGAGGAGTCACAAGGAGGTTAGTGAGCTATCTCTAAGAGATCATGGCTCGAACCTAACTTCAAATCGGTGAATCGAAGGAATTCGGGGGAAAGAAGAAAAAGAGACCCGAAACTAAAACTTGATCGATCTCCTAGACCGTGAGGTTAGAGATGATTTCTTTCGGTGGAAAGAAGTGCCTCACGATCTAGAGCAACTCAGTTCAAACGGAATCGTGAAAGATGAACCGAGCACGAAGATCAAGCGACGGGAAAACTCAAGGCACAAAGCAATCCGCGAAGAACATGATGAACATGAAATCAAAACGCGAATTGACACCAAGAGATGGGATCCAAGGTGAGGATACGGCCTCACTTCCTCGAATCAACGGTACACAGAGTGGAGTCTCTCTGCGGATCTCAACTAGCTAAAGCAGGGGTGTGGGAGAGTGGAAACCCTAGGAAATGAAAGCTCTAACTGAGATTGAGATAAGGAGGAGGGTGTCTCCCCTAGACTACTTATACTAACCTAGCCTAAGTCTATTTCCTACTCTACCCCTCTCTACTCTAATTACAGAGCGGACCAGCCTAACCCTAAGGCTATTCTAGTCCACCCGCTGGTGGTAGGTAGATCCGACGGCCACGCCCGCACGGTCTTCCGCGTCGCCTCCACGCAACCTTCAGATCGTCGCCACGTGCCGCCACCACTCTGCACCCCCGGTTTTGCGGCCCAAACCGGGAAACCAGCCTTTTCCATCAGCCCCCGGTTTTGAGGCCCAAACCGGGAAACCAGCCTCCAGCCCGAGTTTTGTGGCCAAACTCGGAAACCGTCCGCGCCCGAGTTTTGAGGCCCAAACTCGGAAACCGGCCCACGCCCAGGTTTTGAGGCTCAACCTGGAAACCGTCGCGCCCAGGTTTTGTGGCTCAACCTGGAAACCCAGCACCCAGGTTTTGAGGCCCAAACCTGGAAACCGTCCACCGTTGGTTTTTCCCGGGCTCTACCAACAAACCGGCGTCGTAGAGGGGATGCACCGCCTGTGCACCCCTTCCACCGACCTGATCGCACTTCTCCGTTTGTCGCTGTCGCAGGCTGCCAGCCACCACAGCTGATCCTCCGGCCTCCAGTCCATCAGTCCAAGTCCACGTCCGCCCTTCACCGTCCGATACATCGGCATGGCACGTCCGCCGCACGGCACGCCCATCCTTCATCGCGCCCGGTCCGTCGGCACGGCACGTCGCAACTTGACCTTCACCCGCCATCGATCACTGTCTCCGTGCTCGACACCTGCACAACACAAGCCAAAGAACATGCGCATCATCTCCGTTGACAATCACTCATCACACAGAGACTCGGCATACACCCATGTATCCGCATATGTTTAAGCTTATCGGGTGTTTATCTGTCCCGGATTTTTCTTTACATATATCATAGCCGTTTTGCTTTATGTCTTTATCAATGCCTTCATGCAATCTTTTGGGAGTTGACTTTGTAGTCAATATCCTATTAACAATGGCTATATCAGAGCCGTATAATTTGGAACTGTCTGGCACCAAACTGGCAGGTTCCACAATTTGACAAATTTTTCTTCTCCTTGTCAATTGTAGTTCAAATTGACTGGCACGTCCGAGGTCAACCTCACCAAGATTTGGCACCACCATTTGTTGAAGGTTCAGGAGGTCAGGACCTTGTTCTGTACGCCCTCTGAGGACTGTGCGTTCGAGTGTGTTGGCGCTACCGACCGGATTTTTGCGTCAACACGCGGTTAAGTTTGCTAACAACGCGGTTCAACACTCTCGCATAAAGCACATAAATATTCTCCATCACTTTCTAAGAGACCATATTTCAAAGAAAGATATATCTCTAGAAGGAGTTAGAACCGAAGATCAATTGGTGGATATTTTCACAAAACACCTAGATGAAAATACCCTTTGTAGATTGCGAAGTGAGCTTAATGTGCTTGATCTAAGTAACTTTGTCAAAAGGTGAAAGGGGGTTGTGTTTGCATTGCATTGTATAATATGTCATGTTTAATTTATGTTGTGCACATAGGCTTGTCAGACGTGGTTAAGATAACCACCTTAAAAAGCGTGTGAAGAAGCTTACCCATGAGCAAACTTGACAAGCAACCTAGATCCAAATTCCGTATTGCATTGCATATGCATGTGTGTTGCTTTGTCGTTTCTTTTCGATTAAGCTTGAGAAACCGCTGTGTTCGTCCACCGCTAGGGGGAGCGTTTGAGGCTCCTAATCGTTGAGACCCCTAGTTTTGGTGGCCACATGTTGTCTCTTTGGGTTTTATTGCCTATTTTTCTAGAAAACTAAATTAGCCTATGGCAAATTATTTGAAAAATTTGTGGATTTGAGAGAGGTCACTCCACTAGGTTTCAACTGGTGTTTATTTGCCTTTTATTTGAGTTGGAACTTGGTTGGAAGACGTCGGCGCGAAAAATCGAGTCAAAACAGGATTTTCCCTGTGACCGGACTCTGCCCATGCGTCCGGTCAATGCATCACACGCGCTGATGAACAGTGTCATCGTCACATCCGGTAAGGTGAAGGTGCGTGTGTCCGATCGTTGGCCGTGTTTTGATTGGACGATGGCAAGCGTCTGGTCATGAGGGACAGGACGCGTCCGATTGTCAAAAATGCATTTCGGGAGCTCTCTGTTCTCGATCGAACGCTGAAGGTGGTGCGTCCGATCGATCGTCCTATGCGTCTGGTCGCCACTTAAAGGTCGCGGTCAACTCTTCTAACTGACACATGGGTCCCTTTCTTTTTCTGCTTCGTCTCGCCCACGCCCGACACCAGAGCTAATTCGCGTCGCCGCCCCTAACCCTAGCTTCCACCGCCAGCCGCCGCACTTCCTAGAGTTTCCCCACGTTGCTTCTCGTAGACCGGCTGCCTCTCTGCCACTGCTTGCCCCCGTCCGCGCGCCCTCGCCAGCCTCGCAGCTCACCCGCACAACTCGCCAAGGGCCCTGCCGACGCTCCTCCATCGCCGGCCCCGCCGGAGTCCCCTCCATCACTGGCGTCTTCGCTCGAGCTCCTCCCCAGCAAACCCTCCTTCCCTTGCCATGGCTGCATCCCGCCTCTTCTTCGCGTATTGCCCAGTGAGCACTCACCTCCACCCAAACAACCCTGCGCACCAGCTGCTCGACACAATGCCACAAGCAACGTTCCTACCTTTTTAACCATGTTTTTGCCCCGCTTCTCACGCAGATCCTTCCGGTGAGCGCTTGTGGTGCCCAATCGTGTCGGTTCCTCACCTTTGCTTCATTGTTTTGTTGTGTTTTGTCAGGTAGCAAAGCCATGCCTCCCTTTCTCATCTCTTTTGCGTCGCTTCCGATAGGTTATTCTTCTCTCTAGATAATATTTGCTTATATATCCCCATCTATCTCCTGCAGCGAGTCAGGACCGTGTCTGTGAGCAGCTTGTCATTGACAGCTTAATCCGGGGCCAAGCGCGCGGATACGAAACGAGGCCAAGCCTCTAAGGTTCAGTCCAGTTTCTTGTTTGTCAGAGGCTCTTGCAGTTGGCAGCGGGCGTGGTTTGATTGATAGTGGGGGTTTGCCAGTGATATTTGTGCTCAATGGAAAGTCTCAGTTGTCAGTGGTTCTCTTCTTGTAGCAATGGCTCGCTGCAAGAATGTTGGTGGAGGTCCCAGGGCAGATCCTCCTCCCCCTCTCCCTCCTTCTGGTGGCAAGGGGAAGTGGAAGCAGAAGGTCATGACCAAGAAGCGCAAAAGATTAGATCGTGATTCAGAGATGGCTTTACCAGTAGCACAGGCAGCTGAGCGAGCAGAGCAGGGTGGCCAGTTGAGCGGTCTTCGGATTCATGATCAGCTTACAGAGCAGCAGCAGCAGGCTTTGCTTCAGAGTGAGGGGGGCGTGTTTCGTGTCCAGGAGCGGGAGTTCTCTCTTGATGACCTGATCGAGTTGCTTCCCCCGGATTTCCATTTTCCTTCCGCAATGTCAGCAGGTGGTTCAGCTCTAGAGCCCAGCGCAACTACAGAGGCCCAGGCAGAGGGTCTGACAGAGGAGCAGCCCGCTGAGCCGACTGTTCGCAGGTCCACCGTACTCGCACTCAGGTTTCACCTCAACCTGAGGGGCAGAGGCGGGGTGGTCGACCCCCTCCGAGGCCACAGGTACCCCCACCTGTGGAGCACTTGGACCTGCGGGCAGCTACATCACGTCAGGTGCAGGCTCTTCGGCTAGTCCCGTACGAGGAGTGGTTCCCAGCTGCCAGACACCCTCAGGCCTCCGAGGCATTCTATACTATGCTTCAGGAGGACTTCTACACAGCCAATGTCAACAACAGAGTTCATATTCGACCTCACAGAGTTTGCCCGCTGGAGGACATAGTTGCAGCTGGAGGAGAGGCCATCCGTCCTATGCTCTCTTACCTGCCAGGCTTGGCGGATCTTCTTGGATGGAGTGGTTAGTATGTGGAGGATTGGGTGCGTCAGTTTTACGCGTCCCTGTGGATCTCTTCGGATCACCGGTTCCTGCACTTTGCCTTCAGGGGGCGATCCTACAGGCTTTACAGTGCCCGCACTAGAGAGTACCTTGGTTTGACAGCCTATGAGACCAAGATTCACACCTTGTGCTACGGAGAGACAGAGCCACCTCAGCATCCCCATGCAGAAGAGATTCCACCAGCAGATCTAGTACGTGCTTGCTTCCGAGAGCCGTTTGGGGAGGGGTCCAGCCGATGTCCTCGTGACTTGACGTCGACGGCCCGTCTCATGAACGAGGTTATGAGGCGTACTATTCTGCCTCGGACAGGCTACAGAGAGGGTTTGACTCGGATTCAGCTTTGGCTCGTTCGCCACCTGGTCTCCCAGCTTGAGTTTCATATTTGGGATGTGATTATCTCTGAGATGGAGGATACACTAGCAGAGGGCTTCAAGGGTCATCGACAGCTTCCATATGCTCACTGAACCTGTGTCATTCTGCGGAAGCTGATTCCGGCCCTGATTACCCCACTTACACACTCTCCGACTGAGTTCCCTGTGTACGACACTCGCCAGATTATTGGGGTCAATCCAGACGCTCGTCAGCGGAGGCAGTGATAGAGGCCAGCGGTACCTGAGACAGAGGCAGAGCAGGACGAGGCAGTTCATCAGCTGGCAGAGGCCGAGTTGGCTGATCTTGAGGCAGAGGCAGAAGAGCCTGATCTTCCAGAGATCTCGACTGATAGCTCCAACGATGACTACACACCTCTTCTGAGGAAGCGTCCAGCAGCTCACGACTCAGAGGCTTCCTCGTCTCGTATGGCCAGCTTTGATCCAGCTTTACTTTCTATTCTTTCTCGGATGGAGCAGCAGCAGTCACGGCTTACTGAGGAGGTTCAACGACATGCTGAGGAGCAGCGACATTAGGCTCAGGAGCAGGCTCGACTAGCAGAGGCACAGGCAGTTGCCGCAACACAGGCTCAGGAGTGCCAGAACGCTCTCCAGAGGCAGATGATAGCACTTCAGGCTCAAACCTTAGCTTTCATGGAGAGGATGGCAGCAGTTCCGCAGTTACCTCAGCCGCCTCCGGTTCAGTTGCAGCAGCCCAGACCGTCGACTTCGTTCTACATGACAGTTCCTCCGTTGTTGGTCTCGCCCTTCCCGCAATACACACAGTGGCTTTCTTCACCTGTGATAGGGCAGTTGTCGGGTTCACGCCGCTCCACTCGGGCTTCACTCCTACTCAGACGGAGTCGGTTCTAGTGACCCCCCGGAGTTTGGAGGCTATGTTCAGCGAGCTCACCGGCCAGCCTACTCCTCCAGAGTTTCACCTGCCAGTGACCTCTGCTCCAGCTCCTACTCCTGCTACTGGTACCACAGAGACTCTACCCTCTTCAGTAGCATCGTCTGAGCCACTGGTCACCCAGAGCCAGACCATGCCGATCAGTTCAGCACCTGAGGTTTCTTTGACTATGTCAGTGGCAGCGACAGAGACAGTGGATCCCCCTCCAGAGCCAGAGCTCCCACAGCCAGAGGTTCCCGAGCCAAAGGTCGCATCAGAGACTGTTGAGCCAACCCAGACTGCTTCGCCACCACGTCCAATGTCAGAGGGTCAGCCAACTCACAGTTCGTCGTCCGACGAGGAGGCTCTTCTTGCTCAGTTTGAGGCTATCCCGCGTACCTCGACGCCTGGCTCGTCTGCTCCCGTCCCGCCTTCAGAGCCTTATTTTTTGGTACTTGATGCCAAAGGGGGAGAGGGAGCGTATGTTAGACTTAGGGGGAGCTTGTGAGAGGGTCTCAGTTCTTTTGTGTGATCCTTGCACTCATATGCATTCATGTTTATCTTATGGCACTTGTACGATATGCGTATGTCTTTTGGTTGTGACATGTTATGCTTCACTCATTATATATTTCATGTGATATGTTTATGCTCATTTACTTTGCTTCCACACTTATACTCCGATAAATGAGCTTGTTCATAAGTACTTGTTGTTCTCTCTTATATGTTGAGTACTTATGTGGACTTGGTTTGTATAAGCATGCCTAACCCCTTTGATCTTATTATCACATGCCTATATAAACCAAGTAGTTGAAAACCTCATCTCTCTTTCAAACATACTAGAGGTTGTCATCAATCACCAAAAAAGGGGAGATTGTGAGCATTTAGGCCCCTAGTGGGTTTCGATGATTGGGTGACAACGGTAAATTACTATGACTAAGGTATGTTTTGCAGAAACAGTTGAGTTAGGTCATGGTAATGATGATCGATTGGGCACAATGGTATTCATGTCCCCTTATTGATGGAATTCATTCGGTTTTCAAAGGATGGACGACGAAGACGGTGATAGGCTAGTTCTAAGTGTCACATGGTATTGGAGGACACTTAGAGTAGCATAGGTCTTTGTTTTTATCTTTGGTCGTACTATTAAGGGGAGTTTGAATGGGTAGCTTGACCTAGGTGAGACTTTTGAGTTAGGTGTGGTGCACACTTGTTAACCAAAGCCCTAGGTAGCTTAGAAAGGTCCCTAAGATCATAAGGAAGAAAGTTTGTGAAGGGAGCATCGCAAACCGAAGTCGTTTTGGACTTCAAATAGTGACCGGACGCTAGTTGCCCATATGATCGGACGCTGGGTCTTGCGTCCGGTCAGTGGGGCTCGCTGGCATGTGTTGACACAAAATCTCGGTCGGCAGCGCCAACACACTCGAACGCACGGTCCTCATAGGGGTACGGATGCAAGTCCTGACCTCCTGGACCTTCAGCAAGCGGTGGAGCCGATTCTCAGCAAAATCGACTTAGGGCGTGCCAGTCAATTTGACCTGTAATTGACAAGGAGAAGAAAAAGATCGTTAAATCGTGGAACCTGCCGGTTTGGTGCCAGGCAGTTCCAAATTATACGGCTCTGATATAGCCATTTGTCTTTAGGATATATATTGACTACAAAGTCAACTCCCATGAAATTGCATGAAAAAGTATTGAAAAAGATATGAAGCATAACGGCTATGATATATATAAGATGAATGTTCGTAATAGATAAACAGCCGATAAACTTAGAAAATGTTAACAAGATAAAGATCTATATGTACATTTAAACGACATGAAACCAACCTATCGACTAATTGTACGAGCAATTCTATTCATTAACAGTGGGGTGTTTCCATACAGCCATAATAACAAATAGATCGATAAATTAGCTTAAACATCAACAGTGGCGTGTCTCCATGCAGCCATGATGATGGTCAAGCTAGATCATGTCTCGTGCAAAGAGTAGATCTGTTATTTCCAAGCCACTTAAAAGAACATATTATGAAGAAAGCATAACTGGATCGGCTATTTTAGCCGATTCAGGGTCCATGAGGCACGAACAAGATCTATCTGTCAAAGCCATGATTTAAACTAAGATAAACAGACTTAATCTATCATATATATCATTGGGGATCGGGAATACAGCCGTAATAGACATGTTAGATCAAATCTATTTGCTCTTAGATCAGATCGTGACTTTATCGAATATCTCGAACGCACAACATGTAACAACCAAGATTGACGAAATAGTCGATGAAAGGCTTGAATCGGCTATTTCCTTTGTTGTGAACGTGTAAACCTCAGGATAGCCGAAACTAAGTATCTTTTAGGTTTAGATTACTTCGTCAATCTTGATTGGGCAAGATGTTGTTTAAAATGTAAATAAACATATTAAAACATAAAATAACACCGATAACTTAATGAATCTACTAGCTTGCCAAGCCAGTAGAGCCGATAACTAATCAAGATCGACTAAAGTAAGAGATTGATCAGAGTCAAGACAGCCTCACAAAAGACGAGCTTAGACCGATAACTAGCCATGCCATGGCTTAATAAGAGTTTGGTCGATGCCAATGCAGCCTTATTACGCGATGACATAAGCCATTAGTGAAACTTACAAGAAAACCGGAGGTCGGTCGATGCCGATGCAGCCCTGCTTCATTGAAGGTCTCGCCGAGATCTACGTTACTCCTACTCCTAGGGTTTTGGCCGAGGGCCGATGTATTGATTGATTGGATGTCCCTTACAAAATCTAGGTTTCTAACTATTTATAACTCGATTGGCTCCTGCCCTAACACGACTAAGTTACATAAAAGGTAAAAATAAAGACGACTCGGACTTGAAATCCTTGGTTGAGCCCGACACGTCTTCGAAGCCCATTGCGCTGGTCCGTATGAATCCTTTTGGTTATGCTTGACACACATAAGCTTCTTTATTTTTAGGCTGATTCTTTTCCTTAATAAATCAGCCATTTATGTTTACAACATAATAATCTTCTCGGTCCAAAATCTGGTGTAAACACATGCCCCCCAATTTTGGGATGAAATTTATTTTTAGTCCAAAAATGTTATCCTCCTTTCCTTAGGGTCCGGTCGACTGACCTTCTCTTTTAGTCGACCAGCCGAGTCTTTTTCCCAACCGTTATTGTTTTCGTTCAAGACTGTTCTCAAACCCTAATTTCCAAAGAAATCCGCCACCATCCGATTTCAAGCAAAAATCTTTTGAGAGCTCAACTTTGGTGCTTCCGCAGGTCAAATGGCGACTCAAGATTCGATCCCTGAGGTGAATTTCAGATTTCCTATCATCCCTCTTCCCTGATAATTCTCTATTTTCGTATTTCCCTCACATTTAAATTCTCAGGCGCTTCATGACCAAATCCTCATCCCGGTTCCAGATAACCCAGACAACTTCTTTCTTGGCCCAGTTGGCAATTTTGATCCTACCGAAGCCATTACTGCTGAAACCCAGAGGGTCCCCTTCAAAAACTCAGATTTTGCTTCAGAGCATTGGGGCAAAACTCCCTTTAGGAATTGGCCATCGATCATTCCAGGTTGGAGAGACTAGTTGATCAAAGTAGAGGCAAAAAAGAAGTTGGATTGGATTCTCCGCAGCTTAGATCAATGTATCACCTTGTCTTTAGCTGATATGAAGAAAAATGAACAAATGCTAAAGGCTGCCTGCTACTTTTGGTCTGGTACCTTCAATACCTTCATGTTCAAGCAGGGTCCCATGACCCCAACTTTAGCTGATGTGTATATGCTAACCGGCTTGAATATTGTTGGATTAATCAACCCTTACAGCCTTCAAACCAAGCCTTCCATCAAGCTTGGAAAAATTGGTGGTTGGTCCAATTACATTACCACTTTTAATACCTCCCAATCCAGTGTTTCAGACCGAGAGCACATTATCTTTCTGAATATGTGGCTAGAGAAGTATCTGTTCTGTGGTCAGAGCTGTGGCCCAACCTCCAATTTCCTAGCCCTAGCAGAAAAATTGTCCGTGACTTCAGATATACCTATGGGAAAGTACCTTCTGGGGGCTTTGTATAGCATGTTGAATAAAGTAGCCTAGAGCTTGATGGAAAATAAAGATATCCCATCACTAACAGGTCCTTGGTGGCTACTCCAACTCTGGCTCAATCTTCATCTTCACAGATTGGTGACCCCAGACTTAAAGACTCTATCCTTCCCCAAACTATATCCAGACAATCAAGAAAAATCATTGCCTGATGGTGCAAAAATGAGAATATGCACCTCATTTGGAGAAGTTGCTGCTATAATATCTATTGATGAATCAGTCAGCTTCTTTTTCAAGATCTTCTACAAAGGACTCCCCACTGCCATTCTCGGTTGGTTTCAGTATCCAGATATTACAGATTTTGAGAGTCCATATACTTTCAGATTTCAAAGAGAATGTGATGATGAAGGTCTGAAGATCTTGTGCCAGATCATGAAGCCTTGCCTCCTGCTAACTGAAATTAGGCATGGTAGAGAAAAACCTCCCATGTCTTATGAATTTTATCATCCGGTCATGGCAGCTAGACAATTTGGTTTTGGCCAAGTGCCCCCATCCCTCTATTTTGCTGACAAACTCAGGCCAAGGGAAGCAGTAGACTCTGCTCTAAAGTATGACAGAATACTCCAACTGGAAAAATCTATTTCCCTGAAAACGGTCAAGGAATGGAACTACAGACCCTTCTCTTCAGTCTCTTTCCAAGACTGGTGGCAGCAATGGAGCATCCACCTATTCAACGAAGTTGTGGCCACTTACTGTCTGAGATTGGATTCAGACTTCCATGCAACTGACGAGGTATAACTCAATTCGTTCTCAAATTTCACATCTTTATCATCTGTTTACCCTGATATCACGTGTCGAATGTCTGTAGGATCTGGTCACCTTGAATCCTCCAAAAATTGATTACAACATATGGTGTCCAAATCCAAGGATTTGTTGTAATGCTCCCACAATCAAGACTTTGATGAAGAGGAAAGTTTCTAACACTTCAGATGATCAGACCCTTAGCACTTTTATAAAGGAAGCGGGCTCTTCCAAGAAACAAAAAACTGACAAGCTAACTGCTAAGGTCATATCCTAGAAGAAGAAAAGAGACACCTCAGAAAGCAGCCAATCCTTGACCAAAAATGTCAATGCAAAGGTAATAAAACTTGTCTTTTCTTGTTCTCATCACCAAATCTTTGACTCTTTCTATCTTTTGATTCCCAGGAACAAGCTGGTACTCATAATATTGAGTTGCCTCAGGAGCAGGTGGATACCCATCGTATAGATTCTGAAACACTTCCTCTTCTTGATTTTGATCAAGAATTTCCCCAACCAGGTATACCTTTTAGCTGACAGCTCAATTTTCCTCGGTGGATGTTCTTGAGAGCTGACGAAAATTCGCTTTCAGACGCACTCCTTGAGCCTTCTCCAACTTCCCCTGAGCTTCAAATCAACCCACTTGAATAGGTGCTCCAATCAACACTATTTTCTCCTTTCAACATCTCCCTGTTTGTGATTTATTTATACATTTATCTGTGTAGGAGCAAGGAGAACCTTCTTCCCCTATTATCCCTTTTGACTTAGAAGATTATATGGATGAAGGGGAAGAACCTGTACCAGATTGCTCCAAGAACCTCTCTGAAGAAACTAAGGCTCGGCTGCAACCATTACTTCCTCTTTTGGAGACCAATATAGCTGACCTGGTGAATGATGCAAGAGGAATCAGAAAAATCTTTGACTTGATCAAAGATGACATACCAGATCATCTCAACAAAGCTCTGATTCCTGTTGCTCATATAGAGTTTCTTCGACTAGAATTCATGGAAGCCAGAGGCAAACTTTTAGCACGTGAAGCTCAAGTACATCTGTCAGCACATGAGCAACGTTGCATTTCGGACATGGTTGCTGCAAAGGACACTATAGATCGACTGAATTCAGACAACACCGTCCTCATCGGCAACCTGTCATCTCTAGAAGCCAAGAGGGATCAGTTGTTGAGCAGGCTTCAAGTTATCAATGAACAGATCAAGTTGAAGAAAGATAGCCTGGAGAACATTCCTGTTGCTCTTCGTGAACAAAAGAAAAAATGACACTTCTTCATGGCGAGCTCCAGGATGTTAAAGCCAAGAAGAAACCAATCCCAGGTTCCATTGAAGAGGATCAGAAAAAGATAGCCGATATAGACGCCATTCGCTTGAATGCTCTGAGTGTATTAAAATCTGTACTAAACATGTAATCTAGTCTATCTATAATTCCTGATTCTCAATCATTTTTCTGTGTAAACATTCTTCATTGGTCGACTAGCATCATGGCACTCTATTATTTATTTGACACTCTGTAACTTTATCAGCTATTCAGCCGACGTTACCCAGATAACTTATCTTTTAACCGATTAGTACCAGCACGGCCTATCTTTTAGCCGATTAGTATTAAAACGGCTTATTTAGTCGATTCACCTTAGGATCCAAATCTGAGGGTGCCCCCGAACTGACGCCTTTTCACCTTCTCGAGTCTTATGCAAAAATGCCAGACGCTGGCTTCTCAAACACACCGAGCATTCATTGCCTCACTCTTCGGCCTTTGCTCTCCTCATTCGCCAACTGCTTCTCTTCTCCACTCGACGGTCGAAGCAATGGCAGATAACCGCGGCAAACGCCCTGCGGAGGCATCGGAGTCCGTGGATGGCCCTCCGTGTGCTCAGGTAATGATTCTCCTCTTTAGCGCTTCTTTATGCTCCGAAATTCTTCATTTACCCGAGAAAAACCCTAATTTTTTCCACAGTCCTCCTCCTCCGGCAGACGGCCAAGGCCCCAGCCAACCCCCGTCGGAGTATGAGTTGGCATTGGATGATGGTGCATGGGCTTTTATCCGGGGCGTCGCCGACACCCGACGCCTTCTTGAGGAGGAGCGTCGTCGAACCGCCCGCTTGGTGGAGGAACGAGAGGTCCTCCGCGCTCACCTCAACAGTGCTCTTGAGCACTTAGAGGCGTCCGACGCCAGGGTTGCTGGTATTTTTCCAAATCTTCCAACTCATTACTTCAATTACCTTTTGCATAACTGTACTAGTGAATTTGTTGGCTACTACTTGTTTAAATACTTAGTCGATTCGTTCTTTGATTCGATTGAATCGGCTATCTTTCTGAAATTTAGTCTCTTCCATCCAATTGCAGAACTCCAACAGCAACTCGATTGGCTCCCTGGGCGAGCCACAGCAATTGCCGACTTCATGAACGCACGGGGAGACAATCTGCGGGCGCGCCTGGATGACGTCCGGACGCGCATCAGGGAGCTGGCCCTCCACGCCATCTGCCACGACGCCACCTTCGCCCTTGCCGGAGCTGAACTCAGTGGGTCTGAGATCTCCGGGGAAGTCTCCCCTCCTTCGTCGGTGCCAGGACGAGGGAAGATTTCCAGGAGCTGGTGGAGGAGTTCCAGCCCCTGGGACTCGCCGTGACGGAGGTGTCGCACCTGGAGGATCTCCTGAACAAGCTCCATGTGAATTAACTTGTTTTTAATGTTTCTTTTGGTGTATCAGGTCTAATGATCGAACAAACAGAACAACAAGTCTGCCCCTGCAGCGTCAGGCTAAATAATTTTGTTAAATATCGTTTGCCTGACATTCCTTGCATTGCATTGCTCGAGCTTTTCCATGGCTTTTCTTTTGATGAATGTTCTAAAGGCGATACTCCCTTAGTATTGGCTATTAATTAAAATCAAAAGACGATACATACGTATCGGCTATTTTTGTTCTAAAGGCGATACATTAGTATCGGCTATAAAATCAAAGAAATTGATCCCTCTTTCCAATTCTAAAAGGATTAACCTTGACTGACATGACACCAGCCTTAGCTCATCGGCACTGATGCAAATCACTGCCAGCAAGTTAACCTGTTAGAACATTTTTGAAGCCGATTGCTTAGATCGGCTGTTGACTTTCGTCGGCTGTTTTGAGAAAGTCTCCTTCAAAAATCCTTCCAGAGAAGCACCCCATGTTATCAAAGTTCCAAACACCAGGATCTGAATAAGCAATACTAACAGTCAAATCGGCTGACACTACTTCCACGGTGTCAGCGATCCACTGAATCATATTCTGATGCATGGTAGATGGAATGCAACAATTGGCATGGATCCAATCCCTTCTGAGAAGCACACTATAGGATCCCTTTGCATCGACTACAAAGAAAGTAGTCGACATACTTTTGCTGCCAATTGTTAACTCAACACATATAGCACCTTTAGTACCTGATACGTTGCCAGCAAAGTCGGTCAACCTCATATCGGTCTTTGTCAAATCTTCCGTAGTCTTACCAAGCTTTCTAAACGTGGCATATGGCATCAAATTAACTGCTGCTCCTCCATCAACTAGCATCCTATTTAAAGGTCTTCCATCAACAAACCCTTTCAAGTATAAAGCCTTTAAATGAGAATGTCTCTCAGGTTTTTGAAACGTAGCCTCTTCTGCTTGATAGATCCACTGAGCAACATCTTCTTCATTATCAGATTCTTCTTCATGATCAGAGGATCTAAATTCAGCAGGTAGCATGAACAGAGCAGCGATATTAGCCGATGACTTACCCTTATCGACTATCTACTTGACTTGCCAAACTTTGGGTTTCTTCTTTTGGACTTCATCATTCCTCAACCTTTGAACCCGTCGCTTCTGGCTTTTGGTCAAGCCACCAGGACACCATTATCCCTCTTGCCAAGGATGATCATGATCGACTAATCTTGCTCCAAGCCGACTATGAACACTTTTATTTTTATGCGCCGATCTATACTTTCAAACCTTAATCTCTCATGTACAGATCGGCGGTTGTCTCTCGACTGCCTATATTCTTGGTACTGATCACTGCATTCTGGGCAATTACGAAGAGTAGAAAGTTTTAAACCTTCATTCCAGCAATGCCTGAAGAAGGGACATTCCCAATGATTCTTTTCTTCATCTCAGACGCGTCTTTCTTTCTTCACAAGACCTCTTATACTCTTCTTCCTCGAGCCATTCTTGATACTCTTGTCCATCCCTTTTGTCTTTGCATATGGCTCCTTTCCCTCTGATGTTGCCACTTGTTTAATAAGATTCTGACAGTTGGACGCCTTCTTGCTTCACCAGCCCTTGAAGTCTCTGGTTGATCATGTCGATCATTGTTTCCTTTCATCTCCTGATATTCTTTGGCTGTTAGCTGCTTCTTTGGATCAACTGTCCCGGCTGCCCTGGCTTTATCAGAAGTTAACACCTTGACCTCACTTAGAAATGTCGGAGCCACCATGTTTTGTGGGAAAGGATGGTCGTTGATGCTCATGCCTTTGGCCTTTTCTAGGCCAATCCTTCCTTTAACAATTGCCCTCTTTATCATATCTCTGAAAACTCGGCAATCATTAGTAGTATGGGTACCAGAATTATGAAACTTGCAGTACCTTTTATCATTAAGCTCCTCGGCCGACGGGATAGTATGATTCCTAGTTAATTTAATTTGACCCTTCTCCAGTAAGTAGTCAAATATTCTGTCGGCCTTAGTGATGTCAAAGCTATATTTTATATCTTTCTCAGCACTTTTAACCTTTGCCCAAGGCATGAATTCATTGTTTTTCCAAACCCATTCTACAACAGCCACTTCTTCATCACTTTTATCTTCTGATTCATTGTTTTCATCTTGCAGGAAAACATCACTCTCTGCATTGTAGGCTTTCTTGAGTTTGAAGGCTTGATTGTACCGATTTTGGGCATCAATACCTGCTACCTTTTTAGCCAAATTGGCCATGTTGCTGCAACCAAAGCCGATCCTTTCCCTGATAGCAAGTATCAATCCTCGAATTGCAATGCTGACCACCTCTGAATCAGGTAATGTCAAGGAATAGCATTGATTCTTCACCTCTCTAAACCTTTGGAGGTATTGGCATCCAGACTCATTATTCGTTTGCCTTGTATCGATTAAATCCACTAAGCCTTTTTCCAATACTCCGAAGCCGAAATATTTATGGAATTTATCTTCCAAGTCATCCCAGCTCTGAACGGAATTAGGTGGCAGAGATGAAAACCATGAAAAAGTTGAACCAAATAAAGAAAGTGGAAACATTCTAACTTTGAGTGCTTGTTCATCACCAATCTCTCCGAGCTGGACTAGGAACTGGGTTATATGCTCCATGGTTGTCACTGAACCGGTTCCTGTGAACTTGGTAAAATCAGGGATTCTATATCTCGAAGGAAGAACAACCTGATCAAACCATTCTGGATATGGCTTTTTGTAACCAGTCAATTTAGATTTTGGCGTCAAGCCAAACTGTTTCTGAACCAGGTCAGTTACACGACTCATTAGTTGATCAATTTGACTCACCGGCTTTTGATAGCCGATGTTCTGCCCCACGAGGGTATTACCATTGTATCCTGGGTTCTCTTGAGCGTCCAAAGTATAGAAATCAGAGACATAATGGTACCACTGAGGTATATCACCAGGTGCTACGCTCCCTTGATACGGTGGTGCATTGAAGTCTCTTGTGATGCGCCTTGCATGAGGAGCTATTTTTGTAGCCGATGAGTACATGTTATTACTCATAATCGGCTGTTGCACTGACTGCGGTGTCATGCCTCCAGGGTTAATCATCATCTGACCTCCATTGCCATTTGGGCCATTGACTTGAGGTCCAATAGAATTTCCAGCTCCTTGACCGTTTCCAATAGCATATGTTGGACCCCTTCTGTCACCACCCAGGTTGAAAACTTCTTTAATGGCGTTTGTGAGGCTGTTGAGAAAAACCTCATTATGATTCATCAAAGTGGCAGACATTGCCTTGCTGATTACTTCTTGCATGGCATTATGCTGGATCTGGACCATTGGATCTTCATGTCCTTCCAGAACCACTCTTGGAAGATGAGTCTTCTGAATAATCTTTTTATCTCTGGTCTTGCTGTAACTTAGCAAACACAAGTGTCGATATTGCTCAACAACCTATTCTACCAAGCATTGAGTTTCTTCTGGAAGATCATCCATTGTTACGTTCAGCACGTCTTCATTGATGATTATCATGATCACCGGGCGTGCCAAAAGAATGTGTTGACACAAAATCTCGGTCGGCAGCGCCAACACACTCGAACGCACGGTCCTCAGAGCAGTACAGATGCAAGTCCTGACCTCCTAGACCTTCAACAAGCGGTGGAGCCGATTCTCAGCAAAATCGACTTAGGGCGTGTGGCGGAACCGTCCTGATTATAAGAGCTCAAGTACCGTCTTAGTCAAATCCGTGTGACATCGACTCATACTTGAACCCATATAACCCCGGTAGTCCGGAAATCTCGAAGGATTTCTATCATCATACAACATACAGGATCGCATTGTTCAAGAATTACATTCGCAAGGATACATCACAGATAACGAAACTGGATTTAAAACATCAGAGTGCGAAATTACGATAGAGTTATTACAATACCGAATTTAAAGTGCGGAATCTTAAATAAGTTTTGAAACACGACCACCACACATGTGGTCCAAATAAAACATTGTTTGAAACTCCAACTCAACACAACTCACTCCTCCCTTTTTAAGTAATGTGCCATCATTAGTCTCAGAGCAACAAAAGAAAAGGGGAAGCTTCTGGACGACCCTGCCCTGGGCCTACTCCTCATCACCTTCCACTGGGTAGAGGCAGTGCTTACAATAGCCATAGTAGACCTGGCCATCTGCAACAAACGGGATAAAGCCTGAGTACGGGAATGTACTCAGCTAGACTTACCCGTCCAACTGAAAATAAAGACACCAAGGGTATGCAAGGCCTTTTTGGGTGGAGCTGGGATTTTTAGTTGCGAAAAGCTCAATTCCGATAAGTGAGTAATTAATGATATTGATGAGCTGTCACTTTTTAGACCTATTCCTTATTCTAGGTTTGCACCTGAACTATAACACACACTTGAGTCTAACAAACAATAATATAACCATATCCAGTTGACTTGTCCACATTTTAGTTGAACCTTTAAACATCACATGGAGTTGTATCGTGGTGAAGCTTGCCATAGTTTTCCACTAACCGGGGGAGACGGCGACTCGAATCGAACTCCAAACCAGCTGGTGAAAGACCTTTAATACCAGCCCACACTTTCCCCGTCGGGTCCATGCATTGGGCAACCGCTCGACGCTTGTTCGTGGTGGTAATCATCGCGGCTCACAGCACGGACCGCCCAATTGGAACCTGGCGATGGCCTCACGCGGCAGATCACATTTCCATACTAGAGGGCACGACACGGGTTGAGACCGGCCAGAACAGCTTCTAACCGGCTTTGGGGTCGATGATTACAGCACCGATATATCCCTAAGTAAAAGGGCGCGTTCAAAAATGAACGAGGGCCAACATCGATACAAACCTACACGATCCAACAGACGGACTGCCCCAAGTTTCCAAACTTGTGCCTTGCCTTCCAGTTGACCGTATTTTATTACTACTTAGGTTCTTTTCCACGATAGCAAATATAGCCAACCGTGATCCGGTAAATACCCACCGGGGGTATTACGGGAACATCCTCAACTACTACTTTTATTTAGCAGACTAAGCAATTCTACAAATAAATAAGTAACAGGATAACAAGGCAGGTAATAATCAATAATCAAGGAATGGTAATGCAGCAAGTAGGATTCAATCAACTCCTAACCTAATGCATCACAATATAAAATACTCAAATAGATTTATTATAAAAACTGGGAGACTTAGAATGCTCCGGGGCTTGCCTTGAGCGAAGACCGAGGCCTCGTGGGAGGGGCACTCGGGAGGGTTAGTTTCCGCTGCGGGGTCGACTTCCTCGGCCTGATGAAGTTCCGGGATCTCCTGCTCGACGTTTGCCTCCTGTCGATCCTATTCCATGCGACGAGTAATAAATAAATAAATAAGCGGGGTGCGAGATGTGGTGGTATAAAAAGTAACATTTCTTGCAAACCAACAAAACCAACTTGTTGAACCACTTTTGACATTGAGGTAAATACTTATTTATCTCATAAAAATAAAAATCATTAATTCAACCATTTCCTATTTAGAAATTCAAAAGAAATTTAGGTTTGAACTGCAAGTGCATTTTTCTGAACTCAGAAAAATCCACAAAAATTCCAGGAAGCAACTAACACCATCAGGACTTCACTGCACAAATTTTAGCAAGAAATAAAATACAGAACAGCGGCCACAAAAAGATGAAATAAACTACTCAAAATATGCTTTGAACTAACTTTTCACACCAAATGTGTCAAACAACAGATTTCATAATTTTTCTAGCTTCATCTACTTATAAATACTCTACTGCAGAAAATGCACAGCCAAAACATAATTATGTTACCCCACACAAAATAAACAAATTTAATCCAAAACAACCCAATTGAACTACAACCCTACTGGAAAAGGGTGCTAAACTCAGTTTCATATTTTTCCCAGATTCTACTCCAAATTTCATATTTATCTAAGAAGTTCCATGAACAGAAACATTATATTATTTCTTACATGAATTTCCAAAGAAAAACACAGAAAAGTACATTTACACAACAACTTCATATTTTTCCACACAACAGCCTATGTTTAACATTTTTTTAGCTTGAACATAACATTCAGAGACTGCACAATTTTTCTCATATTTTATTTTGACACATAAAACACCTTAACACTTATTCCAAGAAATCAGCCAAAAAGGACTTTAAACCATAACAGAAACTTTTTCCACATAAACAGTGCCTCATGCATTTTTCACAGATACATATCATGATAAGGAACCTACACAAAATTTTCCATGAATTATCTCAACCAGAAAACACTTATTTCCATTTATCCAAACAAAAGCACATAAACTAAATTAAATAAAAACTATGAAATAAAATTCTACCAAAAATACTTTCCTATTTTTCCATGATAGATCTACTTATAAACAAACTATCAAAACTGAAAGCACCTCATTTGGACCTTTAAAACGAGCTACACAAAAATAACAAGCGTTTCTGGAAAATAAAACAAAAAGGAAAAAATCATTTGAATCTCCCGGCTGGGCCTACGTGAACTTGGTCCATGGACCGGGTGAGGCTGACGCGCGGGGTCTGCTGGTCAACGGGGCCCAGCGGTCAGTGAAAGAAAAGCAGGGGACGGGGTTGACCGCCCGATGCTCGCCGACGGTGAGGTCGCCGGCGGCGAGGCTAGGCTCGCTGTGTTCCCCTTGACGAGGCGAATCGGGTGGTGCAGTTGGTTTGGCCAGCGCGCGACCGTAGCTCGCCGGCGACGAGCCATGGCGGACGGCGGCGGCGGTGGTGCTCGGCTTGGCCATTTCCGGTGGTCGCCGGTGAAATCGATGGAGGCAAAAGCTTAAGTGAACCCTAGGGAGTGAGACCAGGTGGTTGGTTGGGCTTGGGAAGCTCCGGTGGAGCCGGACCTCGTGCGCGGCCATGGTGGCAGTGGCGGCGCTCGGTCGGGGAAGAAGAGGGGGGTTAGGGAGCGGTAGAGACCTCGCAGAGGTGTGTTCTCACCTTGCCTTTGCCTGGCGGTGCTTGCGGGCGAAGGAGGGCGGTGGCGAAGCTTGGGTCGCGCGAAACAGGTTCGGCCTCCGGGCGGCGCTGATGGCGTCCGCGGCGGCGCTCCTCGGGTTCCGGCGTCGGTGAAGCTCGGCGGATGGTGCGGAAGTGCGCACCGTGTGTTCGAGGTGAAGGTGAGGTGGTGTGCAGAAGGGGAGTGATGGTGGTGAACGGCGGCGAGCCGGGCGCTCGGCTTGCGTGTTCGCGAGGGAGTGAGGGCGAGAGCGAATGCGGGGTTGTGTGCGCGGGTGAGTGAGGGAGCGAAGGGGTGCTCGGGGTTTTAGTCGGCCTTGGCCGGCCGGTGATCGTGGCGGGGCCTGGCGCGGCGAGCGGCGAGAGGCGGGCGCGGTTGGCGAGGCGAGCGAAGAGTGGCCGGGGAGGATTGCTTGCGTGCTCGGGTGAGAGGGGATCGAGCGAGGAGTGGCCGGCGAGGATCCTCGGCAGGATGCGGCGGCCACGTGGCGGTTGCGGCCGGCGTACGGCGCGGCGGCGTCAGGCGGCGCTGCGCGCGCGGTGCGGGGGTGCGCGGGAGCGGACGTGGGCCGGCGCGGGCGCTGACTGGGCCAAGAAGGCCGGTTGGGCCGAAAGGGGCGCGGGAAGGAAAAGGTTTTCCCTTTTCTTTTTCCAGAAACTTTTCAAACTTTGACCATTCAAAACCGTTTCAAAAAATCCAAACTAGGCTTTGACCCAAAAATAAAAGTTGCTCAAAATAATTTTCTCTACAACTTTCATATAGGACACTTTTTCTGAAAACCATTTTTACAACCTCCACAGAAAGAAAGCCAATTTTGAGACATAGATCATTTTGTTTATCTCACTTTTATTTGATAAATAATTTTGAACTAAATCAAGGTGTCAATCATGAAAAGCACTTTACTCCATAATCTTTATTTTATGAAACTATTTGCCAAGTCAGAAAGTCACTCAAACAACCAAGTCCAAAAGAAACCAAAAATCTATTTAAACAAGCAAAAGCCAAAAACACTTTCATGCACATGAATTGATGCAATGCATTACTTATGCTCTTTAGTAGCTAATGTAGTTCCTAATGCAGTGCTTGACACTCGGGTGTCACAGCCCTTCCCCCTTAAAGAAATCTCGTCCCGAGATTTGAGTTACGTACCATTTCTTAACAAATGCGGGATAGTTTACACGCAAGTATTCCTCGGTTTCCCAAGTTGCATCGTTGGGTCCGTGATTGCTCCAGAGAATCTTGTAAGTCTTCACTGTTCGGTTTCGAGTCTCTCGAGTCTTGGTATCCAATATCTCTTGAGGTTGTTCATAGTATTCCAGATCTGATCTGATGGAGACATCCGGGATCCAAACTTCCTCCCGTTCTGGAACTCGAAGACACTTCTTCAACTGGGACACATGGAACACTGGGAAGACTGCGCTCATCTCTGGGGGTAATTGTACTTCATAGGCTACTTATCCCTTTTTAGCCGCGATCTGATAGGGTCCCACGTATCGAGGTGCTAACTTCTTCTTAATTCCAAAGCGTTGGACCTTTCTCATAGGTGAGACCTTGAGATAAACATAATCTCCTACTTGAAATTCCAGGGGTCTCCTTCGTGTATCAGCGTAGCTTTTCTATCGGGACTGTGCTGCTTTGATATGTTGTTGCAGTGTTTGCACAATCTCTTCAGCATCCTTTACATAATCTGACCCATAAAATCCTCGGTCTCCTGATTCAACCCAATTTACCGGGGTTCTGCATCTTCGTCCATACAAAACCTCAAAAGGTGCCATCTTTATACTTTCGAGAACTCAGCGAGGGGTAACCACTTTTCCCATGACTCTCCGGAGGATAAAACACAAGCTCTGAGGATATCCTCCAGAATTTGATTCACTCTTTCTGTCTGTCCTGCGGTTTGGGGATGATAAGCGGAACTTCTTACCAGCTTGGTCCCTAGTTCCTTGTGCAACTGTTCCCAAAAACGCGCTATGAACTGGGGTCCTCTATCAGAGACAATCCTTTTTGGAACTCCGTGTAACCTCAAGATGTTCTGAATGTACAAGTCTGCATACTGATGCGGTCGGTGGGTAGTCTTAACTGGTATGAAGTGAGCCACTTTAGATAACCGATCCACGATAACCCAGATAGAATCGTTTCCTTTTTGAGTGGTGGGAAGACCTGTGATGAAATCCATACTAATCTCTTCCCACTTCCATTCTGGGATGGACAACGGTTGTAACAATCCGGCAGGTCTTAGGTGTATAGCTTTTACCCTACAGCAAGTATCGCACCTTGCAACGTAAGCTGCGACTTCTTTCTTCATCTTTGACCACCAAAACCTTGTTCTCAGATCTTGGTACATCTTACTGCTTCCTGGATGGATAGACAACTTTGAATTATGAGCTTCATTCAGAATTCTTTCTTTCAGCTCCGTATCCTTAGGAACAACCAACCTCTGATTATACCATAGAATTCCCTGTTCGTCGGTTTTGAAGTTCACAGAACTATCAGTTTCCAACCTCTTCTTAATCTGACAAATCTCTTCATCGGTCTTTTGTCTTTCGATGATGTCACTTTCTAAGGTGCACTGAAGAGTGATATTGTTTAGCATAACGGGGTGCATAAGGTTGAATCCATCTTCCAAAAGTGGTCGTAGAGCGTTGCAATGAGTCTTGCGACTCAAGGCATCTGCTACAACATTCGCTTTTTCGGGGTGATAATGCACTTCCAGGTTGTAATCCTTAATCAACTCTAACCATCTTCTCTGCCTCATATTCAACTCTGGCTGGGTGAAGATATATTTCAGACTTTTATGATCTGTGTATATATGACATAGGTTACCCATAAGATAATGCCTCCAGATCTTAAGTGCATGCACTACGGCTGCCAATTCCAAGTCATGAGTGGGATAATTCTCTTCATGCGGTCTCAACTGGCGTGAAGCGTATGCTATAACTCTCCCATTCTGCATAAGCACACATCCAAGTCCAATCTTGGATGCGTCACAAAACACATCAAAAGGTTCCTCCAAATCTGGTTGTGCCAAAACTGGCGCCGAAGTCAACAAAGTTCGCAGAGTGCGAAAAGCTACCTCACACTCTGGAGTCCATTCAAACTTCTTATTTTTTTGAGTTAGACGAGTCATAGGTTTTGCGATCCTTGAGAAATCCGGAATGAACCGACGGTAGTACCCGGCCAATCCTAGAAAGTTGCGTACCTCATGTACGTTGGTGGGTGCTTGCCAATCCATAACTTCCTGTACCTTCGTAGGATCCACAGAAATTCCTTCCTCTGAAAGGACGTGTCCAAGAAAAGGTACCTTTTTCAACCAAAACTCGCACTTGCTAAACTTAGCATACAACTTGTGCTCTCGAAGTCGAGCTAAGACGACTCGTAGGTGCTCTACATGTTTCTTTTTATTTTCAGAGTAGACCAAGATATCATCGATAAACACCACAACAAACTTATCCAGCTCGGGCATGAAGACTGAATTCATCAGGTACATGAAATGTGTCGGTGCATTGGTTAACCTGAAGGACATAACTAGATACTCATAGAGTCCGTATCTGGTGGAGAAAGCTGTTTTTGGTACATCCTCTCTTCTGATCTTAATCTGATGGTATCCTGACCTCAAGTCGATCTTGGAGAACACTTTTGCCTTTGATAACTGATCAAACAAGACATCGATTCGGGGTAAGGGATATTTATTCTTTATGGTTACCGCATTAAGCGGCCTGTAGTCCACACACATCCTTAAAGTTTTATCCTTCTTCTTTACGAAGATGGCGGGACATCCCCAAGGTGACGAACTAGGACGAATTAACCCTTTATCCAAAAGCTCTTGCAACTGAGCCTTGAGCTCTGCTAACTCATTAGCTGGCATCCTATACGGCCTCCGAGAAATGGGTGTCGTTCCAGGGATTAACTCTATAGCAAACTCCACATCCCTATCTGGCGGTAGTCCAGGCAACTCATCAGGAAAAACATCTGGAAACTCACACACTATCGGGATCTCGGCTATCTGCTTTGTCGTGATATTGAACAACACTCCGATCTCATGAGGGTTTCGGGGTAACTTAAACCGAAAGGTTGACCCACTGCGAGGGCTGACCATAGAAACTACTCGCTCTGCGACGTCAAGATTGACTTTCCAGAGTTTCATCCAACCCATACCCAAGATCACATCCAAACCCAGACTGGGGATTACGATGGGATCCACTATGGCCTTCTTATCCCCAAAAGTCATTTCTACTCCTTTAGCCATTTTACGCGCAGAGAGAACAGCTCCGGCGGAACTTATCTGGTATCCCCGATCTAACTCTACCAACTCAAGATTACTTCTTATAGCAAAGTTCTCACTTATGAAGGAATGCGATGCTCCAGAATCAAACAACACAACTGCGGGGTATTGATTAACAAGAAACGTACCAGCGGTGACAGGCTCACCTTCAGGCACTTCTTCCACGGTAGTATAATGCACATGACCTGCGCGAGGTGGAGGCTGGGTGTACTGCTTCTTTGGGCGAGGGCACTGACATGACAGATGTCCAGTCTGACCACAGTTGTAGCACGGTCCAATCACATATGGGGTCTTGGAACCTCCTGCACTTCCTGCCTTAGCCTTGTTCTGCATCAAAGGAGCGGTGTAGGGCTTCTGAAAACCGGGACGGGGACGGTTGGTGGTGATCTTCCTTTGCGGGGGTCGGAACCTTGCTCCAGCAACTAGCGGGCGATACGGGGTGCGTGCTCCGAACGGGGTTCTCTGTTGAGACGAACCTCCTTCGTTCGCACGGCGACAGGTCTCTGTCGCCAGCCTGCTGTCATTGGCCTCTTGATTTAGGCAGTCACTAACAAAGTCACTGAAGGTAGTGCGGTGACTGTTGCCCATCTTGGAAAGCATGGCGGCACTCATGCCATGCTTGAAGCTTGCGATCTTTTTGACCTCTGTGTTGACAAAGTCTGGAGCGTAGCGAGTTAGGTTGTTGAAGCTGTGCAGATACTCGGACATGGACCTGGTTCCCTGAGACAACCTCATGAACTCCGCAATCTTCATTTCCATCAGACCACTAGGGATGTAGTGGTTGCGCATAGCAGTCGAGAACTGATCCCAAGTGACACGTGCATTTGTAGGCAAGGATGGACGGTACTGGGCCCACCACAAGCCTGCGGGTCCTTCCAACATGTGGGCGGCGTACTCCGCCTTGAGCTCTTCTGTCAGACGAAGCAAACGGAACTTCTGGGTGATGGAGTTGAGCCATTCATCAGCCTCAAGCGGTTCAGTGACTTCCTTGAACACCGGGGGACAGGTGTCCAAGAAGTCACGGTAGGAGCTGTACTCGTTGGGCTCTGGGCCTTGGCGCTGCTGATGCTGCTGCGCGGTGTTGTTAGCGATGTTGCGGAGGGTGGCCTCCATGTGCCTCTGCATCTCTTCCATGTTCCTTTGGCTGCCCAAGAACTGGCCAAAAAATGCTTCCGGCGTCATCGGCGGCGGTGGGGGAGGTGGCAAGTTCTCCTCCTGTCCTGCCCCCTGTCCGCGTTGGCTGCGAGTGTGTGTCGGCATCTGCATATCCCATTAATAAGCAACCATTAGGTGATGTCACATTGATCATGAATAAATACTGCGCTGTACGTAATTCGAAAATTTAGCACACGACCAAGTATAATTACTCATTTCCATACAACATCACAGAATAATTGCTCGAAATTAGACATGCAAACGACGAATCTCCTTAAAAGATGCCAGATCGAAGTCTGGACTTTGTCCAAAAGCCATACATGCCATCAAACATCTAAAACATAAAACCAACACATGTTTAGGGTGTTACATCATTAGCGAGCGTGCTCAAGCTATACAAAAGAAAATGGCTCCTAGCGAATCCAACGCTCAGGCGTCTCCAGCGGCGGATGCGGCGTCCTCTGCGTCGGCGTCGATCATCGGCTCGTCAGCGTGATCCTCCTCCGGGGGGCGTCAGGACCAAGGACCTCTCCGTCCTGGGGATTCTGGGCCTCGGCTGCAGGAACCTCGGCAGCTGCTGGGGCGGCAGCCTCCTGCGCGGCGTGGTGCATCTGATGGACTACCTCGTGGAGCTGGTCGATATAGGCCTGCTGTCCATGGATCTGCTGTATCAAGAGGTGAGCTCCCTCTCTGAGCTGGTCGAGTGTGGTGCGGGCCTCATCCCTCTGAAGAGCGGTAGTCAGGTACATCTGCTCGGCGATGGTCCTGGCGGTGGTTTCTGCACCTGCGGTGGCACGGGCGTCGTCACGCTCAAGAGTGATCTGCTGAATCTTCTCCTGAAGATGGGCTACCTCAGCGTCGAACTCCTCCTGCAGCTTCCTCTTGCTCTGGTAGGTGGCGGTGAGGGTGAAGGACACGCTCTCAAGAGTGTGCTCCAAACTCTCACATACACCTAACAAAGCTCCGGTGGCACTCATCGCAGGCGTCTCACAGTAGAACCTCTCCTCTGGGCTCCCTGTCAAGATGGACTCCAAAGTCTGCTTCTAGCACAATGGAAAAAGTGATCCACGGGGGAACACTCCTGCCATAGCACTAGCTAGGTCGGCGGAAAACGGGCGATGATATCCTTCAGCACAAGATACGCTGCCCTGTTGGCTCCATCCTTGGCACAAGTGCCTCTGGTGATCTCCGTCCATCCTGTCCAGTGAGGCTTGGCAGGCAAAGCTTTGACTTTGATCTCCACCATGACCAACGAATCCTGCCCGTAGATCTCCTTCTGCCACGAGTACCTGGACTCCTGTCCTTCCTCATAGCCCACGGCCTGCAGAATCCTCCAAAGGATAGTCGGCAACCCGAAGTAGGTCAAGAACGTCTTCCGGGTTAGCTTGGTGGCCAAGCGGTGACGCGGAACTCCTCTTCCTCCGGTGGCCTTGCGAGCAGTCAGCTTAGTCCGAGCCATCTGTAGAAACAAAAGGGTTTCGAACTCTCGTGAGACGGATATTAAGTTGACAAATTTTATAGAAAAGAGACAGCTTTTAATTAAGGGGAGGTAATGTAACTGCAAGAATTTAAACATGATGCATGATCGTACTTACGTTCTCACTCACTAACATGACTCGATAAGTCCTAACATTCTAGTCGGTGGCAAGAACGATCTTTCATGCGTTATCTACACGTTCTACTCGAGCGCATAGTTAGTGTACCTGCAGAAGATTCATTTCAGCCCAAAGCAATCCCAATGGTAGACAACGGAGTATTGGCTAATATGCGCAAAATGCATAGAAGCCAACACTAAACACTATGCACCAAAAGAGAAAACACCCTCAAAACATTGATACCTTCGTATGTGTCTGCGTGGAGCTCGCACATACTTGGTATAAGAACTCTCACCTAGACCGACGATTGGACGGTCCTGCTCTCATATCTCACAAAATCATTTTATGCATGTTTTCGTGATCGACGCATTCTCTTTTTCCCGAGAATGGACCAGCAAATAAAGATCCAGCATGAAGCAAAACCCTAAACCCTGTTAGCAGTTAAGCCACCTGATTCCTAGTACAGGCTTAAGGATGAGACTGGGCACACTTAGTAATCGAAAATAGTTTTGAAATACCCATTTTAGTTCAAAAATAGCTCTTTGCGGATGCAATAACTTGAACCATGCTCTGATACCAGCTGTGGCGGAACCGTCCTGATTATAAGAGCTCAAGTACCGTCTTAGTCAAATCCGTCTGACATCGACTCATACTTGAACCCATATAACCCCGGTAGTCCGGAAATCTCGAAGGATTTCTATCATCATACAACATACTGGATCGCATTGTTCAAGAATTACATTCGCAAGGATACATCACAGATAACGAAACTGGATTTAAAACATCAGAGTGCGAAATTACGATAGAGTTATTACAATACCGAATTTAAAGTGCGGAATCTTAAATAAGTTTTGAAACACGACCACCACACATGTGGTCCAAATAAAACATTGTTTGAAACTCCAACTCAACACAACTCACTCCTCCCTTTTTAAGTAATGTGCCATCATTAGTCTCAGACCAACAAAAGAAAAGGGAAAGCTTCTGGACGACCCTGCCCTGGGCCTACTCCTCATCACCTTCCACTGGGTAGAGGCAGTGCTTACAATAGCCATAGTAGACCTGGCCATCTGCAACAAACGGGATAAAGCCTGAGTACGAGAATGTACTCAGCTAGACTTACCCGTCCAACTGAAAATAAAGACACCAAGGGTATGCAAGGCCTTTTTGGGTGGAGCTGGGATTTTTAGTTACGAAAAGCTCAATTCAGATAAGTGAGTAATTAATGATATTGATGAGCTGTCACTTTTTAGACCTATTCCTTATTCTAGGTTTGCACCTGAACTATAACACACACTTGAGTCTAACAAACAATAATATAACCATATCCAGTTGACTTGTCCACATTTTAGTTGAACCTTTAAACATCACATGGAGTTGTATCGTGGTGAAGCTCGCCATAGTTTCCCACTAACCGGGGGAGACGGCGACTCGAATCGAATTCCAAACCAGCTGGTGAAAGACCTTTAATACCAGCCCACACTTTCCCCGTCGGGTCCATGCATTGGGCAACCGCTCGACGCTTGTTCGTGGTGGTAATCATCGCGGCTCACAGCACGGACCGCCCAATTGGAACCTGGCGATGGCCTCACGCGGCAGATCACATTTCCATACTAGAGGGCACGACACGGGTTGCCTTCCTCAACTACTACTTTTATTTAGCAGACTAAGCAATTCTACAAATAAATAAGTAACAGGATAACAAGGCAGGTAATAATCAATAATCAAGGAATGGTAATGCAGCAAGTAGGATTCAATCAACTCCTAACCTAATGCATCATAATATAAAATACTCAAATAGATTTATTGTAAAATTGGGAGACTTAGAATGCTCCGGGGCTTGCCTTGAGCGAAGACCGAGGCCTCATGGGAGGGGCACTCGGGCAGGTTAGTTTCTGCTGCGGGGTCGACTTCCTCGGCCTGATGAAGTTCCAGGATCTCCTGCTCGACGTTTGCCTCCTGCTCCTGGTCTTGTTCCTGAACTGTCGATCCTATTGCATGCGACGAGTAATAAATAAATAAATAAGCGGGGTGCGAGATGTGGTGGTATGAAAAGTAACATTTCTTGCAAACCAACAAAACCAACTTGTTGAACCACTTTTGACATTGAAGTAAATACTTATTTATCTCATAAAAATAAAAAACATTAATTCAACCATTTCCTATTTAGAAATTCAAAAGAAATTCAGGTTTGAACTGCAAGTGCATTTTTCCGAACTCAGAAAATCCACAAAAATTCCAGGAAACAACTAACACCATCAGGACTTCACTGCACAAATTTTAGCAAGAAATAAAATGCGAAACAGCGGCCACAAAAAGATGAAATAAACTGCTCAAAATATGCTTTGAACTAACTTTTCACATCAAATGTGTCAAACAGCAGATTTCATAATTTTCCTAGCTTCATCTACTCATAAATACTCTACTGCAGAAAATGCACAGCCAAAACATAATTATGTTACCCCACACAAAATAAACAAATTTAATCCAAAACAACCCAATTGAACTACAACCCTACTGGAAAAGGGTGCTAAACTCAGTTTCATATTTTTCCCAGATTCTGCTCCACATTTCATATTTATCTAGGAAGTTCCATGAACAGAAACATTATATTATTTCTTACATGAATTTCCAAAGAAAAACACAGAAAAGTACATTTACACAACAACTTCATATTTTTCCACACAATAGCCTATGTTTAACATTTTTCTTAGCTTGAACATGACATTCAGAGACTGCACAATTTTTCTCATATTTTATTTTGACACATAAAACACCTTAACACATATTCCAAGAAATCAGCCAAAAAGGACTTTAAACTATAACAGAAACTTTTTCCACATAAACAGTACCTCATGCATTTTTCATAGATACATATCATGATAAGAAACCTACACAAAATTTTCCATGAATTATCTCAACCAGAAAACACTTATTTCCATTTATCCAAACAAAAGCACATAAACTAAATTAAATAAAAACTGTGAAATAAACTTCTACCAAAAATACTTTCCTATTTTTCCATGATAGATCTACTTATAAACAAACTATCAAAACTAAAAGCACCTCATTTGGACCTTTAAAACGAGCTACACAAAAATAACAAGCGTTTCTAGAAAATAAAAAAAAAAGGAAAAATCATTTGAATCTCCCGGCTGGGCCTGCTTGAACTTGGTCCATGGACCGGGTGAGGCTGACGCGCGGGGTCTGCTGGTCAACGGGGCCCAGCGGTCAGTGAAAGAAAAGCAGGGGACGGGGTTGACCGCCCGATGCTCGCCGACGGTGAGGTCGCCGGCGGCGAGGCTAGGCTCGCTGTGTTCCCCTTGACGAGGCGAATCGGGTGGTGCAGTTGGTTTGGCCAGCGCGCGACCGTAGCTCGCCGGTGACGAGCCATGGCGGACGGCGGCGGCGGTGGTGCTCGGCTTGGCCATTTCCGGTGGTCGCCGGTGAAATCGATGGAGGCAAAAGCTTAAGTGAACCCTAGGGAGTGAGACCAGGTGGTTGGTTGGGCTTGGGAAGCTCCGGTGGAGCCGGACCTCATGCGCGGCCATGGCGGCAGTGGCGGCGCTCAGTCGGGGAAGAAGAGGGGGGTTAGAGAGCGGTAGAGACCTCGCAGAGGTGTGTTCTCACCTTGCCTTTGCCTGGCGGTGCTTGCGGGCAAAGGAGGGCGGTGGCAAAGCTTGGGGTCGCGCGGAACAGGTTCGGGCTCCGGGCGGCGCTGATGGCGTCCGCGGCGGCGCTCCTCGGGTTCCGGCGTCAGTGAAGCTCGGCAGATGGTGCGGAGGTGCGCCCGTGTGTTCGAGGTGAAGGTGAGGTGGTGTGCAGAAGGAATCGACTGGCGGTGGCTCGGGGGAGTGGGAACGGAGAGGGGAGTGATGGTGGTGAACGGCGGCAAGCCGGGCGCTCGGCTTGCGCATTCGCGAGGGAGAGAAGAGGGAGTGAGGGCGAGAGCGAATGCGGGGTTGTGTGCGCGGGTGAGTGAGGGAGCGAAGGGGTGCTCGGGGTTTTGGTCGGCCTTGGCCGGCCGGTGATCGTGGTGGGGCCCGGCGTGGCGAGCGGCGAGAGGCGGGCGCGGTTGGCGAGGCGAGCGGAGAGTGGCCGGGGAGGATTGCTTGCGTGCTCGGGTGAGAGGGGATCGAGCGAGGAGTGGCCGGCGAGGATCCTCGGCAGGATGCGGCGGCCACGTGGCGGTTGCGGCCGGCGTACGGCGCGGCGGCGTCAGGCGGTGCTGCGCGCGCGGTGCGGGGGTGCGCGGGAGCGGACGTGGGCCGGCGCGGGCGCTGACTGGGCCAAGAAGGCCGGTTGGGCCGAAAGGGGCGCGGGAAGGAAAAGGTTTTCCTTTTTCTTTTTCCAGAAACTTTTCAAACTTTGACCATTCAAAACCATTTCAAAAACTCCAAACTAGGCTTTGACCCAAAAATGAAAGTTGCTCAAAATAATTTTCTCTACAACTTTCATATAGGATACTTTTTCTGAAAACCATTTTTACAACCTCCACAGAAAGAAAGCCAATTTTGAGACATAGATCATTTTGTTTATCTCACTTTTATTTGATAAATAATTTTGAACTAAATCAAGGTGTCAATCATGAAAAGCACTTTACTCCATATTCTTTATTTTATAAAACTATTTGCCAAGTCAGAAAGTCACTCAAACAACCAAGTCCAAAAGAAACCAAAAATCTATTTAAACAAGCAAAAGCCAAAAACACTTTCATGCACATGAAATGATGCAATGCATTACTTATGCTCTTTAGTTGCTAATGTAGTTCCTAATGCAGTGCTTGACACTCGGGTGTCACAGGGCGTGCGAGTCAATTTGACCTGTAATTGACAAGGAGAAGAAAAAGATCGTTAAATCATGGAACCTGCCGGTTTGGTGCCAGACAGTTCCAAATTATACGACTCTGATATAGCCATTTGTCTTTAGGATATTGACTACAAAGTCAACTCCCATGAAATTGCATGAAAAAGTATTGAAAAAGATATGAAGCATAACGGCTATGACATATATAAGATGAATGTTCGTAATAGATGAACAACCGATAAACTTAGAAAATGTTAACAAGATAAAGATCTATATGTACATTTAAATGACATGAAACCAACGTATCGACTAATTGTACGAGCAGTTCTATTCATTAACAGTGGGGTGTTTCCATACAGCCATAATAACAAATAGATCGATAAAATAGCTTAAACATCAACAGTGGGGTGTCTCCATGCAGCCAAGATGATGGTCAAGCTAGATCATGTCTCGTGCAAAGAGTAGATCCGTTATTTCCAAGCCACTTAAAAGAACATATTATGAAGAAAGCATAACTGGATCGGCTATTTTAGACGATTCAGGGTCCATGAGGCACGGACAAGATCTATTCGTCAAAGCCATGATTTAAACTAAGATAAACAGACTTAATCTATCATATATATCAGTGGGGTTCGAAAATACAGCCGTAATAGATATGTTAGATCAAATCTATCTGCTCTTAGATCATATCATGACTTTATCGAATATCTCGAACGCACAACATATAACAACAAAGATTGACGAAATAGTCGATGAAAGGCTTGAATCGGCTATTTCCTTTGTTGTGAACGTGTAAACCTCAGGATAGCCGAAACTAAGTATCTTTTAGGTTTAGATTACTTCATCAATCTTGATTGGGCAAGATGTTGTTTAAAATGTAAATAAACATATTAAAACATAAAACAACACCGATAACTTAATGAATCTACTAGCTTGCGAAGCCAGTAGAGCCGATAACTAGTCAAGATCGACTAAAGTAAGAGATTGATCAGAGTCAAGACAGTCTCACAAAAGACGAGCTTAGACCGATAACTAGCCATGTCATGGCTTAATAAGAGTTTGGTCGATGCCAATGTAGCCTTATTACACGATGACATAAGCCATTGGTGAAACTTACAAGCAAACCGGAGGTCGGTCGACGTCGATGCAGCCCTGCTTCATTGAAGGTCTCGCCGAGATCTACGTTACTCCTACTCCTAGGGTTTTGGCCGAGGGCCGATGTATTGATTGATTGGATGTCCCTTACAAAATCCGGGTTTCTAACTATTTATAACTCGATTGGCTCCTGCCCTAACACAACTAAGTTATATAATAGGTAAAAATAAAGACGACTCGGACTTGAACTCCTTGGTTGAGCCCGACACGTCTTCGAAGCCCATTGCGCTGGTCCGTATGAATCCTTTTGGTTATGCTTGACCCACATAAGCTTCTTTATTTTTAGGCCGATTCTTTTCCTTAATAAATCAGCCGTTTATGTTTACAAAATAATAATCTTCTCAGTCCAAAATCTGGTATAAACAGCGTGTGCTTCTGATTGCGATCGGATGCACGTCAGTATAGTGATCGGACGCACCAGGGTGAGTCCGATCCAACTCAGAGAGGTTCCATTGAGGAAAAATCGTAATCGGACGCGTCCGATCAAAGGCGATCAGACGCATGGGAGCGTCCGATCAGTGCTTCGTACGAGTGTCAGTGCTAACGTCAGTTAGCCGTTGGGCACTGACCGGACGCGTCCGGTCACCTGACAGGTGCATCCGGTCAGTGTATAACTAGCTGGACTTACCTCTCCGTGCATGTTTTGAGTTGGGGGTATAAATATGCCTCTCCCTCATTCATGTTGTTACTCTTGCTTATTTGAAAGGTTGCCAAACACATTGTAATTACAAGTGAGTGAAAGAGGCATAGTGAGGTTGAGAGATTTGATAATCGAGTGATCAAACACCTCATTAGTGAGAAAAGCGTATCAAGTGTGCATCCACCCATCTCATTAGCCTTGCGTTGGTCAAGTGAGAGTTCTTGCTTGTTACTCTTGGTGATCGACATCACCTAGACGGCTTGGTGGCGATCGGAGAGCTTGGTGATCATCCGGAGGGATTGTGGATGACCCAAGCCAAGTTGTGAGCGCGAACTTTAATAACTTCCTGAAAGGTTTACTCAATAAGTTGAACACAAATAAAGGTGACTTATTTATGGCATGTACTCAGTTCCGTGTCCTGCTTACAGTACGACTTATTTATGCCTCTTCCTTTTGGGCCTATTCTCATAGTTGTATTATTATTCCGGTTGCCTATTAATTTAGTGTGCCCTTTGTACCAGATCATTGTAGTGTCTTTATGCTGAGCATATGGTTGGGGATTCTCTGCAAAAAAACTAAAGCCATTGGTCTTTGGTACATAAATTTCTAGCATAGTGAGTAGCAGTACTCCAGTGGTAGAATTGCGGTTGAGTCTCACTCACTCGCTTTCAAGTTTTAAAAGAACACGACATGCGGTGCGCCTACTCCAGTCTGGGCTGCCACGGACTGATATGTAGTTTCCACTGTGTTAGTTTCTCTTCATGTATTCCAAACTGAATAAATCACCTGGATATGGAATCAGTATAAAACTAACAATATCTATCTATAACAATGTATCTAAATTGCTCTTTTTCCTTTGGAGTTGCGGTTGAGGCTCGCTCACTTGCTTTCAAGTTCTAAAAGAACACGACATGCGGTGCAGCTGCTCCAGTCTAGGCTGCCACAGACAGACCTGTAGTTTCCATTGTGTTAGGTTCTCTTCATTTATCTCAAACTGAATAAATCACCTGCATATGGAATCAGTATAAAACTAACAATGTCTATCTATAACAATGTATCTAAATTCTAAATTGCTCTTTTTCCTTTGGTCCCTTACTCCCTTTAATTTTGGCCAACTGCAGGATTGTTGTTATCTACGTGATATATGTTCTCTTCATCATACATATCCTACTGCATATTGAACTCAGGATATGAATGAAGACACTACCTGTTGCGTTGCCACGCATTGCTCTGGTATATTTTCCCTACATGTGAATGGTATATTGAATTCATTTATAATACCAATGGATTGGTTTAATACCAATTTTTCAAACTCACAACTACGGATGGATTGGTTTGCTACTGTTTCAAGGGATGCATATTTATAATGGATTATGTAGCCATGTTTGCATTTCATCTGAAAATTGGTCATTCTTTTACAACGGCAAGGCCCAGTACTGAACAACCTGATCTACACAGCACTAGCCAATCTCTAGGTTCAATAAAAAGGTAATTATGTGCTCTTAAGTTAACTCTACTTTTGATAACATACAGTAGGATATTTGTGCTTTTAGATTGCCCTTGAATATTTGATAAGACAGCTAATATTCCTATGCTAGGATAGTTATCAGTTGCTTCCCGACTTCATTGAAATGGAATTCATTTGGTACATGTCTGTCATAATACAACCACCAATGCAATAAGAAAAACCTTCATCTGCTTTTCATAATTTAGGGGAAAACCACCAATTCCTACTGCACACAAAAGACTGATCATTTATCTTACCCATCAAAGGTAATATATTGATTCTATATTACAAAACATCAGTGCCATATACAACAGTTCACTACCTCGGCAAAAGGTTTACCTCTCAATCTGACTGTCAGCAGTTTTTCTAAATTAATCAAAACATTGCACCTCTCATTTATTTGGGTTTCAGCTCTCTCATCTATTGGGGTCATGTAGTCATAGTTTGCTTTTGCCCCTACCTATGTGATTTACTCTATATAGAATGGCCTTAAATAATTATGACATCTACTTTGCACGTAAAGAAAATTTGGAACGGATGGATTTGCTCTAAGTGAAATGCCTTGAATTGATTTTCGCTGAAATGTTGTTCGCTAAATATGGAGGATGCAGAATATCAGATTTTGCTTTCCAATATTGTTTCTTTTCCCTCATGAAGTGCATCATGTTTTGGACAGATAAAAGCAGTTGCTTATTATTCATCATTTCAGCCTCAGTCAGATTTGACTACATCTATGCTTGCTACAGATACTATGATTATGCCTTGTTTCAGGGCTGTCAATAGCATCACATCGATTGGGTGCAAGCGAGACACAGCTCAGTACATTCTCTTGGTTATTTCATTTGATTTCCCAGTTTCAAATTTCTCCAATTGAAGATGCTATGAAGTTTTAGCACGCCAAAGTATGCCTATTTAACTATTGTGCAGTGCATACCTCTTCTTGCTGCCCCACCACTATGGTCAAACAAATAGCTATGTTGTTTTCACATCAATTTTTTGCTAAATAGAAAGGGTTACATTTGCCATGCCAGAGACCTTTTATCGTCACCATATTTATATGATGACTCTTAGAAAAAAAGAAGTCCTCTATGACAATTTCAAAGAAAAAAACATTCAGTGCATGTTTATTGTGTCCTGACTAACCAATTCTATGCCAAATGATTCTATGCATATGTTAACACATTCTCTCTTATGTAACATACTAAATCTTCATGTATCTATGTATTCGGATACTGGTTTTATCTGATCTTCAGACCATGGACCAAACATATGTCTAGGTTCTCATTGCCTGGCCCATCTGCTTCAGCGGGTATCCCAACTATTGAAGCTACCATATTCCATTACTTTAGTGTGGTGTGCAGTTGCATTCTTTTATACCGAGTCTTAGTTACGCTCAAGATTCCATTTGGTGAACAAAACCACAAGGTTATCACGCGCGCATGGGCGCACATCAATACTATTTGCATTTGATATATTAGCCATTTGTTTGTTCTTAGCTTGGTTTTAGAACTATATATTATTGATGTCCTTATTCCTATCACTTAGTTACCATAGTTTTACTTTCTCTACAATTGCAACAGATTTAATGATTTATTTCTATCTTTCTTTTTTTTGAAAAAATTCTGTGGAGCTTGCTCCCTAGGAAATATATTAAAGAGAGAAACAAAAGGAGTACAGGTACAGGTTAGCTAGGTGCTAACAAAAGGGAGGAGGGGAAGGGAGAAGGGGGGATTACAATAAGATAATTACAAGTTGAAATTTGGTTGGAGTCAAAGAAAATCAGAGACTACTGAGCCAATCCATCACAACTGAATGGTGTTGGGCCGGGATCCTATGAAGGTGAAGCTGAACTTCACTCACGAAAATATTTTTCCACTCTGAAATGGATGGCAATTTGTTGTTGAAGATGAAGGCATTCCGCTCCTTCCAAATGCTCCAAGCTGCTATCATGATCAGGTCAATAGTGAATCTGCGGTTGAGAGAGGACCTCTGCCTTTGAATCATCTGAAAAACATCATAACCCTCCTCCCACTGAACATTCAACTTGAACCATCGTGCTGTGCTGGAAGGACACTCGAAGAAAAGATGCACTAGAGTCTCCTCGACATCTTCTTGGCACATGACACAGTTGTACCCTTCCTCTAAAAACTTCCCACGCCTGCGTAACATGCTTCGAGTGTTCAGACGGTCAACCACCAAGAGCCATGAGAAAAATTTTACTCGCGGAGTACATTTAGATTTCCAGATCCAAGCCAAGGGAGGAGGAGGTGAGACTGCTGCAAAATGGTGTTCATAGAATTGGGCTGACTTGTATCTGCCTGTGCCCCAAATATACGTCCAGACGTCATGCTGCCCTGAGGCTTGGATAATAGACTGCAACTCAGTTTGCAAGAGGAGAAATTCATTATATGCAACTCTGGTCATTGGTAGTCAAAATAGTTGTACTTTGTTTGCTACCGCACTAGCAGAAGCAACTAAGATATGCTTGTCTTTGACAAAAGAATAGAGAGAAGGATATTTATGGGACCAAGGCTGTCCATCAAAACAATCTTCCCACAAACCAATGGAGTCTCCAGCCCCAATGGTGCATTGGGCAATCCCTCTAAAAGGGGTAGAAAGTTTAAGCAAATCTTTCCACCAAAAAGACCCTTTTGGGGAGGTTAGATGAGGCACTTTCCTTGAGTAATAAGCATCCCAGATCAGATGAACCCATGGGATATCTGCTTTGTTGTAAAATTTATCAAGGTGCTTGAGTAGTAGAGCATCATTTTGTAAGTAGAGATTCTTTACGCCCAGACCGCCTTTCTTCTTTGGTGTTGTAACAATATCCCAGGCTGTCAAATTATAGCCTCGAGCATCAATGTCCGACCCTCTCCAAAGGCATGTCTTTCTGAGCTTATCAATTGATTCAATGACTGTCTTGGGGATTTTTAGTGTGCACATGTAATATGTAGGCAAGGAGGATAGAACAGAGTTGACTAACTGCAGGCGTCCTGAATATGATAGGAAGATGGTGCTTGTTGATAGCCTTCGTTCAATTCTGCACACTAAGGGGGCATAGTCCTTAACCTGGGGCTTTGTAGTGCCAAGCGGCATACCTAAGTATGTGAACGGCGAATCTCCTAGTGAGCAGCCCAGTAGTCCTGTAAGCAAAGATACTTTTTCCATTGGTACATTTATTGGAAGTATGTGAACGGCAAATCTCCTAGTGAGCAGCCCAGTAGTCCTGTAAGCAAAGATACTTTTTCCATTGGTACATTTATTGGCACTAGACAAGACTTCTGAAAATTGACTTTGAGGCCTGTGCTCTGCTCGAAGCTGTAGAGTAAGGCTTTTAGGCAAAATAATTGTTTGGCATCAGCTTGCATGATTATGAGAGTGTCATCAGCATATTGAACTATAGGGAAGTGATCAATATCTCTGTTTGGAATTGGCAGCCGAAACAGGCCAAGTTGATATGCTTGATTGATGATACTCTGAAGGAGATCTGCAGCTAGGACAAAGAGCAAAGGTGACAAGGGATCTCCCTGCCGAACTCCTCATTTGCAATGAAAATCCTTCCCTGGCACACCATTTAGAAGGACAGCAGAAACCCCCGACTGGAAGATGCTTTGTATCCAAGTGCACTCCACAAACCTTTTGCTTGAAGAATACTCAGGATTATGGAGTGCTCTATCATATCAAAAGCCTTCTCAAAGTCAAGTTTGAGAATAATGATCTCCTTTCGAGAGTGATGGCATTGGTGCAAATATTCAAAAGCCCATCCCAGACAATCTTGAATTGTCCTTCCCTGAATGAAGCCATATTGATTTCTATGGATGATTTGCAGAATGACTTGCTGAAGTCTATTGGCCAAGAGCTTTGTGATGAATTTCATTGAAGAATTAAGTAAGGAAATGGGCCTGAAGTCGGTTACTGTTTCAGGGTGGAGCTTCTTTGGAACCAGGGTAATGTAGGAGTAATTGATGCTTTTGAGATCGACATCATGACTATAGAATTGATTGCACAGTCTGTAGATATCATGCTTGATGAGATTCCAGCATTTCTTGAAAAAGAACCCATTAAAACCATCTGGGCCAGGAGCTTTATCGGATGGAAGGTCCCTGGCCACAGCATCCATTTCCTCAATGGAGAAGGGAAGGGCTAAAGGGTTCAGGTCAGGCATAGGACCCAGCTGCGTGAACAGGTCATGAAGGTTGAAGAGCATTTCAGGGTTAGTGGTGACCCCTAGCCTGTTTCTGAACTCATTCCAAAAGAGGGCAGCTTTCTCAGCGTGATCAGTTACCATTCTATCCTCGGAGGAGAGGATTTGAGATATGGTATTTCTTCTGTATCTTTCAGTTGCTCGTGCATGAAAAAATTTAGTATTCTCATCCCCCCACTTGACCAATTTTTCAGTGTACCTCTGCTTCCAATAAATCTGCTTACACCGCAGAAGATGCTGAAGGTGTTGCTTTAAGATGTTTCTGAAGTGCTGTTCTGGGGCAAAGAGACATCTTAAATCTTCTAAATCATCCAGGAGCTGAAGTACCAAGTTACAGTGCTTTTATCAACAGGGCAAGTTTTGATCTGGAAGCATCCCATCTCTTGAGAGCTCCTCTAAGAGTTTTGAACTTGGTAGCTAGATTTCTTGCACCATCGAAGTGGCTTACACTGCTCCAGGCAGACTGAACAATATCAAGGAACCCCGGGATCATAGGCCAGTAATTCTCGAAGCGAAAGATAGAAGCCTTAGGGATAGAAGTTCCAACTTGGACTTTGCAGGGTGTATGATCTGAGGTACTCTTAGCCAAAGGTAAGACTAGAGTGTTTGGATAGGAGAGGTTCCAACCAGGCGTGGTGAAAAACCAATCAAGCTGCTGAAGAAGTGGCTGAGACTGCATATTACTCCATGTATATGCTCTGCCTTTTAGAGGTAGTTCAATAAGCCCAAGGTGATCGATGAGATCATTGAACAGAGCTATATCTGCAAAGTTTGCACCCGGACGGTTCCTACTTCCAGTAGATCTATAGAAGTTGAAATCCCCGAGCACAATGTGGTGGCCGAGCGGATCAACATTGAGGCTGTATAGCCATGCGATGAAGAAAGAACGTGCAGGCTGTCTTGTCGGACCGTAAACAGTGGTGAGAGTCCAGGATGCTTGATTGTAGACCGATGTGACAGTCATATGCAGCGCAAAATCTTGTTTGTCTATTGTGACAGCGGTGAAACAACGCGAATTCCAGGCAACTAAGAGACCTCTCGAGGCACCATCAGAAGGGCAAAAATCGAAACAGTCAAAACGCCGTGGAGCAAAGTTTCTTAAGAAGGACATGTCAATATGCTCTTTCTTAGTTTCTTGAAAACAAAAAATTGAACAAGAGCTCTCATCAATTTTGTTGCGAATTAGGTTCCATTTTTCTGAGTCATTGAGACCACGAACATTCCAACACAAGATATTCCAAGTACGGCTGCTAGTGTTATTCATCGAAACCAAGTTGAGTCTGAAAAAAGGCAAAAGCATAACTTTCACCAGAACCGACAGAATGTTCAGACAAAAGATACAGACCAAAGCTAGTGGTCACACATAAGAGTTCAGGGAAATATAGAGAAAAGATAGGGCCAGGAAGGAAGCTAAGAAATTTCATTATCATTGGCTTCATCTTCATTGGGGCAGAGCTTGTCTTGAGAGACCATCTGTGGAGGCACTTCACAGAACCGGGTGGCTAGGTGCTGCATGACTGAAATTGGGATCATGACATCGTTTGCTGCAGCTTTGACTGAACTTTGTTCGTTTGATCTCCTTGTGCAGGCGAAACACCTGAGGGAGCAAAGGACTTTTCTATTTTCCTGGTTTGTTTGATCTCCTGCATAAATGACACCCCTCCCCTTTTCTCTTTTCTTTTTTTAATTGATCCCTACCATTTCAGCAGTACAGGATATTGATTCATTGATTTAACATGTCCTTATATATGTTTAGCCCTTATTTACTTTTACTAGCTTCGGTTGTACCGTGTGCTATTAAAGGGTGCCTAATTTATTTACTCTATGCTGATTTATATCTCCTTGTCTTCAGACTGTCATGGCTATAGACTCATATAGATCGTACATGTGAAACAACACAAATTCATTTGGTGATGCTTACAACATGTCTTTTCTGTGTGCAAAATTAAAGTGAGATTTAATCCCCAAATTGAAGTGCAAAATTAAACTGTCTTTTTCTGCATGCATGTCCATTTAATGATGCTTACCACTTGTCTTTTTTTTATGCTTACAACATGTCTTTTCGTGTATGGCCTTGTTTAGTCTCCCCAACTTCCCCTAAATATTTCTAAATTCCTTGTCACATCAATCTTTAGCTGCATGCATTAAGTATTAAATGTAGGTAAAAAAACTAATTGTACTTTTAGTATCTACATGTCGAGACGAATCTTTTGAGCCTAGTTAGTCCATGATTGGACAAAGTTTGTCAAATAACAACGAAAGTGCTATGGTGCATTTCCCAAATATTTCTTGGAACTAAACAAGCCCTATGAATAGGATACAAATACTCAAACCTTTAGGTTAATGAACTATTTGCTCATTAATCTCTTTGCTAAAACAGGTTCCTACAGTCAGCGTGCTTTTGACCATATCATCGCAACACGGATGCAAGACGAAACTTCACCGAGGCAATAGTCCCCGCCATCGTGAGACTACCAAGCTCACAAACAAATGTAGGCCTCCTTAGCATGTTAGAATTCATATTGTATACAGAGAAGAAACCACCTTGCTCTCCTAACTGTTGTCTATACAATATTAAGGCAACAATGACTTTGCCTACTATCACTTAGTAAAACCTACATATACCCTGTAATTCATATTTAAGTTTGTCAACGCTCATAATCTAGTGTATAATCAAGAACAGAACCTTAACTATGTAATCACCATACACATCGTCTTTCAAGTTCTGCAAATTTTCTTGAACCCAGATCGTCTAGATGTAGACCCACCCTGAGCAACCGGCGCTGTCAACCCTCCGGACACAAGCTCTTCTATGTACAGAATTAACCCTGGGCAAAAATAACCGAGAACCGAACCGAAATAACTGGAACCGAAACCGAAATAACCGAAACCGAAAAATTCGGTTCCATATTCGGTTCTCACTTCTCAAGAACCGAATTTTAGCAGGTCAATTTGGTTCTCTACCTCGGTTAACCGAAATAACCGAACAGAACCGAATTTCATAAACAAGTCCAATAAACCTTATAACCTAGGCCTAATACTACCTTAATCCTAGATATAAAAGCTGGATAACACCTCCCTCAGCCTCACAACCTCACTTTTTAAAATTTCGGCTTTGTGATTTTTTTTAAAAAAAATTTGCCTAATTTTCTATTATTTTTTTGCTACTTTGGTAAATTTTCGGTTAGTTCGGTTAGAACCGAAACCGAATTTGCTCGGTTCTAAGATTTCCGAAGAACCGATCGGTTCCTATTTCTAGGGAACCGAATTTGTGTCCAGAACCGAAGAACCGAACCGATCGGTTTCGGTTAACCGAATGCCCAGGCTGATACAGAATCTCCTATATATGTACCTTTATTAATAACTATAAAATTGCGTGAGCTGTACCATCCTGTGTATAATCAAGAACATAACTATAACTATGTAATCACCATCATCAGTCTTCCAAACTGTGTGAATTGTCTTGACAACTACCTATGTGGGCGCGCGGTGGCGCCCATTCCACTAGTGAATCATGAGATCTAGCCATCATCCATGCGCCCGATGCGGAGGAGGGGTGTCTCCGCCGCCCAGCCACGATGTGTGCAGGACGCACCGTCGGTGATGAAGCCATCGTCGCTAGGGGAAGGGCGCCGCCAGGGGAGGAAGATGCTACCGCTGCCATCGACTGGATCTACTCGAGGCCCTCACCTGTTTGAATCCATTGCAACTAGCTTTGATTCATCAAAATTTTGTACGCAAAAAATTCATCGGAATTAATCCAATCTTGTGCTAGCTGTTCATGTGTTCCAAGGGGAGTTTTCCCAAGTCGATGATCAAAAACAAGGTCTTAGGAAATCTACGGCAAAAATATTGCACAAATTTAACAAAACTTAGGCTATGTTTAGTTTCTCCCAAAATTCCAAAAGATTTTGAATTTTGGCTACTTTTGGAAGTTTGGATCTAAACAGGGGTCTGCAAAATTTGAGAAAAATAGTCTCTAAAGATTTGGAATTTGGAACCTTTGAGGCCCAAAAACCTTGTAATTTTGCATTGGAGCTCGTGTAGACCAATTATACAGTCTTATTTGCAACAGTTCATATAAAAGTTTACAACCAACTAAACAGGTACTTGTAAAATTTTAGGTTGTAAAGTTTACCGATTAACCGAGACGGTTACCTTAAGATGATCACCTCGTTTAATCGAATTAACAGAGGTGGACACTAGATGCCCGTCTCGGTAAATATTAACCGAGGCGGGCATTGGATGTTCGTCTCTGTTAATACAAGTCTAGTGTCTCGGAAAATCATTTATGTAGTAGTGTTCGGAGATGCTCTAAGAAGATATTGGTATGTAATATTCGCTCTTTAATCCTATAGTAACACGAGTGCCTAGTTTGATACTGCAGTTGGTATGGGTCTGGCTTTAAGGCCCCAACTGGTGGTTAATTAGCTAATGAAATGACGACGGATCATAGAAAGTGAGCTTAACTCATTTGATGATCTGTTGAGAGGGATATATAATATATATATATTATATGATCGTGCACTTAATCACTCATATTTCCTCTCAGTCACAACCCTGATCACATCGTGGCATCCATCCATCGTATACATCGCATGCCCCTTCAATTGGAATTTGGAACCAACAACGATAGTGAAGCCTCTCGGGAGCACGCACAGCGCAACGCTAGGCCGTCACGCGCATGCAGCGCCCTCCACCGGTCAGCCCAGGCCTCGTGTGTCGTCCGTCCGACGCCAACAGACGCCCGCGCGTAGCGCTGACACCCGATCCACTCGTCCTCCCTATAAGTAGCCACCTCCGCACTGTCGTATATCAGTCACACACAGAGAGGGAGAGATCGAGCGACATATATTATTCGAATAAGACGACGATGGGATCCCTCGCCAATAACATCGTGGTCGTGGCGGCCGTCCTCGCGGCGCTCGTCGCCGGTGGCTCGTGCGGGCCCGCCAAGTTTCCGCCCGGCCCCAACATCACGACCAACTACAACGCTAACTGGCTCACCGCCAAGGCCACCTGGTACGGCCAGCCCAATGGCGCCGGCCCAGCCGACAATGGTATGTGCCCAATTCAGCCGATCGATCGATCATGCATGAAAACGGTGTGACATTATGAATTGAATATATATATATGATGTTGATGCAGGCGGTGCGTGCGGGATCAAGAACGTGAACCTGCCACCCTACAATGGCATGACGGCCTGCGGCAACGTCCCCATCTTCAAGGACGGCAAGGGTTGCGGCTCATGCTACGAGGTCTCGTATCATCTCGATCGATCGCTCTGCCTCCAGCTCTTCGGCATTCGTGATGCATGGACATGGACAACTAATATAACTACATGCTAATTTACTTGTTGGGCATTCATGCATGCAGGCACTACTAGAGAACAGGCCTTTGGACGATCCACCAACCGAGCTTTAGTCTCGGAAAAAATTTGCGTCCGGGACTAAAGACTTTTAGTCCCGGTTGGTATTACCAACCGGGGCTAAAGGTGAATCTTTAGCCCCGGTTGGTATTATCAACCGGAACTAAAGGTCCTGGACCTTTAGTCCCGGTTGGTAATACCAACCGGGGCTAAAGGGTCACCCTTTAGCCCCGGTTGGTGGTACCAACCGGGGCTAAAGGTCCTTTTAGCCCCGGTTGGTGTTACCAACCGGGGCTAAAAGTCCTTCCCGAGTGGATTCAAAAGGAAAACGTCTAAAACTACATCACGTGGGTTGCGTAGCTCAGTTGGTAGACGTGCCTGAGGCGAGATGTGCTGAGTTCGAATCTCACACAACACACATTTATTTTTTCCTCCTCTCTGGACCTTTAGCCCCGGTTGAAAGCACCCGGGACTAAAGGCCGGGACCTTTAGTCCCGGATTCTTAGCCCCGGTTGACATACCCGGGGCTAAAGGCCCATTTCAACCGGGGCTAAAGGCCCTTTCTCTACTAGTGAGGTGAGATGCAAGGACAAACCAGAGTGCTCGGGCCAGCCGATCATGGTGTTCATCACCGACATGAACTACGAGCCCATCGCTCCCTACCACTTTGACTTCAGCGGCAAGGCCTTCGGGTCGTTGGCAAAGCCCGGGCTCAACGACAAGCTCCGCCACGTCGGCATCATGGACGTGGAGTTCAGGAGGTATATGCTACTACCAGCTGGCCTGGACGACGATCTCTAAGAAGCTAGCTTCGTTCATTCGATTTCCCTGATCGATATGTGTGTATGCCAATAATATGCCATGCAGAGTGCGGTGCAAGTATCCCCCTGGGCAGGAGATCATGTTTCACGTCGAGAAGGGGTGCAACCCCAACTATCTGGCCGTGCTGGTCAAGTTCGTGGCAGACGACGGCGACATCGTGCTCATGGAAATCCAGGACAAGAGCTCGCCGGTGTGGACGCCGATGAAGCTCTCCTGGGGCGCCATTTGGAGGATGGACTCGCCCAGGCCGCTCAAGGGCCCCTTCTCCATCCGCCTCACCAGCGAGTCTGGCAAGAAGATCATCGCTAAAGACGTCATCCCGGCGAACTGGAAGCCCGACACCATGTACCCCTCCAACGTCCAGTTCTAATGCAGATCGAGCTTCCCTTCATCATCCGGCGGCCTGCGGCGGACCTGCACCTGCATGCTGCAACCTAAGTTGGCCGCCGCTTTATGTTTATTTGCATCAGAGTATGCATCACTAACCATATAACTCAGACTTGTGAAGTCTACTACTAGTATGTAATCCTTTTGTTCGGGTTCAATTCCAAAAAAGTGGAAAACAAAAGTGTTTAAAGTACTATATATCATTGATGGATACATGAAATGTACTATATATAGGACAATGCTATTTGGAGCGCAGCGCTCAAAATAACTATCTGACGCGCTAGACACTCAATTCTGTGACCGTAAAAGTTATATCCCGCAACCGTAAATGTTGGAGCTGGAGGCAACTAGCGATCAGTGTTTGCAATCGCTGGAGGCAACTAACGATCAGTATTTGCGACTGTAAAAGTTCTATCCCACAACTGTAAATGTTGGTGCTAGACGAAGTGTATATCTTTTGATTTATGTATATCTTTTGATTTATGTAGTTTATGACCCGACGAAGTGTATGTACACGAAGTATATGATTATACTAGACCTTCTAAAGTACCATATATGTCAAGTATACAAGCATACATAGAGTATATGGTCATACTTATTTTATATACTATTGTACTAACATTTTAGTAATATAATAAAAAGTATAAGCTCTTTTGAATTTTTTTGTGTAAGTCAGATTTAAAATATCTTAACATAAGTATATAAACATACTCAAACTGATAAAAAAGTATACACACATACACAATGTGGTTTATTAAAGATGGGAGTAACTACTTCCGGGAGTATAGAAAACTCTATATATATATATATAGGACCCCTATTGGGAACCCAGAGCTTCCAATAGCCCACCCCCCACCAGACCACCCACGCCCCACGGATGACGCGCGCACGAGTGCAGGACCAGTACGCGCTCCAGCAGACCGAATGCGTAGAATCATGGGTCGCACTGCGTAAAAACAGTTTTTTCGCCGATATTGCATAAAAACCAGTAGTTGAATGTATAAAACTAATTTTATTACTGTATAAAAACCTCTTTACGGGATGGATATCCGACCTGACACGGGGCTGACATAATCTGACACCACTTTCTTCTATTTTTCACGATAACTCTTCAACGAAACATCAAATTCAAAAACGGTTTTCACCATTTGAATCCTGACATTTTTATGCACGATTCAAGATCTATTTTGAATATTTTTTTTGAAAATTTTGAAATTCATAATTTTATACTTTAAGGTATAGAGTTTAATGCTTCTGACTACGCATAGAATCATGTGACTTTGAGCATAGAAACCGGTGGACGATCCGATGTTCTCTAAAAAAAATAAAATTTGAATCAAGGCATATCGATACGAAAGTTTTCATCATATAGCACTGCATAATTAGCAAGTGAAAAATGCATAAAATCATGTCCTCCTTTTCTTACAATTTGAAATTTGAATTTCATCGAGCCTGTGAGGTATAGAAACTTATGCCTTGATATATAGAAATCTAGGTACCGCCCCTTTGCTTTGAATTTGAAATTTAAATTTCACTTAGCCTAATGTATAGAAACTAACAACTCAATGTATAGAAATCTATATTTTACTGTAAAATTTAAAATTTGAATCCTATTGCCATCGAGATTCTATCATTCTTGCGGACTCTTCCGACACATAGAATGTTGAAGACGAGAGCATAGAAACAACATAACAAATGCATATATTCATATAAGAGCATAGAAATAACATAACGAATGCATTTATCTCCAACATCACTTTTACATCACTTTTACATATGCATAGAAATCTAGGAAGCTTAACATAGAAAATCACAAACATTTCTGAAATGACAGTTTCAACAATGCATACAAACATATGATTATACAAACATAAAAACACAATTTTTCTCTACATATTTGCAGTCACAATTTTAGCTATGCATAAAGGCCTATGCTTGGAAGCATAAAACTATCTATCATCACCACACGACGTCCTCCGCCACGCGCAACCGTGAACTCCAGGGCGTCATTGCAGTCTCCACACGTCCTCGTGGACCCGCCATCATCGTCCCTATCACCATCCTAGATCGGAATTGCATAGAAATTACCATTTCCGTGCATAGAAAGTACAGTAAAAAGAGAAGCACAACATAGAAAAGCACAACACAGTGAAAAACTGAGTGCATAAAAACACTGGGCGGATCCATCTAGTGTCGCCGGGATGGGGAAGGGCCACCATGACCGGCCGCTGGGTGAGGGAGAAGGCGTGGCCGGGGAGGGGCGCCACCCGTAGTGACTCCTGGACGCCACCGATGAGCCTGGTCGCCTGCCCCGACACCTCATCATCAAGAAAATTGCAATTTTAGGACGCGAAACAATGGGCTTCGCAATTATAGGACTCCAAACGTCGACCTTGCTAAAACGACCCTTGAAACATTGTCACTTTGTTATACATGACATTTAGCCTTTTTAATTCATTCGATAATCTGAAATACATGTATTTGTCCATGGTCTGACCGTATTGCCCTTGGACATTATTCACGTGTGTTGGGTATGGTGGGTGCCCCACTGCCGCTGGTTTGGCTGGCCAGCCGGGGCCGCTGCCCTTAAGCTAGCTGGACGCTGTGTAGGCTGGCTGGACGCCGCCGTGGCTGGCTGCCGCCGTGGCTGGCTGGCCGCCGCCCTTGGGCTGGCCGACTGGCAGGTGCGCAGTGTAATATGCAATAGAAACTAAAAAAAGTTGATACAAGTAATTAGATGAAATCATGAATTTATCACAAATGAGCTAATATTATAAAACCGTACCATATTTGTAGCAATTACAAAGTTCATCGCAAAAGGCCATAATTTAGTTCAACATGTGATCCAAGTCATACGAAATAAAGCATGAATGTACATCTCATCACACACAACTAAAATAATTCATCCAATATGTAGCTTTCTCTTTGGAGTCATCTTTTTTTGGAGCTGACACGGTAGGCATTGACAAAGGACTAGAGGTGTCAGTTTGTGAAGATGTGCCCTCTCTTAATAACATCGCAAGCTTGCTGCACATAAATACGATACAATAATTAGATGTATGAAAAAAATAGTATACAGTAAATGTGTTAATATTCCTTACCTTCTAGTGACCCTTCCTGGACTATCCCATAGGATTTCTTCTCTAGTACGTCGGCCTCCGTGTGGTGCTAGGTTCTGCTGGCGCAGCTTTTGTAACATTCTTCCTAGGTTGGCTACGCTTCCTACAAGTAAACAAATAAATTAATATTGACATTTTATTCAAGTATGTTGATAAAGAAACTCAGTTTTTACCTCTTCTTTGTCGTCCCATTGAGTGGGCACTTGGCACTAGCTTGCCTGTGTCCTTTCTCTCCACATTTTTTGCAAGTCATAGGGCCTCTAATCATCTTCTTTTCCTTTCCATTTGTTGGACCATTATTGTTGTCACCTCTGTTCTGACCTTCACTCTCGGCTGTATATTCACTATCTTCCGAGCCTTTCTTCTTATGGCCACCTTCCATCCATCCCTTTCTTCTTAGTTTCCTTCGTCTTCCAACAGGGTAATTTAGCAAGAGGTGCACCAACTAAAAATGGCAGGTCAACTTGTGGCCACTGTGTTTTGTCTGTCATAGGCTCGATCTCTTTACCATAAGCAGCTCTGAATCTATTCACCGAGTAATAGTTATGCACAAATTGTTCAAGGTCAACTCAGCATTGGCGGGTAACATAGGCCAATACATGTTGACAAGGCATACCAGTATGCTGCTATTCAAGACAAGTACATGTCCTTTGGTGTAACTTGATAATATGCCTCTCAACTCTGGTGCTATGATCCCACACCTTTGCGCTCCAATTAGAACATGGTACAATTTTCAAATGTCCTAGTCCTCTAGTATTTGCCTTTAGTTGATGCATAATAGATGGAAGTATCCTGCCTTCAGGAAGCCTGTATGCAATATTCCGTCTCTTGTTCCAAAGTACCATGATCATTTCTCTAATCTTATCAGCAAGGTCAGCAACAGGTAAGTCTTTGTGGTCTCTAATCCAGTTATTAAAATATTAAATGACTCAGCAATGTTGCTAGTTATGTAATCACACTTAATTTCTGGATTGAAAGCACATCTATACCATAACAACTTATGATTAGTTTGTAACCATTTCACTACATCTGCTGACTCACTTAGCATTTTTGCTATATTGTCATAGAATATGTCTTCTCTGTAAGCCCTTACTGCAGGATATATCTGACCAAATCCTCTATCTCTTCTGGAAATTTTTGACAAGATGATAAAAACATTCTCTTTGCTCTGCATTTGGAAATACATTCTTCACTGCATTTTCCAAGCCCTTGCAAGCATCAGAACAAACAGCAAGGAGTGGCAGATCACCTATTGCCTTCTTTATTAATTGCTCCATGAACCAAGTCCAGTTATCCGTTGTTTCAGCGGCTATGAAGCCATAGGCAAGTGGATACATCCAATTGTGACCATCAACTGCTATAGCTGCGGCCAAGTGACCATTCCACCTTCCATTAAGTGTCGTAGCATCTACGCTCAAATGCGGCCTACAACCCTCCAAGAAACCATCAATGCATGGTTTAAGAGCACAAAAACCATCAATGTATTTGCACATCCACCTCAAGTACGTCAATCTCAACTACACTCCCGGGGCACCGCTTCAGTACCTCTGCCTTCCACCTAAACAGGAGCTCAAAACTCTCTTCCCATTTACCATAAACGAGCTCTTTCTTTACCCCGCCATGCAGTGTCATATGCAATTTGACACTTATAATCTATCTGTAATTTCTTTTGCAATTCCTTAGCACCAATATTTGCATCATCTCTAAGTATACTCACAGCCTTGCTAGCTACCCACTTCACACTTGGAGTTGTAGTCATTTGGCTCATGCTAGACGTACATGCATGTGTGCTTATCGACTAAGACAGTTACCTGTGAAAAAAAACAATAAGATTAATATTAATATTAACAAGCACAATTACTAAAATTAAAAAATAATTATAATATATTCATACTGCACATGTTTGGTTCAGCATGGAGAAAATCAAATGGCAAGTACAATTAATAAAATAAAACAAAGTATTCACCTCTACAGTGCTTAGGCCTTTTTGTTTTGCGCCATTTATCCTCCAAGAGCAAGGACAACCTTCCTCACCGGACTTGCAAAAAGCCCTGTATCTTGTCTTACATGACTTCTCTGTTCCTAAATCAAATTCCTTATTGATGGCAAATTGCCGCACTGCCAGTTTAAACTCCTCTATTGTTGGATATACTGTTCCTATATTCATTGATGGGTTATTCTTATCATATGAAATGACCATCTCACCCGGTACATCATCACTTGCAGGAATAGCAGCACCATCATTATTTTGCACAAGGTCATTATCATGCCCCTGTTCATCCATTTGGCAATCAAAGCCCTGTCCAGGTTCCCCTGTCAATCCTAAAACCTCACACATCTGATTCTCACTCATAAGTGCAATACGACCTTCGTCATCATGTGCCTCTACTATTTTTATGCTATCCCAATCAACTCTTTCCATATTCTCTATATCATCTACTTCGGACCTGTAAACACGCGAAATTATTTTTTTGTAATGACTACTATTGTCTACACTACTGTTGTACTGCATAAAACAAATAAATCATTATGGTCGTTACCTTTGCCCATCAACAACTGGAAGATTGTACTCTATTGTTGGATGATGAATAGTAGGCAGCAACGATCTCGCTATAGCTACAACACCAGACATAGCTTCTGCTGGTGAGACTTGAACTGCTGCAGCTGCGTCCAGGCCTTCTGCGGCCGTCGCATCCACGCCCTCAGTGACCGCGGACGGGCCAGAGAGCGGCACGACCAGCCCCTCAGCCGGCGGCGCGGCCAGGCCAGAGACCGGCACGACCAGCCCCTCAGCCGGTGCGGCCAGGCTATGAAGCGGCGCAGCAAGGCCATGGGGCGGCACGACCATGCCTGCAGCCGGCGCAGCCAGGGCCTGGGCGGCCGGCGTGGCTAGCCCTAAGGGCTAAGGCGGACGCCGTGGCCAGGCCTGCTGCTTGGCCGGCCCGCGCGTACTGGCCAGGAGAGGGCGCCGTGGGGGGAAGGATGGCCGCCGTGGGGTGATCGCCGGCCGCCGTGGGATGAACGTCGGCAGCCGTCAAGGAGTTCCGAGCCGCCATCGGGGGAGCGCTGGGATTCGTCTCTCCCGTACGTCGTAGATGAAAGGTCGGAGTGCGGCACCCACCTTGCCCAACACACGTACCCAAGGGCAATACGGTCAGACCATGGACAAATACATGTATTTCAGATTATCAAATAAATTAGAAAGGCTAAATGTCATATATATATATATATATATATATATATATATATATATAACAAAGTGACAATGTTTGGAGCCGCGCTTGCTCCTTTGCCCACCGTGACAAATTTGTTATTATAGGACTTTAAACATGTGGTTTCACTAAAAGTTGACTTCTCTATAATAGGACTCGAAACATTGTCTCTTTGTAATATATGACATTTGGGTGTCTTAATCAATTTTCTCATGTCAAATACATGTATTTTTTCCTGACGAGACCGTTTTGCCCCTGGCCTTTAAAAGACAACACTTTGCTGGTGTCCACGGCAGCTGGCTGCCTGCGGCTGCTGGCTGGCCACCGCAGATGGCTGCCTGCGGCTGCTGGCAGGCCGCCGCCGCTGCTGGTGGACGCCGCTGCACGGAGGCCATGTACAATTTATTTATAGAATAAATAAAATTCAGAAATTAGAATAAACTAAATCATCTCATAAAATTGCAACTGGGCACCAGAGGCCCTAGGGCGACGCGTCCATGCCCTTAGTGACCGCGACCGGGCCAGAGGGCAGCACGACCAGCCCCTCAGCCGGCGGTGCGACCAGACCATGGGGCGGTGCGGACAGACCCTCGCCTGGCTTGGGCAGGCCATGGGGCGGCGAGGCACGGCCATGGAGCGGTGCGGCGTGGCCATGGGGTGGCGCGGCCAGGCCTGCAGCTGGCGCTTGAAAGGAACGTGACGCCTAGAAGGGGGTGAATTAGGCAACTTAAAACTTCTGCTCTAAACTATGGCCTCTATATTCCACCTAATCAAAACCTATGCAAGAAAGATAACTATCTGTGTGCAACTAAGGTTTTGCTAGGTGTGTTTGCTATCTCTACCGCAAAAGGAGTTTATGCAACCTAGTTTCCAAATCTATCAACTAGCAAGAGTAAGCTAGGAAAGATAAAGCACATAAACAAGGTAGCAATGAAAATGCGGAAGCTAAAGAGTGTGATAGAGATGCAAACTCCCGTCGATAACTTCGGTATTTTTACCGAGGTATCGAGAAGCACGCAAGCTTCCCCCTAGTCCTCGTTGGAGCCCCTCGCAAGGAATCCCTCGCAAGGGCAAGCTCCCGGTCGGATAACTCCGTGGATAACTTCGGGCCTTCCCCACACGCAAGTGGGTCTCCGGTTAAGCCACTCGTGGCAAAGCCTCTCCCGGATGCTCTCCGCCGTCTTCACTATCAAGCTTTCGGCCAAACCGCCGCGGGCCTTGTTCCCTTCGGTACACGGAGGCGGCCACACCACAAACTCGGTTGGTGTGATCTCGCAAGACTACAGGCCCCGCCGATGTACAACCACGGTGCGCGCAAGCACCGGTAGATAAGAGGTTTTCAACCTCTGTAAACACTAGGCCTAACACCTAGAGCAAGCGCAAAGCGGTGGTCTAACTAGCTTAAGCACTTCGCAAAGCACCTACACTAATCACCTAGTATATCACTTGAGCACTTTGGTGGCTAGAGCAACTAAATATGTGTCTACACACTTGGTACACTTCCTTGAGCTCCAACCTTGTTGTTTTGGCCGGTCATGGGGGTATATATAGAGCCCCAACCAAATAGAGTCGTTTGGAGAAAGTCATGGACTTCACAGCGTGGCATCGAACGCTGGAGTCGTGACCATCGGACGCGTTCGATGCTCCTTTAACGGCCAGATGCCGACCTGGCACTGTGTCGCAACGGCTAGTCAGCGTCCGATGCCTGACCATCGGACGCGTCCGATGCTGCCAGAGCCTCTCTGGAACCTTTTTGTACAGGCATCGGACGCAGGGTCCTGTAGCGTCCGATGTTGCACCGGAGCGTCCAATGTTCTCTGTGCAGGTTTGCACAGTGTCACAGTCGCGTCCGATATCTCGGTCTTCAGCGTCCGATGCCTCTGCTGGCGCTGACACGAGCTAGGGTTTACCAACGGAGCGTCCGATGCCTGGGAAGGCAGCGTCCGATGTACCTCTTTGCTTCATTTCTTCGCGATTTCTTGCGCCGTCTTGGTTCCATTCTTGTGCCTTGGACATTGCTTGATCTTGAGAGTCTTCTATTGAGCTTCTAATGTCTTGCTTGAGGTGTTGATCATCGAATCACCACGTCGCCTTAGTCCAAGTCACATTTGCACCGTATTGGACTACAAAACAAACACTAGCAAACGCATTAGTCCAATTTGGTTATGTTGTTCATCAAACACCAAAATCCGAAGTTAAATGGTCCAAGGTCCATTTTCCTTACAGCGCTGTTAGGGCCTGGGCGGCCGGCATGGCTAGCCCTAAGGCGGACGCCGTGGCCAGCCCTGCTGCTTGGCCGACCTGCACGTACTGGCCATGGGAGGACGCCGTGGGAGGAAGGATGGCCGCCGTGGGTTGATCGCCGACCGCCGTGGGATGAACGCCGGCCACCGTCGAGGAATCCCGAACCGCCATCGATGGAGCACCGGGATCGATCTCTCCCATGTGGTCTCGTACTCTCGTAGATGAAACATCGGAGACAAACGAAAGGTCACCCAACACACGTGATTAATGCAGAAGGGCAATATAGTCAGACCATGGACAAATACATGTATTTTAGATTATCAAATGGATTCAAAAGGTTAAATGTCATGTATTACAAGGAGACAACGTTTCGAGTCCTATTATAGAGAAGTCAATGTTAGAAGTCCTATTTTGGCGAAGCCGCATGTTTAGAGTTCTATAATAGCAAATTTCTCGCCCATCGTGTTTCTGAAGAAAAAAAACACAAGAAAAGGGAACCCAAGGGTCGTGGCCGCTCCCGCTGACTGTCTCCAACGGGAAGACCCAAACCCATATTTGCGTCTCGGATGGCCTTTTGGGTACCGGAATCGGTCTCCAACAGACGACCCATATGCAAGAAGCAATTTGCGTTCGAGGAGAGAGGAGATGCAAAGTTGTGTCGTCCTTCGCATGCGACGCAAACGCTCTCGACCCTCCTGTGCAACGGAGACGGAGGCGGAGCTGAGCCCGAGTTCGCGCCGGAGAAGAAGAAGTTGCGCTAGGGTTGGCAGCTGCCGACGAGGTGGATTTGGCGAGGCGAGCACGTAGGAGCAGCACGGCGAGGCGGGGATCCACGGCGGGCCTCCTCCGGCGCGGCGCAGGCAAGATGGGAGGACGGGCCGCGTCGGCCTGCGCGCTGGTGGGCGTCCTCCGCCCCGAGCACCGCCGTCGCTAGGGCCGGACGCGCGCGAGCCGCGCCGGCTAGCGCCCTCCGCCCCGAGCGCTGTCGGCCGCGAGGACGGGGACGAGCCGGCGGCCGTCCTCTGCCCCGAGCACCGCCGTCGCGAGGACGGGGCAAGCGCGAGTCGCGCCGGCCAGCGCCCTCCTCCCCGAGCGCCGCCGGCCGCGAGGACGGGCCGAGCCGGCGGGCGTCCTCCGAGCACCGTCGTCGCGAGGGCGGGGCACGCGCGAGCTGCGCCGGCCTGTACCCTCCACTCGGGCCACGGGCGTCCTCCGCCCTGAGCACCGCCGTTGCCGAGCCCCAAGCTGGAGCCGATGAACGCCGGAGGGAGGAAGAGGCGCCGCCGCCGGCGGCCGGAGGAGAGGGAGGGGGAGGGAGGGAAGAGAGGAAGAAGAGAGAGAGGGACGGACGGGGTGGAGATAAGGAAGATGCATTTTTATCCGTTGGAGAGGATGTTTGTTTGGGTATTCTTGTTTTTGCTGTGCGAGACCTATATTTCAGTTTGGGTCTCCAGTTTGGGTCGCGATTGCTGGAGTCAGTCTAAGTACCGCTTTCTCTCCATCTTTATCACTCCCTGTCCGCCTCGTCCTTTTATTCCTCGTTCCCACCTCGCTGTTGTGGCGTCCAGCACACCCTCATCTCCTTTCTCTCCTGCTGTCGTTGCGCTGCGTCCGCGCTAGGCCGCCTTCGCTTGTTCGTCGCTCGGCGGCGTTGCGGCTCGTGGCTGGCGCCACACCGCAGTCTGCAGTGCGCCGGCCCCATACGTACTCTGCTCGCCTGTGTCGGGGTCTTCCACACAATCCGTGCTGCTGCGCTCAACCTGCGACCGGCGGAGGCTTTCCTCGTTGCTCGCAGATCCAGCTATGCTGTGTTCTCGAGCCTGCGCCACCTCCGCTGACTTCCACATTGGTGTTTTGCCAAATCTGCTCTCTACCAGGTAACAGTGCTTCGCTACTTCTCATGGATGTGTCTTCCTTTGTTCTATCCACTGCCTTGTGAAGTCCGTGCAACTCACCTACTAGGGCGCCGGGTCGGCGAGGCTGAGATTGACCCGAGCGGGATCTCGAGCGATGGGGATGGGAACGTCAGCTTCGCGCTCACGCTCTAGGCCGACCACTTTGCGCCCGACTGTGAACATCTAGGCCCCTAGTGGGTTTCGGTGACTGGATGACAACGGTAAATTACTATAACTAACGTGTGTTTTGCAGAAACAGTTGAGTTAGGTCATGGTAATGACGATCGATTGGGCACAATGGTATTCATGTCCCCTTATTGATGGAATTCATTCAGTTTTCAAATGATGGACGACGAAGACAGTGATAAACTAGTTCTAAGTGTCACATGGTGTTGGAGGACACTTAGAGTAGCATAGGTCTTTGTTTTTATCTTTGGCCGTACTATTAAGGGGAGTTTGAATGGGTAGCTTGACCTAGGTGAGACTTTTGAGTTAGGTGTGGTGCACACTTGTTAACCAAAGCCCTAGGTAGCTTAGAAAGGTCCCTAAGATCATAAGGAAGAAAGTTCATGAAGGGAGCGCCGCAAACCGAAGTTGTTTTGGACTTCAAATAGTGACCGGACGCTAGTTGCCCATATGATCGGACGCTGGGTCCTGCGACCGGTCAGTGGGGCTCGCTGGCGTGTGCTTCTGATTACGATCAGACGCTACATCAGTATAGTGATTGGATGCACTAGGGTGAGTCCGATCCAACTCAGAGAGGTTCCAGAGAGGAAAAATTGTAATCGGACGCGTCCGATCAAAGGCGATCGGACGCATGGGAGCATCCTATGAGTGCTTCGTACGAGTGTCAGTGCTAACGTCAGTTAGCCGTTGGGCACTGACTGGACGCGTCCGGTCACCCCGACAAGTGCGTCCGGTCAGTGTATAACTGGCTGGACTTACCCCTTCGTGCATGTTTTGAGTTGAGGGGTATAAATATGCCTCCCCCTCATTCATGTTGTTACTCTTGCTCATTTGTAAGGTTTCCAAACATATTGTGATTCAAGTGAGTGCAAGAGGCCTAGTGAGGTTGAGAGATTTGATAATCGAGTGATCAAACACCTCATTATTGAGAAAAGAGTAGCAAGTGTGCATCCACCCATATCATTAGCCTTGCGTTGGTGAAGTGAGAGTTCTTACTTGTTACTCTTGGTGATCGACGTCACCTAGACGGCTTAGTGGCGATCGGAGAGCTTGGTGATCATCTAGAGGCATTATGGATGACCCAAGCCAAGTTGTGACCGGTAGTGAGAGATTCACTGGGCCGGAGTGATGAAGAATCATCTCATAGTGAGCATTTGATCCTTGCGTGGATCAAGGGGGAGCGATACCCTTGCGCGGGTGCTCCAACGAGGACTAGCGGGTGTGTCGACACCTCGACACCTCGGCAAAAAGATCGTTGTGTCATCTCTACTCTCTTTACTTACGCATTTACCTTTGAGCAATTCAATTCCACAATTTACTTGTTGTTCATTCATACTTGAATTGCTTTGCTAGAGTAGAAGTGACATAATGATAGTCTTTTGTGCGGTAGAGTATAATAAACACACTTCTAGGCACAAGGGGTTAATTGGGCTTGATAGGTTTTAATTTGTGCTAAAGTTTTAGAAAAGCCCAATTCACCCCCCCTCTTGGGCATCTTGATCCTTTTAATTGGTATCGGAGCCTCGTGCTCTCGATTTAGGCTTAACCGCCTAGAGTTAAGATGTACGGAGGTGATGAACCACCTCCCATGTTCGAGGGAGACGACTTCACATATTGGAAAATCTGTATGGATTCGTACCTAGAAGCGGTTGATGTAAAATGCCGTGAAGCCGCAATAACCGGGTTCCCCAAACCAAAGAAGGGCACTAGCCTCACGCCACATGAGGAAGAGAATGAGAAGTGGAATGCAAAAGCCAAAAACATCTTATTTAGAGGCATTTGCAAGGATGTGTTTAACCGCATCCGGAACCACAAGAATGCCCATGATCTATGGGATATCATTTGTGCGCTCCATGAGGGAACCAAGAGTGAGCGTGAGGAGCGTTATCATTTGGTTATGCAAAAGTTACATTCTTTTGAAATGCTTGTTTATGAAAGTGCAAATGAAATGTACTCACGCTTGAATGTTCTTATAGAAGAGCTCAATGGACTTGGCCTCACACAAATGCAACCATCCGATGTTGTGAGGAAGATTCTTTGTCCTTCCAATTGACAAGTATGGACACATTGTGACCGTGCTACATCAAGGTGATCTTTCCGCGTCCACACCAACACAAGTCTTGGGAAAGATCAACGCGCATGAGATGTATATGCACATCACACCAAGTGGTGGCTCTTCCACCGACAAGAAGGACTTGGCCTTCAAAACTAGCCATGACAAGAAGGGCAAGTCCAAGGCAATGGAGGTGCACCATGAGAGCACAAGTGATGAAGAAGATGATTCTAACATTGCTCTCATGGTGAGGAAGACCACCAAGATGTTGAAGAAGCTTCACAAGAATGGAGTCAACTTTGACTCAAGAAAGAAGAAGTTCTTCACAAGTAGCAAGAGAAGGCCGATCTCTAAAATGGATTGCTACAATTGTGGTGATCTTAGTCATCTTGCTCACCAATGCACCAAGCCCAAGAAAGAGAGTTACAAGAACAAGCACAAGGGCAAGAAGTACGACTCATCAAGTGATGATGAGAAGAAAAATGAGAAGCCTTGTAACAAGAAAGAAGGCAAGAAGAAGCAATTTCACAAGAAAGGTGGCAAGGCTTATATTGTTGGTGATTGGCTCACCGACATTGACTCCTCCAGTGGCTCATCCAATGAAGATAGTGATGATGAGAAGGAGAAGGTGGACGCTCTAGTCATTGGCACCTCTACACCACCACCACCATCGTCACTATCATCCTCTACACACCTATGCCTTATGGCTAAGGGTGACCGGAAGGTACAAAGCGATGATGACTCTAGTGATAGTGATAGTGATGGTGAATTTGAGGTACCTTCTTATGATGAGCTTGTTACATTGCTAAACATCTACTCTAAAATCATAAGAAAAACAAGAGCTAAAAATGATAGGCTTGTTAGTGACAATGAAGCTTGTTGAAAAGTATAACAATGCCATACATGCTAGTGATGAGCTACAAAGTGAACTTGCTACTATGTCATCATCTATCAAGGAGCTTAAAGCTAAAAAAGAAAAACTTGAAAAGATGCATAGTGACCTTAACACTAGTCATGCTTTGCTCAAAGAACAATATACTCAAGTCAAAGTAGATCATGATACACTTAGTGCTTCTTATGATATACTTTCACATGAGACACATGATGCTCCTAACCTTGTTGTTAAGTGTGACATAGCAACATCTTGTGAGGACTTGGTTAGTGAGAATGATGAGCAAAGAGCTAGTAGCAAGGGCAAGAAAGTGGTTGAGGCCAAACATTATGATGACTATGTCAAGATCAAGAATGAGAATGCAAAGCTCAAGATTGATCTAGAGAAGCTAGCAACCACCAAGCAAGTTGTCATTCAAACTCATGATGATGACTATAACATGACTCTTGAGCTTTACATGCTAAAGGAAGAAAACAAGAGATTGAAGATGGAGAGGGATTACAAGATGACACCATCCCAATTGGAACTCCAACAAGAGAATGACAAGCTTAGGAAAGAGAAAGAGCACCTTACCACCGGGTTGAGAAACTTCACCAAAGGTCAATGTCTTCAAAGTGAGCTTCTCATGAACACCATAATGAAGACCAATAGACGTGGTATTGGCTACCTTGAAGAGAAGATGAAGCAACGCAAGAGCATCCCAAAGCCAAAGAAGAAGAAGTTGGGAAGATGCTTTGAGTGTGGAAAGGAAGGTCACTTTGGTCACAATTGTGAAGAGCCAAAACCCACACCCTTGCCCAAGCATGCTAGGCCCTTTGCTTTCAATGCTCACTACATGCTTAGACAAGATGCTAGTGGCAAAATCAAAGTCATGTTCATGGGGCCTCCAAACAAGAATAGGCCAAAGCAAATTTGGGTTGCTAAGTCACTAGTAGAGAAGGTTAAGGGGCCTCAACAAGTTTGGGTCCCTAAAGCTCAAGCTTGATTTCTTGTGTGTGTAGGTGAACTACAAGACCGATGGATCTCATTGGGTAATTGATAGTGGTTGCACACAACATATGACCAGTGATCCCCGAATGTTCACCTCACTAGAAGAGAATGTCAATGACCAAGAAAATATTACATTTGGTGACAACTCAAAGGGCAATGTCAAGGGTTTGGGCAAAGTGGGAATCTCCAATGAACATACAATATCAAATGTGCTTCTTGTTGCTTCATTGAGCTTCAACTTGCTATCCGTTGGGCAACTATGTGATCTTGGCTTTCAATGTTTGTTCACCGACAAAGAAGTGGTTGTGACCAAGAAAGATGATGCACAAGTGATATTCCAAGGATTTAGATACAACAATCTCTATCTAGTGGATTTCTCCTCCGAAGACGCCAACTTGAAGACATGTTTGTTCACAAAGCAATCTCTTGGTTGGTTATGACATAGAAGGTTGGCACATGTTGGAATGAACACTCTCAACAAGCTATTGAAGAAGGATTTGGTTAGGGGCTTGAAGGATGTCAAGTTTGAAAAGGATAAATTATGTAGTGCATGTCAAGCCGGCAAGCAAGTTGCAAACACTCATCCAACCAAAGCCTCTGTATCAACATCAAGAGAGTTAGAGCTACTTCACATGGATCTATTTGGGCCAACAACATATGCTAGCTTGGGAGGAAATCTCTATTAGTGATTGTTGATGATTACTCTAGATACACTTGGATATTCTTTCTTCATGACAAATCCGAAGCAACCTCTTCATTCAAGAAGTTTGCCAAGAGAGCCCAAAATAAATTTGACTTGAAGATCAAAAAGATTAGAAGCGATAATGGGAAGGAATTTGACAACACCCACATTGAGCAATATTGTGATGAAGTTGGGATCAAGCATGAAGTCTCCGCAACCTACATGCCAAAACAAAATGGGGTAGTTGAGAGGAAGAACCGGACACTAATCACCCTAGCAAGAACAATGTTAGATGAGTACTCTACACCAGAAAGATTTTGGGCGGTAGCAATCAACACCGCATGCTATGCATCCAACCGGTTGTTCCCCCATCGTCTCCTTGGCAAAACCCCCTATGAGTTACTCAACAACAAGAAGCCGGATGTATCCTTCTTTAGAGTGTTTGGGTGCAAATGCTACATCTACAAGAAGCGCCAACACCTAGGGAAGTTTCAACGCCGATGTGATATTGGTTTTCTTGTTGGTTACTCATTGAAGTCCAAAGCATATCGAGTATTGAACCATGCCACCGAGATGGTAGAAGAAACATATGATGTGGAATTCGATGAATCTAATGGCTCTCAAGGAGAGCATGAGAATCTTGATGATGTAGGTGATGAACCATTGAGGGAAGCAATGAAGAACATGCCGGTAGGAGCCATCAAGCCTAAAGATGATGATGATGATGTGCAAGTCATTGACAAGCCATCCTCATCAAATGTACCACATGATGATGACAAGGATGGGAGAGATCCAAATGAAGATACTCATGTCTTCCATGATCAAATGGTAGTACAAGCACAAGATGTTGATGCTCCACAAGCGGCCCCCCAAGTGGTTGATCGAAGGATTACTCCTCTACTACAAGCTCATCCTCAAGATCTCATCATAGGGAGTTCAATAAGGGGTGTAATGACTCGATCTCAAAAACTTGCTTTATTTATGGAAAATCACTCCTTTGTTTCTCTTGTTGAGCCTACAATTGTAGATGAAGCTCTAAGTGATCCGGATTGGGTGAATGTCATGCATGAAGAATTGAACAACTTCACCTGCAATCAAGTTTGGACACTTGAAGAGCGACCTAATAAAGGCGCAAGAGTCATTGGAACAAAATGGGTGTTTAGAAACAAGCAAGATGATCAAGGCAAGGTTGCTAGAAATAAGGCACCGCTAGTGGCAAAGGGGTTCTCTCATGTTGAAGGCTTAGATTTTGGAGAGACCTTTGCACCGGTTGCAAGACATGAAGCCATTCGTATCCTCCTTGCATATGCATCACATCATGACATTAAATTATATCAAATGGATGTGAAAACTGTATTTTTAAATGGCTTCATAAATGAACTAGTCTATGTTGATCAACCTCCCGGGTTTGAAGACCCTAGATACCCTAATCATGTTTATAGGTTGTCTAAGGCGCTATATGGGCTCAAGCAAGCCCATAGAGCGTGGTACGAGTGTAACACCTCATGTGTTTGACGCCAGTTAAGCAGTCAGTTTGAACACAGACATGGTCTGTTAGTTGATGATCGAGAGATAATTTCTAGTATTGTCAGTGGTGACGGGAGTGATGAGATCAATCTCGAGGGCAGACCTGTAGTTTGAATTATTCCAGAAATAATTAGCAGCGCGAGTTAATAATGATTGCCCAATTTTGGAATATTCAAGATTATGACTAAACATGACTTTTCCATGTCCCTCACCTCAGTTCCTGTCTATAGTAACTAGTGAAAAAGTTTCACGAAGTTTGGGATCAAAAAGTCACATGAAATGACGAGACACAACTTTGCCTATAATCATGAATTAATTGAAAAAGATCAGTGGAGTTCAACCAAGTCTTGCAATTATGCCTGATCAACTCTATATGGAGTCATGATCAAAAATTATGAAAGTTCCGTGTTGAGCAGATGACCAGAAAATGTTCCGACCGACGAGAAACCGTAATCCGGACCCTATCGGGTGACTGTTTTTACCAGCATTGAACGGTGTCTTCAAGTGCTCGCATGATAGTGCACCCTAAATAAAAGTTGCAGTACAGATCGAGAGGAACAAATTTCGTTTTATGGTCAAGACCTGTATCGGTGCCAAAAATAGCAAAAACAAGCTCGCAAGATGGAATACAGTGTTAAATTCAGGTTGCAGAAATCGGCCAAGTCTGGACCGCAGAAATCAGAATTTCGGTCACCGTGAAGCTGCCGTCGACGATCGTTACCGGACAAACGATTGAGAATTTGACTGAGCGCCTTTAACGAAAGTCGAAGTACTCGTCGAGACGGCGACAACAAAATTAGTTTCGTCGGAATCAGAGTCTGTTTGATCAGTATTTGATATTTTTGATCTAAAATAAAAATTTCCGAAAACTTGCTAAATTGGGAAAGAGATTAGGGGAAAATTTCACGGGAAATTTCCCGAGGCCGCGCCTGCCCGCGCCCCTCCTCCCGAGGCTGCGCGCTCCTCCCATTGGCGCAGAAAGCCAGCGCCCTCCTCTGATTGCGCCAAAAAAGGGCGGTGCCCTCTGTTCCCCTGCGACAAAAGGAGAGGTGCTATCCCTTGGTGCCCCTTTCCCCTCGCTCATGCAAAAACAGCTAGGCCCGGTCTCCCTTTCTCCTCGGTCTCTCTTTCTTACAGCAGAAGGAAGCCAGCAGCACGAACCCCTCCATAGCCGAGCTCCTCTCTCCTCCCTCTCTCACTCGGTCTTTTTTTTCCGTCTCCTTCATCTCGCTCTTTCTCTCGGTCGTGAAACAGAGCCGAGCAGCAGCTCGCTCCCTCCCATGGCTGGTTTCAGCAGCACCTCCTTCCTGCTCTCCTTCCTCCCCTTTGAATAAGAGCAGTGAGCAGCAGCCATGGCATCTCTCCCTGCTCCTTCTTCCCTGCTTTTTTTTTCTCCCTGTACCGAGCCGCAGAAGGCAAGCAGCAGCAACAATGGCGAGCAGGCAGCGGTCTCCCTCTCCCTGGCCGCTCCTCCTCCCCATCGCTCCCTTTTTCTCCCTCCGGTTCTCTACGCCCCTTCTGCCAGAACCGCGCTGGGCAGCGGTTTCCCAGCCACGCAGAGGTCGCGGCCTTCATGGTCGTGACTACAGGGCCGTGCAGGCAGAAGCAGCAGGCGGTAGGAAGCAGCAGGTAGCGGCCATGCAGCAGCAGGGCGCCCCAGCGACCAAGGCAGCAGCAGCCCCAGCGAGCCCTACTCTGCAGCAGACCGGCCATCCCCTCCGTTCCCATCGACCTCTCGTCGTTCTCCCGTAAAATCAATGATGAAGGACCTTCTAGCGAAGTTGAAACAACTTGTTGGATTTTTATGTTATGTGTCATGACTCTATGTGTTTACTAATTAGTCCTTATATGATTTCTGCAGGTTCTAGGGTTCCGATATAAAAGGGTTTTCTGTTTTTCGTTTTGTTAAATAGCAAATTTGAGTGAAAGTTGTAAAATGTGTAGTAAATCGTAGGAATGTCGAAAAATTGTGAGTGAAGACTTTTTGGAATCCTTGTGAATAGTACTATCCAGTGAATGTTTTATATGATGGGTGTTAGTTGATAGTTTCTGCTATAATAATTTATTTATGTTAAATAGCATTAAAAAGAGAGAAAATGATGCCTGCTGTTGTATCGCTTAGTTTGCTATGAACTTTTTATGGTAGGCTTGTTATGTGATATGTGTGGTGTGATAAAAATTTCAGAATGTTTGGTGCATGTATGATTTAGTTATGTATTTATCTTTCTTTCAGCTCATTAAATAGATTAAAATAATTTGTGATAAATGTTTGCATGTAAAAATGGAAAAGGTAGTTCCATTGACTTTCTATGGTATTGGTGTAGCTTAGGTAATTTTATTATGGTCATATATTATATGATTTGTAGATTTATTTTTCTCTCACATACATTTTTGTGAATAAAACTTGCCCTGTTTTTAATAAATAAATTATAATACCTGAGCATGTAATATTCATTATCTATCATCAGTAAAAATATGAGCCCCAAATTAGATGTTTACAACATCACTTAAAAAAATGCCTATATTTGCTATTTATTTAATTAATGAAAGCTTAGCGATGGATAAACATGTATATGTTTCTATGTTTGTCTTGTTGCATATTGATCTGAGATAAGTATTGTGTGCTCATATTTATAAGTGTCTGATGTTGTTCATAGCTCATATGTGTGCTCACATGCTAATCAAATAAGTAATGAAGTGATTTATTAATATGCTGAAATTGCTGCATGCACAGTTTCTGTTGTGGTGATTAGTTCGTGAGGAAAATGATGTTTTCTGTAGATGTGTTCTATACAAAAGTTATAGATAACTTATTTATCTTGCTTGTCCTAAAAGTTTATGATTTTAGGCCAAGTGGTTTAGGAGTTATAGTTTTTGTAAGTTGGCTATCAGGTTTTGCATACTTTCTGTGCAGATCTGGAAGAGTGAACTGTTTGGCTAGTTTAAGTTGTAAATTATGTCTTCATGTTAATAGAAGAGTTGTAGTGCTTTTCATAACCTTTCTGAATTGTCTTGGATCACTATTTTTGGTGGTGTAGAACTTGAGTTACATGTGTTTAAAGTTAGAAGTCAGAATCTGACCAAGTCTAGATAGATTTACTTGTTTGAGTTGATTAGCCTTGATAACTGCTTAATTATCTTGAGATAATTATAAATTAGTTGTAGAGAACCTAATAAGATTTCTAATATGTCTTATATCAAGTCTTTTGGTGCTTTAGATCTCCAGTTATGACTGTTTGAAGATGAATATAATATTTTGTCCAAAGTTTGGACAAAAGTGCTTGTCTATTATGTTTGGTCTTTTTAATTGTTGAATCATGCTTAAGTGATAATAACAAAGTTATAGCTAATTTCATTAGATTTTCAGAAAGTCTAGGATCACCTTGTTTGGATGTGTGTAGCTCCAGTTACGGTTAAAGTAATCACCTGATGTATTGTTGTCCGCACTGTTTGATTAAGTCTAAATTGATTGCTTTAGCTGCTTATGTGATCCTTAATGCAATGTCATGACTTGATAATATTTAGTTTGTGCATTCCATGTTATTAAATTAATCAATCTGATGTATTATATAAATATATTAAATAATGATGGTTGACATGTTTAACTAATATAGGAGTTGTATGCGCATACATGTGTTCCATTTGTGTGAAGTATGTAATATAGTCTTGATTGATTGTTGTACTTAACCTTCCTACATGCCTAATGAGCCTTATTTAACACCTTCATATAATTATAACCTGCTGAAGTGATTATGCTATATTGGATGTTAGAGCTATGTCTTCTTTTAGTAGTTATCCTGATTGCTTATGTGAAGTAATTAGTAATGTTTTTGTTGTGCGCCTTATGTTTGCTTTATAAGCGTTTCCCTTGCATTCATATGCTTGCATTGCGTATCTCATTTAGGTAACGGTAGATACATCGTGAAGGACGTGATGATGAGGCTAAACCCGAAGACGGTGTTTGGTGGATTATCCCGAAGATGCGGAGTTAAGCAAGTGCTGCAGCGGAGACGCTCGCCAAGCGAGTATCACCTAACAAACACTAACCAGTGTTGGTTTCCAGGCAAGCCCTGGAGCATTCTAAGTCTCCCAGTTTTTATAATTAATTTACTTAAGTATTTTACACTATGATGCATTCGGTATAGGAGTTGATTGAATCCTATTTGCTGCATTATCCATTCCTTGATTATTGTTTATACCTGCCTTGTTATCCTGTTACTTCTTTATATGTAGAATTGCTTAGCCTGCTTAATAAAGTAGTAAAGAAAGGATGTTCCCGTAATACCCTTGGTGGGTATTTACCGGATCATGGTTGGCTATATTTGCTATCGTGGAAAAGAACCTGAGTAGTAATGAAATACGGTCAACTGGAAGGCAAGGCACAAGTTTGGAAACTTGGGGCAGCTCGTCCGTTGGATCGTTTAGGTTTGTATCGATGTTGGCCCTCGTTCATTTTTGAAAGCGCCCTTTTACTTAGGGTTCTCGGTGTTGTAATCACCGACCCCGAAGCCGGTTAGACGCTGTTCGGGCCGGTCTCAACCCGTGTCGCACCCTCTAGTATGGAAACACGATCTGCCTCGCGTGGCCATCGTTTAGTTCCAATTGGGTGGTCCGTGTTGTGAGCCGCGACGATTACCACCACGGAAAGTATCGGGCGGTGACCCAATGCATGGACCCGACGGGGAAAGTGTGGGTTTGTATTAAAGGTTTCTCGCCAGCTGGTTTGTAATTTGATTCGAGTCGCCGTCTCCCCCAGTTAGTGGGAAACTATGTCGAGCTTCACCATGATACAACTCCATGTGACATTGATGGTTCAACTAAAATATTGATAAAGCAAACCTGATATGGTATTATATTATTATTTGCTAGATTTAAGTGAATGCTCTAGTGCAGGTGCAAAACCTAGAGTTTAAGGAATAGGATAAAAGATAACTGCTCATATAATTAAAATGATGAACACTTTATCTTAAGCTCCTTTGCAAATAAAGTTAGCCAGCTCCACTATTTATATCAGCCTTGCATACTCCTTGGTGTCAATTTATTTTTGGTTTCCGACGGGTAAGTCTAGCTGAGTACATTCGAGTACTTAGGGTTTATCCCACCTTGTTGCAGGTGAAGGTTAGGTCTGCCGAAAGGTGATGGCCAGTGCTGGTGGGCTCGGCAGTTCCCTACTTCTTCTCTTTATGCTGTTGTTGGAGGATGTCACTCAAGCTATGCAGATCATGGGTGTATGCCGGATCTTGAGATGATGAATGATTGTCAACTGGTATGATGCGCATGTTCTTTGGCTTGTGTTGTGCAGGTGTCGAGCATAGAGACTGTGATCTAAGGCAAGGTGAAGGTCAAGTAGAGACGTGTCGTGCCGATGGACCCGGAGCGGTGAAGGGCGAACGTGAGGCTTGGACTGACGGACCGGTGGCCTGAGGATCAGCTGTGGTGGCTGACAGCTTGGGACAGCGACAAGTGAAGACTTGCGGGTGGACGGGGTGCATGGGAGTTGCATCCCCTCTATGGTTCGGTTTGGTGGTTGAGCCACAGAAAAACCACCGAGTGGACGGTCTCCAGGTTTGGGCCTCAAAACCTGGGTGCGGCCGGTTTCCGAGTTTGGGCCACAAAACTCGGGCTGAGGACGGTTTCCAGGTTTGGGCCTCAAAACCTGGGTGCTGGCGGGTTTCTGAGTTTGGGCCACAAAACTCAGGCGATGCACGACAGGTTTCCCGGTTTCGGCCTCAAAACTGGGGGATGGCCCAGGTTTCCCGGCTTCGGCCTCAAAACCGGGGGGAGGTTTCACGTACAAGTAAATCCGTTGGTTTTTGCATTTGGATCGGTTTTCTCTCCTTTGCCCCCAGTTCTTCCGATTCACCGATTAGGAGTTAGGTTCTAGCCATGATCAGTAGCTCACTAACACCTTAGGAACTCCTCATACCAAGTCTAGGCTTTAGAGCTTTTGATTCGGAGGAGATCGAGTTGAATCTGCGGAAGAACTGTGTTGTTTCGGGGACATCGGATGCTGAGCACGAGGGCATCGGACGCTGTGTTCATCACATCGGACGCGCCATTGCCACGTGTCAGATTCTCTGTTTTTAAGGGTCATCGGACGCTGACATAGGACGCTACAGTGCAGCGTCCGATGGTCATGCAGTGAGGTTCTAGAAACCCTCATTTTCCATTGGACGCGTCAGGTGTCTAGGCATCGGACGCTACTGTTCACATCGGACGCGCCTGCCCTACATTGGATGCTGGCATCGGACGCTGAGCTTTTACTGTAGCAGCGTCCGATGGTTACACAGTAAGGTCCCAAAAAGGTCCTGTTCACATCAGACGCGTCCGACGTGAACACACCAGCGTCCGATGCAGCTGGTTCTGCACTGATTTGTTCGTAGTTTGCTCGTTTGGCTTTGGATTTAAGTTCCAGTTTTTGCGTTGGATTCCTGGCTTCCGTGCTCTAGAGAAATCGGGTGTCCTACTTTGCAAAATAGCCTGAATCCCCCGAGCAAAGTCCATCCTGTCACTAGTTGACTTGCGTGAACTTGGGTGAGGAAGTTTTTTGGTGGTGCCTCGCTGTGATCCTAGGGATCATCCACCCTCCTCCAAGGGCCGTGGGCATCACGTTGGCACTGAAAGCTTTTGGGGGTTGATTTGTCGGGACAGAGGCCAGAGTTTTGAGAGAAATTTTTAGGCTCTCATTCACCCCCCTCTGGTCGCTTTCTGGTAGCATTCTCGGTCCTTCAAGCAACAGAAGTATTTCAACTTATGTTATGGTATTCATTTCAAAGCTATGTTGTTTCAAAGTAAATCAACTTGTATTATTATTTATGAACTCTCTTGTAATTTTATTTCCGCTGCAAAGCTCCATGGACATGATTTGTATTTGCTTGACCATGCGATCTTGGTTAAGATGTTGAAAAGGTTTGAAATCCCTCAGGATTTCACGGACTACCGGGTTTATATGGGCTCAAGTGTGCTAATTCAACTGCTCCGGTAGAGGTTTTCGCATTTGTGCTCTTATAAATTGGTCGGTTCTGCTACAACGAGCGCCCTGATTCCCTGTGTACGACACTCACCAGATTATCGGGGTCAGTCCAGACGCTCGTCAACGGAGGCAGCGACAGAGGCCAGCAGTACCTGAGACAGAGGCAGAGCAGGACGAGGTAGTTCGTCGGCTGGCAGAGGCCAAGTTGGCCGATCTTGAGGCAGAGGCAAAAGAGCCTGATCTTCCAGAGATCCCGACTGACAGCTCCAACGATGACTACGCTCCTCTTCTAAGGATGCGTCCAGCAGCTCACGACTCAGAGGCTTCCTCGTCTCGTATGGCCAGCTCCGATCCAGCTTTACTTGCTATTCTTTCTCGAATGGAGCAGCAACAGTCACGGCTTACTAAGGAGGTTCAGCGACAGGCTGAGGAGCAGCGACGTTAGGCTCAGGAGCAGGCTCGACTTGCAGAGGCACAGGCAGTTGCCGCAACACAGGCTCAGGAGTGTTAGGACGCTCTCCAGAGGCAGATGATAGCACTTCAGGCTCAGACCTTAGCTTTCATGGAGAGGATGGCAGCAGTTCCGCAGTTACCTCAGCCGCCACCGGTTCAGTTGCAGCAGTCCAGACCGTCGACTTCGTTCTACATGATAGTTCCTCTGTCATCGGTCTCGCCCTTCCCACAGTACACACAATAGCTTTCTTCACCTGTGACAGGGCAGCTGTCGGGTTCACGCTGCTCCACTTGGGCTTTCTCCTACTCAGACGGAGTCGGTTCTAGTGACCCCCCGAAGTTTGGAGGCTATGTTCAGCGAGCTCACCGGCCAGCCTACTCCTCCAGAGTTTCACCTGCCGGTGACCTCTGCTCCAGCTCCTGCTCCCGCTACTGGCACCACAGAGACTCTACCCTTTTCAGTAGCATCGTCCGAGCCACCGGTCACCCAGAGCCAGACCATGCCGATCAGTTCAGCACTTGAGGTTTCTTTGACTGTGTCAATGGCAGCGACAGAGACAGTGGATCCCCCTCCAGAGCCAGAGCTCCCACAGCCAGAGGTTCCCGAGCCAGAGGTCGCACCAGAGACTATTGAGCCGACCCAGACTGCTTCGCCACCACGTCCAGTGTCAGAGGGTCAGCCAGCTCACAGTTCGTCGTCCGACGAGGAGGCTCTTCTTGCTCAGTTTGAGGCTATCCCGCGTACCTCAACGCTCGGCTCGTCTACTCCCGTCCCGCCTTCAGACCCTTAGTTTTTGGTACTTGATGCCAAAGGGGGAGAGGGAGCGTATGTTAGACTTAGGGGGAGCTTGTGAGAGGGTCTCGGTTCTTTTGTGTGATCCTTGCACTCATATGCATTCATGTTTATCTTATGGCACTTGTACGATATGTGTATGTCTTTTGGTTGTGACATGTTATGCTTCACTCATTATATATTTCATGTCATATGTTTATGCTCATTTACTTTGCTTCCGCACTTATACTCCGATAAATGAGCTTGTTCATAAGTACTTGTTGTTCTCTCTTATATGTTGAGTACTTATGTGGACTTGGTTTGTATAAGCATGCCTAACCCCTTTGATCTTAGGCAAAATGTGCTAGGACACACAAAAAGTGGCGCGCATTTGCTGGAACACACTTTTTCATGTAACGCTCACCACTAAAACAGTTGTCATTTGTAAACCGTAAGGCCAATGGCTATGAAATTTTAACAGCAACAAGATAGGATAGTTATCTACAAATCATCTAATACTCACTTCCATAGAAAATGTTGTTAAGGCCTCGTAACGTTGTCCACCAGCAACCTTAACAGACATGATTTGCTGGTGGTGCCGTTACGAGGCCTTAACGACATTTTCTATGGAAGTGAGTATTAGATGATTTGTAGATAACTATCCTATCTTGTTGCTGTTAAAATTTCATAACCATTGGCCTTATGGTTTACAAATGGCAACTGTTTTAGTGGTGAGTGGTACATGAAAAAGTGTGTTTCAGCAAATGCGCACCACTTTTAGTGTCCTCCAGCAAAATTCCCCTTGATCTTATTATCACATGCCTATATAAACCAAGTAGTTGAAAACCTCACCTCTCTTTCAAACATACTTGAGGTTGTCATCAATCACCAAAAAGGGGGAGACTGTGAGCATCTAGGCCCCTAGTGGGTTTTGGTGATATGATGACAACGGTAAATTACTATGACTAACGTGTGTTTTGCAGAAACAGTTGAGTTAGGTCATGGTAATGATGATCGATTGGGCACAATGGTATTCATGTCCCCTTATTGATGGAATTCGTTCAGTTTTCAAAGGATGGACGATGAAGACGGTGATAGGCTAGTTTTAAGTGTCACATGGTGTTGGAGGACACTTAGAGTAGCATAGGTCTTTGTTTTTATCTTTGGTCGTACTATTAAGGGGAGTTTGAATAAGTAGCTTGACCTAGGTGAGACTTTTGAGTTAGGTGTGGTGCACACTTGTTAACCAATGCCCTAGGTAGCTTAGAAAGGTCCCTAAGATCTTAAGGAAGAAAGTTCATGAAGGGAGCGTCACAAACCGAAGTCGTTTTGGACTTCAAATAGTGACCGGACGCTAGTTGCCCATATGATCGGACGTTGGGTCCTGCGTCCAGTCAGTGGGGCTCACTGACGTGTGCTTCTGATTGTGATCAGACGCACGTCAATATAGTGATCGTACGCACCAGGGTGAGTCCGATCCAACTCAGAGAGGTTCCAGAGAGGAAAAATCGTAATCAGACGCGTCCGATCAAAGGCGATCGGACGCATGGGAGTGTCCGATCAGTGCTTCATACGAGTGTCAGTGCTAACGTCAGTTAGTCGTTGGGCACTGACCGGACGCGTACAGGCACCCCGATAGGTGCGTCCGGTCAGTGTATAACTAGCTGGACTTACCCCTTCGTGCATGTTTTGAGTTAGGAGGTATAAATATGCCTCCCCCTCATTCATGCTATTACTCTTGCTCATTTGAAAGGTTGTCAAACACATTGTGATTGCAAAGTGAGTGCAAGAGGCCTAGTGAGGTTGAGAGATTTGATAATCGAGTGATCAAACACCTCATTAGTGAGAAAAGAGTAGCAAGTGGCATCCACCCGTCTCATTAGCCTTGTGTTGGTCAAGTGAGAGTTCTTGCTTGTTACTCTTGGTGATCGACATCACCTAGACGGCTTGGTGGCGATCAGAGAGCTTGGTGATCATCCGGAGGGATTGTGGATGACCCAAGCCAAGTTGTGACCGGTAGTGAGCGATTCACCGGGCCGGAGTGGCGAAGAATCAGCTCATAGTGAGCACTTGATCCTTGCGCGGATCAAGGGGGAGTGATACCCTTGCGCGGGTGCTCCAACGAGGACTAGGGGGTGTGCCGACACCTCGATACCTCGGCAAAAAATTGTCGTGTCATCTCTACCCTCTTTACTTACGCATTTACCTTTGAGCAATTCAATTCCACAATTTACTTGTTGTTCATTCATATTTGAATTTCTTCGCTCTTGTTGTTCATTCATACTTGAATTGCTTTGCTAGAGTAGAAGTGGCATAGTGATAGTCTTTTGTGCGGTAGAGTATAGAGAAACACACTTCTAGGCACAAGGGTTTAATTGAGCTTGATAGGTTTTAATTTGTGCTAAAGTTTTAGAAAAGCCCAATTCACTCCTCCTCTTGGGCATCTTGATCCTTTCACCGACCTCGCACAGCACGCGGCAACGCTGACATCGACCCTTGCGGTGGTCGTCCCCGGCCACGACGCCAGGCGAGCTCAGCTATTGGTCGTCGACGCGGGTGTCCCTCGCCGTGGCGTCCTCCCGTGGGTCCGCGTTCGCTCATGTGCTCCAACAAATTATGGCTCCAACAATTTGTATCACATGGGTCTCGCTCATGAATCAAATTATGGTGCGGATTTTCGCTGACTAAATCTGCAGGTACAAGGCCTTCAGATGTAACGTTACATATAATTCCTGTCTTAACAGCTTTGAGCCAGCTGCTTTTTTTTACATATGTGCAAAAAATATATATGAGATGACTGTTATTTGGCAATGCCTCTTATGTTCGGCATGTTTTCATTCACGTGATTTTGGCATTATTTGGATTATTTCCTTCCTATATGTACTCATCCTGCATTCTATTTATTGGCCCTTATTGTGGTGCTACCTTTCCTCTCCTCTGCTGCTGCCTAACATGGTTGCAGTTTCAAGCATTAATGAACATTTCTGAATTTGTTTGTCACATCTACTGTATTTCATTATATGAAATTGTCTCCTTCGAATTGTGCTGCTCTTTTACATATTTATAGCTCATTGAGGCATATGCTATATTGATATTGCTTGATCTTAAAGACGTACTGTGACGACCTCCTCTTGTGGACCTTTCGTTTTAGCGGGCTTGCTTTTCTTATGCGGGGACACCTTTATATATGGTTCCAGAATTGATGAGGCATCAGCCATATAACCACACAGCGGATCCATGCTCATTTGGGTGCATCTTGTACGTACATCTTCCTTTTGTACAGTTGCAATCTTAATATATTGTTGCCCTTTCGCACATTGCACACTAAGTTTACCTATCAACCTAATTTATTGTTTGGTTCAGCAGGTATGAATTGTTTGTTGGACAAGCCCCTTTTATGCAGCTTCAGTCTATGCACTTATCCATCATATTGTCAAGGTTACAAGCCTCATTTAGTTATTTGATTTGTTATACCTGCATCTTATAATTGACACGACTGATTTATATGGTTTCATTGATGTGCTAGGATCCTGTAAAATATCCACCTATTTTGAGCACGAATTTTAAGAACTTCCTGAAAGGTTTACTCAATAAGTTGAACACAAATAAAGGTGACTTATTTATGGCATGTACTCAGTTCCGTGTCCTGCTTACAGTATGACTTATTTATGCCTCTTCCTTTTGGGCCTATTCTCATAGTTGTATTATTATTCCGGTTGCCTATTAATTTAGTGTGCCCTTTGTACCAGATCATTGTAGTGTCTTTATGCTGAGCATATGGTTGGGGATTCTCTGCAAAAAAAACTAAAGCCATTGGTTTTTGGTACATAAATTTCCAGCATAGTGAGTAGCAGTACTCCAGTGGTAGAATTGCGGTTGAGTCTCACTCACTCGCTTTCAAGTTTTAAAAGAACATGACATGCGGTGCGCCTACTCCAGTTTGGGCTGCCACGGACTGACCCGTAGTTTCCACTGTGTTAGTTTCTCTTCATGTATTCCAAACTGAATAAATCACCTGCATATGGAATCAGTATAAAACTAACAATATCTATCTATAACAATGTATCTAAATTGCTCTTTTTCCTTTGGAGTTGTGGTTGAGGCTCGCTCACTCGCTTTCAAGTTCTAAAAGAACACGACATGCGGTGCAGCTGCTCCAGTCTAGGCTGCCACAGACAGACCTGTAGTTTCCACAGTGTTAGGTTCTCTTCATTTATCCCAAACTGAATAAATCACCTGCATATGGAATCAGTATAAAACTAACAATGTCTATCTATAACAATGTATCTAAATTGCTCTTTTTCCTTTGGTCCCTTACTCCCTTTAATTTTGGCCAACTGCAGGATTGTTGTTATCTACGTGATATATGTTCTCTTCATCATACATATCCTACTACATATTGAACTCAGGATATGAACGAAGACACTACCTGTTGCGTTGCCACGCATTGCTCTAGTATATTTTCCCTACATGTGAATGGTATTTTGAATTCATTTATAATACCAATGGATTGGTTTAATACCAATTTTTCAAACTCACAACTACAAATGGATTGGTTTGCTACTATTTCAAGGGATACATATTTATAATGGATTATGTAACCATGTTTGCATTTCATCTGAAGATTGGTCATTCTTTTACAACGGCAAGGCCCATTACTGAACAACCTGATCTACACCGCACTAGCCAATCTCTAGATTCAATAAAAAGGTAATTATGTGCTCTTAAGTTAACTCTACTTTTGATAACATACAGTAGGATGTTTGTGCTTTTAGATTGCCCTTGAATATTTGATAGGACAGCTAATATTCCTATGCTAGGATAATTATCAGTTGCTTCCCGACTTCATTGAAATGGAATTCATTTGGTACATGTCTGTCATAATACAACCACCAATGCAATAAGAAAAACCTTCATCTGCTTTTCGTAATTTAGGGGAAAACCACCAATTCCTACTACACACAAAAGACTGATCATTTATCTTACCCATCAAAGGTAATATATTGATTCTATATTAGAAAACATCAGTGCCATATACAACAGTTCACTACCTCGGCAAAAGGTTTACCTCTCAATCTGACTGTCGGCAGTTTTTCTAAATTAATCAAAACATTGCACCTCTCATTTATTTGGGTTTCAGCTCTCTCATCTATTGGGGTCCTGTAGTCATAGTTTGCTTTTGCCGCTACCTATGTGATTTACTCTATATGGAATGGCCTTAAATAATTATGACATCTACTTTGCACGTAAAGAAAATTTGGAACAGATGGATTTGCTCTAAGTGAAATGCCTTGAATTGATTTTCGCCGAAATCTTGTTCGCTGAATATGGAGGATGCAGAATATCAGATTTTGCTTTCCAATATTGTTTCTTTTCCCTCATGAAGTGCATCATGTTTTGGACAGATAAAAGCAGTTGCTTATTATTCATCATTTCAGCCTCAGTCAGATTTGACTACATCTATGCTTGCTACAGATACTATGATTATGCCTTGTTTCAGGGCTGTCAATAGCATCACATCGATTGGGTGCAAGCGAGACGCAGCTCAGTACATTCTCTTGGTTATTTCATTTGATTTCCCAGTTTCAAATTTCTCTAATTGAAGATGCTATCAAGTTTTAGGAGGCCAAAGTATGCCTATTTAACTATTCTGCAGTGCATACCTCTTCTTGCTGCCCCACCACTATGGTCAAAGAAATAGCTATGTTGTTTTCACATCAATTTTTTGCTAAATAGAAAGGGTTACATTTGTCATGCCAGAGACCTTTCATCGTCACCCTATTTATATGATGACTCTTAGAAAAAAGAAGTCCTCTATGACAATTTCAAAGAAAAAATATTCAGTGCATGTTTATTGTGTCCTGACTAACCAATTCTATGCCAAATGATTCTTTGTATATGTTAACACATTCTCTCTTATGTAACATACTAAATCTTCATGTATCTATGTATTCGGATACTGGTTTTATCTGATTTTCAGACCATGGACCAAACATATGTCTAGGTTCTCATTGCCTGGCCCATCTACTTCAGCGGGTATCCCAACTATTGAAGCTACCATATTCCATTACTTTAGTGTGGTGTGCAGTTGCATTCTTTTATACTGAGTCTTAGTTACGCTCAAGATTCCATTTGGCGAACAAAACCACAAGGTTATCACGCGCGCATGGGTGCACATCAATACTATTTGCATTTGATATATTAGCCATTTGTTTGTTCTTAGCTTGGTTTTAGAACTATATATTATTGATGTCCTTATTCTTATCACTTAGTTGCCATAGTTTTACTTTCTCTACAATTGCAACAGATTGAATGATTTATTTCTATCTTTCTTGTTCGTTTGATCTCCTTGTGCAGGCGAAACACCTGAGGGAGCAAAGGACTTTTCTATCTTCCTGGTTTGTTTGATCTCCTGCATAAATGACACCCCTCCCCTTTTCTCTTTTCTTTTTTTAATTGAGCCCTACCATTTCAGCAGTACAGGATATTGATTCATTGATTTAACATGTCCTTATATATGTTTAGCCCTTATTTACTTTTACTAGCTTCGGTTGTACCGTGTGCTATTAAAGGGTGCCTAATTTATTTACACTATGCTGAATTCTATCTCCTTGTCTTCAGACTGTCATGGCTGTAGACTCATATAGATCGTACATGTGAAACAACACAAATTCATTTGGTGATGCTTACAACATGTCTTTTCTGTGTGCAAAATTAAAGTGAGATTTAATCCCCAAATTGAAGTGCAAAATTAAATTGTCTTTTTCTGCATGCATGTCCATTTAATGATGCTTACCACATGTCTTTTTTTATGCTTACAACATGTTAGGAAAGGACTGGCAGAATAAGTATGATCACAACCACTAGAGACACCGTATGTGGAAACTCCACGGGAAACCAAGACACGAATACACAAAGGTAATCTTCACTATTCAATATATCTGGAGGTCTACAAACGCAAGGGATTTACAACTAGTAACTTAACCCAAGCATATTACAAGAGGAATAGGAGAAACACAGAATGTCTCTGCAAATGTGTTCTATTTCTCTGTATGGCATCGCTAGCTTATATAGGCGTAATAGCCGTACATGCAGCCACATAATATGAATGGTTGGATAGAAAGATAACATGCAACCACAAACTCTTTAGCAATTCAGGTGATGCTAATTTAGTCATCGTCCAATAGCAGGTGCATGCGGCCTTTAGGAATTCGGAGCATATATCAACACAACATGTCTTTTCGTGTATGGCCTTGTTTAGTTTCCCCAACTTCCCCTAAATATTTCAAGATTTTCCGTCACATCAATCTTTAGCTGCATGCATGAAGTATTAAATGTAGGTAAAAAAATAACTAATTATACTTTTAGTATCTACATGTCGAGACGAATCTTTTGAGCCTAGTTAGTCCATGTTTAGACAAAGTTTGTCAAATAACAACGAAAGTGCTACAGTGCATTTCTCAAATATTTCTCGGAACTAAACAAGCCCTATGAATAGGATACAAATACTCAAACCTTTAGGTCAATGAACTATTTGCTCATTAATCTCTTTGCTAAAACAGGTTCCTACAGTCAGCGGGCTTTTGACCATATCATCGCAACACGGATGCAAGACGAAACTTCACCGAGGCAATAGTCCCCGCCATCGTGAGACTACCAAGCTTACAAACAAATGTAGGCCACCTTAGCATGTTAGAATTCATATTGTATACAGAGAAGAAACCACCTTGCTCTCCTAAATGTTGTCTATACAATATTAAGGCAACAATGACTTTGCCTACTATCACTTAGTAAAACCTACATATACCCTGGAATTCATATTTAAGTTTGTAAACGCTCATAATCCAGTGTATAATCAAGAACAGAACCTTAACTATGTAATCACCATCATCATCGTCTTTCAAGTTGTGCAAATTTTCTTGAACCCAGATCTTCTAGATGTAGACCCACCCTGAGCAACTGGCGCTGTCAACCCTCCGGACACAAGTTGTTCTATGTACAGAATCTCCTATATATGTACCTTTATTAATAACTATAAAATTGCATGATCTGTACCATCCTGTGTATAATCAAGAACATAACTATAACTATGTAATCACCATCATAAGTCTTACAAACTGTGTGAATTGTCTTGACAACTACCTATGTGGGCGCGCGGTGGCGCCCATTCCACTAGCGAATCATGAGATCTAGCCATCATCCATGCACCCGATGCGGAGGAGGGGTGTCTCCGCCGCCCAGCCACGATGCGTGCAGGACGCACCGTCGGTGATGGAGCCATCGTCGCTAGGGGAAGGGCGCCGCCAGGGGAGGAAGATGCCACCGCTGCCATCGACTGGATCTACTCGAGGCCCTCACCTGTTTGAATCCATTGCAACTAGCTTTGATTCATCAAAATTTTGTACACAAAAAATTCATCGGAATTAATCCAATCTTGTGCTAGCTGTTCATGTGTTCCGAGGAGAGTTTTCCCAAGTCGATCATCAAAAACAAGGTCTTAGGAAATCTACGGCAAAAATATTGCACAAATTTAACAAAACTTAGGCTATGTTTAGTTTCTCCCAAAATTCCAAAAGATTTTGAACTTTGGCTACTTTTGGAAGCTTGGATCTAAACAGGGGTCTGCAAAATTTGAGAAAAATAGTTTGTAAAGATTTGGAATTTGGAACCTTTGAGGCCCAAAAAACTTGTAATTTTGCATTGGAGCTCGTGTAGACCAATTATACAGTCTTATTTGCAGTAGTTCATATAAAAGTTTACAACCAACTAAACAAGGACTTGTAAAATTTTAGGTGGTAAAGTTTACCGATTAACCGAGACGGTTACCTTAAGATGACCACCTCGGTTAATCGAATTAACAAAGGTGGACACTAGATGCCCGCCTCGGTAAATATTAACCGAGGCGGGCATTGGATGTCCGTCTCTGTTAATACAATCCTAGTGTCTCGGAAAATCATTTGTGTAGTAGTGTTCGGAGATGCTCTAAGAAGATATTGGTATGTAATATTCGCTCTTTAATCCTATAGTAACACGAGTGCCTAGTTTGATACTGCAGTTGGTATGGGTCTGAGTTTAAGGCCCCAACTAGTGGTTAATTAGCTAATGAAATGATGATGTATCATAGAAAGTGAGATTAACTCAATTGATGATCTGTTGAGAGGCATATATATAATATATATTATATGATCGTGCACTTAATCACTCATATTTCCTCTCAGTCACAACCCTGATCACATCGTGGCATCCATCCATCGTATGCATCATCGTCATGCATGCATGCCCCTTCAATTGGAATTTGGAACCAACAACGATAGTGAAGCCTCTCGGGAGCACGCACAGCGCAACGCTAGGCCGTCGCGCGCATGCAGCGCCCTCCACCGGTCAGCCCAGGCCCCGTGTGTCGTCAGTATGACGCTAACAGACGCCCGCGCGTAGCGCTGACACCCGATCCACTCGTCCTCCGTATAAGTAGCCACCTCCGCACTGTCATATATCAGTCACAGAGATAGAGGGAGAGATCGAGCGACATATATTATTCGAATAAGAGCGACATATATCAGTCACGCGTAGCGCGGCGCTCGTCACAGGCGGCTCGTGCGGGCCCACCAAGTTTCCGCCCGGCCCCAACATCACGACCAACTACAACGCTAACTGGCTCACCGCCAGTGCCACCTGGTACGACCAGCCCAATGGCGCCGGCCCTGCCGACAATGGTATGTGCCCAATTCGGCCGATCGATCGATCATGCATGAAAACGGCGCGACATTATGAATTGAATATATGTGTATATGATGTTGATGTAGGCGGTGCGTGCAGGATCAAGAACGTGAACCTGCCACCCTACAATGGCATGACGGCCTGCGGCAACGTCCCCATCTTCAAGGACGGCAAGGGTTGCGGCTCATGCTACGAGGTCTCATATCATCTCGATCGATCGCTCTGCCTCTGCTTGATGACGAAGCTCTTGGGCATTCGTGATGCATGGACATGGATAACTAATATAACTACATGTTAATTTACTTGTTGGGCATTCGTGCATGCAGGTGAGATGCAAGGACAAACCGGAGTGCTCGGGCTAGCCGATCACGGTGTTCATCACCGACATGAACTACGAGCCCATCGCTCCCTACCACTTTGACTTCAGCGGCAAGGCCTTCGAGTCCTTGGCAAAGCCTGGGCTCAACGACAAGCTCCGCCACGTCGGCATCATGGACGTGGAGTTCAGGAGGTATATGCTACTACCAGCTGGCATGGACGACGATCTCTAAGAAGTCACTCTGGGCAAAAATAACCGAGAACCGAACCAAAATAACCGGAACCAAAACCGAAATAACCAAAACCGAAAAGTTCAGTTCCCACTTCTCAGGAACCAAATTTAATTAGGTTAATTTGGTTCCTTACCTCGGTTAACCGAAATAACCGAACAGAACCGAATTTCAGAAGCAAGCTCAATAAACCTTATAACCTAGGACTAATACCACCTTAACCCTAGATATAAAAGGTGGATATCACCCCTCTTATACCCTATCGGCCTCACTTTTTAAAATTTTGGTATTGTGCTTTTTTTAAAAAAAATCTCCTATTTTTCTATTATTTTTTTACTACTTGGATAAATTTTTGGTTAGTTCGGTTCGGAACCGAAACCGAACCGAACTAACCGAAACCGATTTTGCTCGGTTCCAGAAATTGAGAAGAACCGATCGGTTCCTATTTTTAGGGAACCGAATTTATGTCAATAACCGAAGAACCGAATCGATCGGTTTCGGTTAACCGAACGCCCAGGCTGACTAAGAAGCTAGCTTCGTTCATTCGATTTCCCTGATCGATCTGTGTGTATGCCAATAATATGCCATGCAGAGTGCGGTGCAAGTATCCCCCTAGGCAGGAGATCACGTTTCACATCGAGAAGGGGTGCAACCCCAACTACACGGTCATGCTGGTCAAGTTAGTGGCAGACGACGGCGACATCGTGCTCATGGAAATCCAGGACAAGAGCTCGCCGGTGTGGACGCCGATGAAGCTCTCCTGAGGCGCCATTTGGAGGATGGACTCGCCCAGGCCGCTCAAGGGCCCCTTCTCCATCTGCCTCACCAGCGAGTCTGGCAAGAAGAACATGGCTAAAGACGTCATCCCGGCGAACTGGAAGCTCGACACCATGTACCCCTCCAACGTCCAGTTCTAATGCAGATCGAGCTGCCCTTCATCATCCGGCGGCCTGCGGCGGACCTGCACCTGCATGCTGCAACCTAAGTTGGCCGCCGCTTTATGTTTATTTGCATCAGAGTATGCATCGCTAACCATATAGCTCAGACTTGTGAAGTCTACTACTAGTATGTAATCCTTTTGTTTGGATTCAATTCCAAACAAGTGGAAAACAAAAGTGTTTAAACTACTATATATCATTGATGGATACTTGAAATGTACTATATATAGGACAATGCTATTTGGAGCGCAGCGCTCAAAATAACTATCTGACGCGCTAGACACTCAATTATGTGACCGTAAAAGTTATCAACCGCAACCGTAAATGTTGGAGCTAGAGGCAACTAGCGATCAGTGTTTGCGACCGCTGGAGGCAACTAACGATCAGTTTTTGTGACCGTAAAAGTTCTATCCCACAACCGCAAATGCTGGTGCTAGAGGAAGTGTATACCTTTTGATTTATGTAGTTTATGACCCGACGAAGTGTATGTACACGAAGTATATGATTATACTAGACCTTCTAAAGTACCATATATGTCAAGTATGCAAGCATACATAGAGTATATGGTCATACTTATTTTATATACTACTGTACTAACATTTTAGTAATATAATAAAAAGTATAAGCTCTTTTGAATTTTTTTGCGTAAGTCAGATTTAAAATATCTTAACATAAGGATATAAACATACTCAAACTGATAAAAAAGTATACACACATACACAATGTGGTTTATTAAAGATGGGAGTAACTACTTCCGGGAGTATAGAAAACTCTCTCTCTATATATAGGACCCCTATTGGGAACCCAGAGCTTCCAATAACTATTGGAAGCCCCAACCAGTCCCAACCAACCAGCCCCACCCCCCACCAGACCACCCACGCCCCACGGATGACGCGCGCACGAGTGCAGGACCAGTGCGCGCTCCAGCAGACCGAATGCGTAGAATCCTGGGTCGCACTGCGTAAAAACAGTTTTTTCGCTGATATTGCATAAAAACCAGTAGTTGAATGTATAAAACTAATTTTATTACTGTATAAAAACCTCTTTACGGGATGGATATCCGACCTGACACGGGGCTGACACAATCTGACACCACTTTCTTCCATTTTTCACGATAACTCTTCAACGAAACATCAAATTCAAAAACGGTTTTCACCATTTGAATCTTGACATTTTTATGCACAATTCAAGATCTATTTTGAATATTTTTTTGAAAAGTTTGAAATTCATAATTTTATACTTTAAGGTATAGAGTTTAATGCTTCTGACTACGCATAGAATCATGTGACTTTGAGCATAGAAACCGGTGGACGATCCGATGTTCTCTAAAAAATTAAAATTTGAATCAAGGCATATCGATACAAAAGTTTTCATCATATAGCACTGCATAATTAGCAAGTGAAAAATGCATAAAATCATGTCCTCCTTTTCTTACAATTTGAAATTTGAATTTCATCGAGCCTGTGAGGTATAGAAACTTATGCCTTGATATATAGAAATCTAGGTACCGCCCCTTTGCTTTGAATTTGAAATTTAAATTTCACTTAGCCTAATGTATAGAAACTAACAACTCAATTTATAGAAATCTATATTTTACTGTAAAATTTAAAATTTGAATCCTATTGCCATCGAGATTCTATCATTCTTGCGGACTCTTCTGACACATAGAATGTTGAAGACGAGAGCATAGAAACAACATAACAAATGCATATATTCATATAAGAGCATAGAAATAACATAACGAATGCATATATCTCCAACATCACTTTTACATATGCATAGAAATCTAGGAAGCTTAACATAGAAAATCACAAACATTTCTGAAATGACAGTTTCAACAATGCATACAAACCTATGATTATACAAACATAAAAACACAATTTTTCTCTACATATTTGCAGTCACAATTTTAGCTATTCATAAAGGCATATGCTTGGAAGCATAAAACTATCTATCATCACCACACGACGTCCTCCGCCACGCGCAACCATGAACTCCAGGGCGTCATTGCAGTCTCCACACATCCTCGTGGACCCGCCATCATCGTCCCTATCACCATCCTAGATCGGAATTGCATAGAAATTACCATTTCCGTGCATAGAAAGTACAGTAAAAAGAGAAGCACAACATAGAAAAGCACAACGCAGTGAAAAAATGAGTGCATAAAAACACTCGGCGGATCCATCTAGTGTCGCTGGGATGGGGAAGGGCCACCATGACCGGCCGCTGGGTGAGGGAGAAGGCGTGGATGGGTTGGGGCGCCCCCGGTAGTGACTCCTGGACGCCGCCGATAAGCCTGGTCGCCTGCCCCGACACCTCGTCATCGAGAAAATTGCAATTTTAGGACGCGAAACAATAGGCTTCGCAATTATAGGACTCCAAACGTCGACCTCGCTAAAATGACCCTTGAAACATTGTCACTTTGTTATACATGACATTTAGCCTTTTTAATTCATTTGATAATCTGAAATACATGTATTTGTCCATGGTCTGACCGTATTGCCCTTGGACATTATTCACGTGTGTTGGGTAAGGTGGGTGCCGCATTGCCGCCGGTTTGGCTGGCCGGCCGGGGGCGCTGCCCTTAGGCTAGCTGGACGCCGCCGTGGCTGGCTGCCGCCCTGGCTGGCCGCCGCCCTTGGGCCGGCCGACTGGCAGGAGTGGCAGGTGCACAGTGTAATATGCAATAGAAACTAAAAAAAAAGTTGATACAAGTAATTAGATGAAATCATGAATTTATCACAAATGAGCTAATATTATAAAACCGTACCATATTTGTAGCAATTACAAAGTTCATCGCAAAAGGCCATAATTTAGTTCAACATGTGATCCAAGTCATACGAAATAAAGCATGAATGTACATCTCATCACACACAACTAAAATAATTCATCCAATATGTAGCTTTCTCTTTGGAGTCATCTTTTTTTGGAGCTGACACGGTAGGCATTGACAAAGGACCAGAGGTGTCAGTTTGTGAAGATGTGCCCTCTCCTAATAACATCGCAAGCTTGTTGCACATAAATACGATACAATAATCAGATGTATGAAAAAATAGTATACAGTAAATGTGTTAATATTCCTTACCTTCTAGTGACCCTTCCTGGACTATCCTGTAGGATTTCTTCTCTAGTCGGCCTCCGTGGGGTGCTAGGTTCTGCTGGCGCAGCTTTTGTAACATTCTTCCTAGGTTGCCTACGCTTCCTACAAGTAAACAAATAAATTAATATTGACATTTTATTCAAGTATGTTGATAAAGAAACTCAGTTTTTACCTCTTCTTTGTCGTCCCATTGAGTGGGCACTTGGCACTAGCTTGTCTGTGTCCTTTCTCTCCATATTTTTTGCAAGTCATAGGTCCTCTAATCATCTTCTTTTCCTTTCCATTTGTTGGACCATTATTGTTGTCACCTCTGTTCTGACCTTCACTCTCGGCTGTATATTCACTATCTTTCGAGCCTTTCTTCTTATGGCCACCTTCCATCCATCCCTTTCTTCTTAGTTTCCTTCGTCTTCCAACAGGTAATTCAGCAAGAGGTGCACCAACTAAAAATGGCAGGTCAACTTGTGGCCACTGTGTTTTGTCTCTCATAGGCTCGATCTCTTTACCATAAGCAGCTCTGAATCTATTCACCGAGTAATAGTCATGCACAAATTGTTCAAGGTCAACTCCCCGTTGGCGGGTAACATAGGCCAATACATGTTGACAAGGCTTACCAGTATGCTGCTATTCAAGACAAGTACATGTCCTTTGGTGTAACTTGATAATATGCCTCTCAACTCTGCTGCTTTGATCCCACACCTCTGCACTCCAATTAGAACATGGTACAATTTTCAAATGTCCCAGTCCTCTAGTATTTGCCTTTAGCTGTTGCATAATAGATGGAAGTATCCTGCCTTCAGGAAGCCTGTATGCAATATTCCGTCTCTTGTTCCAAAGTACCATGATCATTTCTCTAATCTTATCAGCAAGGTCAGCAACAGGTAAGTCTTTGTGGTCTCTAATCCAGTTATTAAATGACTCAGCAATGTTGCTAGTTATGTAATCACACATAATTTCTGGATTGAAGGCACATCTATACCATAACAACTTATGATTAGTTTGTAACCATTTCACTGCATCTGCTGACTCACTTAGCATTTTTGCTATATTGTCATAGAATATGTCTTCTCTGTAAGCCCTTGCTGCAGGATATATCTGACCAAATCCTCTATATCTCTTCTGGAAATTTTTGACAAGATGATAAAAACATTCTCTTTGCTCTGCATTTGGAAATACATTCTTCACTGCATTTTCCAAGCCCTTGCAAGCATCAGAACAAACAGCAAGGAGTGGCAGATCACCTATTGCCTTCTTTAATTGCTCCATGAACCAAGTCCAGTTATCTGTTGTTTCAGCGGCTATGAAGCCATAGGCAAGTGGATACATCCAATTGTGACCATCAACTGCTATAGCTACGGCCAAGTGATCATTCCACCTTCCATTAAGTGTCGTAGCATCTACGCTCAAATGCGGACTACAACCTTCCAAGAAACCATCAATGTATTTGCCCATCCACCTCAAGTACGTCAATCTCAACTACACTCCCGGGGCACCGCTTCAGTACCTCTGCCTTCCACCTAAACAAGAGCTCAAAACTCTCTTCCCATTTACCATAAACCTCATTAAGAGCTCTTTCTTTCCCCCGCCGTGCAGTGTCATATGCAATTTGACACTTATAAGGTATCTGTAATTTCTTTTGCAATTCCTTAGCACCAATATTTGGATCATCTCTAAGTATACTCACAGCCTTGCTAGCTACCCACTTCACACTTGGAGTTGTAGTCATTTGCCTCATGCTAGACGTACATGTGTGCTTATCGACTAAGACGGTTACCTGTGAAAAAAACAATAAGATTAATATTAATATTAACAAGCACAATTACTGAAATTAAAAAATAATTATAATATATTCATACTGCACATGTTTGGTTCAGCATGGAGAAAATCAAATGGCAAGTACAATTAATAAAATAAAACAAAGTATTCACCTCTACAGTGCTTTGGCATTTTTGTTTTGCGCCATTTATCCTCCAAGAGCAAGGACAACCTTCCTCACCGGACTTGCAAAAAGCCTTGTATCTTGTCTTACATGACTTCCCGATTCCTAAATCAAATTCCTTATTGATGGCAAATTGCCACACTGCCAGTTTAAACTCCTCTATTGTTGGATATACTGTTCCTATATTCATTGATGGGTTATTCTTATCATATGAAATGACCATCTCACCCGGTACATCATCACTTGCACACAAGGTCATTATCATGCCCCTGTTCATCCATTGGGCAATCAAAGCCCTGTCCAGGTATATTTGTTGCATCTTCCCCTGTCAATCCTAAAACCTCACACATCTGATTCTCACTCATAAGTGCAATACGACGTTCGTCATCATGTGCCTCTACTATCTTTATGCTATCCCAATCAACTCTTTCCATATTCTCTATATCATTTACTTCGGACCTGTAAACAAGCGAAATTAATTTTTTGTAATGACTACTATTGTCTACACTACTGTTGTACTGCATAAAACAAATAAATCATTATGGTCGTTACCTTTGCCCATCAACAACCGGAAGATTGTACTCTATTGTTGGATGATGAATAGTTGGCAGCAACGATCTCGCTATAGCTACAACACCGGACATAGCTTCTGCCGGTGAGACCTGAACTGCTGCAGCTGCGTCCAGGCCTTCTGCGGCCGTCGCAGCCACGCCCTCAGTGACCGCGGACGGGCCAGAGAGCGGCACGACCAGCCCCTCAGCCGGCGGCGCGGCCAGGCCAGAGACCGGCACGACCAGCCCCTCAGCCGGCGTGGCAAGGCCAGAGGGCGGCGCGGACTGCTCCTCGGCTGGCTCGGCCAGGCTATGAGGCGGCGCAGCAAGGCCATGGGGCGGCACGACCATGCCTGCAGCCGGCGCAGCCAGGGCCTGGGCGGCCGGCGTGGCTAGCCCTAAGGCGGACGCCGTGGCCAGGCCTACTGCTTGGCCGGCCCGCGCGTACTGGCCAGGAGAGGGCGCCGTGGGGGGAAGGATGGCCGCCGTGGGGTGATCGCCGGCCGCCGTGGGATGAACGTCGGAGTGCGGCTTCGGGGGAGCGCTGAGATTCGTCTCTCCCGTACGTCGTAGATGAAAGGTCGGAGTGCGGCACCCACCTTGCCCAACACACGTGAATAATACCTAAGGGCAATACGGTGAGACCATGGACAAATACATCTATCTATCTTATTATATATATATATTTATACTTATATTACATTATATTATATTGTATTATATTTATTTTATTTTATTTTATTTTATTTTATTTATTACAACTAAAAAATACGAAGAGGACCCGTCTACCCGACCGTGGTGAAGCCTTCCTTCAAAAAGATCTCGCTCAGCCACTGTAAAACCCTTCCAAAAAAAATCCCTCCCGATCTCATCAAATCACAGCACCACCTGTTTCACCGTGGCCGCGAGCACCCGGCGAGGCCGCAAAGGCCACGAGAGCCGCGTGCCTGCCCGGCGTGGCTGCGAGGTCCGCGCGCCGCTCGCCATGGCCGCGAGCACCCGGCGAGGCCGCGAGGGCCATGCGAGCCGCGTGCCTGCCCGGCGTGGCCGCGAGCTCCGCGCGCCGCTCGCCGTGGCCGCGACCGCGAGCACCCGGCGAGGCCGCAAGGGCCACGCAAGCCGCGTACCTGCCCGGCGTGGCCGCGAGGTCCGCGCGCCGCTCGCCATGGCTGCGAGCACCCGGCAAGGCCGCGAGGGCCACGCGAGCCGCCTGCCTGCCTGGCGTGGCCGCGACCGCGAGGGCCGCTTGAGCCGCGTGTCGCGCGTCTGCCCGATGTGGCCGCGAGCCCACGAGCCGTGCGCCTGCCCGGCGTGGCCACAAGCCCGCCCGGTGAGGCCGCGAGCACCCAGCGAGGCCGCGAGAACCACGCGCCGCCCGTGGTATGTGCTTTCGCGTGTCTCAGTTTACCGGTAATGAGGACGAAGAAAGAAGATAAAAGGTGTGACATGCGGGGCCCACTTGTAAGTGAAATAGAGATGAATGTGGAGCTCTACCAAACGTTTTGTTAAATCTCACATTCATGGTGGAGCTGATCCACGGTAGATCTAGGTGAATTTCAGATTCAGATTCAGATTTTTCGTTGGTGGAGCTCTACCAAACAGCCCCTAAATCCCCTCATCCCCCGTGGGGCGCAACCACCGCGAGTAATCGACAGCAGCGGCCGAGGGCAACCACACCACGCAAGGCTAGCGCACGTCGAGAGTCCTCCATCGGCCGCACCTGGAACGAGATCCACTTGGGCGTCATCGACTTGGGAACTTGGAGCATTGTCCACAGCCTCCGTCATCGGCTGGACGTCCTTGGCATATCCTCCGCCATTCGCACCGCGCAACACCGACATCAATGTGATCATCATCTTGGTGAAGGCGTGGATCGGTATGTGATGGTTTCCCGTCCTCTTAGAAATAAATAATATAACACACTGTACTAAAGTCCAACTGCAGCTGGCGGATTAGTGTATGATTTTGTTGATTTCCAGTCAAAGTCCATTAAGATACCGAGCATGTGCCTCCTAGGGGACGAAGATTCTTTCTATATCCATTGGGTTCTGAAAGCACATCTACACTTCAGCTTCCAGTTTTCTCATCTCCTTGTCCCTATAATTGCGTTCTAACAGATCACAAGGTATTAGTAGTATCTTCGTGGATGGATAATGCATCTATTAATTTGCGGTTTTCTATCCACCCTTGTACTGTTAAGCTAAGGTGTCATAATGTTTTCTGATGTGAACACCCACCTGTAGCATGGAATGGCCCCGTGCTTAACGAATTGAGTTGGGTCTAACATTTGAAGTTGCCTGAATGTAGGCTGTATATGGCGTAGTAAAGTTCAAAATGTGTCCTATCCATAGCAATACTCTTGTAATTATATCTAACTTCTATATATTACTTCTATAAGGTTTAGCATACATCGTACATGTTTTTTTTCTGCTTGAGTTATTTTGGATAGCATCACTCATAGACGTACCAATGCATACATGTTTTTCTATTTATATAATTCTTTCCCGTTGCAGCGCACGGGCACTCACCTAGTGTATTTTAGATTATCATATATATATATAACAAAGTGACAATGTTTCGAGGGTCGTTTTAGTGAGGTCGACGTTTGAAGTCCTATAATTGCGAAGTCCATTGTTTCGCGTCCCTGAGCATCTCCAACCGTTTGACATTTTTCACTTGGCATATTTGGGAATTTGCCAAGTCTCAAATGGATTTGGCAAAGGTGGAAAGACTTAATCTCCAACTGTTTTGCATTTTATTTTGGCAATTTCTAAAATTGTGGACCCACAACAAATAATCGCGCGCAATCTGGCGACATTTTCCGTCGCGCCTTTTTTCACGGCATCGTCCGCGGCGATTCCTTCGCGACTTCGTCCGTCGCACCATCTTCGCCGGCAGAAGGAGGTCCCAGCCGGCCACCACCTCCCCTCGACCGGCCACCACTTCAACCGTCGCACCATCAAGCAGGCAGGCGGCCATCGATTTCCCTGATCCGGCCATCACCTCCCCTCGACCGGGCAACAGAGCAGATCAGCGGAGGTTGCATTGGGATGGGTTCCAGATTACAGGATGTCGCCAGATCAAGTCGGATTTCACAGCGCATTTCCAAGGTTTGACCTCCGATCCATAGCCGAATATCGTGTTGTTGTATATGTTCAGCTGTCGAATTAGTCTCAGCTCGTGAATTACTGTCGTCTGCCGCAGATGCGGGCTACCCGATCACGTCTCCAAAGGCAATTGGACGATGATTCTTCAGACGACGACGATTGCTTCATCGTCACACTTTCTGGTATTGTGGGCACGTTTTCTAATAACAAACGAAGACATGGAGGTTCGGTGCCGGGCCATGTTGTTATTTTTCGCGATAGAGAAGGCGGCCATCGAAGGATGTTTCAAGACTATTTGGCGGAAAATCCAACGTATGGTCCCGATTTATTCCGTCGGAGGTAATTGTTCTTGTGGCATTCAAATTATTTCAATTATAGTTGGTTCGTACAAGGTGTTCACCATTTATTTATTTTGTTCAGATTTTGAATGAACAGGCATCTTTTCCTACGCATCATGAATGCTGTTGAAGCACATGATTATTACTTTGTGCAGAGAAGGGATGCGACAGGTGTGCTTGGTCTGAGTTGCTTCCAAAAAGTCACCGCTGCTCTTCGTATGCTCACATATGGGGTTTCTGCTGACGCTACAGATGAGTATGTTCGTATTGGCGAAAGCACTGCTCTAGAAAAGCCTTCGTAGGTTCGTTGCTGCAGTCGTAGAAATATTTGAAGCGGAATATTTGAGACATCCCAACGAGGCTGACGTCACACTCTTGCTGGCAGTCAATGAGAAAAGAGGGTTCCCTGGCATGCTAGGATCCATCGACTGTATGCATTGGGCATGGAAGAATTGTCCCGTAGAATCACAGGGTCAGTAGAAGGGGCATGTCGACAAGCCAACTATAATTTTAGAAGCTATTGCGTCTCACGACCTTTGGTGTTGGCATGCATTTTTTGGGATGCCTGGTTCTCGTAATGATATCAATGTACTTCACCGGTCTCCACTATTCGACAACCTGGCAGAAGGTAAAGCTCCAGAGGTCAACTATACTATTAATGGTCATGACTACAACATGGGTTATTATCTCGCCGACGGGATATACCCCCAATGGGCAACTTTAGTCAAGACCATCCCTCTTCCTATGGGGAACAAGCGGAAATACTTTGCCACAGCACAAGAATCAGCGAGGAAGGATGTAGAGAGGTTTTTTGGAGTGTTTCAGTCTAGGTTTGCCATTGTTCGTCAGCCTGGCCGTATGTGGGACACAGAGACGCTAGCATTGATCACGAGCTCTTGCACTTCGTCATTCTTGTTTCCTTGTTCATTGCTCGGCGTGGCCTCTACCGTAGTCTTCTGTTTTTTCTTAGCGGGAGTTTTCAGTTGCTGAGCAAGTTCAAGCCTCTTTTTGTTCCACTTGTCTTCATCCTTCAGCCTGTACCAACAGTGCAGAAAACTAAATGATTTTTTGTCCTCATCTACTCCCGTATACAACTCCAATGCTTCATCAATCTGCACAAATAAAGTACATAAATGTTAATATCTTGACATAGGAACCGAATATTGGAAAATAATGAAATAAAAGAACTAGCCAGAAAAACAAACCATGTCTTGGACTGTTGTTCCACTAGCATTCCTACGCTCAATTTTTTCGTAGCATGAACAGAACTTGTTGACTTCCTTCTGAATAGTGAGCCACCTATGCATTACAGAATTCTCTGTTCTGATAACTGTCGTCTCCTTATGTTCATCCTAGTATGCCTTAATTTTTTTCCAGAAACAAGAGCGAGTTTGGCTGGCCCTATGAATCGGATCTTTGCTTGTATTCAACCAAGCTGAGCATATAACTTTGTCTTCATTTTTATCAAATTTTTTGGAACGATGTGATGCACCCTTTCCAGCACGACGGCTAGCAGCAACTTCGGATGCCTGCACTTCAACAACATCATTCTGAATTTCGGAAGGTGAATCATTAGTATTTTGGTTGGTCTCTGCAGTCATTGCAAAGTCCAAGTCGTCCAAGCCAGGGATATGATCTGCATTTGAGTTCAGTATGCCCGTATAGAATCCAATGTCTTCCATTTGAAACAATCTACAAAAAAAATTAACTGTTAAACAGCCGTACACATGATCGGCAAGCCAGCCGAACCCTCCCTAGTGGCAGCAACAAACGTCCATAGCCGGCCATGCCAAGCCGGCCATCCATTGGTCACGGCGGGGCTCCTCTTCCACCAAGCTGGCAACAACCTTGCCGCAGCCGGCCGTCCCCTCCTCTAATCCCGCCATGTCTTTCAAGGTGTCGTACCCATGGTTTCCCGGAAAAATAACCCTAGGAACAATGGAATACGTAGAGGAAAAAATCGAGATTGAATCCATGGAGTACCTCAAAGAAGAACGAAGAACAGATGATGAAGGTTGCTGGACACTGGAGGGAGAACGTCGTTGTTTTCAATTTGGCGCGAAGGAACGGCGGCGGCGCGAGGCTTTTCTCGGCGCGAGCAGAAGACAGGACGCGCGCGGAAGAAGGCTCCGAAGCCACGCCGAGCGGATGCCAAGTCCAGGAGGGACTCGCATATATGCCTAGTGAGCCCACGAATTTGCCAAGTTGATAAAAATGCAAAGCCCAAATGCAAAATGGTTGGATAGGAGATTTTTCAACTTTTTGGCAAAAAAACAAATGCAAAACGGTTGGAAATGCTCTAAAATTGCAATTTTCTCCTCATCATCTAGGCTTTGGAAACACCTGTCGTCCCAGTGCTCCTTCATGTCCACCTCGCTCGTCTCCCCTAAATCCTTGCCGAGCAGCCTCAGCTCCAGCCTCAGCCCCAAATCCTAAAGCGACCTGTACAGCACTAGTTCGTCTCCAGGCACTAGTTCACCACCTGTACAGCGACAAGAAGCGAAGGATCAGGCCTCAATCGATGTAGTGGAATTTGAGGAGGGGGGAGGTTCCCCAAGCCCACGGACGTACCTCGGCGCCGTCGTGGCCGTCGAACACGCCGAACAGGTGCGCCGGCAGGCGAAGCACGTCGGCATCAAGGCTCGGGCCGTCGAGGTCGCAGCGGCTGGCGAGCAGACGCACCGGCACATCGGCGAAGCGCGGGGCCGCGGCGCAGGCTTCCTCCATGCGACCGGGCAGGGAGCCGCGGGCCACCCACCTTCACTGGCCGGGGACGGGGCGGCGCCATGAGAGGGGTTGTGAGGGGCAGCCGGGGTAGGAGGACGACTCGAGGAGCAGGGCGGGGCGACGAATTGCGGCGTGGTGGGGGGCGGTGTGCGACGCAAGAGCCGCGGCGTTGGTGCGCTGCGCGGGGGATGGGGGCGGCGCGTGATGTGGGCTGGAGGTGGGATTAGGGTTGGGATATATAAATAGTGGGCCTAATGGGCCTTGTGGCAGGGTTGATGGCTGCTGGATGATCTGGTTGGACCAGGTAGAGGATGGTTGGGGCTTCTAATAACTATCGGAAGCCCTAAGCTCCCAATAATATATATATATATATAGGGTCCTAGTATTAGGAGCCCAGGGCTTCCAATAGTTATTGGAAGCCCAGCCAACCTCCCCTAGCCAGCCCAACCAGCCAGGTGCTGACGCGCGCAGGAGCCAGCCCAAACCATCTAGGTGCTGACGCGTGTAGGGGACCAGGTCAGAGTGCGTAAAAACGTTTTTGTCGCGACGATGCATAGAAACTAGTAGTTGAGTGAATGAAAACCAATTCATTGCTGCATAAAAACCTCTCGACAAGTTGGCCTTCCACCTGACATGGGCTGACGCATGCTGACACAGGCTGACACATGCTGACATGCACACATCCACTCTAATATTTTCTTATTTTCGCGATAATTCTTCAACGAAACATCTGATTCAAAAATGATTTTCACCATTGAACTCCTGATATTTTTGTGCACAATTCAAGATCCATTGTGAATATATTTTTGAAAATTTTAAAATTCATATTTTGGCACATTAGGATATTCTTATATGCTTCCGTCTACACATAAAATCTTGTGAGTGGATGCATAAAATCAAAAGTCAAGATGCTGCAGAAAAGTTTTGCCACCAACACTTCAAAGAAATTAGTGATTCAATGAATAAAAGTTAATTTTGCTGACGCGTAAAAATCTCTCCACAATATACTCCACTTGACCACAACCATGATTGCTAACAATCATGCTTCTGAATAAGAGGATGTATAATTAATATAGAAACAATGCATACCACGTTGGGGACCTAAAGTGTAAAAACATAGAGACGATCTCGTCTACTTCCAAAATTTGAAATTTTGGAAAAACAACACATGATGGACGATCACATTCATAGAAACAATGATTAAGATACAACAATGTATGTCAAAGGGTACATGTAATTATTCCAACATTGTATATCGGAGTGTTATAACGATATATAAAACATGTTTTAGTACGCACAAAAAGATATTACAACACAGTTTCACCATGCATTAAAACCTTTGCTATAAAGCCCAAAAACTATAACACAGTTCCACCAGTGCACCAGGAATGCACTGTCAGGTGATAGGGAGAGGGCGCCCTTGTGTCTGGTTGAGTTGCATCGTGCACCTACCGTCGTCGTCGTTCAGTCGCTAGATCTAGCACCACAGCTCTGCCTCCGCGAAGCCACCGCCATCATCGTCCACCATCTACCCCACAAATTGAATACAAATTAGCTGGAGCCAAGTTGAATAAAAATAAAGTATTGATTGTAATAATAAATACATTGATAGCCCTTATACTACTAACTCTATGTAGAGTGTTACACATAAATCAAATGTTTGCTGCATAAAAAATTCATCCAGCTAGAATCAAATATAAAAAATACACGCTTCTCACTAGGAGAGTGTATAATCAATATAGAAACAATGCATAGAAAATCAGAAATCAATTTGAATTCAACAATGTCATAAGGAGGCATAAAAAATTTAAGTAACTAAGCATAGAAACCTATAGAAACCTATCTTGATACATTCATACGCATGAGACTAGAAAACATATGATTGCATGTATAAAAACTATTATTTTCCTAACATCTTCACAGTTGCAGTTTTAACCGTACATAAAAATGAATGCTTGCATGCATAAAAATGAAACAATGTAACAGATTTTACGCTGGAACAGTGTAACTGATTTTGCATTGTTCTATCTATGCAAGCTTACAAGCATGGAAGAACCAAAGAAATAATTACGCATATGGACATAGGGAGAAAATTACGTACATGGACATACGGAAATAATTGCAACTCCCACAGATCAAGCACCCCGTCAGAGGACCTTGAAACATCCACCTCAAACGTATGAGATTATAAAAGGAAGCTAGTAATTTATTTGTGTAAAACACGTGATGGGTGACCTGCATGAACCATCATCTGAGTAGCCTCAAGTAATTTATTTATATATGCATTGAAACTTTTGTATACATGCTAAAAATTATAATTTTTTGATTAAATTTGTGTTGCCCTCACCCATCGATAAGCACCGATTGCACAAAAACAATAGTACAAACACATGAATTTCTAAAAATATCACAATAGAAGGCACATAAACATTTTTAGTAGCACAAAATAATGATAGAGGCATAAAACCATGTTTTAGTAGGCATGGAAACAAAATAAAGCTAGTTAACTATATGAAACTTTTAATAGCATGAATAGATAGGAATCTCACACATGAACAATAATCAAATAGAATAGAAAATACATTCAAGGGATAGTGCAACTGCCATGGTGCTATGACCACCAGCCATAGCCACACATGAGCAACTGCCGAGCGAAGACGACGTAAATGTCATAGCCGCCCGCAGCTGCCGCCATCAACCCCTATATGCGTCGCGCCACAGTCCCCAATTGTGCAGCATGAATGGGAAAAAAAATGCACTCATGATCAAGCTAACCTGGATGAGATCAGCCTGAAAACCAGGGTCATCGCTGCTACTAATCGTGTTAGTCACACGCATCCAGCTTATCACCGCATCATCATGTAGTAGTCTGACACAAGCTGGCATAACTCTCGATATTTTTATACATGATAATTGCAAATGCTAGTTGCAAAGAAACTAGTGGTTGGATAAATAAGAATAAACAAGAAGCATATAAAATACGATCCAAGTTATATGCATAGAAATTATGCAAATGAAGAATAGAAAAGTCAATTTCTGGATGACTGCTAGTACGCGTAAAAAAGAGCATTTTTTTTACTATATAGAAACTTTGCTGCTAGAATAAACAAGAAGCTAGCAAGCTCCATAGACAATTCATCATGCGTGCATAGCAAACATATTTGACCACTCGAAACTACTAGTGGGGAGAATAAGACACAAAATGTCTCTCAATTGTCTCTCACTAGATGCATTAATATTATATATAAATCAAAATTGCATAGAAACCTTTGGTTGCTTGCATAAAAAGCTCAGTGGGAGAATGGAATTGTGATGTAAATAAAAATTGGATTTCTATGCATAGAAGTTGGCTAAATAACCATACAAATAATTTCATTGCATCAAAAATAGTTTCTATGCATCTAAAGGAGCACAAAAAATGCATAGAACACATATATAATTTTTTTATTCTAATCAGGTCTCGTAATATAATTTCATCATACGTAGAAAGTTATATAAGGAAGAATAAAAAAACAAGGAAAAGGAAATGAAATGTCTAAAACTGCTAGGCCACTAGAATCTAGATGCAAGGGGAGCAACTTTGTTACTGTAGGCAAGAGCAGCTTCGTTACTTTAGTCATTCACCAACCACTGTAATTATCCCAAATCAGATAAACATGCCACAAGGAAGTGACACAAAAGGAGCAAGATATTGAATTTGCACGCAAGCAAAGCGGAAAGGAGGCGAGATCTGTGGATGCAATTCCATTCCATTGTGTGGCAGAAGCCAGAAGAGCAGGCATGCGCAGACAAGCCAAGCGAAGGAAAATCTTACCGGAAGCATAAGCCAGCGAGGCGGCTATGCGCACGGCCGCTGGCCGGATCGAGGAGTTGCTGCACGTGATTTCCTGCAGACCAACGCTGGTGGCCGGCGGTGCAGGGCAGCTCGTCAGGGACCTCGAGGAGTTGCTGCTGTGGAGCAGCGGGGACGCGTCTCCTTCACGTCGTTGGCCTTCAGCTCCACCTTCCTCGTCCCTGTCCAGATCATCCCTCTCAACTCGGTCAGACTCAGTCAGCAAAGAAAGACCTGAATAAAGAAAACGTAAGTCATTGCAGAAGATCAAAACAGAGGTGAGCAAGCTATGGACTTCTTGTCCAGCATGCATGTACTAAAAACCAAAATGGGTCGCAGACAGTCAACCCATACTAAAGAGGGAGCATTATCTCACCTAGTCGGCTAATAGATCGAATGAAGCCACGCTTCGATGCCTCAGCCACCGAGTTCAATAACCGTCAACGCTTCATGAGGGAAACCAGTGCAGCATCGCACAAACCCCGTCATTTCGTACCTGCTCTGATAATGTATAGAATTATGTACCAATAATAATATATATAATTGTGTAGAAATATACAGATAATTATTCCAACAATCTATGCCAAAGTATTCTGACAAATGTATAGAAGTGTACTCTAACAATGTATAGAAATATGTAAAAAATACACATATAACTGCTCCAACAATAAATGAAAATGTGCACAAATAATGTATAGAAATTTGTTCCAACAATTTATAGAACTCAAACCTTGCTTTCTACTCAGTCAGATGTATAATTAATAGAGAAATAACGCATAGAACCCAATCAAACCCTCTCCATCAGAAAGATTATTTATCTAAACCGTGAAAGCTCTAACCCAAAACCATTGTTCTCATTCTTCATCAAGTTACTTAAGTACTAATGGAAATAGACATGCAGCTTAAAATTATATAGGCGTGAGTGTAGTTCCAGTGTGTGCAGAATTGCAGGTTAAAAAAGTTTTATTTTAAGCACGCTGAAGCAATATGAGAAGTAAAATACATAAATGATAGTTTCAGAACCTCAAAGGGGTGACAGAGTAACAAGTGGAGCAAAGCTAAGCAAAATACGCTACTGTTCTACCATTTTTTATGCACGGTACAGCAGCACGGGAAGCCAGGCCCGTGGCCTCGCACCTGCCTGCCGACTGGATCTGAGCGGGACCAGCCTCTGTCTGCTCCCAATCAGATCTTAGGGGAGTCGGCCTCCTGCTTGCTTCGCGCCGTCGGGAGGGGGGAGCCGCCGGGAGCTCCTGGACGCGCCGAGCTGGTCCTTGTCCTTGCCCACCCTCCTCGCCCCCTCGGCGGCCACAGACTGGCGACGCGACACATCGAGGGACCCGCGGGGGAGCGTGTGTCGAGGGACCCGCGGGGGAGCACCCGCCGCCGTTGATGTCGCGGCCGCGGCGGTGGCGCGCGAACAGCACCAGGTCGCGCCACAGCGACGCGGCACAGTCGGTCGTGGATCAAGGAAGCTGCGGCGGATCGGGGACAACGGCAACCATATGGGCGGCGACGAGGACGCGGACGCCGGGCACGGCGGCGGCGCCAGGCGGAGGATGGGGAAGGGGGCCGACGTCCGCCGCTGGGGTGGGAAGGAGACCGACGGCTGGAGAAGGAAGGTGCGGGCGGTGTGGGGAGACGCACGGCCATGGAAGTGCCGTCCTTTTTTTTTCCCGAGACGGATCTGCGGTATTGAAACCAGAAGAGAGAGAAAAGAACAAATTCAAATTATTTTGAAAGAAGGTGGGGGGCTAGTTTTTGCACGTCGATGTGGGGGCCAACCAGCTGGAGCTGGTTCGGTCGAGCCAACCAGGGTGGTGTGAGCTGGTTTGGTTGAGCTCGTTTGGTGTAACTAGAACAAACAGGTTTGGTCAGGGCTCTCGATAGTTATTGGAAGCCCAGGGCTCCTAATAGTATATATATATATATAAAAGGTGAGTTATCTGTACTCTTGGAAGTAGTTATTCTCATCTTAAAAAATCATGTTGCGTATGTGTTCATACTTGTTTATCACTTTGAGTATGTTTATATACTCATGTTAAGATATTCCATGTCTTAATACACTAAAAAATTTCAAAGGAACCCATACTTTTTAATATATTACAAAAATGTCGCTCACTGCAGTATATAAAATAAGTATATCCACATACTCTATGTATGCATGCATACTTAACGTATATACTTCCATAGATAGTCTAGTATGATCATATACTTCATGTAAATATACTTCGTTCGGTCATATATACCATAAATCTAGAGATATAAACATAGAAGTAACTACTCCCTAAGAGTAGAATATATATATATATATATATATATATATATATATATATATATATATACATACACACACACGACAGTGTTATTCTACACCCTAGGTGTAGAATATTATATATATATAGAGAGATACACTATTGCAAGATTAGGGTTTCCGATAGTCATTGGAAGCCCCATCCATCCTCTACCTGGTCCAACCAGATCATCCAGCAGTCCATCAGCCCTTCCACAGGGCCCATTAGGCCCACTATTTATATATCCCAACCCTAATCCCACGTCCAGCCACCCACCCCCTCAAGCCCACATCACGCGTCGCCCCCATCCCGCGCGCAACGCACCACCGCCGCGGCTCTTGCGTCGCACACTGCATGCCCCACCACGCCGCAATCCGCCGCCCTGCCCTGCCCCACGATTCGTCCTCCCACCCCGGCTGCCCCTCACAGCCCCTCTCACGGCACTGCCCTGTCCCCAGCCGATGAAGGTGGGCGGCCCGCGGCTCTGCCCGGTCGCATGGAGGATGATGAGGGATGACCCGATCTTCTGAAAGGTAGCGATAGGTTTGATTGATGGAGAACTCGACGTTGGCGATCCGGCTTCAAATCAGACACGATTCGAACCCTGCAACCGTTACACCACTGCTCCGTTGGTTATCAACCAAGCACAACTTGATTGACCTCACCAAGAAGGCTATGTTCAATAAGTATCCAAAGTACAAGTCACAATTGTTGGCTAAGACGTGTGTAAACATAACGCAACAAGATAAAATAAAGAACGATGGAAAGAACTCACAGAACAAGCAAAGAGCACTGATTTTTTCTTTTTCCTATCTTCCAAAAAGGTACTAATAGGAATCAAACTTTTTATTTTTTTCACTATTTTTTTATATTTTTCTCTGAACAAGGATCACAAAAGATGTAACCACAAAAATTGGCACCTGCAACTGAGGTGGGATGTGATCTACACAAAATTTGCACGTTCTCTGAAAAGCGTGCAGAAACCTTGACAATTTTTTTTCTTTATTTTCCCAAATTTTTTTGACAATCTTGAGGGGACCAAACAAGGCAAAGCCGAGTTTGGGTCGGCTCCAAATGGTGTCAAGAAGCTCCCTAAAAAAATTTAGATTTTTCAGACAAACGAGCGAAAGTTATACCTGTTTTACTGAAGGTATCTCTAGTTATGTTTTCCGAAAGACACAACATGAAAACGGCAGTTAGGGCAACTTGGCAGTGGCCGTTACAACAAAGCGACCGTAGACTCCAACACCGATCACAAGATCAAGCGTCCTTGTGACTAACAGCAGTAGGTAGATGTCAGATGATGTAAAGAGGGATGCGATGCAGGCAAAAATTAGAGCGGTTGACAACCTATCTAGGGTTTGCGCGGCGGCGAGAAATTACACAAGGCGGCTAGCGGACAAGTCGAGTAATGTGGTGGCTTCGACTTGTTGTTTAGGAACGGTGGATGGGATAGCGACGGAAACAAAAAAAACAGCAACGGACACGTTGAACTACGACGACGAACACACCCCTAAACCAGCAACAAGACTCGACCATGGACACAAACTCAACAAAGCGAATCTGAAACGAAATTGCAAAGGCACAAAGGGCGATAGGACATCGAAAATTGAAATATTTTTTAGGCTTTTTGTGGACTGTAGGTAACAAATATGAATCTAAGGGCAAACGAGATTATACCTCGCGGGAAACCAGAAATATTCGATACCAATTGATGAGGGACGACCTGATCTTCCGAGAGGTAGCGATAGGATCGATTGGTGGAGAACTCAACGTTGGCAATCCGGCTTCAAATCAGACATGATTCGAACCCTGCAACCGTTACACCACTGCTCCGTTGGTTATCAACCAAGCACAACTTGATTGACCTCGCCAAGAAGGCTATTCCTGCAAGCGAATCGAAGAACACAAGCAAGAAGGTAAAAACACGCAATCTAAAATTGCAAATATGAATTGATGCGAATATCAATTGAGGGTTCAAGAACTCGGTTCCAAAGGACTAATCGACACAGTGGAGGAGATCAAGAACGGGGGCCCTGGATCACTGTAAAAGGATTATTAGACACCACAGTTACAATAAACGATTCAGTTTCTCGATGGAAAACTAAACTCTAAACAAAACCCAAGATCTAACGACGATGGCGGCGGCTAATTATAGGGTTTAGGTCGTCGCCCCTGCTGGACGCGCCCCCTAATGGGCTCTAAGACGATACACGGCCCATCGGACCAAAAGACGATGTCGTAGCACCCTGGCAGATTCTGGACGCTGACTTGTTTCGATGATTCCTGTTGACTCCGGATGTATTTTGACGTGATTCCAAAGCCATTGGTTAGCTTATCAAATTATCTTTCCAAGCATATCTGGTTCGTCAAAAATTGAGTCTGATTTTACCCGGGACTGCTCCTGAATTCCGAGGGTGATGAGGTAGATAAGTTGGAGACGGATTGCAACTTGGGGAAGACCATGGTGTCGGTGTGTCTAGCGTGGCGATGTCCTCATCATCCTCCCCTTCTTGAATTGGAGTCGTCCTCGACTCCATCTTGACGATGTCCTCATCATCCCCTCCTTCTAGAATTGGAGTCGTCCGCGAGTCCATGTCATCTCCAAGCTCCTACAAAACTTTAGTGACCGCACAATGCGAAACACAAGGTATAGGATCATGTGCAGCAACACTAACATACCGACAAAGCATAGTATAACAAGGAGCATCATTATTATCACATAACTCAGCAGTTGTAGCTAGAAAAGCACCTCCTTTTAATTTAATCGTATTATTTTTAGCAATATCTGTTGGGGGTTTATTTTTATTTTTAATCTCTTTAGCATGTTTAATAATATCCGTAGGCGACAAAGGCAACAAAGTAATTTTCTTGTCCTTATGTATGATAGTGTATGTATTAGTTCTACCATGGTGTAAAGCATCATTATCAAATTCCCATGGGCGACCTAACAAAATGGAACAAGTTTGCATAGGGACAACATCAAAGTCAGCAGTATCATGATAAGAGCCTATGAAAAAGCTAATGCGTGCTGATTTAGTTATCTTAGTCATACCATTATTATTGAACCATTGAAGTTTATACGGATACAAATGATGTCGTGTGGTCAAGTCAAGCTTCTCAACCAAATCTGAACTCACCAAGTTATTGCAACTCTCGCCATCAACGATAGTGAGAACACGACAACCCTGCACAATGAGATACATGTGGAACAAATTGTGGCGTTGGATCTTCATCTCTACTTCTTCATGTCCCACACATGTACTCAACACACGCTGCACAAGAAGACTAGGGTAGTCCGCGGCAGCAGCCACATAGTCAATGGTGATGGTCTCCTTGTCGTGATCGTCCTCGGTGGAATCTGCAGCAATGTTAGCAGCAAGAGCTAAATCATCTTCAACATCACTAGTACTTACATAGCCATCCTCGGTAGCAATGAAAGCGCGACGACTGGGGCAATCCTTCATGACATGTCCCATGCCTTTGCATCGGTGGCAAATAATTTTAGAGCCGGACGAGGAAGAGCTAGTAGAAGCACGCGAAGGGGCACCGTTCTTCGGCTATGGAAACTGCACATTAGACAATTTACTTACCCCGGAAGAAACGGAAGGTGTAGATGGCTGGGGCGTGACAGGAAGCTCGGGCGTCTCTGGCTCGGAACGTTGCTGAAAAGTCCTCCCATTGTTCGACCTGAAAGATTGTTGTTGTTGTTGTTGTTTGCGTCCCTATACTTCGCGTTCAACTTTAACAGCAAGATGATATAATTGGTTGAACTTGTTCCAATCTTTGTAATCAAGAATATCCTGGATATCACGATTCAAACCACCAAAGAATCTAGCACTAGCATCATTATCATCTTCACGTATACCACAACGTGCTAAACCAATAAGCAATTCTTGATAATATGCTTCTACTCCTTTTTCACCTAATTTTAAAGTTTGTAGTTTTAAACACAAATCACGTTGGTAATAAGGAGGAACAAAATGAGATTTCATACGTTGCTTTAAAGCATTCCAAGTTTGAGGCACGACAGCAGCATTATTAGCATTGCAAAGATCACTCCACCAGAACAAAGCAAAATTAGTAAACTCACTGGTAGCAAGTCTAACTTTATGCTCAGCAGGAACATTATGAGAATCAAATTTTTGTTGAACAACAAGCTCCCAATCTAAATATGTCTCTGGATCCATATTACGAGCAAAAGGAGGTAGACTAAATTTAATTTTAGGAAAAGGATCATTATTATGATTATTACCTCCCATACCGCGACGATTGAAGTTGAGGCGGCGATGGGGACCAGCATCAGCATCCACATCGTCATCACCAAAATCATCCGTATTGTCGTCATCACGATGAGGTTGAGGTTGCTGCTCTGGCTGTTCAATGCGGTTGATCATATTGTTCACGTTGCGCGTCAGCTCGGTCATAAGGTTGCGTTGTTCATTCATGAATGTTGTAAGCTCGTCCTTGGACACGCACTCATTGAAATCCGTCGGAATTCTTGCCATTGTTAGAAGATAGAAAAAGACAACAGCAAAGTATTATCCTTATCAACTAAAAGGAACCAAGTGGTGGTGGTGGTGGGGGTGGTGAAAGTGGAATGCAAAATCACAAGCGGCTTACCACCGTATTGCCTGTATTCTTACCAACGTCAAACAAGATCGAACCAAAGTGATGAAGCAATCTGTTCTTGAGCATGGGTAACAGTTGCAAGATGAACTTGTGCTGACAGAAGTATATGTGGAGCTATAGGTAGGCACAATATGACAGCAAGGATTAGCAATTAACGAATGCAGATTAGTAAAGTTCAATAAGTATCCAAAGTACAAGTCACAATTGTTGGCTAAGACGTTTGTAGACGTAACGCAACAAGATGAAACAAAGAACGATGGAAAGAACTCACAGAACAAGCAAAGAGCATTGATTTTTACTTTTTCCTGAATTTTCCCTTGATTTTCCAAAAATGTACTAGTAGGAATCAAACTTTTTATTTTTTTACTATTTTTTTATATTTTTCTCTAAACAAGGATCACAAAATATGTAACCACAAAAATTGGCACCTGCAACTGAGGTGGGATGTGATCTACATAAAATTTGCACGTTCTCTGAAAAGCGTGCAGAAACCTTGACAATTTTTTTTCTTTATTTTCCTGAAATTTTTTGGCAATCTTGAGGGGACCAAACAGGGCAAAGCCAAGTTTGGGTCGGCTCCAAATGGTGTTAAGAAACTCCATAAAAAAATTTAGATTTTTCTAACAAACGAGCGAAAAGTTATGCCTGTTTTACTGAAGATATCTCTAGTTATGTTTTCCGAAAGACACAACACGAAAACGGCAGTTAGGGCAACTTGGCAGCGGCAGTTAGAGCAAAGCGACCGTAAACTCCAACACCGATCACAAGAGCAAGCGTCCTTGTGACTAACAGCAGTAGGTAGATGTCAGATGATATATAGAGGGATACGATGCAGGGAAAAATTAGAGCGGTTGACAACCTATCTAGGGTTTGCGCGGCGGCGAGAAATTACACAAGGCGGCTAGCGGACAAGTCGAGTAATGTGGTGGCTTCGACTTGTTGTTTAGGAACGGTGGATGGGATAGCGGCGGAAACAAAAAAAACAGCAACGAGCACGTTGAACTACGACGACGAACACAACCCTAAACCAGCAACAAGACTCGACCACGGACACAAACTCAACAAAGCGAATCTGAAACGAAATTGCAAAGGCACAAAGGGCGATAGGACAGCAGAAATTGAAATATTTTTTAGGCTTTTTGTGGACTGTAGGTAACAAATATGAATCTAAGGGCAAACGAGATTATACCTCGCGGGAAACCAGAAATATCCGATACCAATTGATGAGGGACGGCCCGATCTTCCGAGAGGTAGCGATAGGTTCAATTGGTGGAGAACTCGACGTTGGCGATCCGGCTTCAAATCAGATACGATTTGAACCCTGCAACCGTTACACCACTGCTCCGTTGGTTATCAACCAAGCACAACTTGATTGACCTCGCCAAGATGGCTATTCCTGCAAGCGAATCGAAGAACACAAGCAAGAAGGTAAAAATACGCAATCTGAAATTGCAAATATGAATTAATGCGAATATCAATTGAGGGTTCAAGAACTCGGTTCCAAAGGACTAATCGACACAGTGGAGGAGATCAAGAACGTGGGTCCTGGATCACTGTAAAAGGATTCGACACCACAGTTACAATGAACGATTCAGTTTCTCGATGGAACACTAAACTCTAAACAAAACCCAAGACCTAATGATGATGGCAGCGGCTAATTATAGGGTTTAGGTCGTCTCCCCTGCTGGACGCGCCCCCTAATGAGCTCTAAGACGATACACGGCCCATCGGACCAAAAGACGGTGTTGCAGCACCCTGGCAGATTCTGGACGCTGACTTGTTTCGACGATTCCTGTTGACTCCGAATGTATTTTTACGTGATTCTAAAGCCATTGGTTAGCTTATCAAATTATCTTTCCAAGCATATCTGGTTCGTCGAAAACGGAGTCTATATGCGTTCGGGGCGTTGATTTTATCCGGGACTGCTCCTGAATTCTAAGGGTGACGAGGTAGATGAGTTGGAGACGGATTGCAACTTGGGGAAGACCATGGCGTCGGTGTGTCCAGCGTGGTGATGTCCTCATCAGAGGAAGCCTGCACCGCGGCCCCGCGCTTCGCCGACGTGCCGGTGTGTCTGCTCGCCAGCCACTGCGACCTCGACGGCCCGGGCCTTGCTGACGCCGACGTGCTCCGCCTGCCGGCGCACCTGTTCGGCGTGTTTGACGGCCACGACGGCGCCGAGGTACGTCCGTGGGCTTGGGGAACCTCCTCCCCCTCCTCAAATTCCACTACATTGATTGAGGCTTGATCCTTCGCTTCTTGTCGCTCTATAGGTGGTGAACTAGTGCCTAGAGACGAACTAGTGTTGTACTGGTCGCTTTAGGATTTGAGGCTGAGGCAGGAGCTGAGGCTGCTCGGCAAGGATTTAGGGGAGACGAGCGAGGTGGACATGAAGGAGCACTGGGACGACAGGTGTTTCCAGAGGCTGGATGACGAGGTGTCGGGGCAGGCGACCAGGCTCATCGGCGGCGTCCAGGAGTCACTACCGGTGGCGCCCCTCCCCGTCCACGCCTTCTCCCTCACCCAACGGCCGGTCATGGTGGCCCTTCCCCATCCTGGCGACACTAGATGGATCCACCCCAGTGTTTTTATGCACTCAGTTTTTCACTGTGTTGTGCTTTTCTACGTTGTGCTTCTCTTTTTACTGTACTTTCTATGCATGGAAATGGTAATTTCTATGCAATTCAGATCTAGGATGGTGATAGGGACGATGATGGCGGGTCCACGAGGACGTGTGGAGACTGCAATGATGCCCTGGAGTTCACGGTTGCGCGTGGCGGGGGACGTCGTGTGGCGATGATAGATAGTTTTATGCTTCCAAACATAGGCCTTTATGCATAGCTAAAATTATGGTTGCAAATATGTAGAGAAAAATTGTGTTTTTATGTTTGTATAATCATAAGTTTGTGTGCATTGTTGAAACTGTCATTTCAGATATGTTTGTGATTTTCTATGTTAAGCTTCCTAGATTTCTATGCATATGTAAAAGTGATGTTGGAGATATATGCATTCGTTATGTTATTTCTATGCTCTTATATGAATATATGCATTTGTTATGTTGTTTCTATGCTCTCGTCTTCAACATTTTATGTGTCGGAAGAGTCCGCAAGAATGATAGAACCTCGATGGCAATAGGATTCAAATTTTAAATTTTACAGTAAAATATAGTTTTCTATACATGGAGGCCAACTCCACCCACGGCTTCTTCCAGCCACCTTCCGGGTTAGTTTCTATACATTAGGCTAAGTGAAATTTAAATTTCAAATTCAAAGCAAAGGGGCTGAAAGGACCTAAGGTGTCGCCTAGAGGGGGGTGAATAGGCTTTTCTGAAAATTTACAACTTATAATGCAGAAGCAATTAGTACGCGAGTTTCCAATTACTTGGAAACTCCCAATCAGAGTAAAAACAACCCCTCAAGAGACAAACACAAAGTATATGAGTAGAAATTAATCACATAGAAGCTAATACCCTGCACCACAAAGATTAGCTCAAGGATTAAACAAATTGGGCGCAGTCAGTAAATACCGGACATGTCCGGTATCAATACCGGACTTGTCCGGTATGCACGTGTTGTGCAGGACTGCTCCTTTTCTTCCCAAATTTCTCACACAACCTGCAAGCAATGTGTATGATGTATATATGATGCTGATTCCCTACAAGAGAACTAGCACAACAGAGAATAACAAATAACCAAAAGTAATGCACAAGAGGATGACACGATATTTGTTTTACCGAAGTTCGGCACCCCCTCGGGTCCTACTCTCCGTTGAGCCGGCTGCGAGCTACCACAAAGGTGGGCTCTAGAGGACACCACGGGTCACTCTAGCCGCGGTCTATTTCACCCGCAATGCTCCTTCCACTAGTTGATCTCTTTTGAGGAGAGATCGAACCTTTACAAACCTTCCGAGGCACTTCACAAATCTCTTGGGTGCTCAACGGCGACACCTAACCGTCTAGGACCGTAGAGTCCAAGAGTAATGAATGCGCACAACAAGATCGATGATTTGCACAAGTGCTCAAGAGGTGGCTTGCTCTCTAATTTTGAATCTCTCTCAACCCACAAATGGATTTGGCAATTAGAGGACAATCACTCACTAAGAGAGGGTTGGAAAGTGTTTTGAAAGGCTTAGAATGAGTGTGGGAACCAGTAGAATCAGCAGCCTCCAAAGGTAGAGGCTTTGGGGTATTTATAAGCCCACATTCGAAACTAGCCGTTGGCTGAGTCAGCTCATACCGGACATGTCCGGTATGACTTTGCTACGAGAGAAACACACTGAACAGGCCAACTTTCAAACTTCCCGAATGAGCCTGGTAGTACCGACCATAAGGTCGGTAGTACCGCTAGTTACCAAAGGATTTTCGCAACCTCTCTGAGTTGGACCAATTTTGGCCTACCGGTAGTACCGCTATAACTTCGGTAGTACCTGTCGGTAGTACCGACCCAAGGGGCGGTAGTACCGCCCATAACAAAGATACTGTTAGCCACCAATCCGCAAATACCGGACATGTCCGGTATGCATACCGGACATGTCCGGTATGACTTCACTGCGCGAGAAATATCCTTAACCAACCATCTTTTCAAACCCCTAAAAGGATCTCGGTAGTACCGACCACCAGGTCGGTAGTACCAACAGTTAAGAGGGGGTTTTGCAACCTCTCTGTGTTGGGCCAAATTATGCCTACCGGTAGTACCGCTATAACTCCGGTAGTACCTACCGGTAGTACCGACGCAAGGGTCGGTAGAACCGCCCATGCACAGGCTGCGAGACAGAACTCCGCAAATACCGGACATGTCCGGTATGCGTGCGGCTCTCCGCTGGTCTAGCAGTTAGCTCTGGCGCTTGGAGTCCATACCGGACATGTCCGGTATGCATACCGGACATGTCCGGTATCGACTCCCTGCACTAGGTCTGCCAGCAGGACAGAAGAACGGCCGCACTGCTGTGGGCTGTATGGACAGACAGTGCAGCAAAAACCCTGAAAGTTAGTTCTAGCTCTCTCATGTCTCACTTAGGTTGGTTTGAGCACTTATGAAGAATCATCTACTATATGTTGCATCCCTCTTAATAGTACGACTTTCCTATTTACTCAAGATAAATTGAAATACGAATTTTAAACCTCTTGAGTTGATCCCCATTTGAACCAAAGCCGCTTGACTTCATTTTCCATATAGAGAGGAATGGTTGTCATGTTTAGAAGTAGATATTCCTCGAGCATAGCTATCTTGAACATGTGACTTGACTCCATGCACGTGATATAATGGAGTTCCAAATGTGCCAAGTCACTCCAATCAATATTGTTGCTAGGAATGTTGATTCTCCACTAGATGCGATCTTCAAGCTTGATTGATCCTTCGACTAAATGCAAGTACTTTCTTCTTCACTCTAGCTAGGTTCTTCGGCCGCCAAGCCGTCGCTTGCCCTTCACCCTTGCTTAGTACCTCGAAGACTCTTTCCTTGCTATCTTCACCATTTCAAGCCATTCAACCATGCTTCATTTTGAATCCTTTCTTAGCAATCATAAATGAACTATGATTATCCCACAATACGATAACCCTTTATATCAATATCATTCTCATTGTTGTTTTGTGCTTGTGACATGATCTTCATACAACAATCCATCATTTTGGCTTTGCATTACATTTCAAGTACATAGTGAGATAATCATTTCCCTGTGTCACACTTAGCAAACATATTAGATCTTTAATCAACATTGTCATCAAATCAACCAAAATCACATTTAAGTGCAACATGCACTTTCAAACTCCCCTTTTTTGGTGATTGATGACAACCTTGATTAAATTTTACCAAAGGATAAACAATTTAGCTTATGGGTTCAATGATTTATGAAGAGCTCCCCCTTAATATGTGCAATATGAATTGAATTCATAAAGGACCTCAAAATGTCAATTTGCACATACTAAGGTGAGTTGGAAACTCCCCCTAAATCATTGCATCCGAGAAATGCAAGTGTGTGAGCAATATAGATCATGATGCATATGACAAAATATATCACACAAGTCAATAAATGAAAAACAATACACCAAGACATATGCAACACACTAGTAAGTAAAGATCTTATGAAGAATAAATTACTACTCATATCACACACATAGCACTCACACAAAGATTTCTCAAGTCCACAACCACTAAGATAGATTATATTACAAGATAAGGATCATGTCTCGTCACAAAGATGTCTCTGCCACCAGATACACAAAAGAACTCATACATGGCTCATGATATTACAATAAAGCTCAAACTCTGATAACTAAACCACCTGCAGTACAAACTCTCCAGATACAAGATACATAACTGATAACATGAAGTCTGGAAGCTCTAATCAACTATCTCTCCCCCTTTGTCATCTATCTCCAAAAAGGTAAACATGAACCTCAAAGATGACACAAGGAGGGCTGCAGGCAAGGCTGTCACTCGTCGTCGTCCCCAGGTTGCTGAGAGCTCTGTCCTGGGTCAGGGTAGCCGTAGGTACCACCAAGGAAGCTGTCCCACATATCTGAAGCAAACTCCTCAGCTGAACTAGGACGAAGCAGGGGGTCTGTGGAGAACCTAGGAGCTGAAGGAAGAGTGTCGTGGGGCTGCTGCTCTGCCTCTGCTCCCTGCCTCTGACTCTGCTGCTCTGTCTCTGCTCCCTGTCTCTGACGCACTGAAAGGTCGTCAAACTCCCTCTCATACCTCTGCTGCTGCTGCTCAAACGTCTCAGGCTGCTCAGTCTCATCATCTGACGGTGGGGACCTCGGGGGCTGAAACCTATAGTGCTCGTGAAGCATCTTCAGCGTCCTCGAGTCCTCTCTCCTAGCCTGCCTCTCACGGTGCTGCTGAGCCTTAATCACATTGACATCCTTGCACACGCCGAGAATACTGCTAAGAACCTTGCGCAAGAGAGAGCGCTGCCTGCCACGTCGCTGAGAGGTGGAGTGTGAACGAGTGTGTGGCTGTGGCGAGCCTGCTCCAGCTGCTCCTCCCGCTGCTCCTGCAACTGGGTCCTCTGGCTGTGGCTCTGCTGCTGCTGGAACTGCCCCTGGAGCCGGAGGCGGTATAGGTGACTCAGGAAGATCTGCCTGGAACCTCAAAGGCCTGTGTGAGTGGTCATAGGTGAAAGTGGCACCAATCTGCTGCTCAATCATATGTTGAATGTATGGTGCAAATCCACATCCCTTGAGTGGCCTCTCACCCACTCTCTTGATCTCATACCAGATAAAATCAAAGATACTAAAAGGTTGCGCTCCTGGTGCTAACCTGTGCAGGAGGTTCCTCGTGTAATCTGCAAGTGTCCCTCTGTCTCCTGACTTGCAATCAATAGTTGCCCTGAGCATCCTGTTGAGATAACCATAGGTAGGGTGAATGCCTCTCACCTTCCCTACAACTGCCCCAGCAGGTAGAGGTGGTGGGTACATGTACCCAAGCTGCTCTGGAGGAAGCACAACCTATTAACACCGAGTTTTCGCACTATGACAAGTGGACCGGCACTATGAAGATTCGGCGAACGCCGCCGCTTGAAGGATTCGGCAGACGGCGGATGCGGTCGGCTAACTCAATGTATTCGGCAAGGCTGTGAAAGCGATTAGTCAACGGCGAGCAGATTCGGCAACGCTACGGTCGGTTACCTCAAGCCAAGTCGGTTTGCGACGAATACGGCATGTCAAGAAGATTTAGCGATGGGAATCTCGTCATTTTAGCGCATGCCGGTTATTAAAGGAAGCTTGGAGCAAAAGGCATCATGTTTTTGATAGTTTCCTAATTTATCATTGTAATCGTACCCTTCTAGGACTCAGAGAACACCAGGGTATAAATATAAACCCTGAGGCTATTGTAAAAAGCGTTCACAATCAATACAACCAACCCCGGCCCCGTGCCGTCTTCGAGTCCAAGTCGTGTCGTCGTGTTCTTCGAGAGGGGCCATCGATCCGTCGACCTCCGTAAGTTCTGGCAACCTTGTTATCATGTCTAGTATCGTGCGGCGGATTTAGATATGGTGCAAGTAGTCTCGTACATTAAGCTTAGTATCGTGCAGCGGATTTAAGCTTATGACGGGAGGTTTTTGCTTATGCCTTGTATCGTGCGGCGGATTGAGTCATGAGTAAAAATAGTTATCGGCTCTGTTAGATTTGGCAATCTGATAGATTCATTAAGTTACCCTGTGTTATGTGTTTTGCTATGTTTATTTCATCATAACACCTTTGCCCAATCCAGGTACCGTCCGTTTCGGCTTCATCTTTATAGATCTGCTCTGTTCTTTCACGTTTATTATTGAAAAAGTCTTCTATGTAGTAGATCTGTTGTTCGTAATAGCCGATTGGATCGTATCTGGATTGTCACGTGGAGAGGGTCCATGCATGTTAAGTATGTTTGATCTATGACAAGGCTAGGTGTCGTGCGGCAGGCGCAGGCTTTAGATTAGCTTAGTCATGCTTAGTTTGTATGTTCAATCCCCATGGATCCCAACTCGGTTGTACAATCGAGATTGGTTAAGTTTTAACTTATACCCAATACATCACGCAAGTACGATTTTTATGCAAACGTGTTCGGCAACCTGTTATTCACGTGACTCTGTTCATATTGCCGAATAATCTTTAAACCTGTTGACAGATAGCTTTCATACCTATATGTCGTCGTAAGTGGCTTCAGGGCCGTATATTTTGGAACTGTCTGGTCATACCCGACATGTTCCAGCTTTGTATTTAACGGTTTATCTCCCTTGTTAGTTGCAGGGCAAACTGACTGGCACGCACCGGACTTCCGAGCACCCAGGCCACGATTGAAGCCAGCTTCTCCGGCTTGCTGTGTGATTGGCACAGTGCGCCACTTTTTGCGCCAACACACTTTTTGGCACGCTCGGTGGGACACCCTTTTTCCTGCAGCGATGGTCGAAGTCACTGAAGCCGAGGCCAGCAACGAGGCGGGGCTCGTGCAGGTGCAGCTCACTGAATTACCCGACGAGTACAGAGAGCAGGTGGATGATGCTTGTGCCGAATTCCAGGCCAAGTGCCTGGAAGCCTTTTCCAAGAACAAAAGCGGAAAGGTTCGCCGTTTGCACGATCTGCCGAAGCCCGTCCAGCCCAACCCGAATGATCCTGGGGAAGCGGAGGCAGTGTTGAAAATGTCTCATATGATCAACGAAGCTGTCTCTGGTGCCATCGGTCGCATGCATGGGGCGTTTCTCAACACTTTCCGCACCATCATGATCGCCCAATTCGGCCCAAAGGCCGATGAGCTTATGGAGGCCGAGTTTGGCCCTATAGCAGGACCACATCTTTTCAATCTGCCGAATCACCTCAAGGGGGCAGGAGCTGCCGGTGAGGAGACCCCGCCTAAGGCTCAATCAAGCGGGATGACCATTCAGAAGAAGCACACACCAGAAGGCCAATTGCCGACCATGGGGCAGCTCACGTTCGGCACTAAGGGTCAGCCGCCAGAGTCAACACGCAAGATCTCCCCGCAAACCTATAGGCTCATAAAGGACTACTACGGAAGCGGGTACCATGAGATGCTTGAGCCTCACAATATAGAGGGTGACCCGCATCCAGGATATGGGAAGCCGACGGCCGAGAAAATTGCCGACTCTAATGTCGATGTCATGCTAGAGAAGATGGCGGATATGATGCAGCGCACTTTCGGCCTGAAGCCTAAAGGCACGTATGCTTACAGGTCTCCGTTCCCCGAATGGTTCCACCGTGTGGCTCTACCTCCCAGAGTCAAAGTGCCGATGGACCTGTCCAAGTTCTCCAGCTTAGACGACACCAGCACGGTGGAGCACGTCAGTCGTTATCTGCTCCAGCTTGGGGAGGCCAATACCGAAGACGCCTTTAGGGTTCGGTACTTCCCGTCGTCACTCACTGGACCGGCATTCGCATGCACGTCACTACCGCCGGGCTCTATTCTCTCTTGGGCGGACTTGGAACAAAAGTTCCATACACACTTCTACACGGGCACCAAGGAGAAGAAGCTAGTGGACATCATGTACGTGCGCCAGAAGCCGAATGAGACACCGCAGGACTACCTGCGCAGGTTCAGGGAGGTCAAAAGCCAGTGCTTCGGCATGCACCTGCCGGACGATCAGCTTCCACCATTGGCCATGGCAGGCATGCTCCCGAGCATCAGGGACAAGCTGTTCGGTCAGGAGTTTGAAGACTTGGGTCATCTCTCCCGCCGGCTGAATGAGATGACTATCCAAGCGCAAGGCTTCCGGAGGGAAGGGCGTTTCCAGAAGGACAATGTCGCGGCGCAGATGTATCAGGCTTTCCTGGACGAAGCCGATGACTATACCGACACGGAAGATGAGGTGGCCGCTGCAGAGCTCAACTAGGACAAGGAGCCGACCCAAGCCAACAAGCAATGGCTGCGCCAGCAGAAGGGGGCATACGACTTCGACGTCACCAAAGCTGACAAGCTCTTCGAATTCCTGGTTGCCGAAGAAAGAGTCAGGCTACCCCCGGATCACCCGATGCTGCGTCCTGGAGGAGTCAAGGACAAGAAGTACTGCGGTTTTCATAACACTAACACTCATTCTATTAATGATTGCCGTGTGTTCAAGACGAGAATCCAGAAAGCCATCCAGGACGGCCACATCAAGTTCAATGGCAAGATGAAGATCGATGCAAACCCCTTTTCCCAGAACGCCGTGTCCTTCTCGGTGAACATGGTAACCCCAGCGGGTCCCAGAGGCAAGGGCAAAGTCAAAGTCCTCACCTCCGACAAGGCGCGCGAATCTGGCGCAGTGGATCCCGATCGGCAAATCACTGGCAATGAGCTCCGGCAGCGCGCCCAACCCACGAATAACCGATACGAGCACGGAGAGTCATCTTCCAGGCGCAGGCCTACTCACAGAGATCTCCTTAACAAATGGCGCCGGCAAAATGAGAAGGAGCAGAGGCGTCTCCAACGCGAAGAGCGAGAACTCGAAGAGGAATACCAGCGTGAAGACGATCACACAGGAGTGCACCGGTATCGTCTGGGGGAGAGGGCTTACCACAGAGAACAGGCCCATCGTTGGGAACAAGAACACCGCCAAGAGCGGGAGCAAGAGCACTGGGGCTGCCCGTTCTTTCGCCACTGCTGGAACGAAGGCTTGAAACTGCCTGCCGTGTGACACCCTGGTGTCAAGCACTGCATTAGGCACTGCAATTAGCCACTAAGAAAGCATAAGCAATGCATTGCATCATTTCATGTGTAAAAGTATGCCTTTGATCTTTTGTTGTTTATTTGAAATTGGATTTCTATTTGACTTAATGCTTTGATTTTGGCTTTATGCTTGAGGAGGATTTATAAATGGTTTTCAGAAAAAGTGTTCTATATGAAAGTTGTAGAGAAAAATATTTTGAGCAACTTTTATATTTGGGTCAAAGCCTGGTTGAAGTTTTTCAAACTGTTTTTGAGAAGTCAAACTTTGGAAATTTTGGAAAAAGAAAAAGAATGTTTTTCTTTCCCGGCGCCAACCCTTTCGGCCCATCCGGCCTTTCGGCCCGCTTCCCCGCCTCGGCCCAGCGCTCGCCGCCTCGCCCGCGCGCGCGCCCGCCCGCGCACCGCGCGCCGGCCACCTGACACGGCCGCGCCGTACGCCGGCCGGCTTGCCGCGTGGCGCCCCTTCTCTGCGCCAAATCCACGCCGACCACTCCCTCTCCGATCTTCTCCCACGGAGCACGCCAGCGATCTTCGCCGGCCACTCCCGCGCATCCTCGACTGCCGAGCCGCCTCGCCGACCGCGCCGCCGTGCCCCCGCCACGACCACCGGCCGGCCGAGCCGACCAAAAGCCCGAGCACTCCACCCTCCGCTCCTTCGCCGCTCACTCTCGCTCTCACTCCCCACTCTCACCCGCGCACGAAGCAAACTGAGCACTCTCCGCTCGCTGCAACCACCGCCGCAAGGACCCTTCCAAATTCCAGTCACCACCTCCATCACCGGCCGATTAACCCGGCCACTGCCCCGCCTTCGTCTCGGACACCCGGTGCGCACCCCCGCGCCATCCGCCGGAGCTTCACCAAGAGCAGGAGCTAAACGCCGAGCCGGAGATCCAGGAGCTCCAGCAGTCGGAGGAAGCAGACCCCGTCCACGACACTAACCTGCCTGAGTGCCCCTCCCACGAGGCCTCAGTCTTCACTCAAGGCAAGCCCCGGAGCATTCTAAGTCTCCCAGTTTTTGCAATTAATTTATTTGAGTCCTTTTATATTGTGATGCATTAGGTATAGGAGTTGATTGAATCCCAGTTGTTGCATTACCATTCCTTGATTATTGATTATTACCTGCCTTGTTATCCTGCTACTGCTTAATCATGTAGAATTGCTTAGCCTGCTTAATAAAAGTAGTAGTTAAGGATGTTTCCGTAATACCCCGATGGGTATTTACCGGATCACGGTTGGCTATATTTGCTATCGTGGAAAAGAACCTGAGTAGTAATGAAATACGGTCAACTGGAAGGCAAGGCACAAGTTTGGAAACTGGGGGCAGTCCGTCCGTGGATCGTGTAGGTTTGTATCGATGTTGGCCCTCGTTCATTTTTGAACGCGCCCTTTTACTTAGGGATATGTCGGTGCCGTAATCATCGACCCAAAGCGGGTTAGAAGCTGTTCGGGCCGGTCTCAACCCGTGTCGTGCCCTCTAGTACGGAAGTTGCGATCTGCCGCGTGAGGCCATCGCCAGACTCTGATTGGGCGGTCCGTGCTTGAGCCGCGACGATTACCACCACGAACAAGCGTCGAGCGGTTGCCCAATGCATGGACCCGACGGGGAAAGTGTGGGCTGGTATTAAAGGTCTTTCATCAGCTGATTTGGAATTCGATTCGAGTCGCCGTCTCCCCGGTTAGTGGGAAACTATGACGAGCTTCACCACGATACAACTCCATGTGATGTTTAAAGGTTCAACTAAAATGTGGATAAGTCAACTGGATATGGTTATATTATGTTTGTTAGATTCAAGTGAGTGCTCTAGTACAGGTAATAACCTAGAACTAGGAGTAGGTTTAAAAGTAACAGCTCATCAGAATCATTAATTATCCCTTATCTGAATTTGAGCCTTCGCAACTAAAAGATCCCAGCTCCACCTCAAAAGCCTTGCATACCCTTGGAGTCTTTTATTTTCAGTTAGACGGGTAAGTCTAGCTGAGTACATCCCCGTACTCAGGGTTTATCCCGTTTGTTGCAGATGGCCAGGTCTACTTTGGCTATTGTAAGCACTGCCTCTACCCAGTGGAAGGTGATGAGGAGTAGGCCCCGGGCAGGGTCGTCAAGAAGCTTTCCTCCTCTTTTGCCGGACTGAGACTACTGGTGGCACACTATCTTAAAAAGGAGGAATGACTTGTGTTGAGTTGGTTTATCAAACAATGTTTTATTTGGACCACGTTTGTTGTGGTCGTGTTTTAAACTTATTCGAGCTTCCGCACTTTTAAACTCAATATTGTAATAACTCTGTTTTAAAATTCCGCACTCTGATGTTTTAAATTCGATTTCGTTTCACTGTGATGTCTCTTTACGGATGTAACCTTTGAACGACGCGATCCTGTATGTTCTGGTGTAAGAAATCCTTCGAGATTTCCGGACTACCGGGGTTATATGGGTTCAAGTGTGGGTCGAAGTCAGACGGATTTGACTAAGATAATACTTGAGCTCTTATAATCAGGACGGTTCCGCCACAGCTGGTATCGGAGCATGGTTCAAGTGATTACCTTCGTAAAGAGCTATTTTCGAACTAAAATGGGTATTTTAAAACTATTTTCAAAACTATTTTAATTACTAAGTGTGCCCAGTCTCGTCCTTAAGCCCTATACTAGGATTCAGGTGGCTTAACTGCTAACAGGGTTCAGGGTTTTGCTTCATGCTGGATCTTTATTTACTGGTCCATTCTCGGGAAAAGAGAATGCGTCGATTGCGAAAACATGCATAAAATGATTTTGTGAGATATGAGAGCATGACCGTCCAACCGTCGGTCTAGGTGAGAGTTCTTATACCAAGTATGTGCGAGCTCCACGCAGACACATATGAGGGTATCAATGATTTTAAAGGTGATTTCTATTGGTGCATGGTGTTTAGTATTGGCTTCTATGTATTTGCGCATATTGGCCAATACTCAGTGTTTTATCATTGGGAATTTTGTTGGGCTGAAATGAATCTTCTGCAGGTACACTAACTATGCGAACGAGTAGAACGTGTAGATAACACATGAGAGATCGTTCTTGCCACCGACTAGAACGTTAGGACTTACGAGTCATTAATAGTGAGTGAGAACGTAAGTACGATCATGCATCATGTTTAAATTCTTGCATTTACATTACCTCCCCTTAATTAAAAGTTGTCTCTTTTCTATAAAATTTGCCAACTTAATATCCGTCTCACGAGAGTTCGACACCCTTTGTTTCTACAGATGGCCCGGACCAAGTTGACTGCTCGCAAGGCCACCGGAGGCAGAGGAGTTCCGCGTCATCGCTTGGCCACCAAGCTGACCCGGAGGACGTTCCTGACCTACTTTGGGTTGCCGACTATCCTTTGGAGGATTTTACAGGCAGTGGGTTACGAGGAAGGACAGGAGCCCAGATACTCGTGGCAGAAGGAGATCTACGGGCAGGATTCCTTGGTCATGGTGGAGATCAAGGTCAAGGCTCTACCTGCTAAGCCCCACTGGACAGGATGGACAGAGGTCACCAGAGGCACATGTGCCAAGGATGGAGCCAATAGGGCAGCATACCTAGTGCTGAAGGATATCATCGCCCGTTTCCCCGCCGACTTAGCCAGTGCGATGGCAGGAGTGTTTCCCGTGGATCACTTTTCCCATTGCGCTGGAAGCAGACTCCAGAGTCAGCCTTGACAGGGAGCCTGAGGAGCGTTTCTATTGCGAGACACCTGCGATGAGCGCCACTGGAGCTCTGTTGGGTGTATGTGAGAGTTTGGAGCACACTCTCGAGAGCGTGTCCTTCACCCTCACCGCCACCTACCAGAGCAAGAGGAAGCTTCAGGAGGACTTCGACGCTGAGGTTGTTCGTCTACAGGAGAGGATTCAGCAGCTCACGCTTGAGCGCGACGACGCCCGCACCACTGCCGCAGCTCAGTCTACCGCCAGGACAGTCGCCGAGCAGATGTACCTGACCGCATCTCTGCAGAGAGATGAGGCCCGTGCCGCACTTGACCACCTCAGAGAGGGAGCCCATCTTCTGGTTCAGCAGATCAACGCACAGCAGGTCTACATCGAGCAGCTCCACGAGGCCGTCCACGAGTTCCATCATGCAGCACAGGAGGCAGCAGCACCAGCAGCTCCCGCAGCAGAGGCCCCAGATCCCCAGGACGGAGAGGTTCTTGGTCCCGACGCCCCACCAGAGGAGGCTCATGCAGATGAGCCTATGATCGATGTTTGACATCGAGGACGCCGCATCCGCCGCTGGAGATCCTGAGCGCTAGTTTGTTAGAGATCGTTTTCTTTTGTATAGCTTGAGCTTGCTCGCTAAGTGATGTAATGATCCAAACATGTGATGGTTTTATGTTTAACTTATGATGGCATGTAATGGCTTTTGGACAAAGTTCGGACTTCGATCCGGCACCTCTTTTATGGAAATCCGTCGTTTGCATGTCTAATTCCAAGCGATTATTCTGTGATGATTGTATGGGAAATGAGTAATTATACTTGGACGTGTGCTAAATTTCCGAATTTATGTACAGCACAGTATTTATTCATGATCGGTGTAACATCACCTAATGATTGCTTATTCATGGGATATGCAGATGCCGGCACACACCCGCAGCCAGCGTGGGCAGGGAGCAGGACCGGAGGAGAACTTGCCACCTCCCCCGCCGCCGCCAATGACGCCTGAAGCGTTCTTTGGACAGTTCCTAGGTAGCCAGAGGAACATGGAAGAAATGCAGAGGCACATGGAGGCCACCCTCCGCAACATCGCCAACAACACCGCGCAACAGCATCAGCAGCGCCAAGGCCGGAGCCCAACCAGTATAGCTCCTACCGTGACTTCTTGGACACTCGTCCTCCAGCGTTCAAGGAAGCCACTGAGCCGCTTGAAGCTGATGAATGGCTCAACTCTATCACACAGAAGTTCCGTCTGCTTCGTCTGACGGAAGAGCTTAAAGCGGAGTATGCCGCTCACATGTTGGAAGGACCCGCAGGTTTGTGGTGGACCCAGTACCGTGCATCTCTGCCAGCTAATGCACGTGTTACTTGGGATCAATTCTCTACTGCTATACGCAACCACTACATCCCTAGTGGTCTGATGGAAATGAAGATTGCCGAGTTCATGAGGTTGTCCCAGGGGACCAGGTCCGTATCAGAGTACCTCCACAGCTTCAACAATCTGGCTCGCTATGCCCCAGATTTTGTAAATACTGAGGTCAAGAAGATTGCCAGTTTCAAGCGTGGCATGAATGCCACAATGCTCTCCAAGATGGGTAACAGTCACCGCACCACCTTTAGTGACTTCGTCAGTGACTGTCTCAACCAAGAGGCCAATGACAGCCGGCTAGCAATAGAGACACGCCGTCGTGCGAACGAAGGAGGTTCGTCCCAGCAGAGGACCACTTTCGGAGCACGCGCCCCGTACCGCCCGCCTGTCACTGGAGCAAGGTACCGACCCCCACAGAGAAAGATCACCACCAACCGTTCCCGTCCCAGCTTCCAGAAGCCCTACACCGCCCCCATGATGCAAAGCAAGAGCAAAGCAGGAAATGCAGCAGGTTCTAGGACTCCGTACGTAATTGGCCCATGCTACAACTGTGGTCAAACCGGACACCTGTCACGTCAGTGCCCTCGACCGAAGAAGCAGTACACTCAGCCCCAGCCTCGTACCGGTCATGTGCACCACACCACTGTGGAAGAAGTGCCAGAAGGAGAGCCTGTCACCGCTGGTACGTTCCTTGTTAATAACTATCCCGCCGTTGTGCTGTTTGATTCTGGAGCATCGCATTCTTTCATAAGTGAGAGTTTTGTTTTGAGAAGTAATCTTGAGTTGATAGAGTTAGACCGGGGATATCAGATAAGTTCCGCCGGAGCCGTTCTCTCCGCGCGAAAAATGGCTAAAGGAGTAGAAATGACCTTTGGGGATAAAAAGGCCATAGTGGACCCCATAGTCATTCCTGGTCTAGGTCTGGACGTAATCTTGGGTATGGGTTGGATGAAACTATGGAAGGTTAATCTAGACACCGCAGAGAGAATAGTGTCCATGGTTAGTCCCAGGAATGGATCTTCTTTCAGGTTCAAGTTACCCCGAAACCCCCATGAGGTTGGAGTGTTGTTCAATATCACGGCAAAACAGATAGCTGAGATCCCAGTAGTATGTGAGTTTCCGGATGTCTTTCCTGATGAGTTGCCTGGTTTACCGCCTGATAGAGATGTGGAGTTTGCCATAGAGTTAATTCCGGGAACAGCACCTATATCCCGAAGACCGTATAGAATGCACGCTAAAGAGCTAGCAGAGCTTAAGATTCAATTGCAAGAGCTGTTGGATAAAGGTTTGATCCGCCCTAGTTCGTCGCCTTGGGGATGTCCCGCTATCTTTGTGAAAAAGAAAGATAAGACTCTGAGGATGTGTGTGGATTATAGGCCGCTTAATGCAGTAACCATAAAGAATAAGTACCCCTTACCCGGATGACGTTTGTTTGATCTTGTTGATGTCTAAAGCAAAAGTGTTCTCCAAAAATCGACCTAAGGTCAGGTTACCATCAGATCAAGATCAGACATGAGGACATACCAAAAACAGCTTTCTCTACTAGATATGGACTGTACGAGTATCTGGTTATGTCTTTTGGGTTGACTAATGCACCGGCACATTTCATGTACCTGATGAATTCCGTCTTCATGCCAGAGTTGGACAAGTTTGTCGTAGTGTTCATCGATGATATTTGGTATACTCTGAGAATGAGAAGGATCATGCTGAGCATCTACAAGTTGTTCTGACCCGACTTAGAGAGCATAAGTTGTATGCTAAGTTCAGTAAGTGTGAGTTTTGGTTGAAGAAGAGGTACCTTTCCTTGGTCACGTCCTTTCAGAGGAAGGAATCTCTGTAGACCCTTCTAAAGTACAAGAGGTTATGGATTGGCAAGCACCCACGAGTGTTTTTGAGGTTCGCAGCTTTTGGGTCTGGCAGGATATTACCGTCGGTTTATTCCGGATTTTTCAAGAATAGCCAAGCCTATGACCCGTTTGACACAGAAGAACAAGAAGTTCGAATGGACTCCAGAGTGTGAAACAGCTTTCCGCACTCTGCGAACGTTGTTGACTTCCGCACCAGTTTTGGCTCAGCCAAACTTGGAGGAACCTTTTGATGTGTTTTGTGATGCCTCCAAGATTGGACTCGGATGTGTACTCATGCAAAATGGAAGAGTTATCGCCTATGCTTCTCGTCAGTTGAGACCACATGAAGAGAATTACCCCACTCATGATTTGGAATTAGCAGCCGTCGTGCATGCACTCAAGATATGGAGACATTACCTTATGGGAAATCTATGTCATGTGTACACGGATCATAAAAGTCTGAAGTATATCTTCACCCAGCCGGAGTTGAACATGAGGCAGAGAAGATGGTTAGAATTAATAAAGGATTACAACCTGGAAGTGCATTACCACCCTGGAAAAGCGAATGTTGTAGCTGATGCCTTGAGTCGCAAGACTCATTGCAACTCTCTACAACCACTGTTGGAAGATGGATTTAACCTTATGCACCCCGTTATGCTGAACAATATCACTCTTCAGTGCACCTTGGAAAGCGACATCATAGAAGGACAGAAAAATGATGCAGAAATTTGTCAGATTAAGAAGAGGTTAGAAACCAGTAGTTCGTTGAACTTCAGAACGGACGAGCAAGGAATCTTGTGGTATAACCAGAGGTTAGTCGTTCCTAAGGATGCAGAGCTGAAAGGAAGAATTCTGGGTGAAGCTCACAATTCAAAGTTGTCTATCCACCCAGGAAGCAGTAAGATGTATCAGGATTTGAAAACCAGATATTGGTGGTCGAAGATGAAGAAAGAAGTTGCAACCTATGTCGCCAGATGTGATACTTGTTGCAGAGTAAAGGCAATACATCTAAAGCCCGCCGGACTGTTACAACCGTTATCGATTCCAGAGTGGAAATGGGAAGAGATCAGTATGGACTTTATCACAGGTCTTCCCACTACTCAGAAAGGGAATGATTCGATTTGGGTTATTGTGGATCGGTTGTCTAAAGTAGCTCATTTTATACCAGTCAAGACTACATACCGTCCCCATCAGTATGCAGATCTGTACATACAGAATATCTTGAGATTGCATGGGATTCCAAAAAGGATTGTCTCTGATAGAGGACCCCAGTTCATAGCACGTTTTTGGAACAGTTGCACAAGGAATTAGGAACCAAGTTGGTAAGAAGTTCCGCCTACCACCCCCAAACCGCAGGGCAAACGGAGAGAGTAAATCAGATTCTAGAAGATATCCTGAGAGCTTGTGTCTTGTCTTCAGGAGAGTCATGGGAGAAATGGTTACCCCTTGCTGAGTTTTCATATAATAACAGTTATCAAGAAAGTATAAAATGGCACCTTTTGAGGTTCTATATGGACGAAGATGCAGAACCCAGTAAATTGGGTTGAGTGAGATGGAGATCGAGGATTCTATGGGTCCGAATATGTAAAAGATGCCGAGGAAATTGTGCAAACAGTACAGCAACATATCAAGGTAGCACAGTCTCGACAAAAGAGTTATGCTGACACCCGAAGGAGACCTTTGGAATTTCAAGTTGGAGACTATGTGTATCTCAAGGTTTCACCTATGAGAAAGGTCCAACGCTTTGGAATTAAAAAGAAGCTAGCACCTCGATATGTGGGACCTTACCAGATCATAGCAAAGAAGGGAAAAGTGGCATATGAAGTGCAGTTACCCCCAGTGATGAGTGCAGTTTCCCAGTGTTCCACGTATCACAGCTGCAGAAATGCTTCGAGTTCCCGAACAAGAGGAAGTTCGAGTCCCGGATGTCACGATCAGATCAGATCTGGAGTACTACGAACAACCTAAGGAGATTTTGGATACCAAGACTCGAGAGACTCGTAACCGAACAGTGAAGACTTACAAGATTCTCTGGAGTAATCACGGACCCAACGATGCTACATGGGAAACCGAGGAGTACCTAAGCGTAAACTACCCCGCTTTTTATAAAGATTGGTACGTAACTTAAATCTCGGGACGAGATTTCTTTAAGGGGGGAAGGGCTGTGACACCCTGGTGTCAAGCACTGCATTAGGCACTGCAATTAGCCACTAAGAAAGCATAAGCAATGCATTGCATCATTTCATGTGTAAAAGTATGCCTTTGATCTTTTGTTGTTATTTGAAATTGGATTTCTATTTGACTTAATGCTTTGATTTTGGCTTTATGCTTGAGGAGGATTTATAAATGGTTTTCAGAAAAAGTGTTCTATATGAAAGTTGTAGAGAAAAATATTTTGAGCAACTTTTATATTTGGGTCAAAGCCTGGTTTGAAGTTTTTCAAACTGTTTTGAGAAGTCAAACTTTGGAAATTTCTGGAAAAAGAAAAAGAATGTTTTTCTTTCCCGGCGCCAACCCTTTCGGCCCATCCGGCCTTTCGGCCCGCTTCCCCGCCTCGGCCCAGCGCTCGCCGCCTCGCCCGCGCGCGCGCCCGCCCGCGCACCGCGCGCCGGCCACCTGACACGGCCGCGCCGTACGCCGGCCGGCTTGCCGCGTGGCGCCCCTTCTCTGCGCCAAATCCACGCCGACCACTCCCTCTCCGATCTTCTCCCACCGGAGCACGCCAGCGATCTTCGCCGGCCACTCCCGCGCATCCTCGACTGCCGAGCCGCCTCGCCGACTGCGCCGCCGTGGCCCCCGCCACGACCACCGGCCGGCCGAGCCGACCAAAAGCCCGAGCACTCCACCCTCCGCTCCTTCGCCCGCTCACTCTCGCTCTCACTCCCCACTCTCACCCGCGCACGAAGCAAACTGAGCACTCTCCGCTCGCTGCAACCACCGCCGCAAGGCCCCTTTCCCAATTCCAGTCACCACCTCCATCACCGGCCGATTAACCCCGGCCACTGCCCCGCCTTCGTCTCGGACACCCGGTGCGCACCCCCGCGCCATCCGCCGGAGCTTCACCAAGAGCAGGAGCTAAACGCCGAGCCGGAGATCCAGGAGCTCCAGCAGTCGGAGGAAGCAGACCCCGTCCACGACACTAACCTGCCTGAGTGCCCCTCCCACGAGGCCTCAGTCTTCACTCAAGGCAAGCCCCGGAGCATTCTAAGTCTCCCAGTTTTTGCAATTAATTTATTTGAGTCCTTTTATATTGTGATGCATTAGGTATAGGAGTTGATTGAATCCCAGTTGTTGCATTACCATTCCTTGATTATTGATTATTACCTGCCTTGTTATCCTGCTACTGCTTAATCATGTAGAATTGCTTAGCCTGCTTAATAAAAGTAGTAGTTAAGGATGTTTCCGTAATACCCCGATGGGTATTTACCGGATCACGGTTGGCTATATTTGCTATCGTGGAAAAGAACCTGAGTAGTAATGAAATACGGTCAACTGGAAGGCAAGGCACAAGTTTGGAAACTTGGGGCAGTCCGTCCGTTGGATCGTGTAGGTTTGTATCGATGTTGGCCCTCGTTCATTTTTGAACGCGCCCTTTTACTTAGGGATATGTCGGTGCCGTAATCATCGACCCCAAAGCCGGTTAGAAGCTGTTCGGGCCGGTCTCAACCCGTGTCGTGCCCTCTAGTACGGAAGTTGCGATCTGCCGCGTGAGGCCATCGCCAGACTCTGATTGGGCGGTCCGTGCTTGAGCCGCGACGATTACCACCACGAACAAGCGTCGAGCGGTTGCCCAATGCATGGACCCGACGGGGAAAGTGTGGGCTGGTATTAAAGGTCTTTCATCAGCTGATTTGGAATTCGATTCGAGTCGCCGTCTCCCCCGGTTAGTGGGAAACTATGACGAGCTTCACCACGATACAACTCCATGTGATGTTTAAAGGTTCAACTAAAATGTGGATAAGTCAACTGGATATGGTATATATTGTTTGTTAGATTCAAGTGAGTGCTCTAGTACAGGTAATAACCTAGAACTAAGGAGTAGGTTTAAAAGTAACAGCTCATCAGAATCATTAATTATCCCTTATCTGAATTTGAGCCTTTCGCAACTAAAAGATCCCAGCTCCACCTCAAAAGCCTTGCATACCCTTGGAGTCTTTTATTTTCAGTTAGACGGGTAAGTCTAGCTGAGTACATCCCCGTACTCAGGGTTTATCCCGTTTGTTGCAGATGGCCAGGTCTACTTTGGCTATTGTAAGCACTGCCTCTACCCAGTGGAAGGTGATGAGGAGTAGGCCCCGGGCAGGGTCGTCAAGAAGCTTTCCTCCTTCTTTTGCCGGACTGAGACTACTGGTGGCACACTATCTTAAAAAGGAGGAATGACTTGTGTTGAGTTGGTTTATCAAACAATGTTTTATTTGGACCACGTTTGTTGTGGTCGTGTTTTAAACTTATTCGAGCTTCCGCACTTTTAAACTCAATATTGTAATAACTCTGTTTTAAAATTCCGCACTCTGATGTTTTAAATTCGATTTCGTTTCACTGTGATGTCTCTTTACGGATGTAACCTTTGAACGACGCGATCCTGTATGTTCTGGTGTAAGAAATCCTTCGAGATTTCCGGACTACCGGGGTTATATGGGTTCAAGTGTGGGTCGAAGTCAGACGGATTTGACTAAGATAATACTTGAGCTCTTATAATCAGGACGGTTCCGCCACATGCCGTCAACAACTGCCCCGAATGCAGCGATCAGTACAGGGGGTATAGGCAGGATCGGGTCAACCGCCGTCCCGTTCACGAAAGGTTGGGAGCTCGCATCCCGATGAGCGATCGGCGCCTGAAAACGGAAAGCCCGGGCCGGCAAGCTAAGAGATATGCCGATCGAGAGTGGGGGCACCACCAGGACGACGGCGAGGAGGCACAGCCTCGCCCATATAGATGGCAAAAGGGGCAGTGGTGCCCACCAGGGCTCAGAAAAAGCCAGAAAAGGAGAGTGCAGCGCCTCCGGAACAGGGAGTTGGAAGAAGCAGCCGCCAATGGGAAGAAGCAAGAATGGCGCCCGAAGGAAAAACCAGATGACACCGACAAGGGCGCTGACGTGGCCATGACTTTCTTCCTTCCCCTGGAGTTCATGGCTCCTGCCGGCCGGGGGCACAGGACGAGGTGTATTCGGATTCCGACGAGGCCGAGCACGACGAGCTCGCGGCATAGCTCATGTTGTCTCAGAAGGCAGCATTTGACAAGCCAGCCAAGCATCGGCATTTGAAGCCGTTGTATGTCAAGGGGTACGTCAACGGGAAGCCGCTAACCAAGATGTTTGTTGACGGCGGCGCAGCAATCAACATCATGCCTTACGCCACGTTCAGAAAGCTGGGCATGAACGATGAAGACCTACTCAAAACAGATATGATACTCCGCGACTTTGCCGGCAATCCCTCCGACACTCGGGGTGCCGTGCACGTGGAACTGATGATTGGATCCAAGACGCTCATTACGACTTTCTTTGTCATTGATGGCAAGGGGGCATATAGCCTGCTTCTGGGCAGGGATTGGATCCACGCCAACTGCTGCATACCTTCAACCATGCATCAAATACTCATACAGTGGGTTGGAGATGACATCGAGATTGTCCAAGCTGACGACTCGGTGAGTGTTGCCACCATTGAGCCCACCTACTGGGAATTCGACGGGGTAGACTGCTTCTCCGATCGCGTGTGGGGAGAGGGTCCTGTCAACGTCTACGGCAGGGATCAACAGCCGATCCAAGCAATCGGCTCTCAAAGCTTCTTTTAGATGGACAACCCAACCGACAGCAGCGAGGGCAAACTGGGACGTGGTTTCACGTCGGCCGACAAGTTAGAGGAGATGGATGTTGGTGATACGAGTAAGAAGAGGCCGATGTTTGTAAGTTCCAGTTTAGACCCTGATTTCAGAGTGCAGCTAGTAGATCTTCTAAAGGAGTTCAAAGACTGTTTTGCGTGGGACTACACAGAGATGCCCAGATTAGATCGGTCCATTGTTGAGCATAAGTTGCCGATCAAACCTGGATACCGCCCATACAAACAACCTCCGCGCAGGATTTACAAGGAGGAGGTGTTGGCCGACGTGAAAAAGGAAGTGGAAAGATTACTAGAAGCTAACTTCATTCGGCCGTGTCGATATGCAGAATGGATCTCCAATATTGTCCCGGTGTACAAGAAAAACGGGAAGATGAGGGTCTGCATCGACTTCAGGAACCTCAACAAAGCCACTCCTATGGACGGTTATCCAATGCCGGTGGCCGATTTGCTAGTAGATGCTTCGGCCGGTTTTGAAATCATAAGCTTTATGGACGGCAACGCAGGTTACAACCAGATCTTCATGGCTGCGGAGGATGTGGCAAAGACCGCCTTCGGGTGCCCCGACCATATAGGTTTGTTTGAATGGATGGTCATGACTTTTGGTTTGAAAAATGTCGGTGCCACTTACCAGCGAGCCATGAATTACATATTCCATGAGCTGATCGGCAAGATCGTAGAGATCTACATTGATGATGTGGTGATCAAATCCAGAAGCAAGGAAAGACACTTAGCCGATTTAAGGAAGACCTTGGAGTGCATGAGGAAACATGGTTTAAAGATGAATCCAACCAAGTGTGCATTTGGGGTGTCGGCTGGTGAGTTTCTGGGATTCCTGGTCCACAAAAAGGGGATCGAAGTCGGCAGGAAGAGCATGGAAGCAATTGATAAGGTAGTGCCGCCGACCAATCTCAAAGAACTTCAATCACTGCTCGGCAAAATCAACTTTGTCAGAAGGTTCATATCCAACTTGTCTGAGCGTGTGCTGCCATTTTCTCCACTGTTGAAGCTCAAGAAAGATCAGGAGTTCGTGTGGGGTGACGTGCAACAAAAGGCTTTCGATGAGATCAAGGAGTACATGAAGGCACCACCAGTATTGGTTCCTCCACAACTCGACAGGCCTTTCAAGTTGTACGTGGCGGCCGACAACCTAACAATAGGGTGGGCCCTCATGCAAGAATTCGAAGGAAGAGAGAGAGTCATAGCCTATCTTAGCCGGAAGCTACTGGACCCCGAAACAAGGTATGCGGCTACGGAAAAGTTGTGCTTGTGTGTTTTCTATTCTTGTACTAAGTTTCGGCACTATCTATTGAATGTCGAATGCGTGGTAGTATCAGAGTTTGATGTAATCAAGCACATGTTGTCAATGCCGATTTTAAGTGGAAGGATCGGCAAATGGGTTTTAGCTCTTTCTGAATTTGATTTGCGCTTTGAATCGGCAAAGGCTGTTAAAGGCCAGATTATGGCTGATTTGTCACTCACCACCGTGATCCTAATGCTAACATGGTAACCATTATCCCTTGGGCATTGTTTTTTGATGGATCCTCGTGCAGCAAAGGTGGTGGAGTCGGGATCGTGTTGATTTCTCCCAAGGGGGCACCCTTCAAGTACTCTATACCGATCGAGTACCCGGTAACTAATAATCAAGCAGAGTACGAAGCACTGCTCCGAGGGCTGCGGTTGCTTGTGGACATTAAGGCAGACGCCGTGGAGATCTTCGGTGACTCGGAATTGGTGATCAAGCAATTGACCGGCAAATACGAGTGCAAGAACGACACGCTGCAGGAATATCTCGAAGGTTGCCAAGAGCTCCTCAAACAGTTCCGGTCGGCAACCTTGCAACATATTCCTAGGGGGGCAAAACAAAGAAGCAAACCAGTTGGCTCAGGCAGCATCCGGGTATAGGGAAAATCAAAACATTTTTGCACTTGAGGAAGAGCAAGCAACCCCAGAAGATGATCAAGCAGTCCCAGGTGATAATCAGGCAATTGAAGACTGGAGAAACAACATTGCCGATTACCTCAGGGACCCATCCAAGAAGGTCTCCCGAAAACTCAGGTACAAGGCTCTTAAGTTCACGCTCTTGGACAATCAATTGTACTACAAATCCATAGATGGGGTTTTGCTTAAATGCCTGAACCAAGACGGGGCTAGGAAACTGATGTATGAGGTGCACGAAGGCGTATGTGGTGCACACCAGTCGGCTCACCGTATGAGATGGTTAATCAGGAGGACTGGATATTTTTGGCCGACTATGCTCGAAGATTGCTTTGAGTACTACAGAGGTTGTCAGGATTGCCAGCGATTCGGCAATGTGCAAAGGGCCCCAGCATCGGCCATGAATCCGATCATTAAGCCTTGGCCTTTCAGAGGATGGGGCATTGATTTGATCGGCCAGATCCACCCTCCATCTAGCAAGGGACATAAGTTTGTTTTGTTAGCCACAAATTATTTCACTAAGTGGGTTGAAGCCATCCCATTGAAGAAGGTGACATCAGACAACATGGTATCCTTCGTCAGGGAGCACATCATTTCATTTCGATTCGGCATTCCCCAGTCCATCACTACCGATCAGGGAACTCAGTTCACTTCCTCGGAGTTTCGTGACTTTGCCGAAGGGATGGGGGTTAAACTCTATAATTCTTCCCCTTATTATGCACAGGCCAATGGGCAGGCAGAAGCTTCTAACAAAATCATGATTAAGATTATTCAGAAGAAGATCGAAGAGAAACCTAAAAGGTGGCACTTGGTACTCAACGAAGCTTTGTGGGCTTACCGAATGGCTTGTCATGGGTCGACTCAGACGTCGCCATACGAGTCGAGGGGCACACGCATCACTGCAGTGCAATGGGTCTTGAAGTCGGGGTCAGAGAGAGTTACATTGCAGAACGATCTAACCAAAGGGAATTATAAAGATTTGATGATGATGGATGAGCTAGAAATTTGCATTTGATTCGTCTCAAGGCCTTGGAAAATATTGAAAAGAACAAGATCCGCGTTGCCAAGTACTACAACTCGAAAGTGTGAAAGAAAAAAGATTCGAAGAAGGAGACTTGGTTGGAAAGATTGTCTTGCCGATCGGTACCAAAGATAAGGCATTCGGCAAATGGTCCCCTAACTGGGAAGGGCCTTTTCTGACATTCTGAAACGTGCTCCGGGTAATGCGTACATTCTGAAAACCTCCAAGGAGAAGAGTTTACTAGGGCAATTAATGGACGTTATCTAAAGAGATTTCATCCTAGCGTGGAGGTCGGTGCATAACGGAATCAAGGACTAGCGGGCACCAACGGCCGATACAAGGTTGTATCGCCCTTAGCACAAAAAATGGCCGATAGGTTCTATCGCCCTTAGAGCAAAAACAGCCGGCACGGCATGCGTCGCCTCTAGCGCAAAAAACGCAGAAATACAGGGCCAAGTGCACGCGGTGCTGTGCAATCGGCTAGATAAATCAAACGCTCAACAAGCGCAGAACGGGAGAACAGATTGTGCGCATGAACATAGCAGAATAGAACATTGTTCATGAGTTGGGGCGGTACGAAAGTGCGGATCAGTTACCAAGCACCTTGTTGATGACCGTCTGCGGATTGGTGACTGCGGCGAGGGCGTGAGCATGATCCTCGTAGGAGTCCAGAAAATCGTCGATCTGCTCGACGTCCTCCGGACATGCCCCGCCGGGGAAGCCAACCGGCGTCACGGAGAAGTCCTCCTCCGTGCGGACCGTTAGCGCCGACAGCCCCAGCGCCACGCCGTGGTGCACACCCTGCAGGGCGACCTACTCGACGCGGCCATGCACATTGGCCAGGCGCGCCTCGGCGGTGTCGCCCTGGGCGTTCACCCGGTCTGCGACGGCGTTCGCCGCCATCTTCAGGCGCTCCAGCTCTTCAGACAGCGCTGTGAACGACGAGTTGAAGTGGATCGGTTAAAAGATCAACAAGAACGACCGAAAGCCGATCTAGGATTGGGTGTCCATACCCGTGATTGCGTCGCAGAACTGCCGGCGCTGGTCCTCCCACTCCAGCTGATCGATCCCGTACTGCTTCGAGACGGCGGCCAGCTCTTCCCGGGACTCGTCCCGCAGCGCCATGAAGTTCAAAGCGTCGTTGTGGTCGTAGTAGAGGCCGCCGTCAGAGTCCCGGTCCGGGCTCGCCTCCCAAGGATGGGAGTGGTAGGAGAGGCTGTCGGAGGAGCTCGACGAGCCGATGGATGGAGGCCTCTGCCTCCTCGGTGCTGGAGAAGCCGGGCTGCCCGCCGGCGGAGAGATAACGGGGACCCTAACGGCGAGCAGTAACAGAGCGTGAGCGAGGTTTTCAAGAAACTGCCACAAGGACGTAAGCGAGGATGTCCTACTCGCGCTGACGGAGGCGCCGAGCGCGGCTCCCTTCGGCCTCCTCAGCCGCCGGGCGCTTGCCGCGTCATCATGGCTCGCCATTGCACTCGGAAAGTTAGGGTTTTCTGGGGCGGAGCGAGCAAGGGCCGAGGCGGCGAGAGTACTAGAGGAACGATGCAAGATTGGGAAGAGGCAGGACTCCAGGGACGATTTATGCCGAATATCAACCGGCGGATTGGGGTTTTTTTCTGCTTCCCAAGATGGGCCTCTACAGTGATGGGCTGTGCAAATCGTCTGAATGCACTCACGTGTTCGGCGGAATAAAGCGCCTGGCTTCGGCAAAACTGCCGATTTAGGTGTTCAGGACAACACTGGCCAGATTGCCGAACAGGTTCACACAGTTAAACACGATGTCAATCAGAACGGTAACCGATTGGATGCAAAATACAGATATATTACAAGGTGCAAATGGCCAAGTACATGGATGGAATATGCTTTTGATCCCGAAAGATCAGTCACAGATTGATGTCAAGAAGATAGATAAAAGGACTTCTTATTCACATAAACCAAGTCAATTACAAATGAAGGATCAGTTCGTCCATGTCATTCTATTTCTAATCGGAAGATCAGAATCGAAAGAGTCGGCCAGTCTGTTACGGCTTCCTTCATATCCTCAACTGAACGTGCTATCCTAAATTCTAGTCCTCGCTCACAAACGTCAAAATGACGGTAGTCGGCGCCAGAATGGATCCGGACGGCATTGAAGGCAAGTGCTGCGCCGTAGCCCATGCCGGCCTAGAAATGTCAGGAAGGACCCGCTTGATCTCATTTACCTGCCTTAGAGCCACCGTGCCTGACACATTGGCTGAAGTAGCAAGGTCGGCAATAGCGGCTTCGAGGGAGTGGAGCCTAATCTCCAGAGCTGAAAGAAAGAGGGTCAAGCAGAGGAAGGGATAAGAAAAGGACGGTTGGGGAATGCTTACCGATGGCTTGTTCCCGAAAAGTATCGCGCTCCTGAGAGATTTGAGTAATCTCCCGATTCTTCTTTCCAAGATCAGACTGGAGGTCTGTGACCTTCTGAGCCAGGTCCTCGGTGAGGTCGTCGCCAATCCTCCTGAAGAGAAAACAAAATGAAGCCTAAACATCCAAGCGAAAAGATCAAAAGAAGCAACCTTCTCTTAGAAGTGCTGGTGTCGCCGAGCTCGAGACTGTAACGGCTTGCTTGGGAAGACATTTTCTGGTTCAGGGCAAGAGAAAGGGGGTTTTTCTAGATGAAGAAGCTGAACAGAGGAATTCGGGAGCTCAGGCCGAAATGGAATAGAGAGGAAATTTTAAAGGATCTCGAGTGCATCGGGAGGCGAGTCGGCAGCTGTGATGATTAATGACATGGGAAGTCGGATGCTTCCAGAGACCTACAGTGGTGCGAAAAGGAGAAAATGAATTTTAGAATAAAACATTTATCCCAAAATTAGGGGGCATGTGTTAACACCGAGTTTTCGCACTATGACAAGTGGACCGGCAATATGAAGATTCGGCGAACGCCGCCGCTTGAAGGATTCGGCAGACGGCGGATGCGGTCGGCTAACTCAATTATTCGGCAAGGTTGTGAAAGCGATTAGTCAACGGCGAGCAGATTCGGCAACGCTACGGTCGGTTACCTCAAGCCAAGTCGGTTTGCGACGAATACTGCATGTCAGAAGATTTAGCGATGGGAATCTCGTCATTTTAGCGCATGCCGGTTATTAAAGGAAGCTTGGAGCAAAAGGCTCATGTTTTTGATAGTTTCCTAATTTATCATTGTAATCGTACCCTTCTAGGACTCAGAGAACACCAGGGTATAAATATAAACCCTGAGGCTATTGTAAAAAGCGTTCACAATCAATACAACCAACCCCGGCCCGTGCCGTCTTCGAGTCCAAGTCGTGTCGTCCTGTTCTTCGAGAGGGGCCATCGATCCGTCGACCTCCGTAAGTTTCGGCAACCTTGTTATCATGTCTAGTATCGTGCGGCGGATTTAGATATGGTGCAAGTAGTCTCGTACGTTAAGCTTAGTATCGTGCGGCGGATTTAAGCTTATGACGGGAGGTTTTTGCTTATGCCTTGTATCGTGCGGCGGATTGAGTCATGAGTAAAAATAGTTATCGGCTCTGTTAGATTTGGCAATCTGATAGATTCATTAAGTTACCCTGTGTTATGTGTTTTGCTATGTTTATTTCATCATAACACCTTTGCCCAATCCAGGTACCGTCCGTTTCGGCTTCATCTTTATAGATCTGCTCTGTTCTTTCACGTTTATTATTGAAAAAGTCTTCTATGTAGTAGATCTGTTGTTCGTAATAGCCGATTGGATCGTATCTGGATTGTCACGTGGAGAGGGTCCATGCATGTTAAGTATGTTGATCTATGACAAGGCTAGGTGTCGTGCGGCAGGCGCAGGCTTTAGATTAGCTTAGTCATGCTTAGTTTGTATGTTCAATCCCCATGGATCCCACTCGGTTGTACAATCGAGATTGTTAAGTTTTAACTTATACCCAATACATCACGCAAGTACGATTTTTATGCAAACGTGTTCGCAACCTGTTATTCACGTGACTCTGTTCATATTGCCGAATAATCTTTAAACCTGTTGACAGATAGCTTTCATAGCTATATGTCGTCGTAAGTGGCTTCAGGGCCGTATATTTTGGAACTGTCTGGTCATACCCGACATGTTCCAGCTTTGTATTTAACGGTTTTATCTCCCTTGTAGTTGCAGGCAAACTGACTGGCACGCACCGGACTTCCAGCACCCGGGCCACGATTGAAGCCAGCTTCTCCGGCTTGCTGTGTGATTGGCACAGTGCGCCACTTTTTGCGCCAACACAACCTCATCGTGAATACAAACTCTCTGAAGATCCTCCTCGTCAAAGCCAAGATACCCTGCAAACTCCCTGTAAGACACAGAGTACCAGACACCCTCAGTCATCCAGTTCATGCGCTTCTCATCAATCTCGTCAGACTCCTCAACATATAGGGTGGCATAGAACTGGGCTATCACCTCATCACACCAATCATGCTGAAACTCCAGAATACGGTAGAGGCATGTCTGCTGGCAAATAGCAATAGCATGCTCAACTGAAGGACGGTGATGATCTCTAGCATGCTGCCAATCAACGTACTGAGCTCTAATGATCACAGGGTTTCTGGTCAGAAGCACCTTCTCATAATAGTCAATGTGAAACAAGGTGTGAAACCTGTAGTCATAGATGTTTCCTCTCCTGTCCCCCTGGGGTCTCTCCTCCGCTCTCTCCTGGCCTTCTGTGTACCACCGGACTCCCGATAGTCCACACGAGCCACCTAAGCAGGAATCAGGGCCGCAGGGCGTATCGCAAGAGCCCCAAGTGCAAACCCTCTGCTGCTGCTGAGGTGCATCTTCTTCCTCTTCTTCTTCTTCTTCCTCTCCTTCTTTTTCTTCTTCAATCTCTTCTTCCACTTCTTCCTCTTCCTCTTCTTCCTCTATGTCATCATGAGCTGCAAACTCTGATAAGGAGCTCTAGAAGCACCTCCCCTCAGAGGTCTAGTGGAGCCACGACCACTACCACTCCCACTGCCACTGCTGCCTCCAACTGACAAGCTGAGGTGAGAATCTTGCCTCCTCTTCTTCTGCCTTTCCCTTGCTGGATCATGTCTCGTCTTGGTTCGAGGTTCAACTCTGTCACTCATAGCTGCTGCCCTGTGACCAAACAATCCACAAAGATGTCTCAGAAGCATATTCATAGGATTTGTCAAAAGTAGTTGAATTAATAGAGATACGATTAAATGCCTCATGGATTGCAAGCACCTAGATCAAAACCGATCACTAGGTTTACAACACAATTATAGACATCTAATAATACCCCTATCATCAACTATAGAGAGCCTGAATCGAGAAAACAGAAAGATTCTGTTCTGCTGGGAAAAACCGGACATGTCCGGTCCCATACCGGACATGTCCGATATGGACGTTCACAGCATCCCTCACCTAGGGTTTCTCGATTCATCCCAATCCAAATCCAATCCATCTCAAACTTAATACATTGCTTCTAGACCATGAATCCAACATCTTGACCGAAGGAATTTTTGAATGATATAGCGATGGATAGATCGGACAAGTCCGGGATTTGAAATACCTTGAGATGAGAGAAACGAGGGAAAACTTCAAATTCAACACCAGGCACTTGCCTTTGATGGAATCCTTCTCCAACTCCTTCTCCAAAACCTTCTCCCTCTCTTACTTTTCAAGGTGGGGTTCCTAGGTCGCCATTTGAGGAGGAAGACCTTGCTTGGTCGGTTGGGAGAGAATAGAAGTGAGGGAGAGAGAGCCCGAAGGGGTACGCTGCCCTTATGTCCCCCGCCCATACCGACATGTCCCGTATGGATACCGGACAAGTCCGGTATTGGCGGGTTTTGTCCAGAAGCTTCTCTGCTCATACGGACATGTCCGATATTATACCGGACAAGTCCGATATCAGCAGACTATGTCCAACAGCTCTAGATTAGCTTCTCTTTCTTCCAAAACCCCTTCCTTTCCTCGAACATACATTCCATTATATTTTATTTTCTTCCTTCCACATGATTTCACAAAGAGTACTTGTGTCCAAATCTCAAGTTTTCTTTTCTCTAAGATAATCCATGATTTTCAAGTCACTTAAGATTAGAGAGAAACCTTATGTCCATGATTCAATTTGACTAGAGGATTATCAAGAATATAATTTACTTTAGAGATATGGACTTGAGAGAGAGAGCCATGCCACTTGCAATTAGTCAATCAAACAATCAAGTAGAACAATAATTACAAGTGACATGGGTAGGTCACAAAGACCAAGAGTCAAATATTTCACAAAGCACACTTGCTACTCATTCTAGTAAGAATTTGAAAAATATCTATCCTATCACACACAAGTGCACACGCTAGCATATTATGGGCCTATTATGCACTTTCAATGCACATATTAAAAACATACCTTTGCCTTGTGCCCACAAGTTCCACCTAGCATAATCATGACATGGTGATGATTTTGTTAACCTTTCTTGTCAAATAGTCATGTCCTCACCGAGAAGTCAATTTGATCAAGATGAACTACAACATATGCTAGATAAACCTTATCAGCTCATAAAAGGCACAAAGTTGAAATTGAGCTCCCCCTCAATTGGTGCTTCAAGTATTTGAATTCCTTTCCAAGCACTTTCATTCCATTAAGAATGTGAGAGTCAAAGTTCAACTTCGGCCAACACAAAGTAATTTTCCATATATGATAAGAGAGTAAATTCTAAGCACAAATCACTTGAGACACAATGACATGTGAGATCTAAGTTAAGACAATAAGCATAACACAAGTAGAATTAAGCTCAAATATCATGTAGGCAAGGATAGGTAGCAAGTTTAGGCACTCTATGTCATGGTGAAGATGAAGCAAAAGATAAGATAAACATAGATTACCAACGGGTCAACCACATAAGCAAGTATGATGAAAATAGGTTGATAGGTTGAGTTAGAATTTCAAATTGTCTTGCTCAACCACCCCGAAAGCACATTCTAGCATTATGAATCCTATATGCACTTATATAGCATGTATGTAAATACATACCTTGGCCTTGAGCTCACATATGTTCCACTAAGAGTAACCATGGCATAATCATCTTCGTGTTGACTTGACTTGTCAAGTGATCATGCCTTTGTTAAAGTGATCTACTCTTTCTATTCAAGGAACTATCACATCACTTAGAGGAATTGTTAGATTACAGTGGTTCAAGGTCGAAACTAAGCTTCCCTTGCTAAGTGCTCAAGTCATTTTGGATTACTTGTGAGAGCACTTTACTTTTCCTTTTAAGAATATGGGAATGCTTTTCTACCTTGACCTAGACACATAACTTTGCTAAGAATTGAATTAAGTTTAAGCAAAGCTTACAAACACACAATTATTGATCAATTGCGCTGGTCTTTTGTTAGAGCATAGGACTAGTTCACTAGGATTTAGAAATCCTTCTGAAATCAGGACGCTGTGCTTTTCCTGGCCATACCGGACATGTCCGGTAGGCATACCGGACAAGTCCGGTATGAAAAGACTTTGTCCAAATCTTCGAACTGAGTCACTGGTTCTGTCAGAGTAAATATCCCATACCGGACAAGTCCGGTATTTGCAAATCAGAACCAGTAAATAGCCACTTCTGAGATTTCCTTTTGGCTCTAGTTTATTTCACTTCCCTGCACTTCATCAAAGATAATCTCTGCTAGAGAGCCATTAAGAGCATCGAATGGCAAATGTCATAAGGTTAAATTAAATTCATTTGATTACTAAGTTTTAGGCACTTATCAAAATGGTGGAGATGAGTAAAAAATGAATCAATCATCACACAGTCTTTGGGTCAACCATATAGGGTAATATTGACAACATAGGTTGATAGTTTGAGTTGAGATGTCATTTTGCTTACTCAAACACCCCGAAAGCCTTCATCTCACCATTGGAACCTACATCAACATCCTAAGCCATTTTGGTACCCAACTCTTGTTGGGTCCTTCAAAGTTAGTCAACCAGTGCTTAGGCACCCAAGTGGCCTTAGAGCTAGTATGCGGTGAACACATCACCTTACTAGTGCTAAGTCCCTTTGTAGTCTTCCTAAGCACATTATAATTTGCAAATGTGTTCGGCTTAGGAAACATACCATTTGGGCAATCATAGCTTAGATGCCCCTTTTCTCCTACAAACATAGCAAATGCGCCCATTGTTTGCCCTTTGCTTGTCTTGCTTGTCGGGACATGCATCAACCACGTGTCCCGGCTCGTTGCATGCATAACATCTTCTTGTTGCAACTTGAGCCTTCTTTCTTGCCTCCTTGTATGTGTGGACATCTCTTAGTGAGATGATCCAACTTGTTGCATTTGAGGCAAGAACTTGGTCCATCATTCTTCAATTGCTTGGCCAATTTGGTTGATGCCTTTTGTTCGGCCGCTTCACATTTGTCGGCCCCAGTCTTGTGTGGACACTTAGCCCACTCATGTCCATACAATCCGCAACCATAGCATAATCTCTTCTTTGTTTCTTGCCCTTGGTTGCTTTCTCATGACTTGAGGGGTGACTAGATTGTTGGATTTTGGAAGAAGCAAGGTTTGAACCCTTCTCAAGCTTCTTCACCATGGTATCACGGTTATCTTGAGAAGGTTGTGCTTTCTCCTCATCCTTCAATCTAATCACATCCTTCTTTAGATTTCCCACTTCTTCGACGAGCCTAGCATTTTCTTTAAGAGTTTGCTCAATCGAAGATTGGCTTGCTTGAGAAGCACACTCATTAGCACAAATAACATTTAATTGAGATGGTGCACTAGTGAGTGTAGTAGTGTGAGGTTGAGAGGATTTTACCATAGCAATCAACCTCATGTGCAATCTCAAGCATTGCATTTGATTCCACTAGCTTCTCATGTGAGCACTTGAGATAAGTGAAGTCCTCTTGTAGAAACTTGTGCTCATATGAGAGATCACTCATTTTTGCCTTAAGCATGTAGTTCTCCTTCTCTAGCCTTTCCACATTAGATAGAGAGTTAGTAGCTAAGGCATGCTCAATTGACATTTTTCATACCTTTCTTCTAATGCCTTAGCTCTTCTAATTTGGAGATGAGGAACTCTTCTTGATTTTGAAGGGATTGCTCTTGTTCCTCCACCTCCTTCTCTAGCTCATCATTTTTCTTCAACAAGTTAACGAACAAGAGCTTGTCTTCATACTTGAGATAATCAAGAGATTCATCATCTTCATCGCTCTCTACTTGATTATCTCTTGATGCCTTCTCCTTGATTTCACCAAGAATCTTCTCTTGATCTTTCTTGGTTGCTTTCTTCTTGTTCTTCTTAGCCATGAGACACAAGTGATGAGTATCATGAGCTACTGAGGTTGACTCATCACTTGGTCGCCACCGAGCATGAGAGTCGTTGCTGTCTGCTGCTAGCTCCCTGTCTGCTGGGCTGATACCGGACATGTCCGGTACCCATGTCCGGTATGGATAGACAGGTCCAGAGCAGCAGCAGCTGGCAGCCCTCGATCCGGGTCGTCTTCCTTGAGGCTTCTCAAGGCTTCCTCACATGATGATGACTCAATGGACTTCATTTCCATTGAATCACAATCATATGCTTCATCACATTTGGACTTCCCATACAAATGGGCAAGTCTAGTCCAAATGACATGAGCACTCTCCGGTGGAGAATCTCCATTGTAAATAGCCTCCTTCAGAACCTCTGCACTCAATGAGTTCAACATGATCAAACACGCATGAGCATTGAGTTGCACACATATCTCTTCCTCTTTTGTCAAGTTCTTATAGTTGCTCCAATCAACTATAGAAAGAGATATGCTTGCATCCACAATATGCTCAATAATGGGGCTAATAGCCCGAAATGCATTGAGTACATAAGATGACCAAGATAGAAAGTTAGAACCATCATTTTGGAGAAGCACCACGTTTGTCTCCATAGGCGAATCCATCGGTTCTCACAAGCGGTGAAGCTCAAACGTGAGTCCAAGCTCCGATACCAATTGAAAGGACCTAAGGTGTCGCCTAGAGGGGGGTGAATAGGGTTTTCTAAAATTTACAACTTATAATGCGGAAGCAATTAGTATGCGAGTTTCCAATTACTCGGAAACTCCCAATCGGAGTAAAACAACCCCTCAAGACAAACACAAGTATATGAGTAGAAATTAATCACCTAGAAGCTAATACCCTGCACCACAAAGATTAGCTCAAGGATTAAACAAATTGGGCGCAGTCAGTAAATACCGGACATGTCCGATATCAATACCAGACTTGTTCGGTATGCACGTGTTGTGCAGGACTGCTCCTTTTCTTCCCAAATTTCTCACACAACCTGCAAGCAATGTGTATGATGTATATATGATGCTGATTCCCTACAAGAGAACTAGCACAACAGAGAATAACAAAACCCAAAAGTAATGCACAAGAGGATGACACGATATTTGTTTTACCGAAGTTCGGCACCCCCTCGGTCCTACTCTCCGTTGAGCCGGCTGCGAGCTACCACAAAGGTGGGCTTCTAGAGGACACCACGGGTCACTCTAGCCACGGTCTATTTCACACCGCAATGCTCCTTCCACTAGTTGATCTCTTTGAGGAGAGATCGAACCTTTACAAACTTTCCGAGGCACTTCACAATCTCTTGGGTGCTCAACGGCGACGCCTAACCGTCTAGGACCGTAGAGTCCAAAAGTAACTGCTAGACCAGTGGAGAGCCGCACCACTGAAGGTTCATACCAGACATGTCCGTATGCATACCGGACATGTCCGGTAAGGACTCCCGCACTAGGTCTGCCAGCAGGACAGAAGAACGGCCGCACTGCTGTGGCTGTATGGACAGACAGTGCAGCAAAAACCCCTGAAAGTTAGTTCTAGCTCTCTCATGTCTCACTTAGGTTGGTTTGAGCACTTATGAAGAATCATCTACTATATGTTGCATCCCTCTTATAGTACGGCTTTCCTATTTACTCAAGATAAATTGAAATACGAATTTTAAACCTCTTGAGTTGATCCCTCCATTTGAACCAAAGCCGCTTGACTTCATTTTCCATATAGAGAGGAATGGTTGTCATGTTTAGAAGTAGATATTTCCTCGAGCATGCTATCTTGAACATGTGACTTGACTCCATGCACGTGATATAATGGAGTTTCCAAAATGTGCCAAGTCACTCCAATCAATTTGTTGCTAGGAATGTTGATTCTCCACTAGATGCGATCTTCAAGCTTGATTGATCCTTTCGACTAAATGCAAGTACTTTCTTCTTCACTCTAGCTAGGTTCTTCGTTTCGCCGCCAAGCTCCGTCGCTTGCCCTTCACCCTTGCTTAGTACCCTCGAAGACTCTTTCCTTGCTATCTTTCACCATTTCAAGCCATTCAACCATGCTTCATTTTGAATCCTTTCTTAGCAATCATAATGAACTATGATTATCCCACCATACGATAACCCTTTATATCAATATCATTCTCATTGTTGTTTTGTGCTTGTGACATGATCTTCATACACAATCCATCATTTTGGCTTTGCATTACATTTCAAGTACATAGTGAGATAATCATTTCCCTGTGTCCCACTTAGCAAACATATTAGATCTTTAATCAACATTGTCATCAATCAACCAAAATCACATTTAAGTGCAACATGCACTTTCAGGGGCGGTACATAGATTTCTATACATCAAGGCAATAAGTTTTCTATACCTTACAGGCTCAATGAAATTCAAATTTTAACTTGTAAGAAAAGGAGGACATGATTTTATACATTTTCACTTGCTAATTATGCACTGCTATATGATGAAAACTTTCGTATCGATATGCCTTGATTCAAATTTTAATTTTTTTAGAGAACATCGGATCATCCACCGGTTTCTATGCTCAAAGTCACATGATTCTATGTGTAGTCAGAAGCATTAAACTCTATACCTTAAGTTTAAAATTATGAATTTCAAAATTTTCAAAAAAAATATTCAAAATAGATCTTGAATCATGCATAAAAATGTCAGGATTCAAATGGTGAAACCGTTTTTTGAATTTGATGTTTCGTTGAAGAGTTATCGTGAAAATGGAAGAATTGGATTGAGTCTTTGCATGCAGCACGCGTCAGTGGTGTCAGATTATGTCAGCCCCGTGTCAGGTCGGATATCCATCCCGCAAAGAGGTTTTATGCAGTAATAAAATTAGTTTTATACATCACAACTACTGGTTTTTAATGCAATATCGGCGAAAAACTTTTTTTTACGCAGCGCGACCCAGGAGTCTACGCATTCGGTCTGCTGGGGCGCGCACTGGTCCTGCACTCGTGCGCGCGTCAAGCCGTGGGGCGTGGGCGGTCTGGTGGGGGTGGGGCCGTTTGGTTGGGACTGGTTGGGGCTTGCAATAGTTATTGAAACCTCTGGGTTCCCAATAGGGGTCCTATATATATAGGTACCTAGGTACCAAATAACTATTCAGTACTCCGTTCCAAATTATAAGAGTCATTCCAAAATCTTGGAGAGTCAAACTTTTTAAGTTTGACTAAATTTATTTAAAAAATTAATAACATTATGATACCCGTTAAGTACCATTAGATTAGTTATACTTTCTTAATATACCTATTTGATATCATAATCTTTGTGTTTATCTCTATAATTTTGGTCAAATTTAAGATGGTTTGACTCTCCAAGATTGTTGGAATGACTTATGATTTGGAACGGAGGGAGTACTTAGTACCAACTGTATTCAGCCCAGTCTCCTAGCCCAGTTCTTTTTTCCTGCCCCTTTACCCCCGGACGGACGACCACCCCGCCCCGAGGCCACGATCCCCCCGAGGCCCCGACTATCCACGTTTCTGCGGTTTGTAGCTGTTGACTCAAAATCTTGGTCAGGTGCGCCACACACTCGGAACACGGTCCTCAGAGGGGTACGGAGCGAATCCTGACCTCCTGGACCTTCAGCAAGCGGTGGTGCCGATTCTCAGCAGAATCGACATCGGCGTGCCAGTCAATTTGACCTGTAATTGACAAGGAGAGAAAAGATCATCAAATCATGGAACCTGCCGGTTTGGTGCCAGACAGTTCCAATATGCGGCTCTGATATAGCCATTTGTCTTTAGATATTGACTACAAAGTCAACTCCCATAAGATTGTATGTAAAATAATGAAAAAGATACGAAGCATAACGGCTATAACCTGTATGAGATGAATATTTATGATAAACAGACAACCGATAAGCTTAAGAGACATTGATAGATAAAGATCTATATGTACGTTCAAAAGGGATAAAACCAACGTATCGACTAAATGCACGAGCAATTTTATTCGTTAACAGTAGGGTGTCTCCATGCAGCCGTAATAACAAATAAATCGATAAAATAACTTAAACATCAACATGGGGTGTCTCCATGCAGCTTGATGATGGTTCAGCTAGATCACGTCTCGTACATAAGTAGATCCATTGATTTCAAACCACTTAAAAGAACATATTAGAAAGAGAGCATAACTGGATCGGTTATTTCAACCGATACAGGGTCCATGAAGCACGAACAAGATCTACCCGATAAAAACATGATTTGATCTAAGACAACAAAACTCAATCTATCATATATATGAGTGGGGGTTTGGAAATACAGCCGTAATAGATCTGCCTGATCAAATCTATCATTCTTGAACCAGATCACGATTTTATCGAATATCTCGAACGCACAACATGTAACAAACTCAGATGACGAAAATAGTTGATGAGAAGCTTATATCGGCTATTCTCTCTGTTATGAGCGTAAAATCTCAGGACAGTCGATACAAGGCATCCTTTAAGCGCAAGCTACTTTGTCAATCTTGATTGAGCAAGATGTTGTTTAGAACATAAATAAACAAATTAATATGAAACAACATCGATAACTTAATAAGTCTATTAGCTTGCCGGACTAATAGAGCCGATAACTAGTCAAGATCAACTAAAGTAAGGAATTGATCGGAGTCAAGACAGTCTTACAGAAGATGAACTTAGACCGATAACTAGCCATGCCATAGCTTAACAGAGGTGGTCGATGTCAATGCAGCCTTATTACACGATGACACAAGCCATTGGTGAAACTTACAAGCAAACCGGAGGTCGGTCGATGCCGATGCAGCCCTGCCTGATTGAAGGTTTCGCCGAGATCTACGTTACTCCCTACTCCTAGGGTTTTGGCCGAGGGCCGTTGTGTTTGATTGATTGGGGATTCTTTACAAAATCCGGGTTCTTAGCTATTTATAACCCGGTTGACTCCTGCCCTAAAACGAGTAGATTACAAAAAAGGAAAAATAAAAGACAATTCGAACTTGAACTCCTTGGTCGAGTCTGACACGTCTTCGAAGCCCGTCGAGCTGGTCCGCATGAAGCTTCTGGGTCACCTTCGACTCATATGAGCTTTTTATATTTTCAGACCGATCTTTTTCCTTATAAACCGCCCGTTTATGTTTACAAAATATTAAACTTCTCAGTCCAAAATCTGGTGTAAACAGCAGCAAATTGAAAAAAAAATCAGCTCAATCCTCCTCCTCGCATCTCTGCTCCGACGCCGCTCCCACGCGGCGCCGCTCTCTCTCCCCATCGGCGCTCCCATGCCAGCGCTTCTCCGGCGCCGCTCCCTCTTCAAGCGGGGCTCTCGCGTCGGCGCTCCTTCGACGTCGCTCCCACGTCGGCGCTCCTCCGGCGCCGCTCCCACCCCCTGCCACCCCCGCATCCTCCCTTTCGCATCTCCTCCGGCGCCGCTCCCATGGTCCGGCATCCTGCATCCTCCGGTGCCGCTCCCCACCGCTGCGGCACGGCGCCAGCCCAGCCGTGCGCGTGGGCCGTAGGGGCGCGGGGCGGCGCAACGCAACGCGACGCGACGCTGCTGCTGCTGCCTGCCCTGCCTGCGTTGTCCCTGCCTGGCCGCGCTCTGCGCCTGCGCTGCGACGCTGCGTGCCTTGACTGCCTGTGGTGCAGCGGATGATGCATTGCATCAGCATTGGCATGGTCCACGCGGGCTACGACGGACACACATGACATGAGGCAGCAGGTTGGAGCTACTGTAGATTACCAGTACTCCGATTGATCGATCTATGGGTGTACCGTGTAGGTACACCTACCTAGCTAGGAGTAGTAGCGCGCTCCCACCGCTGCAGGTCCGCTTCTACGCCGGTGCCTCACATCTGCTTTTCCCACGCCAGCGCCGCTCATCTGCTGACCCACCGTTGCTCCGCTCATCTACTGGCCCACTGCCGGCGCTACTCCTCTGCTGGCAAATGAAATATTTTTCTTTTTTGTCAAATGAATTTTGTTTCATAATATTATCAGTGATGTTATTTTGGTTGTTCAACTATGGAATGAAGTGACTGAACCAACATGAAAAGTTTGATTTGTAATATTTTTTTGTAGTTGCAGACTAAACAACAATGCCCATTTGGTTCCACAGAGAACTCCAGGATGCCTGAAGGTGAATCACTTGGTCCATCTAATAATTCCTTTTTGCTTTTGAACTAGATGGGTCATGCTTGAGTTCAAAGGCTTTGCATGTGTGGATGTTCTAGTTCTAGGCATATATGAATTCTTTTCTTCTCTACCTAATTTGTTCATGTAACCTAGTTTTTAGGCAACAGGATTTACAATCTAGATCAGTAGGCGTGTATCTTAGCAATGTAGGGTAATTACTATTTTAAACTTGACTAGACAAAGATATTTGATTTAGTAGTTTAGGTTGTAATGGTCCTTCTTTCTTTTTTGAATATGTACTCATTCTCTATAAATTCACATGTTGTTCTGAAAGTCCAAAATCACTTTGATAAGACTGATCTATGTCATTTGTGTAGATGCGGTCCAATACTATGATACTCTGTTAAGGTCTTTTGACAGATATTATTCATTACTTGCAAATTGGATGCATTTTAGATTTACTATAAGAAATTGGACATGCTCTAGCAAACATTTGAGCCAATTTTATCACGTTTGTGAAGCTGACAATAAACGCATATCAAAATTCTTGTTCCCTTCTCTCTTTGATGTCTTTTCCTTCTTTTTTCATTAACTCTAGGGTGTGGTTGTTTTAGTCCATGATGCAAACTCCATGAACTCTGATGATTCCATCTTTCTAAATTTACCGAACACACTTTTACCAGCCAAGTTCAAATGAACTAGAAGTTTCTACTTTTCAGCTTATTAATTGCTGTTGCAGCATGTCCACTTGGTTTCTATTTTGTTTAGGCATTTTGTGAACACTTATTAATCGTTTTTGTGGACACACTTTTCTAATCAAGCAACTCAAATGAACTAGAAGATTTTTTGGCAGCATGGCACATATTGCATCAACCATAGGTGAGATTCAGGTATAATTGAAGAATTTTTAAAATACCTTGCGTTAACCACATTGCTTTGATTTTTCCAAGTATTGGTGTAAATAAATCTACCTATGTTAAGAACATGAGGATTGCATTGAGAACCCTGCAAACCTGCTCTGCTCATTCCTACTGTCATTTCACTGGTGCATACCAACTCAAGTTTCTAAATTCTAAAGTTTCTTGTGCTCGTTTCTAAAAATATCTTAGTCTGCAAATTAATTATTCTTCCACTCTAATTACAGACTTTTCTTCCACATGAGGAATGGTGATTTCTTACCCTGGAACTGCCATAGGATTGCATTACTCTATATGTTCTTGCCAGTTGTGAAATTTGGAGGTATCACTTCCTGTTCCATTTTAGAAATTTAGAATGTACATAGAGGCAGAATGTTATACTGATCCTTTTCCTTGACTATAATTTTATTTGTAATGAAATTTGTGTGTTCACATGACATTGTTTTTTTTACCATATTATATAGTTTCATATAAATGAGAATTTTGTTGTACTGGCATCATGAATTGCTTTTGATATTAAAGATATTTCTACAATCACCAATGTCACAATCATTAGTGATGGAGTAAAGCAAACTTTTACAGATGATCCAACTAACATAATAGCTAATTAGTTATGTTCTACGAAATGAATGTTTGTGGTTGACAATAGTTTTGGTCATAATTGGAAATAGCATTTGCGATTGAGAGATAAAATTTTATGGAATTATGGATGACAACAAAGTGTTTAGAAGGATACAATGATTGGTTCTGGACAAATTATCTATCATTTGCATGCCCTGTCTATATCTACCGCATTATGGTTTTGTTTGACCAGACTTAAAAACCAGCTTGAAGTTCACATGTATGCATGCCTTAAAGAAATCTATGGTGCATGTTAAATTCCAACCTGAACTTACGTGGTGTCTTTGTGATGGCTAGGGCTACCTGCATGGTGTCACTGTCCACTAACTTGGCACAGGGGAGCTGGCCCCAAGCATTTTCTGCTGCACCTCCAGGTGCCCATGGACCTCAGTCAGCTTAGCCGTAGGCATAGAGGTGAGCTTGAGCTAGGTCTGTTTTCCTATTTTAGTTGGAAGTTTATTCTGTTTGTTGGGGAGAACTAGTAAAACGGTACCCATCCATGCAAAAAGCTATAATTTTGAGGTGCTCCTATTATTGGATCATGCTTCATATAATCAACAAATTTGATCCTTAAATCGTTAGTACCTGTACTATCCCCAAATTTATCTTTATTTACAGCTTCAAATCCCTTATGATTGCATTGTCGATGGACTGTGCATTGCTTAGACATTGGATTTAGGATCATTAAGTAAGTTAGAGACTTACTACCTAGTTTTTCTTGTCACTTTAAATTTATGCAATAACCATCTTCATACTACCCTCCGTCCCTAAAAGAATGCAACTATGGGTTGTCCGCCATGTATAGTGGTTCACACGCTTGACCAAGTTTCTAGTAAATAATATTTACATTTATAGCTTTAAATTAATTTATTATAAAAATACGTTTTGTAACTAATCTAATGATATTTGTTTTGGTATCATAAATATTGATATTTTTAATCCATAATTAGTCAAAGTTAAGGTACTAAAACGTGTTACTGTGCTAGAATTGCATTCTTTCTGGGACGGAGGAATAAGTGAATGCAGCCAGGAACTGTGCCTTTTAATTTCTCTATTTTGGTTGCAGGAAGCTCAACAAAGATCCCAGCAGAGTAAATAGGAACCATTGAACACCAAAATTGTATTATTAATCTCCTGATGATGATCTAGTATACTAGTAAACTAGTACTTCCTCCATCCCAAATTACAAGACGTTTTGGCATACATAGATTCATAACTTTTACTATGTATCTAGAAATAACGTATATCTAGGTGCTTAACAAAAAAATGAATCTAGAAAAGCCAAAACGTCATATAATTTGCAACGGAGGGAGTATGTCATATACTCAGCTATTTATAAAAACGGTTGAAGACAAAGCTACTATTTTGAATTTTTATTGGAAGTCGCTTGTACACTTCAATAAGTAATGAATTTGGGTGTCAGAGTTTAGTTTTTTTAGGACAGCCAGTGTTAAGTTATGTAGTCATGGGGGGTTTCATCATATTTCTAGAACAGTAAATCTTTGTCGTTGGTTCATTAGTGGCTGTGTTTTGGTGTTCCATAATAAAATATATTATTTTTGTATTTATATACTCCATGGTTTTGTAGCTAACCTATAGGTTGGTAATGTATGTTTTTTTGCTCTAAATAAATGGATAGTTCTAGCAGACCTCGTTCGTCATTAATTAGCTTACGAGTTATGGAGGCCAGCAATCTTCCTGTTTTTTTGTAACTAAAATCTTTTTTTTTTGCAGGATCGATTTGCAAAGCTGTAGGCTGAGAGCTGCATTATCTTATTGTTCATTCAGAGAACAGAATCAACAAGATGTGTTACCATATAATGCCTCTTCTCACTCAACCTTTCATGCACACTAAGGTATGGCTGGCCTTTTTATGCACAATCTGTGGTTTTAAATTTGTTTACCATCGTGTGAGTGATTCGGCTTTTTTTTTCTTCCTACCCTATTTTTTCTTCTTTGCTTTGTGCTAATTTATGTGTGCTAATCAGGAGCACAAACTAATTAATGGAAAGATTTTAACCGGTTACTACTGCTGAGAAGTATCTCTTCTTTTGCTCATGCATAAGCGTTGCAAATTAAGGCCTGAATTTCATCATCACTGCAGCTAGAGTTGGGTCTAATTGATTGAAATGCAACTATCCATGTGGTCAGACCTCAATTTAGTAGTTCAGTTTGAGGAACACTTGTCTAATTGCATATCTATTTAACATGTTTTTTGATGGTCTTATCTATAAAGACATCTATTTGTGGTGACCGATCACCATTCACCTCCCGTTTTCCACACTCAGAACCCTGTTCATCCACTGTACATGCGCAGTAACCGTCTGATCATTCCTGTCCCCATAGCTTTCCATTGCATGACGGCCACACCACTTGCCTTCTCGAACCACCCATGCCACATAACGAGATCTCCCACGTAACATACACTGTGGTCCCTATCCTCCCGTCCCTCCCACAGAAAAGTCTCGCCGGTTAAAAAAATCCCCAGCGGCCGCGCTGCCCATGCGCATGTTCCACGCTCCTCGCCTCGCCCCTACTGCACCACGGCTCAGCGCCGGCCGGACACCACGGCACGACCGCTCAGGCGCCGGCGCAACCAGCCCACTTCACCTCACCCGCTGCTGAACCTCGACAGCCGCGTCCCCAGCACCACGGTTGTCTCCACCGCCCCAGCCTGTGCTCCGTGCCGTCGCCTCCCAGCCACATCGGCCTGCCCTCTACGCCGCAGCGTGGTCGCGTCGAACTGCAGACGAGGCAACCCTCCCTCGCCAAACCTGCGTCGCAGGGCCGCAGGAAAAAAGGACATCGCGTCGTCGAGCTTCGACGCGCCGCGCAGGCGCAGCGCAGCTACAATCCACCGGCACGGTCCTCCCCCCGGCCCACACTCCGCGCCATCGCCTCGTGGTCCCACTGATGTGCCCTTCGCGCTCCCCAGGCCCCACAGCTCCACGACCCAGCGCAACGCCTCCTACCTCTCTCTGTACTCCTCCTGCGATCTTCGTCGCGGTCGTCCTGACACATCGCCGGAGCCCCATTGCCTTGCCCCCCCCCCTCAGAAGTCCTCATTCGTAGATGTCGTGTTCTCTTTCCTTCCCTCAAATTCATGGTCTGCTCATGATTTTTCTACAGATCCATTAACCAGGTCTGCTCAAGCGTGAATCCCCACGAAGATGCTTTGGATGAAGGTACAAATCCATCCTTTTTTGGGTTAAAGATCTCTTTTGCAGTGTACTTCCACTTTTTGTCTTCAAGGCACCATTCAACATCTATACGTTTTTGCACTGTTTTTTCTGTCTACCAAATCAGAGGATGTCGATGCCATGCTCTCTTTTCTTTTTCCTCGAAATCACTGCAAATCCTGACCTTCTGTTTGTCTGGTCATGATTTTTCTACAGATCCATTAGCTAGATCTGGTCAAGCGATAATCCACAACGACGATGCTAGAATAAAGGTACAGGTCCGTTCTTTTTTTTGGCTACACGATATCTGCACATTCGCCTGCCCATTCGATATCTGCTTACTAATTCAGGACATGTCCTTCATACGTATTCATGCTTCATGGATTCAGCTGGGATAGTTGAATTTGCAACTTAAACCCTAAGAGCTATTGCTAAATGTAAAAATGTTTCCTTCTTTCCCTGAAAACCTCACATGCATTTGCCTGTCTTACAAGGATTACAGATTATGATATATGATTTATCTTGGACATTATTGGCCCATCTACAGGTTGTACTATCCAGAAAAAGAGAAAGCCTACCTATCTTGCAGGATGTCAACCGTGTAAGTTTAGGTTCAATATTTTTGTACACTTGACCCATACTTCTACAATATGAGTATGCTAGAATAGTGCTGTACATATATGGTCTGCAAACAAATTCCTCCCTTTCAATGAAATGACACTTTTTATTTTCCTTTGTTTCCTTACATTTACCTCCTCCTAAATGCTGATTTCAGTTAAAGGTTGCGCTGCCTGTTGTCGAAGCACTATTGTTGCTGTCCCAAAGGTGCTGCTTCAACTACCATGACAACCCTTGCCTGCCAAGTGGATTAACAGCTGATCCATCTCCAGTGCTCCCAGGCCTTTTCTGAAACTGTCATAGATTATTGCATTTCAATCAGTGCATAGAGGTCTTTACAGACAGCAGGGGATATCTTTATCTTCCGGAAATTCTCTTTTCCTTCTCCTACTTCATAGACTATATTTGATTTTGATAGTTATCCACCCCTCTTGCTCTAAGTATTGTTTTCTTTCACCTGAATACAGGTTCATGGTGTTGCCTTCATGTATGTACATGTCAGTGTAAGTTCCAGTTGTTCTACCAGTTTCATCTCTTCTTCCCCATTTCTTTCCTGATTAGTTCGTCCAAATATTATTAACGACATAATTTCCTTAATCAAATAATTGCTTCATCCATCATCCTGTTCTCTTTACATAATTTATTTTGAGGCATGACTACACCAAAGCATCTCTTTTTTTGAGGTATATTGTCAATTAAAAAACTACCAGTCCATCCACGGCGAACCACTAAGCTGCACGTTGCTTAGTTCTGTCAACCTTCTTGGCATTTCATTTTTATGTGCTTATTGTTTGCAAACTGACATTTACCAACGTTACATAGTTCTATCAACCTTCTTGCCATTTTATTTTTTATGTGCTTATTGTTCGCTAATTGACATTTACCTCATGCCTTTTTCTTTTATCCTACAGTGCCTTCAGTTCGCCAGATACTATTGGCTAACCATGCCCAAGAATTTAAGTACTCTTAGTTTCGAACAACCAGAATGTATTTTATGATCACAAGAATGTGAAATGTGGTGGAATCAGATGTAAGATGTATTCAACTGTTTCTATGAGCACAATGATATGTTGCTAGCCTGCGCAACTACGCGGGGGAATCCGGCTAGTTGCCATCTAAAAAGGCCAAGGTGTACGCATGGGTCAATGGGCACTGAAAGTGACGACCAAGCATATAAGACGATCATGTCCTGAATAGAGTTCCAAACAGAAATAAAGAGACAACTCCATACGAGTATTGGTTTGGAAGGAAACCATCATTTACATACTTACGCACGTGGGGATGTTTGGCGAAAGTCAATGTTCTAATTTCTAAGAAGCGTAACCTTGGACCAAAGACCATGGATTACATCTTTCTAGGATATGCATTTCATAGCATTGTCTATAGATTTTTAGTAGTAAAATCTGAAGTACCTGATATGCATGTGGATACGATCTTTGAATCTCGTGATGCTACATTCTTGAGAACATTTTTCCTATGAAAGATATGCGTAACAATGCTAAGTTTTCCTCTGAATTAACTCCTGATTTACTACACCTATTGAGTCTCCGTTTAAGTCATTTGAACAACCACTTAATGAAGTCCTGAGGAGGATGACAATGAAATTCCTGTGAGGAACAAGAGACGAAGGATTGCAAAATCCTTTGGTGATGATTTCATTGTGTACCTTGTGGATGATACTCCTACTTCTATTACAGAAGCATATGCATCTCCAGATGCAGATGATTGGAAAGAAGCTGTTCGTAGTGAGAGGACTCGATTCTTTCTAATGGTACTTGGGAGTTATCTGAGTTGCCTTTTGGTTGCAAACCTGTGGCTGTAAGTGGGTGTTCAAGAAGAAGCTTAGACCTGATGGTACTATTGACAAGTACAAGGCTCGACTTGTGGCTAAGGGTTATACTCAAAAAGAAGGCGAGGATTTCTTTGATACTTATTCACCTGTTGCTAGATTAACCACTATTCGAGTATTACTTCCCCTGGCTGCCTCATATGGTTTTCTCATTCATCAAATGGATGTGAAGACAACTTTTCTTAATGGAGAGTTGGATGAGGAGATCTATATGGATCAGTCTGATGGGTTTGTAGTAAAAGGTGAAGAGCAAAAAGTGTGTAAGTTATTGAAATCTTTGTATGGCTTGAAACAAACACCTAAACAATGGCATGAGAAGTTTGACACTACTTTAATTAGTGCAGGCTTTGCTGTTAATGAAGCTGATAGGTGTGTGTTATCGACATGGTGGGGGTCAATCTGTTATTTTATATTTATATGTTGATGATATTCTTATTTTTGGAACAAATATTGATGTTATTAATGAGGTCAAGTCTTTCATATCAAAGAGTTTTGATATGAAAGATCTGGGTGAAGCTAATGTTATTTTGAACATTAAGCAGATTAAGGATGAGAGTGGGATTACTTTATTGCAATCTCACTATGTTGAAAAGGTTTTGAGTCGCTTTGGCTTTATGGATAGTAAACCTTCTCCAACATCTTATGATCCCAGTGTGACTTTGAGAAAGAACAGAAAGATTGCTAGAGACCAACTGAGATACTCTCAGATTATTGGTTCACTCATGTATCTAGCGAGCGCAACTAGACCAGATATCTCATTTGCTGTGAGCAAGTTGAGTAGGTACATGTCCAACCCGGGTGATAATCATTGGCATGCACTTGAAAGAGTTTTGCGTTATCTCAAAGGTACAATGTTTTGGAATTCACTATTCTAGGCACCCAGCTGTGCTAGAGGGATATAGTGATGCAAACTGGATTTCTGATATTGATCAGATCTACTACGCCACTAGTGGGTATGTTTTTACCCTTGGAGGTGGTGCAGTGTCATGGAGGTCTTGTAAACAGACTATATTGACTAAATCAACCATGGAAGCAGAACTTGCTGCTTTGGGTACAGCTTCTGCAGAGGCAGAGTGGCTGCGTGAGCTCTTGTTTGACTTACCGGTGGTTGAAAAACCAATACCGGCTATCCTTATGAACTGTGATAATCAAACAGTGATCACTAAAGTGAATAGTGCTAAGGATAATGCGAAGTCAACAAGACACGTTAAAAGACGTTTGAAGTCTGTCAGGAAGTTGAGAAACTCCGGAGTAATAGCTGTGACTTATGTGCAAACAGACAAAAACCTGGCAGATCCCTTTACAAAAGGGTTATCACGGAATGTGATAGAAATCGCATCAAGGGAGATGGGTATGAGACCCATATGAGTTTACAGTAGTAGCAACCCAACCTTTTTGATCGGAGATCCCGTGACTAAGGATCTGGGAAGAACAAGCTATTGGTAAACTGAGGAGAGTACCTCTAAACCCTCTCTATGTGAAAGATGCAATACTCTCATTGCTATGAGGCACTGTATGGAAGGTTGGCAAAGACCTTAATATGTTCTATTGGCTTTTAAAAGCAAAGATGCTGTCCTCCAGAGTATTCTTAAAAGAACGTACCTATATGAGCCATGACTGTTAAACGTCGCAGTCTATGAGATTAGGGTGATCTCTAGTAAGCTCATGAAGAGACCATGGAGTATGACGTATATGCTCCACCCACGGAGAAAGGCTATTGGCAGCCAGGTACTAGTTTAACCTTGAGTAAAACTTGCTTCACGCAAAACTTGCAATTCAAGGCATAGTCCATTGTTCAAGTTGTGAATAAGTGTAACTTAAGGTTATAGACGGAAGTTCAACTTAACAGTCTCTGCTAAACACTATATATCAAACAGTAGCGGGAACAGGCAAAACTCTAAATGGGAATTTGAGATCTGGTGGGGGATTGTTAGAATTATATGGGCTTGGCCCATTAACAAATTTTAAAATTCATAATAAATCTCAAAGGCCCATTCATGTGTGATCAAAAGGGGAAGTGGAACTCTTTAGTCCCACCTTGCTAGTGGAAGGGGAGGAGGACTTGCTTAAATATGGAAGTCCTCTCCACTTCCTCAAGTCTAGTGTGAGAAGGAGAAAGAGAAACCCACACGCGCGCGCTCGCTCGCCGGGCCGGGGCGGGGCGGGGCGGGGCGGGGCGTGGCGACTTGCGCGGGTGCGCGGCACCTGCGTGAATGGTCCGCCGAAATCCGGCTCCTCGCCTTGCGGGAGCGCGGTCTCCTTTTGCAGTTTTAGTTTTTGTTTTTCTTGGCCTTCAAGTTGCAGAGTCCTAAACAGTTACGACTCAAGAGTCCTAAACCGATTTAGATCGTGATCGCGACACGAGGTCGGTTCAACAGGGCTATATAAGCAACCTATCGGCCACGCCAAAACGTATCCAACACCTCTCGAGCTAGGGTTTGCCTCATATCGCTTTTGCGCTGCCGTCTAGTCGTCTCCAGTCCGTTCGCTTGCGTGCACCAGCGACCGGGCGAGCAGGTCTCCGGAACCCTCGTCTTTGCGATCCTGCACCGGGAGAAGGCGAATAAGGTTTTTGGGAAGCGCTCGTCGCGCGACTGCTCTCGTCTTCAACAACGGGTCGTCTACCGTCCAAGTCAGGCGGCGCTGCGTCAAGACGTACTCGTCGTCAACTGCTCTCGAGCTCTTCCTCCAGCGCTCATCGAGGATCGTCCAGCGCCGACTCCGCCACCGTCTTCTCCAGCATCAGAAAGGTACGCCGTTCGTGATCTAATTTCTATGCTTATATCAGGTCTTATGCCTTTGTTCTTGCTTTTTAATCTATCTGGTGTACGAGCTATGTTTACACCGGTTGTCATGTATGAGATCATGTTATGCATGTTTTGCTATGCTAGTAAACAATACAATCTGAGATATCTAGATCATCATTTTATCATGATTTATATTCTGGTTTTAATCTGGAAATTGCCTTTTCCTTTAACAGTACCTTCTACTTCTGAACATCACTGCTGACTATTGTATGATTATTTTTGTTTGTATGAAAATAAGCACTTCAATTTTATTATATCATCCTCTTTCTAAAACAAGTTTAGATCGCGAGAAACTCTACATGAAAATAAACGCTTCCCTGATTGGATTTATAGAGTTGAATACAAAATAAAAGTATACATATCTATGCAGAGGTGTCTCCAGACCTTGCTAAGAACATGAGTACATGACATATGAGACAATGTACAGTGTTGTTGGCCAATTAATTTATAAAAGGGAGAATTAGCTCTGGGACATTTCGAAAGGCCTAAATTGGCCGGTGCACACATCCATTTTGAATATTTGCCAGAAGACACTATGGTTTCGTGTAATTGGGCCAATAGACATCGACCCTCATCCAATATTTTTATAAAATAGATATAAAATTATATAAGTGCCAAAAAATTATAATATAATTTTTTTGACACTCTACATGATAAGAACTACATACTAAAAATATTATTTTGCACTAAAATGATCATTTTGCCTCTCTTCATGAATAGACAAAGATAACCATGGTTAATTTGCTTATATGATTGTAGGTCACTACAAATCTTGGGACAAATCATAGAATGCGTACATCAACAAATCTTGACAATGCTAAAAATATTAGCTCAAAATAATAAAGTTTATAGTGACATATTTAGCATGACTGAATTATAGATTTATCTCTTGTGGAGCTTAATTGATATATTAAACTTTGTTATTTTGATATGATATTTTTATGATAGACAAGATTTGGTGATGTATGCATTCTGTGATTTTGTCAGTATTTTTAATATATTACAAATAAATTAACTAATTAATCATGGTTATCTTTGTCTATTCATGAAGGGAGGCAAATTATCATTTTAGTGCAAAATAATATTTTTTAGTATGTAGTTTATCATGTAGAGTGTCGAAAAAATTATATTATAATTTTTTGGCACTTATATAATTTTATATTTATTTTATAAACATATTGGATGAGGGTCGATGTTTATTGGCCCAATTACACGAAACCATAGTGTCTTCTGGCAAATATTCAAAGTGGATGTGTGCACCGACCAATTTAGGCCTTTCGGAATGTCCCAGAGCTAATTCTCCCTTTATAAAAATAGTGTCCAACTAACCTTTCTTTTACATTTCTAAATTAGATAACAAGTTTTGAAATTCCTCCAATTTGATTATTGTGTTTTATGCTCTGGAAGTTTATATTTTAGTGTTTATAAATGTAGAATTTATGCTATGCAATTCTAATCAAAACAGGCGTAAATGTTATTGTTATATATCAAGGGCAAAGTTCACTTAGGTTGTTTGTAGGGTCAGTGATAAATAGGGATAATATCCTATTTCTACCAAATTGAAAAAAGCTGCGTTCCAAGATTTGCACCAATGAGTATATACTTTAGGAGTTTGAATACCGGTAATAGAATAACAGAAATCGTTACATGGTTAAATCTTCTGTCACTTTATAAAGTGTAAATGTTGCCATCACCAAGTCGTGGGAGCGGTGGAGCACCGAGGAGCATGACTGCTTCGTCGATTTGCTGCTCATGTGAGATAGGCAACTATGAGCATTCTCTGGTTCAGAACTTATCTCTAAATAAGTCTGAATCTTTGTGCTGTTGATTTTCAGTGATGAGCAGGAAATAGACTTGATGGACATGTATTTGTCTTCCCAGTTTCTCAGAGGGTCAAGGAGCATGTCGGCACAAAGACAACTAATATGATATCTGAATGCTCGGAAGCAGGCAACTGAGTTCCTGAACGAAGAAGTGTGTGCGCGTGTGTGTTGGTACCTGCATTTAGGGATTCAGTATCTCACCCAAGAACTAAAACTTCGAACACAATTCGTGTTGCAGGTACGAAACCATGCCTATAAATACTTTCTCAAGCTCCGGAAGCTCAGGTTGGCGCCACTTCGTCATGCAACAGCAGATCTTGGTGGGTGGGCGGTAGCAGCACAGAACGTGCCATTTTTCCTTTTATGCTAGAACCACACGACCATTTTGAAGGGAACGTATGCTATGAAAACTAGCCTCCTGTGCAAACTATAGAAACTCTAATCAAAACCACAAAAATCTAATCCGATGGTGAGTTATTGTAGCACTTAACCCCCTTCATTCATCTCATCCCACTTTAAAGGCTGAACATGCGACCTTTTACGGTACTGTGTTGTGCCATTTTTTTCCCTTTATGCTAAAATAGTGCACCAGTTGTCATTGATATATCTACACTTAATTTTGATTCTCTCAATTGAAAGAAAAATGGTTAGATCTGAACCAATCAATAAAATACATTGTCAATCTGTAAGAAAGACAATCATCTGTTCTTAGTAGTAGGAATTTATTGCCCGTGATATATTATTGTCCTGTGGAAGAGAAGATAAATCAAAAAATGACCTTAGTTATTTGGTCGCTATTTTGCCAATTGGAGTCTCGGTCTGATAGGCATAGGCGGTAGGTAGTATAGGACTTGTGGCATCCACAAAAATAATACATTTAGTTGAGTTTGATTTTTCATAGTATCACTTTGAATATATTACTCATACATACATATTTAGTTACATTTGGTTGAGTTTGATTTTTCGTAGCATCATTTGAATGTTTTACTCATACATACATATTTAGTTTGTTTTTCCGTCGCAACGCACGGGCAGTCAACTAACCATTTCAGCTGGAGGAGGTCACTGTGAAACCAGAGCACAAGGAGGTCATGCCACAAGGAGGTCATGCTTTGTGCAAGCAAGTGCCCGGTACAATTACTTCCCCTATCCTGATTTTTTAATGAACATGCTTAGTAATTCTAGGTTAAGATGGTTGCTAAATTTGAGTTCTTGAGATACTGATATGTTCGGCTCTGAACTGTATTAAGTAGTGAAACCAAGTAGGTCCTGAAGTTTCTTGCATTTGGTAATGACCAGTTAGTCACCCTCTTCTCTCAAATTATTTACTATCATTTGTTTGATACTACAAAATATTTATGATAGTATGATATATCCTAACATTTGGCCTACTCAGTTTTCCCCGAATATTTATATCTAACAAATATTGAAATAAGACTACTATATATCTATAAATGAAATGAGCTAGAGAAAACTGCAATTTTAACTAACTTCAATTTACTCTTTTATCACTCATTTGGTGTGTTTGGAGTGTTAAAGAAATGTGTTGAAAAATGGAGAAAAGATCTCTAATGGTGAAGCAATGTTCTTTTTCTCCCATTGCAGGGATCGGACAAGACGGAGGCAATACTATGTCTAGGCATACGACTGGCCGCTTGTCACGCGGATGAAGTGTTAATCCTTGAATATAATTTATCATCCTTGGTGGACAAGCTCGGCACCGTTGCATGGTCATTGTGTGGTCACACCACTAATCCGAGACACAATAAGACAGTTATCTAAGTTGTGAATTCATCATAATCGGCAGAGAGCGAAACAAGGTAGTGCATGAGCTTGCCCATTGTAGCTATAAGGGCTGAGATGGAATTATACAACACAAGATAAAATTTAAAATTGTCTTACGTTATTTTGTTCATATTGTAATGCATTATTTTGGTTTTATTGCAAAAACACAGACATTTGTGATGACATGAGATTTCTACTCGTGTGGTTATATGTCAAGAGATATTTTGTATACCCGTAGCAACGCACGGGCACTCAACTAGTTGAACTTTTACGATTAGCACATGCAAAAATTAGTCGCTTTAGCCAATTCTGACGGAGTAGTTATGGTTGCGGAGGCAAACACTGATCGCTAGTTGCCTCCAGCAACAGCATCTACGGTTGCGGGATAGAACTTTTACAGTCGCAAATACTGATCGCTAGTTGCCTCCAGCTCCAACAATTATGGTTGCGAGACAGAACTTTTACGGTCGCAAACACTGATCGCTAGTTGCCTCCAGCTCCAACATTTACGGTTGCGGGACAGAACTTTTACGGTCACAGAATTGAGTGTCTAGCGCGTTAGATAGTTATTTTGAGCGCTGCGCTCCAAATAGCGTTGTCCTATATATATATATAGTACATTTCAAGTATCCACCAATGATATATAGTAGTTTAAACACTTTTGTTTTCCACTTTTTTGGAATTGAACCCGAACAAAAGGATTACATACTAGTAGTAGACTTTAAAGTCTGAGCTATATGGTTAGCGATGCATACTCTGATGCAAATAAACATAAAGCGGCGGCCAACTTAGGTTGCGGCATCTAGGTTCAGGTCCGCCGCAGGCCGCCAGATGATGAAGGGCAGCTCGATCTGCATTAGAACTGGACGTTGGAGGGGTACATGGTGTCGGGCTTCCAGTTCGCCGGATGACGACGTCTTTAGCGATGATCTTCTTGCCGGACTCGCTGGTGAGGCGGATGGAGAAGGGGTGTGACACCCCAATTTTAAGAAAAAATTGGAGCACAATATATGTATGCCAGGATCAATTTTCATACATATATCCACATCATAGTAAATATCAAAACAATGCTTTATTAATATATCGAACATTATTACAAAAATGACCCTCAGGTCCAAAAGAAAAGGTACAGACTCTCAGTCTAACTCTAATGTAGACTCGCGGAAACTGGATGCCATCTCCATAGGAAGGTCGACCGGGGGCTGCGCCATCCTAGTACAAGTCGTCGGGGTCGTATCCGCCGTCTTCTGGGTACTCCTGCTCCTCGTCGGCGTAGACTCCAACGTCTGGGTGGGGTAGCAGGGGTTCAAAGAGGAAGGGTGAGTACATCGAAATGTACTCCGCAAGTGTAGGAAATATATGCTTATGAGGCTATTAACAAAGGTAGGCTGACTCTGTTTGACTCAAGCGCCTAAAGCAACACATCCTATTAAAATCCTATTAATCCTATGCACCTATTTACTAGGTTATAACCACAGTCTCCAAAAGTAACAGTAACCACACTCGGAGTCGCACCGAGCAAACCACACTCGGGAGTCACACCGAGCAACCAACACTTGGAGTCACACCAAGCAACCGCACTTGGAATCACACCAAGCAAACTCACACCTGAAGTCCATCAGGCAAACCACACCTGAAGTCCATCAGATGGCCCGAACCAGTAACCCAGTAACCAACTAATCTCGAAGAAGTCCAAGCCCGCTCTTGACCGTGAGCACGGCTGATATATCAGTTTATTTACTCTGCAGAGTTCGCACATCTTTACCCATGAGTCGTGTTGCCCTTGTGCCCGAGGTAGCTAGTCTCTTGACCCACTTCCAAGGTGAGTCGGCAGGGTTCACTACAAGGCCGTTACAAAGAGTCCTCCTATGCGTATTAGTTCCATATGTCACGACGTAGAGCTACCTTCCGTAATAACACCAGGTCTGGCGCCTGAGCCTGGGAATCGCTCCCGTACCAAGCAGTATCCTGTGTAGAAGAAGCCCTGTCCCATGTCCATATGTAACTAATAACGACATAAGGCTTCTCCAATTAATTAGCCAGTCCCAGAGCCATATAGGCCTCATGGTTTGCGCTTTTTGCCGGGTTACAGGCTTCGAGAACCGGGTCCTAGGGATCCAGGCAGGATAACAAACCACAACCCCCACACACCCAAACCAACGCCAAGTCCCATGGCATAACCGTAACGCGAGTCACCCGGCAACCGTACGCCAAGTCACATGGCGCACCACACCACCAACGGTCCATCCTGCCGGATTTACATACTCACCATACTTACACATTACCAGCCACATGTTCCATAGATCATTAATCAGAATTTATTATTAACCATCCCATCCCAAGACAGCAAGGCTGAGCATGACTTCTACCCATAACATCCCAAATCAGGTGACAAGGAAAATATAATCAAGTGCTAGTAAACCATATCATGGGATTCAATTAATGACACTGCATGCATCTACAGGATCTAACTACTCTAATACCAAAAGTAAAATAAATCATAGGTGCAAGATGTTCAAGAACACTTGCCTGCGGGTTGGTCGGATCAACTGGATCACGAGAAGGGTCTGGAGCAACGAAGCAAAGGTTGATCCAGGGGTTCCACGTAGCTCGCACTCGCTGGATCAAACATCATCACATGGCCCAAACAAACAATATAAGAAACAGTACATCAATTGTATGAAAAACAGTACGTAAATAGATCTAATGCGTAGAGCTCGATGATACGAATCTAACGCGACTTGAACGGGTCAAAACGGAGTTAAAACGCAAAAGTTATGGGGTTTGAATCTCAGTGGCAATTCTGTAAATTTTTAAACTCGATTTTACATTTAAAATAAAACAAAACTGATTTTAAAGACAAGCTGGACCGGGCGTCATTTAGGTAAAATACGGGGGGTTAAAACAGAAGATTTCCGAGACTCAATAAACAGTGCGCATCGGAGCGCGGGTTGATTTTGGCAAAGAAGGGGGCTTTCTGCAAGACGTCCGGAGCCGACCGTGTGGTCCCCAGGTGGCGCTGACGCGTGCCATGTGGCGCTATGCTACAGGCCGGGTGCACCACGTGTGTGTGGACGTGGCGGCCGCGCGTGTGGTGGACTGAGTCCACGGACGGGGTGCACCGGGTGTATACCCCTTCACCGGTCGGTCTAATCTGAGCCGACCATCTCAGATCTAACGGTCGGGTGAGTGGAGGAAGAGAGGGCATGGCCGCCGGCCAGATAAGAAGGAGGAGGCGACGGTCCTCCATTGGCTCCGCCGAAACTCCCGCCGGAGTGGGTAGGGATGGACCGACGGGCCATTAGCGACCGAGTGGAGGGGTTCAGGGGAGAGAGGGGATTACCCCGAACAGGATTGCGAGCACCCCAGCGCCGGAGGCGGCTCGGAGTCGTAGGGCGACGCGGGACAGTGATGGCGGACGGCGGCGCCATAGAAGGGGGCGCTGGAGCTCGCTGGAGTTCGCTCGGGTAGGCGCTAGAGGCCGTAGAGATCGTCAAAAGGGGCGGAATCGAGAGAGGAGCTCACCGCGAACACGCCAGCAGGGGTCCCGTCGTCGGGGATGGCTCGGTCAGGAGGCACTGACGGCGCCCGCGGCTCGATGGCGGTGCTAGGGTCCGGATGGTGAAGAAGCTCGGCGGCGGCGGCTGGAGAGCTTGCGCAAGGTGGAAAAGGGAGCGGAGGTGGCGGCGGCTCCGATTTATAACGCCAAGGGCACTGGATAGGCTCCAGGCGTCGGGAGGAGAGGGCGGTGGCGGCAACAACTCCCGTAGACCTCGGACGGAGGTTGGGGACACCTCTGACAGGTGGTCCTCACCTGTCAGTGGGCGCAAACTGCGGGCCGGGCCAGGTCTGTCAGCGGCTGGGAGAGGAGGGGAGGCGCTGCGGCTGTGTGCTGGGCTATGCGCGCGGTGAGGGCTGTGGTGCGGGGTTGGGCCGGCGACAGGATCTCGGCCCACGCGGGATTTGCACAGGAGGGGAAGGAATGGGAGAAGGGAGCGGGCCGGTAGGTGCAGTGGGCTAGGAAAAAGAATCGGAAAGAGGGAGAGAGGAGGATGGGCTGACGCGGAGCAGGCCGACGGGGAGAGAGGGAGGTTGCGGGCCGCAAGGAGAGGGGGTGTTGGGCCGGTCGCGGGAAATGGGAAGAGAAAAAAAAAGGAGAGGTGAGGCCCTTTCCAATTTGCCTTTTGTTCTTTTTTTTCAAATCTTTTGCAAATTCATTTCAAAATCAAATTGAACCCAGTTTGAAAGTTTTAGAAATATTTTCCCTAGTTTTTTCAAATAAAGTTATGAGTTTGATTTTGTAAAATTTTTCTAAACCTTTTATTTAATTTTGAAATGGAATAAATTCGAATCGCCCTATACGGGTTAGTAAATTCTTTTTTTCACCCAACAAAAGTTATGCAACGCCATGAATGCAACAAACATCTGGCTAGAATTTTTCTCCATCTAGGGTTTTGACCATTTTCTTATTAAATTCTAATTTATTTTAATTATTTAAAAACCTGGGGTGTTACAAGCTTACCCCCTTAACTGGAATCTCGTCCCGAGATTCGGGCTAGAAAGAAAGGTGGGTGGGGAGCTCATGGGACATACCATGAAACTTTTGGCGTTTTGCATTTTCTTGTTCATCACTCGATTGGCATTTTGGTTTCGAGGTGTTGTCCTTGAGCTTTCCTCTTGGCTCGACCTTTGCGATCTTCACGCTTCTTCGGGCATTTGCTGATGAAGTGTCCAGCTTGCTTGCAGAGTAGAAACATAGTCCTTTTGCCTTGACATCTCTTCGGGTGGATATCACTTGATTGTCTTCTTGTGGAACTTGAGGAGGTGCTTCTGTTTGGTGGAGCTCAGGAGGCGCTTCTGTTGGTGGAGTTGAGGAGGAGCTTGACTTGAGCTTGTAGGTGGGACTTCCGGAGGCTTCTGGACTTGTGCTTGAGGTGTAGCTCTAAAACGGGAAGAGTTCGCGACATACTTTCGATACTTGTCCTTCTTGCCTCGGTAAGGTGTTATCTGAAAGAGTCGATAAGCCTCGTCGCTCAAGTTGCAGTCTTCCCATTGACGTAGATCCATCAGCTGGTATGGGTGAATAGAGGGTTGAGATGGGAGAGAGAAAGACCCCAGTTAGTTGATTTTATTAATAAAACTTTTGACAAATGATGTCGTTGCAACCTGACAGTTGCAATACACCAACAAGCATACGAAGAACCAAATCAAACATGTGCACAAATACATGTCAAACAACGTTCTACGAGATCAAACAATTATGGTGGGCATCCTACTATTGGAGGACCTACTTTGAAACAGAGTTTGAACTTTCAGCAGAGATAGACTACAGAAGTGGGAAAATAGGGTGAGACTTTTAAAAATAGTTTTGTAAACACACGACCTGACTAGGGTAGCGTCCTACGGTCAACACGGCTCTGATACCACTCTGTGACACCCCAATTTAAGAACAAAATTGGAGCACAATATATGTATGCCAGGATCAATTTTCATACATATATCCACATCATAGTAAATATCAAAACAATGCTTTATTAATATATCGAACATTATTACAAAATGACCCTCAGGTCCAAAAGAAAAGGTACAGACTCTCAGTCTAACTCTAATGTAGACTCGCGGAAACTGGACGCCATCTCCACAGGAAGGTCGACCGGGGGCTGCGCCATCCTAGTACAAGTCGTCGGGGTCGTATCCGCCGTCTTCTGGGTACTCCTGCTCCTCGTCGGCGTAGACTCCAACGTCTGGGTGGGGTAGCAGGGGGTTCAAAGAGGAAGGGTGAGTACATCGAAATGTACTCCGCAAGTGTAGGAAATATATGCTTATGAGGCTATTAACAAAGGTAGGCTGACTCTGTTTGACTCAAGCGCCTAAAGCAACACATCCTATTAAAATCCTATTAATCCTATGCACCTATTTACTAGGTTATAACCACAGTCTCCAAAAGTAACAGTAACCACACTCGGAGTCGCACCGAGCAAACCACACTCGGAGTCACACCGAGCAACCAACACTTGGAGTCACACCAAGCAACCGCTTGGAATCACACCAAGCAAACTCACACCTGAAGTCCATCAGGCAAACCACACCTGAAGTCCATCAGATGGCCGAACCAGTAACCAGTAACCAACTAATCTCGAAGAAGTCCAAGCCCGCTCTTGACCGTGAGCACGGCTGATATATCAGTTTATTTACTCTGCAGAGTTCGCACATCTTTACCCATGAGTCGTGTTGCCCTTGTGCCCGAGGTAGCTAGTCTCTTGACCCACTTCCAAGGTGAGTCGGCAGGGTTCACTACAAGGCCGTTACAAAGAGTCCTCCTATGCGTATTAGTTCCATATGTCACGACGTAGAGCTACCTTCCGTAATAACACCAGGTCTGGCGCCCGAGCCTGGGAATCGCTCCCGTACCAAGCAGTATCCTGCGTAGAAGAAGCCCTGTCCCATGTCCATATGTAACTAATAACGACATAAGGCTTCTCCAATTAATTAGCCAGTCCCAGAGCCATATAGGCCTCATGGTTTGCGCTATTTTGCCGGGTTACAGGCTTCGAGAACGGGTCCTAGGGATCCAGGCAGGATAACAAACCACAACCCAAACCAACGCCAAGTCCCATGGCAAACCGTAACGCCGAGTCACACGGCAACCGTACGCCAAGTCACATGGCACCACACCACCAACGGTCCATCCTGCGGATTTACCTACTCACCATACTACAACATTACCAGCCACATGTTCCATAGATCATTAATCAGAATTTATTATTAACCATCCCATCCCAAGACAGCAAGGCTGAGCATGACTTCTACCCATAACATCCCAAATCAGGTGACAAGGAAAATATAATCAAGTGCTAGTAAACCATATCATGGGATTCAATTTAATGACACTGCATGCATCTACAGGATCTAACTACTCTAATACCAAAAGTAAAATAAATCATAGGTGCAAGATGTTCAAGAACACTTGCCTGCGGGTTGGGTCGGATCAACTGGATCACGAGAAGGGTCTGGAGCAACGAAGGCACAAGGTTGATCCAGGGGTTCCACGTAGCTCGCACTCGCTGGATCAAACATCATCACATGGCCCAAACAAACAATATAAGAAACAGTACATCAATTGTATGAAAACAGTACGTAAATAGATCTAATGCGTAGAGCTCGATGATACGAATCTAACGCGACTTGAACGGGTCAAAACGGAGTTAAAACGCAAAAGTTATGGGGTTGAATCTCAGTGGCAATTCTGTAAATTTTTAAACTCGATTTTACATTTAAAATAAAACAAAACTGATTTTAAAGACAAGCTGGACCGGGCGTCATTTAGGTAAAAGTACGGGGGTTAAAACAGAAGATTTCCGAGACTCAATAAACAGTGCGCATCGGAGCGCGGGTTGATTTTGGCAAAGAAGGGGGGCTTTCTGCAAGACGTCGGAGCCGGCCGTGTGGTCCCCAGGTGGCGCTGACGCGTGCCACGTGGCGCTATGCTACAGGCCGGGTGCACCACGTGTGTGTGGACGTGGCGGCCGCGCGTGTGGTGGACTGAGTCCACGGACGGGGTGCACCGGGTGTATACCCCTTCACCGGTCGGTCTAATCTGAGCCGACCATCTCAGATCTAACGGTCGGGGTGAGGTGGAGGAAGAGAGGGCATGGCCGCCGGCCAGATAAGAAGGAGGAGGCGACGGTCCTCCATTGGCTCCGCCCGAAACTCCCGCCGGAGTGGGTAGGGATGGACCGACGGGCCATTAGCGACCGAGTGGAGGGGTTCAGGGGAGAGAGGGGATTACCCCGAACAGGATTGCGAGCACCCCAGCGCCGGAGGCGGCTCGGAGTCGTAGGGCGACGCGGGACAGTGATGGCGGACGGCGGCGCCATAGAAGGGGGCGCTGGAGCTCGCTGGAGTTCGCTCGGGTAGGCGCTAGAGGCCGGTAGAGATCGTCAAAAGGGGCGGAATCGAGAGAGGAGCTCACCGCGAACAAGCCAGCAGGGGTCCCGTCGTCGGGGATGGCTCGGTCAGGAGGCACTGACGGCGCCCGCGGCTCGATGGCGGTGCTAGGGTTCCGGATGGTGAAGAAGCTCGGCGGCGGCGGCTGGAGAGCTTGCGCAAGGTGGAAAAGGGAGCGGAGGTGGCGGCGGCTCCGATTTATAACGCCAAGGGCACTGGATAGGCTCCAGGCGTCGGGAGGAGAGGGCGGTGGCGGCAACAACTCCCGTAGACCTCGGACGGAGGTTGGGGACACCTCTGACAGGTGGTCCTCACCTGTCAGTGGGCGCAAACTGCGGGCCGGGCCAGGTCTGTCAGCGGCTGGGAGAGGAGGGGAGGCGCTGCGGCTGTGTGCTGGGCTATGCGCGCGGTGAGGGCTGTGGTGCGGGGTTGGGCCGGCGACAGGGTCTCGGCCCACGCGGGATTTGCACAGGAGGGGAAGGAATGGGAGAAGGGAGCGGGCCGGTAGGTGCAGTGGGCTAGGAAAAGAATCGGAAAGAGGGAGAGAGGAGGATGGGCTGACGCGGAGCAGGCCGACGGGGAGAGAGGGAGGTTGCGGGCCGCAAGGAGGGGGGTGTTGGGCCGGTCGCGGGAAATGGGAAGAGGAAAAAAAAGGAGAGGTGAGGCCCTTTCCAATTTGCCTTTTGTTCTTTTTTTTCAAATCTTTTGCAAATTCATTTCAAAATCAAATTGAACCAGTTTGAAAGTTTTAGAAATATTTTCCCTAGTTTTTTCAAATAAAGTTATGAGTTTGATTTTGTAAAATTTTCTCTAACCTTTTATTTAATTTTGAAATGGAATAAATTCGAATCGCCCTATACGGGTTTAGTAAATTCTTTTTTTCACCCAACAAAAGTTATGCAACGCCATGAATGCAACAAACATCTGGCTAGAATTTTTCCTCCATCTAGGGTTTGACCATTTTTTTATTAAATTCTAATTTATTTTAATTATTTAAAAACCTGGGGTGTTACAAGGGGCCTTGAGCGGCCTGGGCGAGTCCATCCTCCAAATGGCTCCCCAGGAGAGCTTCATCGGCGTCCACACCGGCGAGCTCTTGTCCTGGATTCCATTAGCACGATGTCACCGTCGTCTGCCACGAACTTGACCAGCACGACCAGGTAGTTGGGGTTGCACCCCTTCTCAACGTGAAACGTGATCTCCTGCCCAGGGGGATACTTGCACCGCACTCTGCATGGCATATTATTGGCATACACACAGATCGATCAGGGAAATCGAATGAACAAAGCTAGCTTCTTAGAGATCGTCGTCCATGCCAGCTGGTAGTAGCATATACCTCCTGAACTCCACGTCCATGATGCCGACGTGGCGGAGCTTGTCATTGAGCCCGGGCTTTGCAAGGACCCGAAGGCCTTGCCGCTGAAGTCAAAGTGGTAGGGAGTGATGGGCTCGTAGTTCATGTCGGTGATGAACACCGTGATCGGCTGGCCCGAGCACTCCGGTTTGTCCTTGCATCTCACCTGCATGCACGAATGCCTAACAAGTAAATTAGCATGCAGTTATATTAGTTGTCCATGTCCATGCATCACGAATGCCCAAGAGCTTCATCGTCAAGCAAAGGCAGAGCCATCGATCGAGATGATACGAGACCTCGTAGCATGAGCCGCAGCCCTTGCCGTCCTTGAAGATGGGGACATTGCCGCAGGCCATCATGCCGTTGTACGGTGGCAGGTTCACGTTCTTGATCACCGACACGCACGCATCAGCATCATATATATTCAATTCATAATATCACACCGTTTTCATGCATGATCGATCGATCGACCAAATTGGGCACATACCATTGTCGGCAGGGCCGGCGCCATTGGGCTGGCCATACCGGTGGCCTTGGCGGTGAGCCAGTTGGCGTTGTAGTTGGTCGTGATGTTGGGGCCGGGCGGAAACTTGGCAGGCCCGCACGAGCCGCCAACGACGAGCGCCGCGAGGACGGCCACCACGACCACAATGTTATTGGCGAGGGATCCCATCGTCGTCTTATTCGAATAATATATGTCGCTCGATCTCTCCCTCTCTGTGTGTGATTGATATACGACAGTGCGGAGTGCCTACTTATAGTGAGGATGGGTGGATCGGTTGTCAGCACTACGCGCGGGCGTCTGTTCACTACAGGGAACGCTGGCTTTGCCGAGTGCTGGCTGCACTCGGCGAAGGCCCTCTCGCACTCGGCGAAGGCTTCGCCGAGTGCCGCACTCGGCGAAGAAATTGTCTGCAACGATTTCTTTGCAGAGTGCCAAATATCGGGCACTCGGCGAAGGCTTCGCTGAGTGCCATGTCAGCACTCGGCGAAGCAAACGGGAGCCGTCACTTGACGACCTCTTTGCCGAGTGCCGGCTACGTGGCACTCGGCGAAGAGGGCCCCTTGCAGAGCGCCACGTGTCCGGCACTCGGCGAAGAGGGCCCCTTTGCCGAGTGCCACGTAGGCTGGCACTCGGTGAAGAGCTCCTCTTTGCCGAGTGCCACGTAGCAGGCACTCGGCAAAGAGTGCCTCTTTGCCGAGTGTCAGGGTCAAGGCACTCGGCGAAGAGGCCAGCTGAGCAAAAATTTGCCCAGCTTTGCCGAGTGCCATGACCTCTTTGCCGAGTGTGGCACTCGGCAAAGCTGGGAAAAAAGAATTTTTTTCCTGTTTTCATTTCCCTACACAGAAAACATATCACACATTCATATTCCATTTCAGACAAATATCACATGCATATATATCACACATCCATAACATACATCTCACAAATATCCATTTCAAACAAATATCACATGTTCAGTCTCCATGCATCACAAGCTCACAAGTCCACAAGTTCACAAGTCCATCACATGCATCTCACAAGTCCATCACATCCATCTCACAAGTCCATCACAAATCTAAGTCGGCCATCACTGCTCACCTTGGTGCTCAGATTGTGAAGAACTACCCACCTTGCCCGCGTCCCACGACCCGCCCGAAGGACCACCTTGCCAACCTTGCACCCAGGCGGCGGAGGTCCAGATGGCCACCCGGTGTACCCTGACTGCGGAGGAGGGTAACCTGGCCACCCATAGGGCAGAGGAGGGCCACCGGGGAGCCACCCAGGCTGCGGAGGAGGGCCACCAGTGATCTGCAGAGTGTGCGGAGGAAGGCCAGGTTGAGGAGTCGATGCCGAACCCTCCGACTGTGAGTGCACAAAGGAGAAGCAAATTCGTTAGCACCTGGAGGACAGCCGTAAAAGTTAAAGAAATATAAACAACCATATATACTCACCGGAGTCTCTGTCGTAGGAGTAACAGGAGGCACAAAAGGAGTGAGCAGCGAGGGAGGCACGACAACACCGGGATGTTCAGGCTCCCAAAGAAGTGAGCTATGTCCTGCGTCCTCTGCGCCTCCCGCTGCTGGACGGCCAGTAACTCACGATGGGCCGCCACCGGGCCTCGTGCATGGCCTGCAACCTCTGCACCTGGTCCGCCTGGGCCTGCATCTGGGCCTGCAAAATTCGTCGCGTAAGGTTTAAACAATGCAAAGACAAGGTATATGTGTAAAAGCAATGAACGACGAATAGAACAAGTACTTACCTGAAGTGCTGCCATCATCTGCTGTGAGGTCGGCTGCCGAGGTCGTATGGGGACGGAGGAGCTCGTGCTGGCAGCTCGAATCTCGGCGAGGTTGGGAACAGAGGACGAGTCAACTGCGTGTTGGCTATCCAGTACCGATCGTGCTGCTTCCCTCCTCCCAGCCTCATCACCAAGTCTGTATCTAGGGGCTGGCTGGCCGGATCGAAGTCCTCCCCATGGCGCTCGCGAGCCGCCGTGGTGTACTCGGTGACCTTGGTGTAGGCGTTCGCGTTGGTGTACGCCTCGGGCCCGGTGTTCGGGTTGTACTGGGTGCTCGCTGCAGTCGCCTTGCCCTGGTGCGACAAGTGGTACGCCTTGAAAGGGAGGCACTCCTCACCACCATGCGACTGGGACTGCGATAAAAACACAGATGATTACAAGTAATGAGTAATTGAGTGTTAGAATAAAAAAATCAGTAGAGCATACCTATCTGTCGGCGTACGCAGCGAGGCTAAGGTTGCCTATGGTGGTGTGGCACCCCAGGCATCTGCAGGCGGCAGTCTCGGCGGGCACTGTGCCTCTCGTACCACTCGTGCGATTTCCACTTGTCCACAATGGCCACCCAGCAGTCTAGGTGATTGGCGCACCAACCAGGACAGAACTGAAAGACAATAAGTATTTAATATGTTAGAAGAGCCGCTAAGTGATGGATGGACCAATCAGTATTACTGTTTTGTACGTACCTGGATGTACTGCTCCCTAGTGAGGTCGGTCTCCCTGGTGAGCATCATCTGCCTAGCATCCGTCTTCTTCACCGCCGTCCGTAACACGTCGGCGTTGTAGTTGATGATGCACTGGATCCGCGCCTCGTGGTACATATCCGCTAGCCGGGACTTGCAGACCCTGTCCTGCACGTGCAACGCCTCGGCCTCTCTCCCTGCCTCGCACGCAAAGTACCCTTTCATTATTTGAAGAACGTCCGACAAATACGTATCATTGAGAAATGTTGTGCGAGCAAGACTCACCCAGAACTCGGCCCTAATCCACGCTGCAACGGTGGTGTACGTGGGGTCCACAGCAGCACCGAAGTGGTCCCACGTCCAGGGCGGTGACCTAACCCCGACGTAGGTGACCAAGCCAGGATAGTTCTTCCGAATCAGAAGACTTAACGTGCCATGGCGCTTGCCCCCTGCCACAAGTTCCCAGTTCCTGCATGGGTCATTAAGAACAACTGTTAGTCGGAAGTTCAATTTTGAACATGTCATGTGAACAAGTAGTGAAAACATTAATGGTAACTTACTTGTCGCCGTAAGGTCGAATCACCGGGCGCGGCTAGGTGCGATCCGCTGCTGCGGGAGCTGCGAGGGCCGCGCAAGTACACTCTGCTCGAAGCAGAGGAAGTGGAACCCCCTCCTGAGGCACCTACGTTCTCGTCCCCCTGGTCCCCCTGGGGACGCTCCGAGGAAGTGGTGTCGTCGTCCGACCGTCCTGGTCGTCCTGGTCGTCCCTGGGCGTCTCCCTGGGCGTGGTCCGAGGAGGTCTCGCGCGCGCGGGAGGTCGGAGGCGGTCCTCTCCTAGGACGTCGCCCGGGGGCGGCCTCGCCTCCTCGTCGACGGCTCTCTCGCGGCTGCGTGGGTGGTGAGCTGGACCTCTGGTACCGCGAGTTGACCCTCCGCTGTTGCCGCCTTCCGCCCGACATTTTATCGAGTGCCTGCCATTACAAAGATAAAATCAATTAGCATAAACGATAAGTATTTATAAAGAGACACAAAATGAACAAAACATAATTGCAAAATAATTATAACAATATAGCATTACATGAATTAAAAATTATCTCCGCGATTGTCAGTGGCTAGTGCCCCTCATGTGTTGGCTTGTTGCACACGTGTGTCGTCATCACTGTCAATATTGTCGAAACAATCGGCGTCGTCTCCATCATCCTCGTCACCCTCGTCCTCATCAATGTCACCACCAAACTGTAATCGCTCAAGCATTCTTAAGTCCTTGGCATTGTGCACCTCATCACCATCGTCCTCATCAATATCATTGTCATCGTCTTCTTCCATGTCCATCAGCTCAAAAATGTCAATGTCAAACCTCCCTTCTAGCCCCTCGGGTTGAAAGAACTCTCCGTTATATGTGTTTGGGTCGAAGTTGTAGTCATCATCGTTTGGGAGAGGCGCTTTACCGCGTGGCGATACTAACTGCACAAGGTACCAACCCATAAGATTGTTGTCTTCTTGACACGTCCATGGGAGATAATAAACTTGTGTGGCCTGTTGAGCCACAATATAGACATCGTCTCCCTTGTAAATGGTGTCATGTCGAATTTCGACAATCCCAATCTCAGGGGCTCTTCTTGTGACATCAGGATCGAACCAATGACATTTGAATACCACTGGATTAATAGCTTTGGTACCCTCAAAGTTGAGCTCATATATTTCTTCGACTATGCCGTAATAGTCGCGCTCATCGGTGCCGGCGTACGAACTCCGGTATTTGAGGTCTTTCGATTGGGCCGACTCTGCTCGTAGCTGCTTGTGTGAAAGCGATAGCCATTCACATCATAAACGGTGAATGACTTGACCCTATAGTCGAAGCCATTGGCAACCTGTTTCAACTCATCCATCATTTCCGCATCTGTGCGGGCCTGTAAGTTGAGACAGGGTAGATCGTTTCATCAAATGAAACAAGAAATGAAATGAAATACAAGGTTAGTTGGGTCGCACCTTCGTACTAAACCACGAAATGAAATCGGCACACCATTTTTGAGAAGACGGTCTTGTTCTTCAGAGGAAGGTTCCCTATCCTCCAGTATTCATCAATAAATTTCCTTAAAAACAAGGACGTCGAATCAAAAGATTGAAGATAGTGACGACGACTGTAACAAGCTCATTGAGAACTTACTGCACATAAGGAGTCACTTCGTCAAGGTTCAACAAACATACAACATGATAGTGTGCCACTCATCATGCCGCAACACATCTTGGTCCTCGATGCGCTTGCTCTTCCGAGTTGGCCTTTGAAAAGGCTGAGGTTCGATAAACTCTCGTCGACGTTGTAACGAGAGGGTGGATTGTGCACGCTAGGAAGGTTATCCTTATAATATGTTGTTGTGAAGTTCGACACCTCCTCGAGAATAAATGCTTCTGCCACGGAAGCCTCTATTTTGGCTTTATTTCTACACTTTTTCCGAAGAACCTTTAGACATCTCTCGACTGGAAACCAATGCACTGCACGGGCCCCCCCATCCGTGCCTCGTATGGTAGGTGCAAAATCAGAAATGCTGCATCGGCAGGAAGAAGCCTGGTGAAAGATCATCTCCAACTTGCAGATCAACACAGGTCATAAGATAGCTCCTTGGCACAAAGCTGGCGAAAGAAGTAGCTCAACTCTGCCAGCACGCGCCACACAGGCTCAGGGAGGTATCCCCGGGTCAGAGAAGGAGCCGCTCGATCCATATGTGGTAGTCATGACTCTTCATCCCTAACACTCGCATAGTAGACAAGTTCACTCCCCTCCTCAGATTCGCCGCATACCCATCAGGGAACCTTAACGCCTAGATCCACTGTAGTACTTTCTTCCTATGGTCTCTTTTCAATATATAATCGGCCGGACCTCTTTTCCATTTCTTGCCAGCACCAGGAGCCCTCATCACTAGCTTTGGTCTATCACACATCTCTTGCAGGTCCAGTCTGGCCTTAACGTTGTCCTTTGACTTTTCTGTGTCCATGAGTGTTGCAAAGAGTGCCTCAGCGATATTCTTTTCTATGTGCATTACATCGATGTAGTGCGGACAAAGAAGGTCATTGAAATAGGGGAGTCTAGTCAAGCCCGATTTATGGGTCCACATGTGTTCCTCTCCATACCCGAAAAAATGACCGTTGTCTTTATCAAACTTCAGAGCCTCTATTTCGCCACGGACCTCAAAACCGCTCTTGAACTGAGGAATGGGGTTGGTGACTTGAACACCTTTCCTGAAGTGCTTGATGTCACTTCTGAATGGATGGTCAAGAGGCAAGAATTGACGATGCTGGTCGAATGAAGAATACTTCCCTCCCTTCTTCAACCAAGTGAACTTCACAGCTGCCTTGCATATTGGGCATGGGAACTTCCCGTGAACACACCAAGCGCTGAATAAGCCATACGCCAGGAAGTCATGCAGGGAGTACTGGTACCACACATGCATTTTGAAGTTCTTCATTGTTGCTCGGTCATATGTCAGTACCGGGTTTTCCCAAGCTTCGAACAATTCATCCAACAAAGGCTCCATGAACACACCCATATTGTTCCCCGGGTGTCCAGGAATTATCAGCGACAAGAATACGTTCTTAGGGTCAAACATAACACCGGGAGGGAGATTGAGGGGGATCACGAACATAGACCAACAAGTGTACGGGGCTGCCATCATTCCATACGGGTTGAACCCATCTGTCGCCAGCGCCACACGTACATTTCGAGCCTCCATAGCTTTGCCAGGATGCATGGCATCGAAGTGCTTCCATGCTTCACCATCCGATGGGTGTACCATCTTGTCAGGATTGTATCTTTTGCCATTCTTGTGCCATGTCATCTGTTTCGCAGAGTCCTCTGTCATGTACAGTCGTTGGATCCTAGGTATGAAAGGAAGGTACCGTAGGACCATCTTGGGGATATTAAGTTGTTCCTTTGCCATCTCCATGGTCTACCTCCACATACCTAGAGGCTTTGCACTTTGGACAATGTGTTGCTTTCTCGTGATCTTTCCTGAATAGGACGCACCCTTTTGGACAAGCATGGATCTGCTCATACGGCATCTTAAGTGCACGAAGAAGTTTCTGTGACTCGTACGTGTTCTTCGGCAGAATGTGACTCCGGCAACAGGGTGCCCAAAATTGCCAACATGCCATCGAAGGCGTCTCGACTCAAGCTATACTGGGACTTGAACCCCATTAGGCGTCCAATGACATCCAGTTGTGAAACGATTGTCTTTTAATGAAGGGGCTTCTGTGCCGAAGACATCATGTCGTAGAACGCCTTTGCGGTGTCCTCTGGCTCCTCCAATCCTTCACCGAATTGAGCCTCTTGAAAGTCTCCCATCATGTCTGCTACCCCGGCATCTCCATCATACTCCTCGAGACGTTGTCTCACCACCTCCTCTCTAATCCGATCGGCTTCACCATGGTGGACCCAACAAGTATAGTTTTCAACGAATCCATACTTGTAAAGATCTACCCCCACGTTATTCTTATATTTTCTTTTCTTGTTCCCACATTTGCTGCAGGGACACGACATCCGACTCGACCCTTTAGCAGCCGAACCAAACGCATGCTCTAAGAAAGCATTGGTCTTAGTAACCCATTCTGTGCTCTTACTTGCGTGGCCCGTGTACATCCAGTCACGGTTATCCATCCTCTGGCATATACATATGTAAGCGAGTAATAAAACCAGCAATTGCATCTACACGACATTCCTACCATCTAATAGGAGAAGGATAGGTCCTAATCCCACCCGAGGATGCGCAGATGGGTTAGTTTCCATGTTCTACTCCTACCCGAGACAGAATTTTGGCAGCACCTCCTCGCTGTTCTCCCGATACACGTCCTGGCAGGGAGAGTGTGTATCCGGAGAACAACGAGGAGGTGGTGCCAAAACTCTGACTCTGACAGGAGCAGAACATGGAAACTAGCTCATCTACGCATCCGCGGGCTGTCCAAAATACGTGGATAATTTGAAAGAGATACGGTCGCAGATATGCAAAGGACTGAATATCTAAGACTGTATCTCTTTCGAACAGGAGACGTCTAACTAGGTTACGCGACCAAAGATCAGATACCTAAGGATACGGATAGAGGGGTTATACCTAAGGTGTCGGTGAGGTCAGGGTAGCGGGGCAGTGGTGAGTCGGGGCAGTGGCGACACGACGCGGTGCAGGCAGACCCGCAACGCCGACGAAGACGATCGGGGTCGCCGAGTCCCTCCGACGGGTCCTCCTCCTGCCAAAAAAGCATATGGTTAGTCTCGACCAAAAATTTCGGCAGCACCTCCCCTGCACGGCGAGGTTCCCAAAACCTGCAGAAAACGTCGGCACGAAGGCCAACAACCACATGTATAGCAGACATAGTCACGAAGACCAACAATCACAATAGTACCAAGATGAACCATATACTTTACTACTAACACTAACACTACTACTAACACTAACACTACTACTAACACTAACACTAACACTAACACTACTAACTACTACTAACTACTAACTACTAACTACTAACTACTAACTACTAACTACAACTACTAACTATTTACTAACTACATAGGGCATACCTTCGCGACGAGAATAGCAAGAACAAGCTTCGGCGACGGCCACGGGGACGACCGAAGCGCTTGACGACGAGGCCATTATTCTTCTCCTTGTCCTCCTCTCTTCTCCACTCCTCCTCTTCTTCCTCTCCTCCTCTACCTCCTCTTCCTCTTCCTTCTCTCCTCCTCCACCTCCTCCTCTCCTCTCCTCTCCTCTCCTCTCCTCTCCTCTCCTCGGCACGGCGGCCCGGGGCCGAGGGGCACGGCCGGGGCGCGGCCCGGGGTGGGGGCGCGGCGGCCGGGGCGGGGCCGGGGGCGCGGCGGCGGGCGGCGGCGCGGCGTCGGGCAGCGGCGCGGCAGCTGCGGGTGCGTGTGTGCGGCTGCGGGTGCGTGTGCGCGTGTGGCTGGCCGAAAGGCCGTTTGTATTTTTATTTTAATTTCGAAGGTCTTTGCCGAGTGCCAGATCGGCTGGCACTCGGCGAAGATCCTCTCTTTGCCGAGTGCCAGCCGATCTGGCACTCGGCAAAGAGGGCCACGTGGCAGATACACAGCGGCCAGCAGGCCACTCTTCGCCGAATGGCAGCTGGCACGACACTCGGCAAAGATGCTCTTTGCCGAGTGTCAGCGCTGACACTCGGCAAAGGTTTTATTTTTTTTTTGATATTTTGACACCAAATTTTTTGTGGGTTTTCCCCACACTACCACTGTCAATATGTTCAAATTTGACAGTTTTTCAAAACTTCTTGTTATATTTTTTGACTTTCTTTCTTTTTCTTGAATTTTCCCGAAAGACGCAAGTTTGAACTGCAGGTGCATCGAATAATGGATTTTCATGATTTAAAAAAATGTTATTCTTGTTCTTAACCGTATGTTGAGGCCAAATCCAAAAACTGACCCTAGGTTTCGATCAACGTGCTCACGGGGCAACGCCTCCAAATTACGTGCGGACGGTTTTTTAATTATAGAAAATGCAAATGAATTCCGAAAATCGTGAAACTTGGCGACATGTTGTTACATCATATGCGTATGCCAAGAAAAAAAATTGAGAAAGTTTCGAGCAAGTTGTCACGTACGATGCTTACAAACCTAGACATCTCAACATGTGATATGTGATATCACATGTTGAGATGTCCAGGTTTGTAAGCATCGTACAAATATCACATGTTGAGATGTCCAGGTTTGTAAGCATCGTACGTGACAACTTGCTCGAAACTTTCTCAAATTTTTTTCGGCATACGCATATGATGTAATAACATGTCGCCAAGTTTCACGATTTTCGGAATTCATTTGCATTTTCTATAATTAAAAAACCGTCCGCACGTAATTTGCAGGCGTTGCCCCGTGAGCACGTTGATCGAAACCTAGGGTCAGTTTTTGGATTTGGCCTCAACATACGGTTAAGAACAAGAATAACATTTTTTAAATCATGAAAATCCATTATTCGATGCACCTGCAGTTCAAACTTGCGTCTTTCGGGAAAATTCAAGAAAAAGAAAGAAAGTCAAAAAATATAACAAAAAGTTTTGAAAAACTGAACATATTGAACATATATGGTAGTGTGGAAGTCATCCACAAAAAATTTGGTGTCCAAATCAAATAAAAACCTTTTGCCGAGTGCCACATGGACTGACACTCGGCAAAGAGGTGATCTTCGCCGAGTGCCAGCCACGTGGCACTCGGCAACGAACAGCCCACGTGTCAAACAACGGGCCACACTCTTTGCCGAGTGCCACGTGGCTGGCACTCGGCGAAGAGGGGTCTTCGCCCAGTGCCAGACGGCGCGCACTCGGCAAAGCTAACGGACCTGGATGCCGTCTGGTCCGCGACACTTTACCGAGTGCTCATCTTTGCCGAGAGTGCGGCACTCGGCAAAGATGTGACTTCGCCGAGTGTTTTTCTTTGCCGAGTGTTGGGCACTCGGCAAAGCAACATTTGCCTTGTGCTCAGTCTTCGCCGAGTGCCAGATTTCCGGCACTCGGCAAAGAGGCTCTTTGCCGATTGCCCAAAATTTGGCACTCGGCGAACTCGCAGGCACTCGGCGAAGACTCGTTTCCTGTAGTGGTTGGCGTTGGACGGGCGACACACGAGGCCTGGCTGACCGGTGGAGCGTGCTGCATGCGCGCGACGGCCCAGCGTTGCGCTGTGCGTGCTCCGAGAGGCTTCACCGTCGTTGTTGGTTCCAAATTCCAATTGAAGGGGCATGCATGCATGACGACGATGCATACGATGGAAGGATGCCACGATGTGATCAGGTCTGTGACTGAGAGAAAATATGAGTGATTAAGTGCACGATCATATAATATGTATATATTATATATATACCTCTCAACAGATCATCAATTGAGTTAAGCTCACTTTCTATGATCCATCATCATTTCATTAGCTAATTAACCACCAGTTGGGGCCTTAAACCCAAACCCATACCAACTGCAGTATCAAACTAGGCACTCGTGTTACTATAGGATTAAAGAGCGAATATTACATACCAATATCTTTTTAGAGCATCTCCGAACACTACTACACATGATTTTCCGAGACACTAGGCTTGTATTAAGAGAGACGGACATCCAATGCCCGCCTCAGTTAATATTTACCGAGGCGACATCTAGTGTCCACCTCTGTTAATTCGATTACCGAGGTGGTCATCTTAAGGTAATCGTCTCGGTTAATCGGTAAACTTTACAACCTAAAATTTTGCAAGTACCTGTTCAGTTGGCTGTAAACTTTTATATGAACTGTTGTAAATAAGACTGTATAATTGGTCTACACGGCGAGCTCCAATGCAAAATTACAAGTTTTTTGGGCCTCAAAAGTTCCAAATTCCAAATCCTTACAGACTACTTTTCTCAAATTTTACATACCCCTGTTTAGATCCAAACTTCCAAAAAGTAGCCAAAATTCAAAATCTTTTGGAATTTGGGAGCAACTAAACATGGCCTAAGTTTTGTTAAATTTGTGCAATATTTTTGCCGTAGATTCCCTAAGACCTTGTTTTTGATGATCGATTTGGGAAAACTCCCCTCGGAACACATGAACAGCTAGCACAAGATTGGATTAATTCCGATGAATTTTTTGCGTACAAAATTTTGATGAATCAAAGCTAGCTGCAATGGATTCAAACAGGTGAGGGCCTCGAGTAGATCCAGTCGATGGCAGCGGTGGCATCTTCCTCCCCTGGCGGCGCCCTTCCCCTAGCGACGATGGCTCCATCACCAACGGCGCGTCCTACACGCATCGTGGCTGGGCGGCGGAGACACCCCTCCTCCGCATCGGGCGCATGGATGCTGGCTAGATCTCATGATTCATCTAATCGAACATTTGCGTAAAATTGTTGATGTACTTCCTGGATCTCCTCGTGATTCCTGATGCAATGTTTTGTGTAAAAATAGTTATCGGTGAATTTGATAGAATGTTTGTAAATTATTTGATGAATTTGTTGTCATGATTACTACTCCTATTGTTATTCCAGTTTCATTTAGAAACTCACATCTAATTGAAAACGACAAATTATGGTTTGGAACTTTGCCTCATCAGGTTTCGACGGTCCAGAAATTGTTTGCTTACGCTAAACATCTCTTACGGTTCTATATAGGTTAGGCTAAACAAGTTACCGTCTTAGGTATTGAAAATGAAAGTTATAAGTAAGTTACGGTCTTTAGGTGAACACACAGCAGATAAAAACATTAAGATTAATTATGGGTTCACGTGGGATTTTTCGAGAAATAAGTAAATTACGGTCTTACTTGGACACAACAGACAAAAAACATTACGGTTAATTATGGATTCATGTGGATTTTCGAACAATACGGTTCCTCGGTTGGATTACGGTTAACACATGCCAAGACCACGTGACGTACTCACGTATTGAACTTTTACGATTAGCACATGCAAAAATTAGTCGCTTTGGCCAATTCTGACGGAGTAGTTATGGTTGCGGAGGCAAACACTGATCGCTAGTTGCCTCCAGCACCAACATTTACGGTTGCGGGATAGAACTTTTACAGTCGCAAATACTGATCGCTAGTTGCCTCCAGCTCCAACATCTATGGTTGCGAGAGAGAACTTTTACGGTCGCAAACACTGATCGCTAGTTGCCTCCAGCTCCAACATTTACGGTTGCGGGACAAAACTTTTACGGTCACAGAATTGAGTGTCTAGCGCGTCATATAGTTATTTTGAGCACTGCGCTCCAAATAGCGTTGTCCTATATATATAGAGAGTACATTTCAAGTATCCATCAATGATATATAGTAGTTTAAACACTTTTGTTTTCCACTTTTTTGGAATTGAACCCGAACAAAAGGATTACATACTAGTAATAGACTTTAGAAGTCTGAGCTATATGGTTAGCGATGCATACTCTGATGCAAATAAACATAAAGCGGCAGCCACCTTAGGTTGCCGCATGCAGGTTCAGGTCCGCCGCAGGCCGCCGGATGATGAAGGGCAGCTCGATCTGCATTAGAACTGGACGTTGGAGGGGTACATGGTGTCGGGCTTCCAGTTCGCCGGGATGACGTCATTAGCGATGATCTTCTTGCCGGACTCGCTGGTGAGGCGGATGGAGAAGGGGCCCTTGAGCGGCCTGGGCGAGTCCATCCTCCAAATGGCGCCCCAAGAGAGCTTCATCGGCGTCCACACCGGGGAGCTCTTGTCCTGGATTTCCATTAGCACGATGTCACCGTCGTCTGCCACGAACTTGACCAGCACGGCCAGGTAGTTGGGGTTGCACCCCTTCTCACATGAAACGTGATCTCCTGCCCAGGGTGATACTTGCACCGCACTCTGCATGGCATATTATTGGCATACACACAGATCGATCAGGGAAATCGAATGAACAAAGCTAGCTTCTTAGAGATCGTCGTCCATGCCAGCTGGTAGTAGCATATACCTCCTGAACTCCACGTCCATGATGCCGACGTGGCGGAGCTTGTCGTTGAGCCCGGGCTTTGCCAAGGACCCGAAGGCCTTGCCGCTGAAGTCAAAGTGGTAGGGCGCGATGGGCTCGTAGTTCATGTCGGTGATGAACACCGTGATCGGCTGGCCCGAGCACTCCGGTTTGTCATTGCATCTCACCTGCATGCACGAATGCAAAACAAGTAAATTAGCATGCAGTTATATTAGTTGTCCATGTCCATGCATCATGAATGCCCAAGAGCTTCGTCGTCAAGCAGAGGCAAAGCGACCGATCGAGATGATACGAGACCTCGTAGCATGAGCCGCAGCCCTTGCCGTCCTTGAAGATGGGGACGTTGCCGCAGGCCGTCATGCCGTTGTACGGTGGCAGGTTCACGTTCTTGATCCCACACGCACCGCCTGCATCAGCATCATATATATTCAATTCATAATATCACACCGTTTTCATGCATGATCGATCGATCGGCAAAATTGGGCACATACCATTGTCGGCAGCAGGGCCGGCGCCATTGGGCTGGCCGTACCAGGTGGCCTTGGCGGTGAGCCAGTTGGCGTTGTAGTTGGTCGTGATGTTGGGGCCGGGCGGAAACTTGGCAGGCCCGCACGAGCCGCCGGCGACGAGCGCCGCGAGGACGGCCGCCACGACAACAATGTTATTGGCGAGGGATCCCATCGTCGTCTTATTCGAATAATATATGTCGCTCGATCTCTCCCTCTCTGTGTGTGATTGATATACGACAGTGTGGAGGTGGCTACTTATAGTGAGGACGGGTGGATCGGGTGTCACCACTACGTGCGGGCGTCTGTTGGCGTTGGACGGACGACACACGAGGCCTGGGCTGACCGGTGGAGCGTGCTGCATGCGCGCGACGGCCCAGCGTTGCGCTGTGCGTGCTCCCGAGAGGCTTCACTGTCGTTGTTGGTTCCAAATTCCAATTGAAGGGGCATGCATGCATGACGACGATGCATACGATGGAAGGATGCCACGATGTGATCAGGGCTGTGACTGAGAGAAAATATGAGTGATTAAGTGCACGATCATATAATATGTATATTATATATATATATATACCTCTCAACAGATCATCAATTGAGTTAAGCTCACTTTCTATGATCCATCATCATTTCATTAGCTAATTAACCACCAGTTGGGGCCTTAAACCCAAACCCATACAACTGCAGTATCAAACTAGGCACTCGTGTTACTATAGGATTAAAGAGCGAATATTACATACCAATACCTTTTTAGAGCATCTCCGAACACTACTACACATGATTTTCCGAGACACTAGGCTTGTATTAACAAAGACGGACATCCAATGCCCGCCTCGGTTAATATTTACCGAGGCGAGCATCTAGTGTTTCCACCTCTGTTATTCGATTACCGAGTGGTCATCTTAAGGTAATCTCTCGGTTAATTGGTAAACTACAAAACCTAAAATTTTGCAAGCACTAGTACAGAGACATACTATACAGGCGGTTGAAAACCATTTTCACAGGCGGTTTCTAGCACCGCCTGCGCTGGGGGCTAGTGAAAATGGAACAACAGCACAGGCGGTTATTGTGAACCGCCTGTGGAAATCGATTTCCACAGGCGGTTCACTTAAGAAACCGCCAGTGTAAATGGTCTATTTACACTGGCGGTTGTTTAAGTGAACCGCCTGTGGAAATCGATTTCCACAGGCGGTTCACAACTAACCGCCTGTGCTGTTGTAGACCAGTTTTATATATATATTGTTAATTATAATTATTATATTATTAAATTAAATATATACATTAATATAGGAACATGCAATTATATTGTTAGATTAAATATATGCATATACATTAATATAGCAACATGCAATTTACATATTTCATACATACACTTATATACATCAAAGTTTCTTGCTCACAAACATAGAGTTGCAAGTTTGCACATTACATACATCCAAGTTTGCACAGGTGGTCTAATAACCATTCCGAGATAGTTTTAGCCTAGAAATCTCTGTTAGCACTCGGTACTCTGGCTTCGATAATTCACTCTCATGATCATGATACCTCCCTTCCGTTGAAATGACGTGCTTCAATAGAAAAAGGCTCAGGTCCTCAACTATGTTGTACAAAGTACGTTCGGTGATGCGCTTTGCCTTGTCTTCCTTATATTCCTGCAAAGAAAGTTTGTCAATACCTTATATTCCTGCATATACATAGTTTGTCAATACTATGGTGTACAATACTACATACATGACTATTACTTGTATTACCTCGGAAGGGTTGCTGACGTATCGACCGGTCTCTCTCATGTGCTCGCACACGTAGTATCCACAGAGGACAGATCCAGGTGGTTGCTTGTGGCACTATATAATGGGAAAGTGGATATTTATACATGCAACCATGGTCCTATGTATAGTACATATATGCTTTGTATTCATAAGAGTAAATTTTGCACCAACTTACCGGCCAGTCATAAAAAACTTGCAATGGCTGCCCTTGAATGTTGGACTCGCATTTTCCACCTTTTATCTTATAAAACCTATATGCCCTATGATCTCGAATAGAATCACTATGTTAATTATACACAAACTCTCAAAATACAAAAGTAAGAATGCATATCTCGACTTACAGCTCTAACATTTCAATGAATTTTGCATAGCTTGATGGCGGGTAATTTGCGGAGTCTAGTACAAGCACCCTTCCGTCCCTAGGATAAATGAAAAAGCAGATCCAGTGGTCCCTGCACGAATCAAATTCATGATGCATTTGTGTATTGGAATCAAATTCATGATGCATCTATGGAAACTTCAACTTACCCAAAGTGGTACGGGGCCACTACCGATTCCCTATGTTGATACTTCAGCAATGACATTCCAATGTAGAAGGCGTACTGGGATTCATACGCCAACTTCAACTTTGCGATTTTCTTGTCCCGTTCCTCACCTTCTAAGCCCAGTAACTCTATGTTGTCATCTCCGATTCTGAAAGTGTGTCGTTCTTCGCATATATCAATTGGGTTTAGATAGCCAATCCTTTCATTGGCACAATAATTGAAATCTTGCCCATAATACAACTCCTGTTGATCATATAGCATTCTGCAAGGCACATGTGCAAGTCAGATATTCAACATTGACGCAACTATAATGCATTTTAAACTATGTAACACTTACAGTGCAAACGTCGTTACGATCTGTACGTCCAGTCTCTCGAGGTTCATCATCAACCAAATGTCTTCAAAGTTAATGATGCACATATTATTTTCACTTAGAAATGCCTTTTGGGGATACACACGTTGATGGTGTCGATGCCAACAGAAGCGGCTCTCATATACCAGTCATGCAACCTTTTTATATTGCTTGGAATCTTTAAGAGTGTCTGCCGCTTGAGTAGAGGCCTTCCCAACACAAAATTTTTAGGGATAGACTTGTAATCTTCTGCAGTTGGGACCTTGATAGTGCAAGGAATCACCTTAGGCACTGGCTTCGCTGACTTCTGAAGCTCAGACAACTCAACGACTTCTGAAGTGCGTTTCTGTCCAATTCCTTTTAAAAATTTGGCTGTCCCAGCTATTTTCTTCTTTGGCTCGTAGGGAAAACCAACTTGGGTACCGGAAATTTCTTTTTGGCGGTGGTGGTGGCTCCTTGCTTTGTGGCAGAGGATCTTCGGGTTGTGGGGAAGGTGGGGAATTCAATGGTGGTGTCTGTGGCAAGGCGATGACTGTGGCGGGGATGGTGCTGACTGTGGCAGAGGAGACGACTGTGGGGATGGCTGACTGTGGTGCGCGATGACTGTGCGGGATGGTGCTGACTGTGGCGGAGGAGACGACTGTGGTGGAGATGGTGCTGACTGTGGTGGAGGAGATGCCTGTGGCGGAGATGGTGCTGACTGTGGCGGAGGTGATGATTGTGGCGGAGATGGTGCTGACTTTGGCGGAGGTGATGATTGAGGCTCGGGAATAGACTGGGGAGGTGATGGTGGGTGGTCATGAAGAGGATCGGTAGGTCTTGATGACTCCTGAGTGGGTTGCTCCATCAGCTGGACGTCCCGCCTAGGCCAAAGAATGAAATTGTTTATAGCCTGTCCGAGTTTCTCAATGTCCTCTGGACCGGGGATGTCTAGAATCTCATCCTCATATCCTTGAACCACGGTCGATACTTCTACTCTGCAGTAGTCTTCAGGAATGTCAGCTCCATGGTATTTGCGTCCTGGGATTGCTTTGCCCTTGGCTACTTCCCTTGTACGATGATTGTTAATGCCATATCTTATGACCAGGGAGCACGACATGGGACCAACAATGTCGTCAACCGGATAGTGAACCTTGTTCGCCGTAGACGCAACACTGCTTGGAATGTTGGTTGCACATTGTGACACCACTGGTACTAGCTGCATCTGGGGTGCCTGAACGCTAATCTGTTGATTTGAAACCGCACTCGCTAGTTTTTGCATCAACTCAGGAGGAGGATTTTCTAGCAATTTTGCCATCATCTCCGTGAACTCTTTCTAGCCTCTTGCTTTAAATAACTTGCCATTTCTTCCTTGTATCGATCACGTTTCTTATACTCACCTTGCCACTGAGGGCCGAATCCATCCTTCCATCCCTCTTTGGATGAGATGCCCGAACACGGCCAGGATGCTCAGGGTTACCGAGGCCCGCAGTAAGGATGTCCCTCTCCCTTCGTGGCTTGAATTTCCCTTCCTGCGTCTTGGCCGCCACCGCAAAGATGCTCTTTGTTGCTTCTTCAAACATTGGGTCGTCAAAGGACACACCGCTCTCAGTTTCCTTTGGTTTTCGAGCAAGAATCCAATTTGCCGACCTTTCACCAACTTGCTCGGACAGCGCTGGCAACCCTGCCGCCTTCTTCGCAGCCTCTTCTTGCCTCCATTTGGGAACCTGACGCTGGTAACCACCTGTGCCTAGACGGTGGTGGTACTTGTTCTTCTTAGCGAGAGCAGAGTTGGCTTCGCTGATAGTTAAGAACTCTGGCTCTCTCCTCTGCTCTAAAAAGACCGCCCACTGTCCTTTAGTAATCTTGTATCTGCTTGTAGGGTCCAACCCTCTCTTTGCAAACTTGGTATTCATCTCCGACCTCCAGTTTCGGAAACTGATTGCACACTGCTTCATTGTGTATTCCTTTATCAGTGCCTCTGGTGTGTTTCGAGGAAACAGGAACCTCGTCTTGATTTTATCCCAAATTTTTGTCTTGTCATCATCTGACACACTGGACCACTGTCGAATAGTGATGTCAAGAATGTCCCTAACACAGAAACCAATGGTGTTCCGGTACTTAGGTAGGGCCTCCTCAGGAGCTAGGGGTTGTCCGATCGGGCTAACATCTGAGATGGCATATACGTCGTCTGGAAACTTGTTTAATCCTCTCTCGCCTCGTTTCAAATTGCTCCGCTTTCTTTTCCTTGATCTCTCAGTGGTCGGGGTCGTGGTCGGTTCCGGTGCATCTTCGGCTTGTGCCACTTCGTGTTGCCAAATCAGTTCTTGCATTTGAGACATTGCCTCCTGAGTATAGACATTGTGAATCGTATAGATGGGTTTATATATAGACATTATGGATCGAAATCATGTAATTACATACAAACATTATAGATCCAAATCATGTATAATAGACAAGGATTACCTCATCGGCTTGTGGATTATAATCAGGGTCACGTTCCAATTCACGACGAGCCTTCCTCACTTCGGGAGGCTCCATGTCATCGCTAACACTTTCATATTCCGGAGTTTCGTCCCCTGTGGCTTCACCCGTTTCGTGGGTCCCTTCTACCTTCTCCGTGGGGTCGGACGACCCCAGGACTTTACTTGTTTGGTGGGTCACTTCTTTCATCATGGGGTCGGACTCTGGGGCTTGTTCCGTATGTTCAGATCCTGGGGCTTGGTCCTTGCGCGGAGAACTCATCGCGACAAACTGACATAAATATATAATAATATCACAAGGAGATTTATAAAAGAAAAAAGAAAAAACATGGTATTCCTAGGATTATCTATGTATTAAACAAACTATGAGGCATATATTGAATTTAAATCATTTTAAATATATATATTTCACGAGAGAAACAAACTATTTTGGACAAATATTCCTAGGATAGAATTTTATTAGAATGATATAAAAGAAAAAAGAAAAAAAACATGGTATTTCATATTTTTCACAGCTTCTACATAGTTCATAAAGCTAACAAAATTGGATTCACATTTTTTGGTATTCCTAGAATTATCTATGTATTAAACAAACTATGAGGCATATATTGAATTTAAATCATTTTAAATATATATTTCACGAGACAAACAAACTATTTTTTGGACCAATATTTCCTAGGATATGAATTTTATTAGAATGATTATATAAAAGAAAAAGAAAAAAAAAACATGGTATTTCATATTTTTACAGCTTCTACATAGTTCATAAAGCTAACAAAATTGGATTCACATTTTTTTGGTATTCCTAGAAATTATCTATGTATTAACAAACTATGAGGCATATATTGAATTTAAATTATTTTAAATATATATTCAGAGAGAAATAAATAAATTTATTTTCATTTATTTATGTATACATCTTGTCGAGGGGAAACAAAACAAAATTTATTACATTATTTGTGGACCAATATTTCTCAGGATATCAATATTTTAATTTTTTGAATGAGTATACAAAAGAAAAAAAAAAGAGAAAAAAAAGAAAAAAAAAACCCGGCCAAAACTCCCCGCCCACGCCCCTCCCCTCTCTCTCTCTCCCTCTGCGGCCCAGTTCCGGCCCAATTCCCCTCTCCCTCTCTCTCCCGGCCGGCCCACGCCCCTCCTCCTCTCTGGCCGCCGCAAGACCGCGCCGCCTGCCGCCCGCGGCCGCCTTGCGTGCCCGCCACACCGTGCCGCCGAAGTCCCCTCTCCCTCTCTCTCCCGTCCCACGCCCTCCTCGTCTCTTCCTCCACGCGCGCTCCGCCGCCGCCCGCTGCGGCCATGCGCCGCCGCCGCGGAATGCGCAGAGAGAAGAGAGAGGAGGAGGAGAGGAGGAGGAGGAGGAGGAGAGGACCACAACGGCGAGCGCAATGGAGAGAGGACTCACAACGGCGAGCGCGACGGTGGCGGAAAAATTCGCCAGCCTGCCGGCGTCTGTTTGAAATGAACTGGCGCCAGGACTTAGAAAATTTTGGGGGTGAGAGTTGACCTATATAGGGACGCCATTTCTACAGACGGTGTCAATGCCAACCGCCTGTAGAAATGGTTTCTCTAAGGCGGTTGGTATTGACCACCGCCTGTATTAACCAATTTCCATTTTTTAATGCAATTTGCAGATATTGTTTAAATTCTTAAAAAATCAATATCTTAAAAGATATTGCTCCAAAATTATGAAATAAATTTTGTGTTGTTTCTCTATAAAAGATCTACATGTAAAAATATTGTTCCACAAATTTTGTGCATCAGAATCTTTATGATCAAAGATTTGAAATTCAAAATTCACAGATGACATATGGCACACTTAATGACCTCTAGTGAGGAATTGTTGAATACCAAAGTTGTAGGTAACAACATAGTGCACATCTTTTGTGTAGGACATCTTTATTTTTATATTTTTGATGTTCGGAGTTTTGAAATTCAAATTTTGAGAGAGTTTTGTGCGGCTTACGGATTTAAAAATGGCTCTAATGAGAAAAGTTTGCATACCAAAGTTAAAGGGGACACCATGATCTACAACTTTTGTTTTGGTCAATACTTCATTTGACACTGTTGTGCCACACGTGTCCACATCTACTCCAATCTCCGTAAAACTCACTTAAACTCTCTAAGAGATGTGCCCACTTTGTGAAGCATCTATGTTGTCACTTTGTTCAAATCATTTCATTCTTTTTCCTGGAGTTTAGGTGGACAATACATGCCACCATACCAAATTTGAGGATTTTTTTGAAAATCTAGTGAATTACTGTTTTTTTTAAGTTTTACGAATTTAATAGCCTGACAACTCGCAGATGACATATGGCACACTTAATGACCTCTAGTGAGGAAATGTTGAATACCAAAGTTGTAGGTAACAACATAGTGCACATCTTTTGTATAGGACATCCCTCATTTTTTATCTTTTTGATGTTCGGAGAGTTTGAAATTCAAATTTTGAGAGAGTTTTGTGCGGCTTAGGGATTTAAAAAGCTCTAATGAGAAAGTTTTGAATACAAAGTTGAAGGGGACTCATGATTTGAATACATAAAGTGGCTCTAATGTGGCATAAAGATTACATAAATGGATTACAAGGCAAATAACAAAAATAATCTAGACAGCTACTATTCTTCTTCTCCATCATGTCGCACCCAGGGCAATGATTTCTGTGGGATGGTTCGCTCAACATTCCTTATCCTTACTGGATGGTCGTCTACAAAGAGAGACATATCGCTGAACTCATGAAAATTCATCCAGGTCAGATACATCATCACAACTCCTATAGCTTGTTGCTTTCCAGGAAAAACTACATGCCTCGGCTTGTCAGTACTTTTCTTCTCATTACGAGAAAGGATTTGTCGGCATAGAAGACCTGTGTAGCACGGTTAGCCATTATCCACGGATCATTTTGTAGCCAACCTTACTTAGATCAAGAACTCTGACCCCATAGTTGTCCACTGTAACATGTTTGTCTTCAACCCATTGACATCGAAACACAGGGATCTGAAATGAACCATAGTCAAGTTCCCATATGTCCTCAACGAAGCCAAAGTATGTAGTCTCATTACCAGTTTCAGAGTCTAAGGCCTCACATCGAACACCACTATTCTGTGCCATGCTCTGTTGTCCTTGGACTTCGTACAGAACGTGAAACCACTAATGTCATAAGTTTGCCATGTCGTGACTTGGCGTGATGGTCCAGATGCCAACACCTTGATGGTGCGTTCCTCAGTTGTTTCCCCATCTGGTATGTCATGCTCCTGAAGCCATGAGGTGAACTTTTTTTTTTGTGTTCCTTCGTTAACAATCATTGGTGCACCCATGATTATGTTCGTGAAGCTCATTAATGTGTTTCTCGATCCAAGGCTCCATTATCGAGAGCTGATGTAGGATGCTGTGATGTGCCTCGAGGATTGTATTGTAATCAAGAGGGACGATTGTTTTCTTTCCCATCCTCCCTCTTCCATTCAGCCTGCCCTCATGTCTTGACGGAGGTAAACCTATTGCAACCTGGTCTTTTAGGACCTTCTTGCAGAAAGGACCTCCGGACTCAATTGCCTCTTCAGTTAAGTACCCCTCTACCATGGACGCCTCAGGACGAGCACGAGTTGATACATAGCCATTTAGTATTGACATGAAACGCTCATATGTCCACATCTCATGAAAGTACATGGGACCCAGAGCCTCTATTTGTGGAACCAAGTGGACCACAAGGTGAACCATAATATCAAAAAATGCTGGAGGGAAACACATCTCAAACTGTGACACTGTCTCCACTGCGAATTCCTTAAGGGACGCCAACTCATCACGTTAATCACTTTTTGTGAGATCCTGTTGAAGAAGTAGCACAATCGTGTGACAGCAACCTTGATCCACACTGGATTTCATAGCCCTGATGGCAATAGGGAGGAAAGTAGTCAGCATGACATGACAATCATGTGAGTTGTAGTTGGTGAGTGTAAGGTCTTTCATTGACACAATACTCCGTATGCTAGAGCAGAACCCAGATGGGACTTTCAAATGCTTGAACCACGCACACATCGCATGTTTTCTTCATTGTTGAGGTTGTAGCTTGCTGCCGGGAGGTGGTACTTCCCATTTTCTTGAAGCACAGGGTGAAGTTCATTTTTTATGTCTAACTGTACCATGTCCATGCGTGATTTCAGTCCTTCCTTTGTCTCCCCTTCATATCTAGTAAGGTTCCAATTAGGCTTTCAAACACGTTCTTCTGGACATGCATACCATCGATTGCGTGGCGAACGTCTAACTCTGGCCAATATGACAAATACTCAAAGAAAATAGACTTTTTCTTGAATGTAGCCCCTGGAGTTGGTTTGACATCCTTTCTTGGTTTTCCGTCTTTTGTCTTCTTCCCAAAAACAAAATTGAGTTTGCTGACTAGGTTGAAAACTCTTTGTCTTTACTGTTACCTGTTGGAGCAGTAGACTGTAGTTCAACATTATTGTCGAAATACTTATCCATCTTTTTCTGACGGTACCTGTGTCCTTTCGATAAGAAGCGTCTGTGTCTCATGTACACTATCTTCTTAGATGCATTAAGGAACACGTAAGCGGTTTCATCTATGCATACCACACAACCAACCTTTCCCTTGAACTGCCCTGATAATGTGAAGAGAGCAGGGTAATCGTTGATCGTAACAAAGATAATTGCTCTCAGTGTGAATGATTCTTTGCGGTACTCGTCGAACATTTTAACACCTGTTTCCCACAATATCTTCATGTCCTCCATTAAGGGCTCCAAGAAAACATCCATGTCAACTCCAGGCTGTGTAGGTCCAGAGATTAGGATGGTTAGCAAAAGGTACTTTCGCTTCTGCATCAACCATGGAGGAAGGTTGTAGATGGTGAGGATCACCGGCCATGTGCTGTGCTTGTGCTCCTCTCAGCAAATGGATTCATTCCGTCAGTACTCAATGCGAACCTAACATTTCTTGGTTCCTTTGCAAAGTCCATGTGGTTTTCATTGAAATCTTTCCACTGCTGGCCATCGGCTGGGTGCCGAAGCTTCCCATCATCTTTGTGGTCATCGCAAGCATGCCAGCTCATAAGTTTGGCATCCTCTGGGTTAGCGAACAAACACCTCAAACGATCGACACAGGTAGGTACCACATCACCAAAGCAGGAATCTTTTCTGGGCATAATAGTCTACTTCTTGTTTTTCTTTCCTGGTGGATTTTGAACTACTCTTTAGGGTCTTTTGTTGGGTCCTCTTTCGCTTGTTTCTTTACACACGGAGGCAGCACACTCTTCCTCTCTGTAGTCTTTATTCGTCTTGTATCTACTTGCACCACAATTGGACGGCTATCCAAATCCTTATAATCAGCACCTCGATACAGGATACAATGATTTCTGCACGCGTGGATCTTCTCAACACCCATCGTCAGTGGACTGATTAGCTTCTTGGCATAGTATGTGTTAGCAGGCACTTTGTTCTCCTTAGGAAGCATGTTGCAATAATACTCAAGAACGCATCGAAGCCAGCATCAGAAAGACCATACCTAGCTTTGCACACCAACAACTTAAGCACAGATCGCAGCGTCGTGAACTCTTTGGTGCAACCCTTAGACTCATCATACAAAGGCTCTTCTGCTGCCTTCATCAAGGTCTCCATACCTTTCATCAAGAACATTGATGGATCTTCCATATGACGACGCAACATTGCCTCTAGAAATTCTGCATCTTCCGCAGCCATATTATTTGGCAGCACATTAGTTCTGACATCTTCATTTCCTCCTGCGAAACCATGATCTCCAACATTTGGCACAACATGTTCGACGTCAGGTTGTTGTGTCTCCTGTACAAACTGAAACCCACCATCGACCATATCTTCACCATCGACGTCGATGTTCGCAGGGTTTTCAGTTGTATAAGGCGCAGAGCTACCCTCTCCATGCTTTGTCCAAATCAAGTAATCATTCATAAATCCTCGGCGGACCAGATGAGAAATGATTTGTTGAGTGTTATCAAATACAACAACATTTCTGCAGTCCATGCATGGACAATGTATGTGCGTCTTCTTTGTTCTCCAAGCATGATTCTTAGCGGCATCAACAAACCTTTGGACCTCTGGTATGTATAATGGATCTAGTCTTGATAACTTATACATCCAGAATGACCTCTCCATCATTACCTGTAAAAAACAATAATTGATTGAAATCAATGTAAAAAAGTAACCATATTAGAGATTATATATTTGCTAGGTGAAACCCTAGATCTAAAAAGTGAATCATCAAATTGAGCAAATTGAGGCAAGAGGGACACAAACTAACCTTTCCTGTTAATCTCCTTCGAAGAAATGAAGATCAAAACCTCTCCCCTTGTATTTTGTAAAATCTTAACCTCCAAAATCACCTACAATGTAAGGTGGCGGCGAGAAACAGTGCTGCTCGGGGAGGAAGAGAGGGTATTTATACCAGAGATAGCACAGGTGATTAGCGAGGAATTATTATTACCTAGTGTTTAGTGTTTATTGGGTTTAAAGTAAAAAAATAAGTACCATAATTTAAAATACCTAAGTATCATTATTAAATAAAAAACACAATATTCATAAAACATAAAAATATAGTAAAAAAACAATTGATAAATAAACAACATAATGAAAAACATAATATTATATAAAAACCTACATTTCCCTCTCTACATAAATACTCAAGAACACACCATTATACATGCAAACAAGGAATGATATCATGCATAAACAAAATTAAAAAGTAAACACAAAGCAGTATAGATGAGAGTCATTATTTAATCATCTTAAGCAAGCTCACTCATTAACCTAGGTATTCTTCTCTCTCAGCTCACTCATGGGTGAAACCCTAGATCTAAAAAGTGAATCATCAAATTGAGCAAGAATGAGCAAATTGAGGCAAGAGGGCACAAACTAACCTTTCTTGTTAATCTCTTCCAAGAAATGAAGATCAAAACCTCTCCCCTTGTATTTTTTAAAATCTGGACCTCCAAAATCGCCTCCAATGGAAGGTGGCGGCGAGAAACAATGCTGCTTGGGGAGGAAGAGGGGGTATTTATACCAGAGATAGCACAGACGGTTGGCTTAACCCAACCGCCAGTGAAAATGGTGGTATTTCCACTGGCGGTTGAGTTAAGACAACCGCCTGTGTAAAACCATTTCCACTGGCGGTTGGCTTAGCCAACCGACTGTATAAATGATCCATTTACACTGGCGGTTGACTTAGTCCAACCGCCAGTGCAAATATATTTCCACTGGCGGTTGTCAACTGTTCACTGTCCCCTTTTATATCACAGGCGCGTGATAACTACAACCGCCTGTGCTATGAAATAGGGGGCGCCAGCTATGAGCAGTATTCTACTAGTGAAGTACCGTTCAGTTGGCTGTAAACTTTTATATGAACTGTTGTAAATAAGACTGTATAATTGGTCTACACGCGAGCTCCAATGCAAAATTACAAGTTTTTTGGGCCTCAAAAGTTCCAAATCCAAATCCTCACAGACTACTTTCTCAAATTTTACATACCTTTTAGATATCCAAACTTCCAAAAAGTAGCCAAAATTCAAAATCTTTGGAATTTGGGAGAACTAAACATGGCCTAAGTTTTGTTAAATTTGTGCAATATTTTTGCCGTAGATTCCCTAAGACCTTGTTTTTGATGATCGATTTGGGAAAACTCCCCTTGGAACACATGAACAGCTAGCACAAGATTGGATTAATTCGATGAATTTTTTGCGTACAAAATTTTGATGAATCAAAGCTAGCTGCAATGGATTCAAACAGGTGAGGGCCTCGAGTGATCCAGTCGATGGCAGCGGTGGCATCTTCCTCCCCTGGCGGCGCCCTTCCCCTAGCGACGATGGCTCCATCACCGACGGCGCGTCCTACACGCATCGTGGCTGGGCGGCGGAGACACCCCTCATCCGCATCGGGCGCATGGATGATGGCTAGATCTCATGATTCATCTAATCGAACATTTGCGTAAAATTGTTGATGTACTTCCTGGATCTCCTCGTGATTCCTGATGCAATGTTTTTTTGTAAAAATAATTATCGGTGAATTGATAGAATGTTTTAAAATTATTTGATGAATTTGTTGTCATGATTACTACTCCTATTGTTATTCCAGTTTCATTTAGAAACTCACATCATATTGAAAACGACAAATTATGGTTGGAACTTGCCTCATCAGGTTTCGACGGTCCAGAAATTGTTTGCTTACGCTAAACATCTCTTACGGTTCTATATAGGTTAGGCTAAACAAGTTACCGTCTTAGGTATTGAAAATGAAAGTTATAAGTAAGTTACGGTCTTTAGGTGAACACCACAGCAGATAAAAAACATTAAGATTAATTATGGGTTCACGTGGGATTTTTCGAGAAATAAGTAAATTACGGTCTTACTTGGACACAACAGACAAAAAACACATTACGGTTAATTATGGATTCATGTGGATTTTCGAACAATACGGTTCCTCGGTTGGATTACGGTTAACACATGCCAAGACCACGTGACCTACTCACGTATTGAACTTTTACGATTAGCAAATGCAAAAATTAGTCGCTTTGGCCAATTCTGATGGAGTAGTTATGGTTGCGGAGGCAAACACTGATCGCTAGTTGCCTCCAGCACCAGCATTTACGGTTGCGGGATAGAACTTTTACAGTCGCAAATACTGATCGCTAGTTGCCTCCAGCTCCAACATTTATGGTTGCGAGACAGAACTTTTACGGTCGCAAACACTGATCGCTAGTTGCCTCCAGCTCCAACATTTACGGTTGCGGGACAAAACTTTTACGGTCACAGAATTGAGTGTCTAGCGCGTCATATAGTTATTTTGAGCACTGCGCTCCAAATAGCGTTGTCCTATATATATAGAGAGTACATTTCAAGTATCCATCAATGATATATAGTAGTTTAAACACTTTTGTTTTCCATTTTGGAATTGAACCCGAACAAAAGGATTACATACTAGTAATAGACTTTAGAAGTCTGAGCTATATGGTTAGCGATGCATACTCTGATGCAAATAAACATAAGCGGCAGCCAGCTTAGGTTGCGGCATGCAGGTTCAGGTCCGCCGCAGGCCGCCGGATGATGATGAGGGCAGCTCGATCTGCATTAGAACTGGACGTTGGAGGGGTACATGGTGTGTCGGGCTTCCAGTTCGCCGGGATGACGTCATTAGCGATGATCTTCTTGCCGGACTCGCTGGTGAGGCGGATGGAGAAGGGGCCCTTGAGCGGCCTGGGCGAGTCCATCCTCCAAATGGCGCCCCAGGAGAGCTTCATCGGCGTCCACACCGGGGAGCTCTTGTCCTGGATTTCCATTAGCACGATGTCACCGTCGTCTGCCACGAACTTGACCAGCACGGCCAGGTAGTTGGGGTTGCACCCCTTCTCAACGTGAAACGTGATCTCCTGCCCTGGGGGATACTTGCACCGCACTCTGCATGGCATATTATTGGCATACACAGAGATCGATCAGGGAAATCGAATGAACGAAGCTAGCTTCTTAGAGATCATCGTCCAGGCCAGCTGGTAGTAGCATATACCTCCTGAACTCCACGTCCATGATGCCGACGTGGCGGAGCTTGTCGTTGAGCCCGGGCTTTGCCAAGGACCCGAAGGCCTTGCCGCTGAAGTCAAAGTGGTAGGGAGCGATGGGCTCGTAGTTCATGTCGGTGATGAACACCGTGATCGGCTGGCCCGAGCACTCCGGTTTGTCCTTGCATCTCACCTGCATGCACGAATGCCCAACAAGTAAATTAGCATGCAGTTATATTAGTTGTCCATGTCCATGCATCACGAATGCCCAAGAGCTTCGTCGTCAAGCAGAGGCAAAGCAATCGACCGAGATGATACGAGACCTCGTAGCATGAGCCGCAGCCCTTGCCATCCTTGAAGATGGGGACGTTGCCGCAGGCCGTCATGCCGTTGTAGGGTGGCAGGTTCACGTTCTTGATCCCACACGCACCGCCTGCATCAGCATCAAATATATATTCAATTCATAATATCACACCGTTTTCATGCATGACCGATCATTCGGCCGAATTGGGCACATACCATTGTCGGCAGGGCCGGCGCCATTGGGCTGGCCGTACCAGGTGGCCTTGGCAGTGAGCCAGTTGGCGTTGTTGTAGTTGGTCGTGATGTTGGGCCGGGCGGAAACTTGGCGGGCCCGCACGAGCCGCCGGCGACGAGCGCCACGAGGACGGCCGCCATGGCCACGATGTTATTGGCGAGGGATCCCATGGTCGTCTTATTCGAATAATATATGTCGCTCGATCTCTCCCTCTCTGTGTGTGATTGATATACGCCACTGCGGAGGTGGCTACTTATAGGGAGGATGGGTGGATCGGTTGTCAGCGTTGCGCGCGGGCGTCTATTGGCCTTGGACGGACGACACGCGAGGGCCGTGCGGGTTTCACGTGGCCTGGGCTGACCGGTGGAGCGCGCTGCATGCGCGCGACGGCCCGGCGTTGCGCTGTGGGTGCTCCTGAGAGGCTTCACTATCGTTGTTGGTTCGAAATTCCAATTGAAGGGGATACGATGGATGGATGCCACGATGTGATCAGGGCTGTGACTGAGAGGAAATATGAGTGATTAAGTGCACGATCATATATATATATATTATACCTCTCAACAGATCATCAATTGAGTTAAGCTCACTTTCTATGATCCATCATCATTTCATTAGCTAATTAATAACCACCGCCAGTAGGGGCCTTAAATCCAGATCCGTACAACTGCAATATCAAATTAGACGCTCGTGTTATTATAGGATTAAAGGACAAATATTACATACCAATATCAAATGAGGTATTTGTAGGGGCGGTTCCCAAGCCGTCGGTTCCCAAGCCGCCACTAGAAATGTCATTTGTAGAGGCGGCTAGTAACAATAGCCGCCCCTACAAAGTTTTATTCAGGGGCGGTTGGGCTTTGCAGACGCCCCTACAAATATCATTTCTAGGGGCGGCTTGTAACCATAACCGCCTTTAGAAATGGTATTTGTAGGGGCAGCTGGAGTTACCAACCGCCCCTATAGTCAGATTTGCAACAAAAAAAAGTTTAAATTTTCAGTTTTCAAATCTGACCAAATAATAAATCAAAACAATATATATTGACAGGTCCAAAAACGACTTATACATAATTCATCACAAATAACACATTCACATTGCATATGCTTTCACAAAAATGACGTAATACATAATATATTATGAAATTACATAAATATATAGTCCATCACAGAGTATAGTGCACAGAGAGTTCGTTCAACAACATTACATTCTTTTAACGACCTAAGCTTAGTCTTTCCCACTCACGAAGAGCCTGGCACCGAGGTTCACGTCCTAATTGAGACTCCGGTTCATGGTACAAACCCTTAACATGTATAATTGGTCCATTATGAAACTACAAAGGTTCCTGACGAGCTCGATGAGGTTATCAGAATGAAGTGTTGTCGTTGTAATTCCTTTTTCCTCAAGCCACTATAAGAAAACAATGTTAAGTTTAGAACTGCATAACATATGCGTGTATTTTCTACCAATCAAGTTGTATACTGTGAGTAAAGTAGATCTAACTTACCTTAGAGGGGTGTCTCCTGTATGAACTAGTGTTACTCATGGTGTGGCATATGTAATATCCACAATGTACACTCTCACACGCCTGCTTGTGGCACTGTTGACATATGAAATTGCTAAGTAAAAATGCTTTTGTCAACACCAAAATGGAAATATGGATTTTCACTTACCGACCACTTTGTTTTGACGTACAGGTTGCACTTGATGCACGCCTTTGAGTTCATTAACGTAGTAGCGAAACACACTCTTGACAATGCTTATGAAGTCTTTGTACGTTCTCTCGTCCTTATCCAATGGATCCATGACGCACGCCATACTTATGGAGAGATCGACGACCATACAAATCCAGTGGTTGCTGCGGAAATTTTATCATACAAATAGATAACCTTTTTAGCATCTACCAAATGTGTATTATTTAAATTATAGGATATAATGGTGCTTACTCAAAGTTGTAGGGTAGATATATAGGATTTATATCTTGCATTCTGGAGAAAGCTCTTGCAATATAAGCCGCAACCTTGTAGGATTCGTCCCTTATTTTTTTTTGCCAAATTTTCTCTTTCTCCTCAGGCGTCTTTCCAACGGCTAGCTTTTGGTCATCTAATTTCCAGTTCTTTGGGTAAGTCCACAATGTTTGTGCTATTAGTTGAGGGTCTACATACCCTGATCGCACACTTGGCATTTTTGGCAATGTGCACTTGCATTCTGCAAATCACAATGTCCATTAGTTAAAACAGACTCCAAAGATTACACTAATATGAAATCAAGATGGCAAGGACTTACAGGCACAATGTTCTAATGAGATTGGTTTCCATTTCGCCTAGGTGAAACATTATCTGGATGTCATCAAATGTAAAGGCAATTTTTCCCGACGGGCCTCCAAATGTCTTGCTAGGGTACCTTGCTTCAATGATAGTTATGTCGGTCTGGAGAGCACGCAAGTACCAATCATGGAACCTTCTCATTCCAAGAGGTAGCTGTTGGATTACCCTGTTGGGTAGGAAAGGCTTGCCTCTTTCATATGTTCTTGGACAATCCTTTGACCATTTGATGCAATCAACATTTTCATACTTGGCTTTGCTTGGTGCCATGGCCTGGACTGGTTGTCGTTTGCTGGTGACGGCCTTGCCAGATGCTGCAACTTCAGCTACTTGGTTCTCAGGCTTGAACTGGTCATGGGCAAACCACTTGGCCGATGTCGTGACGTCTAAAATCGGCACATAAGCTGGCCTTATGTACATTGGATGCAATTTTCGAATCTCTGGCTCCTTGCGGGCACCTTCTTGTGGATGGTGTTCTTTTGCAAGCTCTTGTTGTTGTTGTTGTGTGTTGTTTGTTGTTGTTGTTGTTGTTGTTGTTGTTGTTGTTGTGTTGTTGTTGTGAGACCTCTTTCACATGCTTGCTTTGAGGCATCTCAGGCACATGCTCAGTGTGAACCGGTGAAGTGTGGCATGTCAGGCATGTGCTCGTTGCGAGCTGGTGAATATTGTGCCATGTCAGGCATGTACTGACGAAGAGGCGGTGAAGATTGTGCTTTCTCAGGCACATGCTCGCTGCGAGCCGGTGAAGAGTGTGGCTTCTCCAGCACAGGCTCGCGTGAGCCGGCGATGAGTGTGACATCTTTGGAAATTGATGTTCATGTATCTCCCCTCTTCAACACCTTGCTCCAAACGCAAAGGTGATTGCACAGACGTTGTACGAGCAGTCAATAAGATGTCCCATTTATGCCATAGGATGAATTGATTCACTACTTCTCCTAGTAACTCTAGTCCCTCTGGAGTTGGGTAGTCTATCTTCATTGCATGAATTCAGGCTTCACAGTATGGACCTCAACCCGAGTGTAGTCGGGCGGGATCCTATTATTGTGATGGAAGCCACCAGGAGGATGTGCCACACCTATTGCCACCTCAATCATATTTGATTGTCTGCCCATGAGAACCACTAAGGTGCAACTAGTTGCTTCTCGTATGCAATCGATGGGGGTTGTAGCTGTAGTGGAGCCTTGGCTGCTAGGAACCTTCGGAGGACTAGGAACTAATGCTAGTGTTCTTGGTGGCACCATTATTGTCCCTGGCATCTCTAGCTCTGTTGACAGTCCTTGTTCCTGTAGCGCCTTCGTAACTAGAGCCTTCACCTGGACCTCAAGATTAGACTCTCGGTCTCTACCATGTTTCTTATACATATCTCTGTCCTCTTGAAATCCATACTTCCACGTCGTTCTTTTGCCTAGCCCTCTTGTGCGACCTGTGTGCTCGGTGTTTCCTAAGGCAAGGCTAAGCTCATCCCTCTCTCTAGGAGGCTTGAATGATCCTTTTTGTTTGTCTTCACCATATTGCAATATCTTCGATACTGCCTGTTCGGTCTCTGGCTTATCAAACTTAAGTGCACTAGCTGCCTCTTTATTTCTTGAAAGTATCCAATTCCTTGTGCGGATTTATACCCCCTGCAAGTTGTATGCCCCTGATGCTGCGGCCTCTTCCTCCATCTTTCTAAACTCAGCTTCCTTCCTATAGTAACCACCGGGCCCTAGACGATGGTGGTGCACGTTCTTCTTCGCCAGCTCGATGTTACAGGCACTAAGGGCCAATGCTTCTGGTGTGGTCTTTTGAGCCACAAGCTCTGCCCACATTGCCTCAGTTATCTTGCCATACTCATGGAACGGAGTTAACCCCTTTTGGATGTATTTGACATTGAGCTCCGACTTCCAACGTCGGAATGACTCTCCAATTTGCTTAAGAGCTTGATGTTGTACCCTTGCATAGGTTCCCTCTAGGAATCTAAAATTGGTGAACAACTTATCTGTTATTTGTTTCTTTTTTTTGATATGTCTTTCCAAGTTTTGACTGCTAGGTTCAGCTCATCTCTTACTAGCACCCCAATTGCATTACGCCATTTTGCTCAAATTTTTATGGGCTGAAGGATCTCTCCTGTGTCCCCGACCTCTGTTATCACAAAGAGTGCCTTCTCTGGATATTGGTTTGCTTTTCTATCCCCTCATTTCCTCTTAGGCTTGCTACCCGAGTTTGTGGCTTCAGTTTCTGGAGCAGAGGCATTAGTATCCAACTCTGTGGCTCTTGCATCTGCACCGTCTTCCTCCATTCGCCGATGTCTATTTCGCGTTCGACGAGGGGCCTATTCGGGACCTCAAAATGTTATTAACATGATCAAAGTGTTAGCAAAATTGAGATACTATAAGGTTGTTACCCTACCTCCTTGTTCGGGTCATAGTCCATGTCCAACTCCTCGGAGGTCGGTCTCCGTCTGGTTTCTGGTGGGAAAGGATCCTCGGGACTTTCATATCCCTCTTCTTCTTCTTCTTCTTCTTCTTCTTCTTCTTCGTCATCATCATCATCATTCCCTTGAGCATCCTCTCCTGGTCTTATCTCTGCTCCACCTTCGTCTATTAGTTCCCTCTGGCTAAGCATGACTTCACGGTCGATGTCTAGCTCCTCGTTGAACTGCTCCTTAGTAAGGAGCTCCGAGTCTGCCTCCTCATAGGTTGGGCCGTGCTCAGGGCTTGGGGTTGCTTCGTCTGTGTTTCGCATCATTTAGTCTTATGCTCTAATACATGCAAGAAATTTGCAGAAGTAAGATGCGATAAAGCACCAGCAAGAAAATGAGAGGGTTTCTCTCAAATGAGCGGGTTGCTGCATGATACAGCCGTCCAACGCTCGTGGTGATCATCGATCATAGACTAACATGACAAACATTAATCGATGAGGAGAAAAACCCAATGGTCATCTTGGCCATATTCATGTGGATGGGGCTCGTCTACAATGGCACGCCATTTGAGATGAGTTCCATCCACATGAATATGGCCTAGAAGAAGCATAGGGTCAAATTGGAGCATATAGTTGACTGTCATGTTGTCTCACTACACCCTTTTGTATCATCGAGCAAAAAATAATCAGATAAAACAAAAAAAGTAGTAGTAGAGGCCTCAGAAACATGTCAATCATCATTTGATCATGGAATTGGAGCATCAAGGCATCATTACAGAAAAGGTCATGTAGAAGCGGGTGGTAGTGATGCCTAGTTCCTCACAACTTCTTGATCATCAGCTCATATTCCGGATAATGTATGGAGTTGGACAATTTCATCATAGGCAAATAAAAAGAGAGGAAAGGAGAGTAAGCAAAAAAAGCAGCAGGTACTGCCAAACAAAGTCCCCCTTTATCTTTCTCGTGGGGGTTTAGGACAGTAGAGGATAGGCCAGGAGATCAACTGTAAAAGTAGTACAGTAGTACTGCAAGTTGAAGTTTAATGTCAGAATCTGTCCAAGTCTGGACAGATTTGCTTGCTGGTGATGTTTGATCTTGTTAACTGTTGAATCACCTTTGGATGCTTATAACATAGATGTATAGAACTTAATAAGCTTTCCAAAATGTCATATGCCATGCCTTCTACAGTCTAGAACTCTAGTGTACCAATTGTTGAAGTTCAAGAAGTAGTAGAGGCCTCAGAAAGTTGTCAATCATCATTTGATCATGAAATTGGAGCATCTGGCACCATACCAGTTAACAAGAGAGAAGAGGAGAGTCAGCCTAGTAGGGGCGGCTGCAAATGATGCCTAGTTCCTCACAAATTCTTCATCATCAGCTTATTTTTTGAATAATATATGTAGTTGGACAATTTCATCATAGGCAAAAGACAGGAGAGGATAGGAAGAACAAAAAAGCAGTAGCAGCAGCTGCCAAAAATAGGAGAGGAGAGAGGACAGGACCATCAAGGAAATCTGTCTAGACTTGGACATTTTGGAAAGAGGAGAGGAGTGAGGATAGAAGGCATGGCATATGACATTTTGGAAAGCTTATTAAGTACTATACATCTATGTTATAAGCATCCAAAGGTGATTCACCAGTTAACAAGATCAAACATCACCAGCAAGCAAATCTGTCTAGACTTGGACAGATTCTGACATTGAACTTCAACTAGTGGTAAACTAGAGTTCTAGAGTAGTAGAAGGCATGACCTTATGACATTGGAACTCTTATTAAGTACTATACATCGATGTTATAAGCCATCCAAAGGTGATTCAACAGTTTAACCAAGATTCAAACATCACCAACAAGCAAATCTGTCCAGACTTGGACAGATTCTGACATTGAACTTCAACAAGTGGTAAACTAGAGTTCTAGAGCAATAGAAGGCATGGCATATGACATTTTGGAAAGCTTATTAAGTACTATACATCTATGTTATAAGCATCCAAAGGTGATTCAACAGTTAACAAGATCAAACATCACCAGCAAGCAAATCTGTCTAGACTTGGACAGATTCTGACATTAAACTTCAACTAGTGGTAAACTAGAGTTTAGAGAGTAGTAGAAGGCATGGCATATGACATTTGGAAAGCTTATAAGTACTTACATCTATGTTATAAGCATCCAAAGGTGATTCACCAGTTAACAAGATCAAACATCACCAGCAAGCAAATCTGTCTAGACTTGGACAGATTCTGACATTGAACTTGAACTAGTGGTAAACTAGAATTCTAGAGTAGTATAAGGCATGGCATATGACATTTTGGAAAGCTTATTAAGTACTATACATCGATGTTATAAGCATCCAAAGGTGATTCAACAGTTAACAAGATCAAACATCACCAGCAAAATCTGTCCAGACTTGGACAAATTCTGACATTGAACTTCAACAAGTGGTAAACTAAAGTTCTAGAGCAATTGAAGGCATGGCATATGACATTTTGGAAAGCTTATTAGGTACTATACATCTATGTTATAAGCATCCAAAGTGATTCAACAGTTAACAAGATCAAACATCACCAGCAAGCAAATCTGTCTAGACTTGGACAGATTCTGACATTAACTTCAACTAGTGGTAAACTAGAGTTCTAGAGTAGTAGAAGGCATGACATATGACATTTGGAAAGCTTATTAAGTACTATACATCTATGTTATAAGCAACCTAAGGTGATTCAATAGTTAACAAGATCAAACATCACCAGCAAGCAAATCTGTCCAGACTTGGACAGATTCTGACATTGAACTTCAACTAGTGGTAAAACTAGAGTTCTAGAGCAGTAGAAGGCATGGCATATGACATTTTGGAAAGCTTATTAAGTACTATACATCAATAGTTAACAAGACCAAGCATATACCTGCAGAGCACGCTGCGGCGGAGAGGACAGAGAGAGGGAGGAGGCGGCACCAGTAGAGGACTGGGAAGGGGAGGTGGAGCCGACGGAGAGTTTACCGGAGGGTCAACCCTAGCCCCCTCGGTCCGAGGAGATGAAGCGCGCCGGCGGAGAGGACCGGGTGGGCGACGGCGGCGACGGTCCGGCGGGGCGGGGGTCCAAACCCTAGCCCTCGCTCGGCCCGAGGACTGTCGAGAGGTGGGGCCCGGGATGAGGAGCCCACGATGGCGGAGAGGACCGGACGGAGAGGTGGCGCCAGCGGAGAGGACCGGAGGGTGGCGGCGGGTCGGGCGGGGGTCAAACCCTAGCCCCTCGCATGACCCATGGACTCTCGAGAGTGGGGGCCGGGGGTGAGGAGCCCGCGGTGGCGGAGAGGACCGGGAGGGGGAGGTGGCGCCGGCAGAGAGGACCAGAGGGATGAGGCGGCGCCGGAATTTTGGGCAGCCTGACGGCGTCGGGAGGAAGAAGAGAGCGCCCAACACTTAGCCGCAAACTCGAACCGTGCCATCTGTCTTTATATCGAGCACCATTTGTAGGGGCGGTTCTAGGAAGAAGCCGCCCCTACAAATGGATTTGTAGGGGGGGTTTCTGATATAGCCGCCCCTACAATTTTTTTTATTTTATTGTTTATACAAAATTGGAATAGGAAATGAAATATAAATAAATGTTAGTCTTGTACATAAATATTAGCACATATATTGAAACAGTACAACACATAAATTTAGTCTTGTACAACATGAAAAATATAAAAGTTGTTAGCACATATATTGAAACAGTACAACACATAAATATAGTCTTTGTACACATAAATATTAGCCTGTCACAACTTTTCCCTTGCCACCATTTCGTTGCCATGGCAATATGTCTTTACGCATGTTCTTTTCCACATTAATTATCCTTTTAGGGAAGTCTGTGAATAGATGCATTTCACTGTAGTTATTGTACTCGTCAACATCAACCACGCCATCGACTCTGATAATGTGTTGTTTCCCAGAGACAACCACATGTTTTTGTCTTCTTCTTTGGGGGTAGGTTAGTTTGCGGGTCCGGTAAATAGAAAACTTGTGCGACATGTGAAGCAAGCACCCAAGGGTCATCTTGGTAGCCTAGATTGTCTAGGTCGACGATTCTGTAACCAATCTCGTTCAACTGGTGTTGTTTGATCCACCGACATCGAAAGAGGGCCATCTGTATATCCATTCCATAATCAAGTTACCATATATCTTCAATGATGCCAAAGAATGGGATCTTTCAACCAACTCCGTCGAGAGCTTCGATCCGAACACCACTATTTTGGTTAACACTACTACTATCCTTTGTGTGGGTATAGTACGTGTACCCATTGATTTCATAAGCTTGCCATGATGTTACTTGTCTTGATGGGCCTGCCGCTAACCTTGCGATGGTAATATCATCTATGCTTTCTCCATCAGGTATGTTTTGGTCCTTCAACCATGTTGTGAATCGTTGCTTGTGTTGGTTCATGACCTACTCATCTGTGCGCCCATTACTCTCGTCTCGAATGATAGCCAAGTGCTCATCAATGTATGGTTGAATTAATTCTGTACTCTGCAAAACACTGTAATGCACCCGACTCACTTCATTAAAATCCCTGTCAATGAACACTTTCCCCCCCTTGGTGCCCTTCCCAGCCAGCCTACCCTTGTGATGACATTCAGGTTTGCCAATTGCTCTCTGTTCTTTTAGGTACTCTTGATAGCACTCAACAACTTCTTCAGTACTATAACCCTCTATCATGGAGCCCTCTGGATATGCTCGGTTATGTACGTATCGATTAAGCCCTCTGGATATGCTCGTTATGTACGTATCGATCATGGAGCCCTCTGGATATGCTCGGTTATGCTCGGTTATGTATGTATCGATTAAGAACCCTCTTCTTTAGCTGCACCATGTCTTTTCGTGACTTTAGACCATCCTTTGTTTTGCCTGTGTCCATCAAGGTAGAAATGAGACTCTCAAATACATTCTTTTGCACGTGCATAGCATTAATGGCATGGGGGACCTCTAAATCCGGCCAATAAGGCAAATACTTAAAGAAGATTGACTGTTTCTTAAAAGGTACACCAGGGACAAGAGGTGTACTTCTATCTCTGTTTGTGCCATCAACATTCTTCTTCCCAAAGACGACATGTATGTTTTTCACCATTGCGAACATGTGTTGCCCGTTGTGACGTCTCTCTGGAGGGGGTCTGTCTCCGGGGCATTGTCATACAATCTAAGAACATCTTGCTACAATATTTGTGAGTTGTCTTTAAGAAGCGTCGGTATCTTAGGTAAACTGTTTTCTTGGATGCGTCCAGGTACACCCATGTAGTATCATCCAAGCATACTAAGCATCCTGTCTTTCCTTTGATCTGTCCAGATAAAGCAAACAACGCAGGGTAATCATTGGTAGTAACAAAGATAATGGCTCTACATATGAAGTCCTCCTGTCTGAATGCATCATACATCGGTTCCCCATGCTGCCATAGCCTCTCCATTTCTTGCATCAAAGGCTCGAGGAACACATCTATATCAATACCTGGTTGTTTTCGGACCTGAAATGAGATATGAGTAGATAGAAGATACTTCTCTTCTAACACAACCAACTTGGGATGTTGTAGATGGTCAAGATCACTGGCCATGTGCTGTGCTCACTGGTCCTCTCATTGAAGGGATTCATTCCATCAGTGCTCAAGCCAAACCATACATTCTTGGGTCAGAACTAAACTCAATGTGTTTTGCGTCAAATTGTTCCCATTGGGTACCATCGGCCGGGTGTTCAATCTTATCATCACCCATCTTGCGCTCAACATCCCACCATGTCATGAGTGCAACTTCTTTAGGGTTTAGGAACATACGCCTCAAGCGGTCGACAACTGGAAGGTACCACATTACCAAGGCGGGAATTCTTCTTTGCTTCTCGTCATTGCCTAATGGAGTGTCCTCTGGGAGTTCTGAATCTTGTACCACTTTTTTCCATAATTTTTCCTTTTATTCCCCGTGGATGCTCCATCCCCGTTGTAAAGGTTGTTGTTCTTGTATCGACTGGCTCCACACCTAGGACATTTGTCTAGTGACTTGAATGTATCACCGCGGAAAAGGATACAGTGGTTGGGGCATGCATGGATTTTTTTCAACACCCATTGTCAATGGACTTATAACCTTTTTTGCTTGATATGTGTTGGTGGGAACTGAGTTGGCTGTGGAAGCAACCACGACAAGAGACGCAATAGATCATTGAAGTTTGCAGTCTGACCAACCATACTTAGCCTTTAAGATTAGTAGCTCAAGCACAAATCGTAGCTTTGTCCAGTGTTTCGGACAACCCTTTTCAGTACTATACACAGTCTCCTTTGATGCTTTTTTAACTCTTTCTAAATTTTCTAGACCTTTCGGGCTCTTTAGTAAAATCTCTGGACCAATGGCTTGAAGTATTTCCTCTAAATAATCACCATCTTCCTCATCGTCACGTCCTCCACAGTCATTATTGCCGCCACCACCTTGATCGTTACCATCACCACCGACAGTACTGTCACCACCTAGATCATGGTCATTATCATCTATTTCTGTATCAAGCTGTGCTACATTGCTTAAGATATTCTATAGAGGTTCAGTGTCTATTTCAACTTCTTCATCTAGATCAACATTAACAGTCTCTTCACCGTGATGAAACCACACTACATAGTCCTTAACAAATCCTCGCATAATCAAGTGTGATCTGATAATACTCACATCTTTCCATGCGAGATGATTCTTGCAATCCCGACATGGACAAATAATTGAATCTTTATTCTGTGTCAAAGTCATTGCATGCTTCTCGGCGACTTCAAGAAATTTATCCACTCCTCCACGGAAAGCTTCTTTCCACCTTAATGAACCATACATCCCAGAGTTCCTGTACTCCATCTTTTAGGACATCAATCAAAGGAAAGAGTATTAAAACACTAATTATTGATACACACAAATCAACATAATAATTAATTGAAGGAATATTTAACAAACAGCCTACTATTTGAGGTAATAAAGAGTAATTAAATGTACGTAGGCATAATAACTAACTAATTATAAACAAATTAATATATAAAATTAATTAACAATTTTTAGTCTCCATAATTATAAATAAATAATATTTACCAACTATATATATCCTTCAAGCGAACTTAATCTCATTTCATCAAACAAGAATTTTAAAAACTAAAATTAAAAAAAAGTAAACCCTAGTTCTAGATCTAGATCTAGATTTAAATGATCAAACATCCATAAAACTAACTAATAATCCACTAAACTCAAAGAAGATCCACTGGAATATGGTATAATCATATTGTAGTAACTAATTGACCATAGCATCCTCAAAATCTTGGTCTAATTTTCTTCATAAATGCTTAAGCACCATGGAAGAGAGAGAAAAACAAAACTCTAATTAAACACTAACCAACCACTAAAACTTTTAAAAAAGACCATGAATAGCTTTTTCTTACCTTCTACAACCTCTTTATCAAAGAATTTGAGAGGAAAACCTTCCCCCCTTGAAAGAGCCAATTTTGGGAGGTGTGCAAGGCCCCCTTCCTTTCCCTCCTCGGGTTACAGTAGCAGCAGCCTGAGGAGGAAGAAGGGGGGCGTTGCTATTTTACTGTGAGGAATTATAGGGGCGGCTGCTGATAGAGCCGCCCCTACAAATCCAACTATAGGGGCGGTTCTTATTAGAACCGCCTCTACAAATGAATACATTTGTATAAGAATAACCGCCCCTATAGTGGATTTGTAGGGGCGACTCTATCAGCGGGGCCCGTGACACCAACTCTAGGGGCGGTTGTGAATAGAGCCGTCCCTAAAAAAAATGAGTCGTTGCTACAAACCCTTTCTGTAGTAGTGTTTGCCGAGTGCCACGTGGCTGGCACTCGGCAAAGAGGTGCCTCGTGGGGTTTTTCGAGAAATAAGTAAATTATGGTCTTTAGGTGAACACACAGCAGATAAAAAACAGTAAGATTAATCATGGGTTCGCGTGGGGTTTTTCGAGAAATAAGTAAATTACGGTCTTACTTGGACACAACAGACAAAAAAAAAATACGGTTAATTATGGATTCATGTGGATTTTCGAACAATACGGTTCCTCGGTTGGATTACCGTTAACACATGCCAAGACCACGTGACGTACTCACGTATTGAACTTTTACGATTAGCACATGCAAAAATTAGTCGCTTTGGCCAATTTGATGACGAGTAGTAGTATGGATGCGGAGGCAAACACTGATCGCTAGTTGCCTCCAGCACCAGCATTTACGGTTGCGGGATAAAAATACTGATCGCTGGTTGCCTCCAGCTCCAACATTTATGGTTGCGGGGAAAAAAATACTGATCGCTAGTTGCCTCCAGCTCCAACATTTATGGTTGCGAGATAGAACTTTTACGGTCGCAAACACTGATCCCTAGTTGCCTCCAGCTCCAACATTTACGGTTGCGGGACAGACCTTTTACGGTCACAGAATTGAGTGTCTAGCGCGTCATATAGTTATTTTGAGCACTGCGCTCCAAATAGCGGTGTCCTATATATATATATATATATATATATAGTACATTTCAAGTATCCATCAATGATATATAGTAGTTTTAAACACTTTTGTTTTCCACTTTTTTGGAATTGAACCCGAACAAAAGGATTACATACTAGTAGTAGACTTTAGAAGTCTGAGCTATATGGTTAGCGATGCATACTCTGATGCAAATAAACATAAAACGGCGACCAGCTTAGGTTGTGGCATGCAGGTGCAGGTCCGCCCCAGGCCGCCGGATGACGAAGGGCAGCTCGATCTGCATTAGAACTGGACGTTGGAGGGGTACATGGTGTCGGGCTTCCAATTCGCCGGGATGACGTCTTTAGCGATGATCTTCTTGCCGGACTCGCTGGTGAGGCGGATGGAGAAGGGGCCCTTGAGCGGCCTGGGCGAGTCCATCCTCCAAATGGCGCCCCAGGAGAGCTTCATCGGCGTCCACACCGGCGAGCTCTTGTCCTGGATTTCCATTAGCACGATGTCACCGTCGTCTGCCACGAACTTGACCAACACGGCCAGGTAGTTGGGGTTGCACCCCTTCTCAACGTGAAACGTGATCTCCTGCCCTGGGGGATAGTTGCACCGCACTCTGCATGGCATATTATTGGCATACACACAAATCAAATGAACGAAGCTAGCTTCTTAGAGATCATCGTCCAGGCCAGCTGGTAGTAGCATATACCTCCTGAACTCCACGTCCATGATGCCGACGTGGCGGAGCTTGTCGTTGAGCCCGGGCTTTGCCAAGGACCCGAAGGCCTTGCCGCTGAAGTCAAAGGTAGGGAGCGATGGGCTCGTAGTTCATGTCGGTGATGAACACCGTGATCGGCTGGCCCGAGCACTCCGGTTTGTCCTTGCATCTCACCTGCATGCACGAATGCCCAACAAGTAAATTAGCATGCAGTTATATTAGTTGTCCATGTCCATGCATCACGAATGCCCAAGAGCTTCGTCGTCAAGCAGAGGCAGAGCAATCGATCGAGATGATACGAGACCTCGTAGCATGAGCCGCAGCCCTTGCCATCCTTGAAGATGGGGACGTTGCCGCAGGCCGTCATGCCGTTGTAGGGTGGCAGGTTCACGTTCTTGATCCCGCACGCACCGCCTGCATCAGCATCATATATATATTCAATTCATAATATGCACCGTTTTCATGCATGATCGATCATTCGGCCGAATTGGGCACATACCATTGTCGGCAGGGCCGGCGCCATTGGGCTGGCCGTACCAGGTGGCCTTGGCGGTGAGCCAGTTGGCGTTGTAGTTGGTCGTGATGTTGGGGCCGGGCGGAAACTTGGCGGGCCCGCACGAGCCGCCGGCGACGAGCGCCGCGAGGACGGCCGCCACGGCCACGATGTTATTGGCGAGGGATCCCATCGTCGTCTTATTCGAATAATATATGTCGCTCGATCTCTCCCTCTCTGTGTGTGATTGATATACGCCACTGCGGAGGTGGCTACTTATAGGGAGGATGGGTGGATCGGTTGTCAGCGTTGCGCGCGGGCGTCTATTGGCCTTGGACGGACGACACGCGAGGGCCGTGCGGGTTTCACGTGGCCTGGGCTGACCGGTGGAACGCGCGGCATGCGCGCGACGGCCCGGCGTTGCGCTGTGGGTGCTCCCGAGAGGCTTCACTATCGTTGTTGGTTCGAAATTCCAATTGAAGGGGATATGATGGATGGATGCCACGATGTGATCAGGGCTGTGACTGAGAGGAAATATGAGTGATTAAGTGCACGATCATATATATATATATATATTATATATATATATATATATATATATATTATATACCTCTCAACAGATCATCAATTGAGTTAAGCTCACTTTCTATGATCCATCATCATTTCATTAGCTAATTAATAACCACCGCCAGTAGGGGCCTTAAATCCAGATCCGTACCAACTGCAATATCAAATTAGACGCTCGTGTTATTATAGGATTAAAGGGCAAATATTACATACCAATGTCTTTTTAACCTCTAGCTTAGTAAATAGCATCATTCGTCTGGTGTTGTTTGAAATAAAATTTTTTTGTATCTATATTTAATCTTCTCCAGACATGCACATTAAGTCTTTCTTGTGTCATGGTACTAAACATGCAGTAGGACTTTAATAACTTTAATTTTGAAAATTTCTGGTCCGAAAATGGAACTGTTATAGAAATAGTTAACAAAATTCTGTATGCAGTAAGGGAATTGCCCATCCGTTTCACAAACTTCAAAATATCAAGAGAGTCCATGCATGTCTTCCTTAGAGATGAAATCTTGGAGGAACTTGAACTCGTTACGTATAATTCTTTGTCATCAATATCTAAATGTTCACCACTCTTACGTGCTTCCTCAAGACGAGCACAAAGAAGATAACAAACTCTTATCATCTAAGGAGCACAATTTATGTGAAGTAAATAAAAAACCAAAAGTCTTTTTCATACCCCCTGGTATTGCTCAAAACTCGTAGTTAGTGAAGCAATTGCTTGATGATCAACAACAGGCAACAAATGCTTGACGACTCTAAACGACTCCTCTTCGGACTATGAAGCAATAGATGCATCATCGGGGGTCTCCATTAAGTCCTCACCTCCTGAGCTCCATGTCGATGATGCCACGGTAGCGGAGCTTGTCGGCGAGGCCAGGCCTAGCCATGGAGCCGAACACGGTGTCACTGAGGTCGAAGTGGTAGGGGGCGCGATGGGGTAGTAGTCGTTCACGTCGGTGATGAACACCACCACCGGCTGGTCGGAGCACTCCTCCTGTGGGCGTCGTGCATCTGATCTCGTAAGAGGAGCCGCACCCTTGTCGGGCGTCCTTGAAGATCGGGGAGTTGCCACTGTAGGTGGCAGGTTCACGGAGAAAGTAAAATATGCCCTTGAGGGCATGTGCCCTCATCACATGCACCGTTGGATGTGCATTGAGATACGTGTGTACATACATCTCAATACGCAGCTGCATTGAGATGTGTGTGTGCACACATCTCAATGCACATCTAACAGTTGATGTGTTGAGAGCACATGCCCTCAAGGGCACACGGTGCGCTCCTGATTGATGAGATACAAGAAGTGATCGAGAACTTATGCAGGTGCAGGACGATCGATGTGTCGTCATCAGACGGATTGACGAATTGATCAAAATCTCTCATACTTACGTACCGTTTTTATTAGGAGGGCCCGTTGTCGACGGGACTTCCGTGCTAGGTGGCCTTTAATTTAAGGCGAGCAACATGTCGTCGTAGCCGGATGTTGGGGGCCTGGTGGCACCTTGGGGCGCCCGTCGGTCCTCCAGCACGACCCGCCGGCGACGAGCGCCGCCAGGACTACGGCGGCCACTGCCACGGCGAATGCATTAGGCTGCAGGGATCCCATTTTTTGCTGAAGTAATTACTATATAATGTGTGTGGGTTACTTGATGAGCATGTGTCGATCACAGTGGCAAGAATATGTAAGCAGTGTCGTTGTGACTCGTGACAGACAACGACAGTGTGTCTGGTGCCATCGGTGTCGGTGTGGAGACGACGAGCTACAACTACTACTTATAGATAGGGCGGAGTGGATCAGAGAAGAGGGTTGTCTCGGCCCGACCTGCAGCTAGTTCCACGTTGAGGCGGGTTTGACTGCTTGTAGACACTACTGGAAACGGTTGCTTTGCCGAGTGCCTCTAGCACTCGGCAAAGACCATTTGGCACTCGGCGAAGCATATGCCGAGAGTTGCACTCGGCAAAAAACCTCACGGCAAAGGATCCTTTGCCGAGGGCCATTTATCGGGCTCTCGGCAAACCTTTTACCGAGGGTCCCGACCGGCTCTCGGCAAAGAAAAGTGGCCGTTAACGGCGGTTCTATTGACGGTAGGTTTGCCGAGGGTAACCGGACTCTCGGCAAAGGCGTCACGTTTGCCGAGAGCCGCTCTGGTGTTTTTTTTTTTTATTATTTTCCTGTGCTGAGGGTTATCGGGGTCGGCTCTCGGCAAAGAAATTTCGAATATTTTTTTTTGGGACCTCTTCACCGAGGGCTAGCTCAGCCGGCTCTCGGCAAACCCTTGGAAATTCCTTTCAGTCTCCCCAGCTTTGCCGAGGGCTTTGACCAAAGCCCTCGGCAAAGCTGGCGAAATGACTTTCTGGTTCAGCATTGCCGAGCGTTATGGTCACAGCCCTCGGCAAAGGGCCTCTTTGCCGAGAGCAACCCTCGGCAAACAAGCTAATTTTTGTTTTTTTTTATTTCTGTTTTCCTTTTCTCCGACACTATCAAACATATATATATATATCACATTCATCACATATATATCACATTTCACGTCACAGAACATATATATATATCATGATAGTTCACATCACATCACATAGTTCAATAACATATGTCCTCAAATCACATAGTTCAACAACATGAGACTTCAGTGACACACGATAGTCCAAAGTTCAATCTACTACACCCCGGCCAACCGGTCCACCCCTGAGAACTGCCGCCTGGTTGACCCCGGTCTGGTTCTATCGGTGGTTGTTCGAACCTTCTGACGGAGGAGGCTGCAAAAGGTCATGTCAGACAAGGAAATGAAATAAATGAAACACTGAAGTATTGATACTCACAGGAGCAGCTCCGGGGTCCAGAGGCGGCGGTGGAGGAGCCATGAGCGTCTGGGGCACGGCCATGCCCTGGGAGGCCATGAAGGCGATGAGCTCCGCCATCTGCTTTGCTTGAGCCTCCATCTGGGCCGACATCTGTGACCGCATCTGGGTCTCGGACATGGCGCTCCTGCCTTTCTCTTTCCAGGCGGGCCTGCGATAATACAAAGTGAATGTTAGAACAATGCAAACATTTAAAGATCAATGTACAATGAGTTAAATAGAAATAACCTCGAGCTCGGCGACCCGCGACTGCGCAGGCGACGGGCGTGGGCGTATGGGGACGCTCCCGCTCGTGCTCTGTGCTCGGAGCTGGGACAGGGTGGGAGTGGAGGCCGTGTCGATGACGCCGTCGCCAAGCTAGAACCGCCCATGCTTCTTCCCTCCTCCAATCCTCATGACGATGCTCCCGTCCAGGTCCGCGGTGGCGGGATCAAAGTCGTCCCCATGGACCGCCCTTGCCGCCTCTGAGTAGTCAGTGAGGCGGGAGTGGACGCTGGAGTTGGTGTACGCGTCGGCGGGATCGTCGGGGTTGTAGGAGCTCTCTGCTGCCGTGGCCTTGCCCTTGTGGGACATGGCGTATGCCGTCACCGTGCCGCAAGGCTGGCCACCGTGTGCCTCCGACTGCGAGGAAGACAACAAGATGATTAGCAATCAGGCAACATTTGATCGAGGAATTGATAAAGTCTTTCACGTACCCAAGCTTGTGCGTACTCGGCGAGGTTGTGGTTGCCCTGGTGGTGTGGTACACCTGGCATCTGCAGACGCGCCTCCCGGGCCTCGACGTGGTGGGCCGCCCACTCTTCGGACAGCCACCGGTCCACGATCATCTCCCAGCACTCGGGAAACGACTGGCACCATTGAGGGATCATCTGCACATCATCAAGTATTTCACGTCTAAGCGTCAGATGAAAAGTACCAAAAGCTTAATCTCAAAGAAATCACTTACCTGCAAGAACTGCGCCCGGCCCAACGTCATGCCTCTCGCCTGGGCCTTCGTCACCCTCGTGGCCAAGACCGTGGCGTTGTAGGTAATGATGATGGCCTGCAGTCTCGCCTCGTAGATCATGTCGGTGACGAGCTTCCTACAAGCCCGGGTAGCCGTCACCTCCGCCACTGCCTCCTTCCCCGGCTCGCACTTGAAGTAGTTCTGCATACAGACACAATATGAGGCGAGACAGTAATTAATGAAAAAATATGATGAATTTGATATTGTTTGACGAAGACTTACCCACAGCTCCGCTCTAACCCACGCCGCCTTGTTGGGGAAGTCTGGGTCTGGGGCGACGCTGTAGTGGTCAAAGGTGTAGGCCGGCTCGTGCCTCCCGGCATACTGTACTATGCCGGGGTAGTGCTCGCGGCACAGGAGACCCAGGATGTCGTTGGGTTTGCGGCCTTTAGGCCCCACAAAGTCCCATGACCTGCACAAGTGATTAAAAAAGATTATTACCTTCTATTTCTATTTTGAGTCTCATCGTACGAACAGGTAGTTAGAACATGTACTTCTGTCCGATGGGCGTGATCACTGGGCGTCGGGCACGTGGCGGCAACGCCGGGAGGCTGGCGGGGCCTCTCAAGTAGGGCGTGGACACCCCTGAGGCACCCGAACACCCATCCGCCTCGTCCTCCTCCTGCTCGTCCTCCTCCTCTGCCTCCTCGGCCAATGGTGCCTCCTCTTGCCACTGGGCCCCGGGCGTGGCCGGCACCTCCTCCTCGACCTCCTCCTCCTCCTCCTCTTGTGGAGACGGCTCCCTCCGGCGGCGGCCACTCCTCGTCGAGGGCCCGTCGGCCTGCGAGCTGCGGTACAACCAACTCAACCGCCTCTGACGTCCTCCCGACATCTTGCCTCGACCTCCTGCATTTTAAAAGAACAAGCAATGTTGTATTAGAAATAACATAACCAAATATGTGCAATATAAATAAAACAATAGATCCTAAAAATATAACATAATATTACATGTATTAGAAATAATCTGGATCATCCGGATTAGCCGGAGCATGAGTCTCCTCATCACTGTCAACCATGTCTAAGTACTCCTCAGTATCCGAAGACAGGTCGTCGTCTTCATTTGCTTGGCCTAAACGGAATCGTTCTAGCATTTCTATGTCCTTCTCATTTACCACCTCATCCCCAGCGTCCTCGTCATCATTCTCTACTTCCATTTCCATCGCTTCGGTTAAGTCTATCGTGAACGTCCCTTGCAACCCAGATTCTTGAAAGAACTCACCGTCATACATGTTTGTGTTGAAGTTATAATCCTCATCATTGGGGAGAGGTAGTTTAGCATGTGGTGATATCTTGTGCACAATATACCAACCCAAGAGATGCTCTTTGCTTTTGCACGCGTATGGCGTGTAATAAACCTGCGTGGCCTGTTGAGCCACAATATACACATCGGAGCCTAGATAGACAGAATCCTATCGAATTTCGGCTAGCCCAAGATTAGGTGTCAGCCTCGTTCTTCCAGGATCGAACCAATGGCATTTGAACATGACAGGATTCAAAGGCTTTTCACCGTGAAATGAAAGTTCGTATATTTTTTCAATTCTTCCATAGTAGTCACGGTTGTCATTGCCTGGAGTACAAACACCGCTATTTGTGGTTTTTCGATTGGGCCGACTCTGCTCGTAGCTTGATGTGTGGAAGCGAAATCCATTCACGTCGTAACCGTTAAATGACTTGACCCTACGGTCAAAGCCTTTTGCAACCTGTCTCAGCTCTTGACTCATAGACGCATCGGTTTGAGCCTGCAAGGGGAGGCAAGATATATCGTTATACGGTCAGAACGTAAGAGCAAGTTGGAACGTCAGACTAAGTACGACCTTGGTAGGATGGTACCTTCTGTCGGAACCAAGAAATGAAATCAGGCCTCCCTTGCCCCGCACCATTTGCAATTAGGGTTTCAGCTGCCGCATCAGAAAGAGGCCTTGGTCCATTCGAGAACAAATGAAGAAATTCACTGTACGAAGCAAAAAGAATGGTGTTGGAAAGTGACGACGAATTGGATGAAGATAGATAACAACTTACCCCATGTACGGATCCAGCTCATCAAGGTTGGTAAGCACGTATAGCATGATCTTTCGCCACTCTTCATAGTTCAACTGCTTAACTGTGGATCCACTTGCCGTGCCGAGTTGGCCTCGAAAAAGGCTAAGACTCGATTCATTTTCTCCAGCATTGTAACGAGGGGGTGGATTATGCACGCTAGGAAGGTTCTCAGAGTAGTATTCTTCAGTGAAGTTGGAGACCTCCTCCAGAATGGATGCCTATGCAATGGAAGCCTCAATTTTGGCTTTGTTTCTACATTTCTTGCGAAGAGTCTTCATATTTCTCTCGACTGGAAAGCACCAACGCCATTGCACAGGCCCTCCCATTCGAACCTCATTTGGGAGGTGTACGATCAAATGAAGCATCGGAGTGAAGAAGCCTGGTGGAAAGATTTTCTCCAGCTTACAAAGCAACACAGGTGCAGCTTTCTCCAAGTCATCAATGACGGACCGAGATATCTCCTTGGCACATAGCTGGCGGAAGAAATAGCTCAACTCTGCCAGGACAACCCACATAGGCTCAGGAACATAGCCTCGAACCATCGCCGGAAGAAGCCGTTCGATCCATACGTGGAAGTCATGACTCTTCATCCCTAGGACTCGCAGAGTAGATAAGTTGACTCCTCTCGTTAGATTCGCTGCATATCCATCAGGGAATGTCAATGTCTGGATCCACTGAAGTATTTCTTTCCTTTGTGGCCTGCCCAAGACGAAATCGACCTTGGGCCGTGTCCATCTCCTGCCGGGCTGAGGAGGCAACATCTCTTGCTTTGGTCTATCGCACAACAGTGCCAGGTCTAGTCTAGCCTTAGGGTTGTCCTTGGACTTTTAGTGTCCATGAGTGTTCCCCAAACCGACTCAGCGATGTTCTTTTCAGTGTGCATTACATCAATGTTATGTGGCAGAAGAAGATCGTCATAATAAGGGAGTCTTTCCAAGCCTGACTTATGAGTCCACATATGCTCCTGACCATACCCCAAAAACGACCGTCTGTTTCGTTGAACTGGAGAGCATCTATCTGAGCATGAACCTCGGCACCGGTCAGCATCCGAGGTGGAGGATCTCTCACCACGACACCTTTGGTAAAGTTCTTGGTGTCCCGTCTGAAAGGATGGTCAAGAGGCAGGAATTGTCGATGTTGGTCGAACGCCGAATACTTGCCACCCTTCTTCAACCAGATAAATCTCGTAGCTGTCTTACAAACCAGGCATGAGAACTTGCCATGGACACACCAGGCACAGAATATCCCATATGCCAGGTAGGTAGTCATGCAGTGAGTACTGGTACCAGATATGCATTGTGAAGTTAGACCTTGAAGCTCGGTCGTATGTCAATACCCCTTCATTCCAAGCAGTTTCCAATTCATCAATCAGAGGCTCCATGTACACACCCATGTTATTCCCCGGGTGTCCAGGAATTATCAACGACAAGAAGACAGTATGACGTTGAAATAGGACGCGGGGGGGGGGAGATTGAGGGGGATAACGAAGACGGGCCAACAGGTGTACGGGACAGCCATGAGTCCATAGGGATTGAAACCGTCCGTTGCAAACGCAACACGAACATTACGAGCCTCTCTAGCTTTGTCATGATGGATGTGGTCGAAGTGGGCCCATGCTTCACCATCGGCGGGATGTACCAACTTCTCAGGATTGTATCGGGTACCCTGCTTGTGCCATGTCATCTGTTTCGCGGATTCCTCGGTCATGTAGAGACGTTGGATCCTCGGTGTGAACGGCAGGTAACGCAGGACTTTCATGGGGATAGAAAGCTGCCTCTTCGGGCCTTCACCATCGTCTACCTCCATGTATCTCAACGCTTTACACTTCGGACAGTAACCTGCATCCGTGAGATCTTTCCTGAAGAGGACGCACCCATTTGGACAAGCATGTATCTGCTTATACGGCATCTTCAGTGCACGAAGCAGTTTCTGTGACTCGTACAGGCTCTTTGGCAATATGTGGCCGTCCGGAAGCATGCTACCAAATAGGGCCAACATACCATCGAACGCATCTCGACTCAGGTTGAACTGGGACTTGAACGCCATCACACGGCCAATGGCATCTAGTTGAGAAACCGTTGTCCGATCGTGAAGGGGTTTCTGTGCCGAAGACATCATCTCGTAAAACGCCTTTGCGGTCTTCTCCATCTCCTCCTCCGTACGTCCTTCAGCGTACTTGCTTCTTGGAAGTCATCTAACATGTCTACTACCCCCGCATCAGCATCAAAGTCCTCCAGACGTGGTCGCACTGCCTCCGCTCTCAAACGATGTGCTTCACCATGGTAGATCCACCGGGTGTAGTCCGGCGTGAATCCATTGTTCACAAGATATTTAGCCATGTTCTCCTTGTCTTGCCTTCTCTGGTTCCCACATCTGCTGCATGGGCACAACACTTTGATCTCTCCTCGCCGAGCCGCGCCAAATGCATTGTTCACGAAAGCATCTGTCTTGCGCAACCATTCATCGGTGAAATCACTTCTGCTTCTACGGCCCGAGTACATCCACTGACGGTCATCCATCCTACTGTCATCCATCCGAGTAGTACTTACATATCTACCCCGAGTACTTCCATCCTACTATCATCTAATAGGTGAGGATAGGTCCTAATCCCACCCGCGGATGCGTACATGAGGTCAGTTCCCATTGTCTGCCCCAAGCCGAGACAGAATTTGGCAGCACCTCCCCGATGTTCTCAAGATACACGTCCCTGTAGGGAGAGTGTGTATCCAGAGAACAACAAGGAGGTGATGCAAAAACTCCATCTCGAATCGGGCCAGACCATGGGAACTAGCCTCATCGACGCATCTGTGGCTGTCCAAGTAACGTGGACAATCCGAAACAGATACGGTTATCGATATGCAGAGACCTGCATACCTCCAGCCGTATCTCTTTCGGACGGGAGACGCCTAACTGGGTTCAATGACCTACGACCCTTTTCTGGGAGGAGACGTTATTTATACCTAGGGTGCCGGTGGAGTCAGGCTATCGGCGCAGTGGCGAGTCGGTGCAGTGGCGAGGCAAAGCGGTGCAGGCAGACCCGCGACGTCGACGAAGACGATCGAGGTCACCGAGGATCTCCGGCTTGGCCCCGGCAGGTCCTCCTACAGAAAAGACAAAAAAGATAGTATGAATTAGAAATTTCGGCAGAACCTCCCTGCACGGTGAGGTTTTGAAACCTGCAAGAAACAACGTCACGATGGCCGACATCCACATATATACGACACGATGGCCGACATCCACATACATACGACACGATGGCCGATATCCACATACATTCACATGCATACCACTACTACTAACAACTACTACTTACTACGTGGGGCGATCGACGACGACGGAGCGGACGAACTTGGGGTCGAGGCGAAGGCAACAACGGTCTCCTCACCTTCTCCTCCTCCTCCTCCTCCTCCGCTCTGCTTCTTCTCCTTCTCTTCTCCTCCTCCTCTTCCTCTACTGCTCTCCTCCTCCTCCTCCTCCCCCTCTCCTCGTTTACTGCCTGCGGGGCGAGACCCGGGGCAGCTCCGACAGGCCCGCCGGCGAAGAGAGGATGGCGGCGGCGGGGCGAGACGCGGGCGGGGCGAGACGCGGACGGCGCGCCGGCGGGGAGACGCTGGCGGGGCGGGGCGGAGCCGGCTCGGGGCAGGGCGCGCCGCGGGCGGCGGCGGGCGAGGGGCGGGGGCCGGGCGCGGTCGGCGGCAGCAGGGCGCGCCGCGGCGGGCGGCGGGGGGAGAGGGGGGGGGCGCAGGGGCGGGGGCGGCGCGGGGCGCCGAGGGCGGGGCGAGCGGCGGGGGGCGAGGAGGCGGCGGCAGGGCACCGGCGGGGCGAGGAGGCGGCAGCGGCGGCGTGCGTGTGTAGCTGGCTCGGTTGGTTGTGTAGGGCCGGCGGGCGTTTTTTTTAAGTTTTCGCGGTCTTTGCCGAGGGCCAGATCGGGCGGCCCTCGGCAAAAAGGAACCTATGCCGAGAGTCAGATGTGTCAGCTCTCGGCAAAGGCTTTGCATTTATTTTTTTGGTAAACTCTATGCCGAGAGCCCTGGCCCTGGCTCTCGGCATAGGTGGTCTTTGCCGAGGGCTTTAGGAAGCTCTCAACAAAGAATATTATTTTTTTTGTTTTTTTGCTCCCAAATTTTTATGTGGCCTTGCTATAGTACTACATGCCAAGATTTCAAATTTGAAGTGTTTTCCATAAATCTTGCTATATTTCGCGCATTTTTTTTAATTTGATGATTTTTTCCGCGGGACGTACGTTTGAACTCCAGGTGCATGAAATAATGAAACTCAGCGATTCGAAAAATGGTATTCATTCTTCAGAGGGTATTTCAACACCGTATCCAGGGACAGGCGCGGAGACTCGACCGTCTCGTGCACGATAAACAGCGACCAAGTTGCGTGAGATTGGATTTAAAATTATTAAAAATACAAACAAAGTCAGAAATCATGAAAATAGACGGGTGACCTTGACATCGCATGTAGAGGCTATGAAAAAAATTTGGAATGTTTGGAGCAAGTAGTGGCGCAAGATGGTCCAAACCTGAGATCTCCGCATATCATCGCCGCCTGTCCCTGGATACGGTGTTGAAATACCCTCTGAAGAATGAATACCATTTTTCGAATCGCTGAGTTTCATTATTTCATGCACCTGCAGTTCAAACGTACGTCCCGCGGAAAAAATCATCAAATTAAAAAAAATGCGCGAAATATAGCAAGATTTATGGAAAACACTTCAAATTTGAAATCTTGGCTTGTAGTACTATAGCAAGGCCACATAAAAAATTGGAGGGAGAAAAAAACAAAAAAAAAATATTCTTTGCCGAGAGCTTCCTAAAGCCCTCGGCAAAGAGCACCTATGCCGAGAGCCAGGGCCAGGGCTCTCGGCATAGAGTTTACCAAAAAAATAAAAAACCTTTGCCGAGAGCCTAACAGAGGGCTCTCGGCAAAGGTAACGGCGCAGAGGGAGCCGTTCGCGAGGGTTCCGCCGAGGGCTCGGCTCTCGGCATAGGGTATCTTTGCTGAGAGCCATACTTCGCCGAGAGTCGGACCCTCGGCGTAGGAATCGTCGCCGAGTTTCGTATGGTGCCGAGGGTTGGCTCTCGGCAAAGAGCTCTTTGCCAAGTGCCCGTGTTTTAGCCCTCGGCAAAGCGACGGGCGCTCGGCAAAGAGCCCGTCTCCGGTAGTGAGAGGCTGCCGACCGGGCGGCCGACGCTGACTACGCTAGCTGCCCTTGTGCGTTCATGCCATGTGATCTTTGGTGATTAATGCTGGTCAGGAATAGCATTCACGGAGTCTATGTTTATTGTTTTCCATAATTCCATTCCACTCTTCATCAATTTCACTGTACTAACTATGATCATAGTCAGGAAGTCAAAGTTTATTTTCCTGATCATAGACGGTGCACCATCAGTCATTTTATAATTTCCCTGTTGTGCTAGTCGAGACGGTTATTCCCTGGTGGTGTACCGTTAGGAAAATAGAATTTTAATTTCCTGATGGTTTTTCCTACTTTTCTTACGGTAAGTGCACCATCAACGAATTTCATCTTTTCAGTAATGGTGACCGACAGACAACAAAAAATCCTTGTAGATTTGATGCTGACATGACTGGATATGGCATGCAATATTGCTTTGATATCTTCTACCAAATGTGTTGCAACGATAATATGGTAAGTATCTCTTCCTGGGCACCCGGAATGCGTCTTCATTCCTAGCAACAAAATCTTTCCGGATTGCCTCTAACATCAATAGTTGTTGGCGATCCATAACTCCTACTTTTATTAGCCAACAAGACTTCAAATATGCATAAAAGGAATCACCAATGTAGACTCAGGGTTTTATCTGACAGAATTCCACGAGTTTTGGGGTATTCATGTTTTGCAGGGATTAAACAGGAAACCCATCAAGAAAGACCCACGTGTCAGGACTAATATAAAATATCATCGCCACGTATGAAAAAGAACAATCTAGAAGCTTCAGGAAATCATTGGAACAAAGGAGAAGGCAGGAGGGCCCACAGTCAGGGCGCCCGCCCTAACCCCCTAGGGCGCCCGCCCTCCCCCCTGGCCAATCAGGGCCGACGTTGGGGATCGAGGATAAACCGACTCCCAGGCTTAATAATCTTCGTCCATTAAGGTCGGTTTGACCTGAGGGTTGAGATTCATCCCACAGGGCTATATAAGCAAGGGCCCTGGCCCCTGGAGAAGGGAGTCCTGGAAACCCTAATTCATTATCTTCAGACAGGATCCGAGCTAAGCATTCACGAGTAGTCTAGCCTTGTAGTCCTCTAGAGAGATTAGGGGTAGTGTTATAGAATTAGAGAGAGATAGAGTGAAGGGAAGAGTTGCGGGATCAAACTCCTTCACGGGGGTTTGCTTCTGAGATTCTTTTGGTGTTCAACTTCTAATACTAGTAAGTCCGTTGTTATTATTGTTCTTTGGTTTGCGACTCATTTGAGTACTTCAATTCTTGGTTGCTCTTGGATTGGAGTTGCATGTCATGCGTAGACGTGGTGTCTAGACTCAACTGCATCCTCCTGCTCGCCGGATAAGGATTGTTCGTGGGAGTGATCCAATCGTCCTAATGAATTTATAGTTTCCTATCACACTTGCAAGGATTGGTAGGACTTGGGTGTTAGTTTAGAGTATTCTCTGTGGTACTCTAGGCTAGCTCGTCCCCTCTAGAACGTTAGTAGCATAACTTACCATAGGTTAGAACTAGAATCCATAAACATCTTCTCTATAGCCCTCCCTTGTTTGATACTCAGGGGTTAAGTTTAGACTTGGTTAGTCATTGCACCTTTTCTCCCTGTGGATAAACAAATACGATACTCAAGATATCTTTCCCGGGTGAAGTGCTACATCGGTATATCTGTGCGCTTGTGGATTATTTCTCTTTGATTATTCTGTAGTGCGTAATAAATACCAACAATCATTTCTCGCGCCGTTGCCAGGGAGAAAGACGCTGCTGAGATAACTTAAGCCTATCTTAACCTTGTGTTATACTTTTATCCTTTTTACCTTTTCTATATCTTATCTTTTCTTTTGTCATCCCTTTTAGGAAAGGAAGACGAGAATCTTTAACTACACATAAAAGCCTTTGAACAGATATGTGACTGCCTCCGCATAGAGGGCATGTCCGACAAAACCTTACGTTGGAAGCTATTTCCTTTTTCACTAAGGGAAAGGGCTAGACAATGGTATGATCAAAAAGTAGGTAGCCAACAAGGAGTTTGGTGTCACACCCCGATTTTAAGAACAAAATCGAGGGCACAATATATATATGCCAGGATCAATTTTCATACATATATCGACATCATAGTAAATATCAAAACAATGCTTTATTAATATATTGAACTTTATTACAAAAATGACCCTCTGGTCCAAAAGAAAAGTATAGACTCTCAGTCTAACTCTAATGTAGACTCACAGAGAAATAAACGCCATCTCCACAGGAAGGTCGACCGGGGGCTGCGCCATCCTAGTGCAAGTTGTCGGGGTCGAATCAACCGTCTTCTGGGTACTCCTGCTCGTCATCGTAAACTAAAACGTCTGGGTGGGGTAGCAAGGGGGGCAAAGAAGAAGGGTGAGTACATTGAAATATACTCCGCAAGTGTAGGAAATATATGCTTATGAGGTATTAACAAAGGTAGGCTGACTCTGTTTGACTCAAGCGCCTAAAGGGACACAACCCTATATTCCTATTAAACCTATGCACCTATTTACTAAGTTATAACCACAGTATCCTCAGAAAAGTAACCACACTCGGAGTCGCACTGTGCCAAACCACACTCGGAGTCACACCGAGCAACAACACTTGGAGTCCATCAAGCAACCACACTTGGAGTCACATCAAGCAACCACACCTGAAGTCATCCATCAGGCAAACCACACCTGAAGTCCATCAGGCCACCCACAAGGCCGTTACAAAGAGTCCTATGTGTATTAGTTCCATATGTCACGACATAGAAAGCTGCCTTCCATAATAACACCAGGTCTGCGCCCGAGCCTAGGAGCCGGTCTCTCGTACCAAGCAGTATCCTGCGTAGAAGAAGCCTCTTTACCCATGTCCATATGAGACTAATAACCACATAGGCTTCTCTAACGAACTAGAACCAAACCACCAACTAATCTCGAAGAAGTCCAAGCCCACCCATGACCATGAGCACGACTGATATATTAGTTTTAGTACTCTGTAGAGTTTGCACATCTTTACCCATGAGTCATGTTGCCCTTGTGCCCGAGGTAGCTAGCCTCTTGACCCACTTCCAAGGTGAGTCGGCAGGGTTCACTACAAGGCCTTTACAGAGCCCCTCCAAGCTTGTGTTACACGTACTCTAAGGTTTCTCCCTGTACATAAGTCAATGACCACAGGGGACCTCTCTTGAGCCACTAAACAAACCCCGTATAGCATAACTTGGAGGAAACTAATTAATTAGCCAGTCTCAGAGCCATATAGGCCTCATGTTTGCGCTGTTTTGCTAGGTTACTTGTCCAAGAACCGAGTCCTAGGGATCCAGGCAGGATAACAAACCACCAACCCAAACCAACGCCAAGTCCCATAGTAAACCGTAACGTCGAGTCACACGACAATCGTACGCCAAGTCACATGGCAACCACCACACTGTCCATCCTGCCGGATATACCTACTCACCATACTACAACATTACTAGTCCACATGTTCCATAGATCATTAATCAAAATTAATTATTATTAACCATCCCATCCCAACCATGACAGCAGGGCTAAGCATTTACATCTACCCAAAACTCCCAAACCAAGTGTCAAGGAAAATATAATCAAGTGCTAGTAAACCTTAACATGGGATTCAAATTTAGACACTGCATGCATCTACAGGATCTAACTACTCTAATACTAAAATGTAAAATAAATACGGGAGCAAGATGTTCAAGGACACTTGCCTTCGGGCTGGGTCAAATCAACAAAGGCACGAGCTGGATCCTGGGGTTCCGGGTAGCTCGCACTCGCTGGATCAAGCATCATCACATGGCCCAAACAAACATAATAAGTAACAGTACATCAACAGTATAAAAACATAAAGTAAACTGGTCTATCGCGTAGAGCTCAACGAGACGAATCTAACACAAGTTGAATGGTCAAATCGGACTTAAAACACAAAAGTTATGGGCATTTGAAGTTTGGATGGCAAAACTGTAAATAATTCAAACTCATTTTCATATTTTAAATAATTAAAACAGAAAAGAATAAGGCGGCTGGACGGTGCCTCATTTTGATAGAAGCACAGGGGCTAGGATGAATGTTTTGCAAGACCCGACGCATAGTAGCAGTGGAGCGCAGGTTGGTTTCAAATAAATGAGGGGGCTTCTTTGCAAAACCGCCAGACGGCTGGCGCGGCTGCTGACTGGTCGCCAGGGCATTGCGTGGCGCGCTGCTGTTGGCCGGGTGCTCCACGTGGCCTGTGAGCCAGTTGAGCTGGCGTCGGTGGACCGAGTCCACGGTGTGGTGGATCCGGTGTATACTAGTTCACCGGTGAATCTAATCTGGGTCGCCTGATCCCGATCTAACGGTGCGAAAAAGGGTTCAGGGAGGATGGTGGCGCTGTGCGTGGCCGTGCTCGGTGGCGTGCGGTGGCGCCATGGCTCGACTGGGAAGAGCTCGCCGGCGCACATGGATCTACGCCTACGGGCCAGGAGAAGGAGCAAAGAAGGAGGAGAGCTCACCACCGAATGGGTCATGGTGTCCTCGACGCCGACCGAACCGGGGCTCGGGAGTGTCAGTAGATGGGGAGCGGCGGCGTTGACCTGGGTGCTCGGTGGTGGCGCGGCCATGGCGCTCGGTCATGCAGGATGTGTGGACGAGGCTGAGAGGCACAGCCTGGTCACGCGCAGGAGACTACGTTGCCGTCGGCGTGGATGGAGCGGAAGGTGGAGAAGGGTCTGGCAAATGCTGGCCTGGAGCGGCGGCGCCATGGTTCGGCTTCACCGGCGCTCTCGGATGTGGCTATAGGGCACGAGGATCAAAGCAGAGAGATGCAGGATGGGGAGGAGCTTACAACGAGTAGATGAGGGTCTCCTTGGCGCCAAGCGAGGTCTGATTGTCTGAAGTGGAAGAGATCGACGACGGCGGCTTGCGGTGGACGCCTCGCAATGTCCGTGAGGTGCGGGCTCGGTGCCGAATTATACCGAGGAGGGCCCCATGGTTTCGCCATGTTCTCGCGGCTCCGATGGAGGCAAAGGGAGAGACCGCGACGGCTTGCCCAGAGGGGACATGAGCTCGAGTCTAAGCTCATTCATGGCAGTGGCAGCAGTGAACGGGAGAGCCTGAGTCTTGGGGGGGGAGATGGGGTGACGCAGTGCACGCAGCGGGTAGGGCTTATAATAGGGCTGAGGGAGGTAGGGATGACAGCGTGTGCGGATACATGGGTGTATGCCGGGTCTCTGAGTGATGAGTGATTATCAACTGGGATGATGCGCATGTTCTTTGGCTATTGTTGTGCAGGTGTCGAGCACGGATGCAGTGATCAAAGGCGAGGTGAAGGTCAAGTAGAGACGTGCCGTGCCGATGGACCGAGAGTGGCGAAGGGCGGACGTGAGGCTTGGACTGAGGAACCAGAGGTCCGAGGATGAGCTGTGGTGGCTGGCAGCCTAGGACAGCGATGAGCGAAGACTTGCGGTCATGTGTTGCCTAAGTCATAGACTTGGGGACACGTGTCGGTGGACGGGGTGCACGGCGGTGCATCCCCTCTACGACGTCGGTTTGGTGGTAGAGCCAGGGAAAAACCATCGGGTGGACGGTTTCCAGGTTTGGGCCTCAAAACCTGGGTGCAGATGGTTTCCGAGTTTGGCCACAAAACTCGGGCTGAGGACGGTTTCCAGGTTTGGGCCTCAAAACCTGGGCGCTGAGGGTTTGCTGAGTTTGGCCTCAAACTTAGAAGCTGGTGGGCTGGTTTCCCGGTTTGGGCCTCAAAACCGGGGGATGGCTGGAAAAGGCTGGTTTCCCGGTTTGGGCCACAAAACCGGGGGTGCAGAGCGGTGGCGGCACGTGGCGGCAATCTGGAGGTTGCGTCGAGGCAACGCTTCGAATTGTGGGGCGTGGCCGTCGGATACACCTACCACCGAGTTGGTCCAGAATAACCCTAGGGTTTAGCTGGTTCGCTCTGTAATTAGAATAGTGAGGGGTAGAGTAGGAATTAGACTTAGGTTAGAATTAGGATAAGTAGAGGGAGACACCCTCCTCCCTTTCTATCTCAGTCATTTGCTCTTTCGCACTTAGGGTTTCCTGCTCTCCCATCCCCTCCCTGCTGTAGCTAGCTGAGATCCGCAAAGAGACTTGCCTCTGTGTACTGTTGAGTTTGAGGAAGTGAGGCCGTATCCTCACTGTTGTAGCGTGTGGTAGCCACACGGTTGCAGATTCGTGGGTGTGATTCGCATTTTGTTCGTTTCTTCGCGGAATCCTTTTTTCTCCACGTTCTTCCCCGTCGCTTGATCTCTTTGCTCGGTTCATCTTTTGCAAATCCGCTTGAACCAAGTTGTTCTGGATCGTGAGGCACTTCTTTCATCCGAAGGAATTAATCTCTAACCTCACGGTCTCGGAGATCGGTCGATTTTTCGTTTTGGGTCAAGTTTTCTCCCTTCCCCCAAAATTCTTCGATTCATCGATTTGGAGATAGGTTCGAGCCATGATCTCTTAGAGATAGCTCACTATACTCCTTGTGACTCATCTCTCCCAGTTTGAACCCTAGAGGTTTCGTTTTGGGAGAGTTTGATTCAAATCGGTGGATGAACTGTGCTGTCATGGGCTGACCGGACGCAGGGGTCGGGACGACCAGAAGCTGGCTAGGTGAGTCCGGTCGTTGATCGTTCACTACGATTTCCTGCAGGTTGACCGGACGCTTGTGGAGCTCACTGATCGGACGCACAGCTCGTACTGTTCACTTGTTTTTGTCCTTGTGACCGGACGCTACTATCCTGACCAGACGCACCGTACACCAGAGTCCGGTCACGAACAGTAAGGTCCGAAACTGGTTTTCTGACGACCGGACGCGTCCGGTGCTCTGACCGGACGCTGCCCAGAGTCCGGTCGAGACTGCCTTGCGCGTTTTTGTTCGCCGGTTGTTTTTCGTTGTCGGATTTGGTTTCCGTCTTTTGCGTTGGCTTTCTAGAGTTGTGTAGTGTCCCGCTGTGCTTCTTGGAAGCATCCACCCTACATCTAGGGTCGTGGACATTAGCAAGCTCTAGGGTTTGTCTTTTGGGGTGATTCTCGAAATAGTGGCTACTAGTTTTCGAAAAGAAATTTTGAAGCTCCCATTCACCCCCCCTCTGGTCGCTTTCTGGTTGCTTCTCGGTCCTTCAATTGGTATCGGAGCAGGTTAAGGATCTTGCACCTTAGCCGGTTCCAGATCCACAGAAGGCGACATGGATCGCGGCGTGGGCAAACCGCCGTTCTTTGATGAGACGAACTATGCGTATTGGAAGATACGCATGTCGGCCTATCTCCAGAGCATAGGCTCTTCTGTTTGGGAGATTTGCAACAAGGCCGATTACGTTGTCTTGGCTGCTCGTGTCACTCAGCTCCAGATCGATGAGCATGAGGCCAATAGCCAGCGGCACGTAACGCCTTGTTCTCCTGTTTGAGCATGTCTGAGTTTGATCGTGTTTCTCACCTCCCCACGGCTCACGAGATTTGGGCGACCCTCATGCGCTTCCATGAGGGAACCACTCAGGTCAAATCCCGCCTCTATGAGTCGCACAAGCGGGAGTATGAGAACTTTCGACATATGCCTGGCGAGAGCATAGAGAGTTTATTCGCTCGCTTTCAGGTCATTGTCAACAAGATGAGAGCGAACAAGGAGCTGTTGCCTTTTGACGATCATGAGAGGGCTTTGAAGCTTTTGCACACTCTTGATCGGTCGGTGTGGGACTCAAAGGTCCAGGCGATCATCGAATCGTCTAACTATGAGACCCTCACTTGCGACGAGCTCTTTAGTAAGCTCAAGTCTAGTGAGATTGACGCCATGTCGAGGGCTTCTTATGAGAATCCTTCTGGCCCGACAATGGCTTTGGTTTCTGGCTCTTCTAACCCCTCTGGAGGTTTTGCTCTTTCATCTCTCTTTTCTGTCACAGAGGACCAGCTTGAGTCGTTGGGGGATGACGAGTTGGCAATGCTCGCCAACCGGTTCACGCGGTTCCACAACAACCGCATGAACCGTCGCCGCGGTGGAGGACGCTCAGGATGCTTTGAGTGCGGCGACCCCAACCACTTCATCGCCAACTGCCCCAAGAAGAAGCATTCGTCTGGGAAGGGCGATCATGGGCACAAGTACGACTCCGGCAAGCGCAAGGAGAAGTACGTCCCCGCAAGGCACAAGCGGAGGGGCGGCTTTGACAAGGAGTACATCAAGAAGAAGTACTTGGAGAAGGCCCAGGCTGAGCAGCGTGCGTTCTTCGCCTCGCTCAGCGACGTCGATGGCTCGGATGACGACTTCGCTTGCTCAAGCGACAACGAGTCCGAGAAGAAGAAGAGGATCAAGGACAAGCTGAACGGTCTCTGCTTCTTCGCCGACGACGACGGCCTCTGCACCATGGCCCTCGGCAAGGAGGTCGACGGCGAGCTGGTGAACTCCCCTCGGAACGACGACGACGACACCTCCCAGGTATCCATGACCCACGATGAGCTCTTTGCAGAGAATGAGAAGCTTACTTGGAGAAGGCCCAGGCTGAGCAGCGTGCTTTCTTCGCCACGCTCAGCGACGTCGATGGCTCGGATGACGACTCCGCTTGCTCAAGCGACGACGAGTCCGAGAAGATGAAGAAGATCGAGGACAAGCTAAACGGCCTCTGCTTCTTCGCCGACAATGAGGGCTTCTGCACCATGGCCCTCGGCAAGGAGGTCGACACCCAGCTGGAGGATACCCCTCGGAACGACGACGACGACGACAACACCTCCCAGATATCTATGACCCACGATGAGCTCTTTGCTGAGAATGAGAAGCTTACTGCCGCCTTGCTTAGTCAGGATAAGCTGCTTAGGCGTGCCGCTAGAGAGCGCAAGGAGTTTAGGCAGAAGTGGGAGGACACGGTGAGAGAGCTTGAGTTTGCCAAGTCCACCGTGGTCGTGTCGGAGGAGGTTGAGTGTGAGATGTGCACCACGCACATGACTGACCTTCTCACTTTGAGAGGTAAGTATGCTGCGTTGGTAGGAGAGGTGGATGAGCTGAAGGCTAGACCTTCTCTGTTGGGTGCGTGCAAGACTTGTCCTGTCTTGCAATCTGAGTTGGCAGAGAAGAATGCCAAGATTGTGTCTCGAGGAGGCCAACCCAGGTAGCACTTGTGTGGCTAAGTGTGCTTTGTGTGAGGGCTTGGAGATGGAGATAGCCAATGTGAAGCATGACAAGATGCAAACCGAGGAAGAAAACACATACCTTCGGACCATCTTGTCATGGGTATCTTGTGGTGAGCCACAGCTCGGGATGATGATCTCCCAATTCAAGCGAGCTGCTGGAGGTCCCGGTGTAGGTTTTGCTCAGGGTGTTGATCTTTCTGCTTTGGGAAGATTGGAGAGTCGAGTGGTTTGAACCCGAGTGAGAAGCCCAACTCCACCACTACTCCCAAACTTACCAAGCTTCCACCCAAAGAGCCTCTCAAACCTAACACCAAGGATGGGGTATTTGAGGAACCTCCGAGAGCTCCACCCAAGAACCAAGTGTGGCATCCCAAACCCAACCACCTTAAGAACAAGCTGGATACAATGCCACCTATCCAGGAGGAGTTGCCACAAAGGGCAAAGTGATCCACACCCACAGCCATGAGTACCAACAACCCCCTTTGCGTGCGGTGAGGTATCATTGTGACTTCTGTGGGAGAGATGGACACTTGAGGAGTTCTGCTTTAGGCGCAAGAGAGAGGTGCGCCGTGCTAGGGAGATGAACAACACGACATGTACCATCCTTTCCATGATGTACATGTGCCGAATGTTCAGAGGAGTGCTCCGAGGAGAGCAGCTAGGCCCAGAGGTCCAGAACCTCAAGTTCCCAGGCCTAGGCAGCAGAGAGCTCCGAGGAGAGATGCTAGGCCTAGAGGCGCAGTGCCTCAAGTTGCTAGGCCTAGCCTCATAGAGAGCGTGCCCGGCGGGAGCCTGCAGTTGTAGGCTATGGACCCCGTGGCGGAGGCTTTGTAGTTGAGCGTTTTCCCCCACCGCGTTTTGAGTATCGCGATGGACGCTCCTCCCTTAGCGGACCACGTTTTCCTCTACGTGGTGATCGCTCCTCTCGTAGACGTGCTAGGAATGGTTTTTTCTGCTAACCGTTCTTTTGAGCAGCCGGCCCAACACTGGTATTCCCCTTACTTCACTAACCCCAGTGTTGGACCGTATGCTCACCCTATGTCTTTTTATTGATGTAGGTAAAACGGTTGGAGGACATTTGGTTGGTGGATTCCGGTTGCTCGAGGCACATGACCGAAACGCCAAGTGGTTCTCCAGCCTTAGCCCTGTTGCCGGAAAGGAGTACATAACTTTCGGCGACAATAGCAAAGGTAAGGTATTGTCTCGCGGGTCTGTGCGGGTTAATGAGCACTTTGTGTTGCGCGATGTTGCTCTTGTTTCTAACCTGCATTTTAATCTTCTTTCTGTTTCGCAACTTTTTGATGATGACTATGAGATTCGTTTTAAACCGAATCTCAGCCGTATTTTGGATCCTCAGGGCAATCTTGTGTGTTTGATTTCGCCCTTTGGAAAAGTCTTTCGTGCGAATTTCTCGGAGTCTTTTGGCACTTCTCGTTGTCTTGTGGCTGGACCTTCCTCCTCTGATCTTTGGAAGTGGCATAGGAGACTTGGACATTTGAGCTTCGACTTGCTTGCAAGGCTTAGTTCACTTGGCCTAATCCGAGGATTGCCCAAGTTGCATATGGAGAAGGATCTTGTTTGCCACTCTTGTAGACACGGGAAGATGGTTGCCGCTCCCCACCATCCGGTGACTCAGGTCATGACCAAGCGCCCTGGAGAGCTTTTGCACATGGACCTTGTTGGTCCGGCTCGGGTGAGCTCGGTTGGGGGGAAGTGGTATGTGCTTGTTGTTGTTGATGACTTTTCGAGATATTCGTGGGTCTTCTTTTAGCTGAGAAGACCGAGACTTTCTCCTTTGCTCGTAATCTGATTTTGCGTCTTCAGAACGAGTTCCCTTTGAACTCGATGCGAGCAATTCGGAGTGATAATGGTTCCGAATTCAAGAATTCGGATTTTGAGAAGTTTTGTGACCGCTTGGGTTTGGAGCATCAGTTTTCTTCCCCCTACACACCACCCAGAATGGTGTTGTAGAAAGGAAGAATCGGACCCTTGTTGAGATGGCCAGGACGATGCTCGATGAGCATAGGACTCCTAGGCGTTATTGGGCCGAAGCTATGAACACTGCATGCTATATTTCCAATCGCATTTTTCTGAGAGCGTTCTTGAAAAAGACTTCTTATGAGTTGCGTTTTGGTAGACAGCCCAAGGTGAGTTATTTTAGAGTCTTCGGTTGCCATTGTTTTATTTTGAAGAAAGGCAACCTGGACAAGTTTGAGTCTCGTTCTTCTGACGGTGTATTTTTGGGTTATGGCACTCACACTCGCGCATATCGTGTACTTAACCTTGATACTAACCGAGTCATGGAGACATCAGATGTCACCTTCGACGATACTCTCATTTGTCCTTCTTCTCGTTTTGAGCGAGCAGGTGATCATGAGGTTGGTGAGCCTCTTTTCGATGATGAGGACGAGGATGCTGAAGGCATAGATGACCCAGCATTGCCTCCACCTGCTGTGCCGCAAAGAGCGGCTTCTACGACGACTCACGGCCCCGACACATCTTCTTCCTGTGGGGCCGTGGGATCCGCCACCCCGAGCGGTACCCTTTTGTACTCGGGGAGGCACCAGCTGCTGTTGAGGGGGAGGCTACTTCAGCTCGGGAGGCGCCACGACACATCCAGCGCCAGCACCCGCCTCAGCAGATGATCGGCAGCATCGACGAACGGGTTACTCGGTCCAAGTCACAGCACATCTCTCACTTCGCTCATTCTGCTTTTGTTGCTAATTTTGAGCCCCGAGATGTTGGACACGCTTTGACGGATCCGGATTGGGTCAATGCCATGCATGAGGAGTTAGAAAATTTTGAGAGAAATCGGGTTTGGGTTCTAGTTCCTCCCCTCCTAACTGTAATCCTATTGGGACAAAATGGGTTTTCAAAAACAAACAAGGAGAGGATGGCCACATTGTGAGGAACAAAGCGCGTCTTGTGGCCAAGGGTTATAGTCAGAAGGAGGGGATAGACTTTGAGGAGACTTTTGCTCCTGTAGCTCGTTTGGAGGCTATTAGGATACTCTTGGCTTTTGCTACATCCAAGGTTTTAAACTCTTTCAAATGGATGTCAAGAGTGCCTTCTTAAACGGCTACATAGAAGAGGAAGTGTATGTTGAGCAACCCCCCGGTTTTGAAAATCCCAAGTTTCCAAACCATGTTTTTAAACTTCACAAAGCTTTATATGGTTTGAAACAAGCCCCTAGAGCCTGGTATGATAGACTGAAAACCTTTTTGCTTGCTAAGGGTTTTAAAATGGGATGTGTAGATAAAACGCTCTTTCTCCTCAAGCAAGGCAAAGACACTCTCTTGGTCCAGATTTACGTGGATGATATCATTTTCATGGTTCTTCTTCTCACGCTTTGTTGCCAAGTTTGCAGATATTATGAGCAGGGAGTTCGAGATGAGCATGATGGGCGAGCTGACTTTCTTTCTCGGGTTGCAAATCAAGCAATCCCGAGAGGGGACGTTTGTGCACCAGGGCAAGTACACCAAGGACTTGCTGAAGCGGTTCGATATGGGTGAGGCCAAGCCTCTTCCAACACCCATGTCGACGACGACTGCCCTGGATGCGGATGTGGATGGAGAAGCAGTGGACCAGAAGGAGTACCGAAGCATGATCGGGTCGCTGCTCTACCTGACGGCGACACGCCCGGACATCCAGTTCGCGGTGTGTCTGTGCGCGCGCTTTCAGGCGTCGCCGCACACTTCTCACCGTCAGGTAGTGAAGCGCATATTCAGGTACCTTCGTTTCACACCTGAGTTCGGGATTTGGTATTCTGCTTCCTCCACCCTCTCCCTTTGCGGTTATTCGGATGCCGATTTTGCTGGTTGCCGTATTGAGCGCAAGTCCACTTCTTGGGACTTGTAGCTTATTGGTTCTTCTCTTGTTTCGTGGTCTTCTCGCAAGCAGTCTAGTGTCGCTCAGTCCACCACAGAGGCTGAATATGTTGCTGCGGCTAGCTGCTGTTCCCAGTTGCTCTGGATGATGGCCACTTTGCGTGATTTTGGTCTGAGCTTTTCTCGCGTGCCTTTGCTTTGTGACAGCACGAGTGCCATTAGCGTTGCTAAGAACCCCGTGCTTCACTCGAAGACCAAACACATTGATGTGCGCTTTCATTTCTTGCGAGACCACCAGGAGAAGGGTGATATCGACCTTCGCCATGTCGATACTCATCATCAACTGACTGATATTTTCACCAAGCCTTTAGACGAATCAACCTTTAATCGGTTGAGGGGTGAGCTTGGTGTGTGTTTCCCCTTAGTTGAGGGAAACATTTTGGATCTTGTATATTTGACTGACTCTTTTGTCTTTCTTTTCTTTGCATTTTAGCATACGCATTTACATTCTGAGCTTCATGTCTATAATCACTAGAATGTAACTATGCTCCATGTAGTATGCTCCGATGCTTATGTTGATGCTTGTAGCTTATGCTCTTTCTGATCACTAGTACATGTTGTGAGCTGAGCTATTTTTGAAATGGTGAATTTGCTTAATAATTTCAAATCTGAAAATGTTCACCATTGAGATATGCAACTAGCATGTGTAGGATGTGTTGAGTTTACTCGTGCTTTTCATATATGCTAGGTTGCTATGTCTCTAGTTCTGAGTCATTCACTTGCTTGGTCTGTTCATATCATGTTTAAATTTGTACCAAGTTTTAGTGAATTGAAAAGATCGAGATGGGATTGCTTGTCAACACATCACGGTATCGGACGGTTTCTCATTGCACTTTGAGTTAAACTTGAGTCGTGTAGTGTATGACTGAAACCGTAGCTTTAAGCTTCTGATTGCTTCGGCATAGGCTTCGCTCGGTTGCAAAGTTAGGCAATGACAAGCTTTCAACCTCTCGCAATCACATGCTAATAATTGAACTTGTGTAATTTCACCGCTGCAACTCCGATCTGAATTTGAATCCACAAGTGTATGTTACATTTTTCAGCATGATGATTGAACTTTGCTAGGGGTAGTTCACCTTGTATACATGTTTAGCACTTGTTCAGACTCCTATTTATACATTGCTAGTGCTATTTTGATGGTGAATACCTTTTGACTCAAAACTGCTCCTTTCTGCTCATATGTTCATACTTCATATCTGGTGATCAGTTTGAGCCTTTGCTGAGCTTGTATGCTGTTGATGAGTCATTAGAGTTATACTGTTTAGAGCATCTTTGCATTCTCCTGAATATATTCCTGAAGCTGCTAACTTGCATTTTGACTCATATGCATGATGGAAGGGGGAGAACCTCCCTAGTTAGCACTTTTGTTGGTGCCCTTTCTGATGGGGAGAGCCTTTTACTTGATTCGTGCATTTTCAACAAAGGGGGAGAATTTGCAAATCATTTGTGCTTCCCGAGTGTTCATTTGAGGGGAGTTTCCAGGGGGAGAGTTTGCATGTCTCCTGATGATCAACTAAGGGGGAGATTGAGCTTTGCTATCTCTTGTTGGCCGAAAGGCATCGGTATCAAGCTTTCTTTGCTAGTTGTGTTGAGCCTCTGTGCCTCTATCTTGAGGGACTAGCATTTTGCTTCGATATTTTCGATTGGGATTTGCTAGCGGTGTTGAGCCTGTTCTACCTCTTCTTGAGGGCTAGCTTTGCTTTGCTTGGTTGCGTCGAGCCGTTGCCCATGTCTTTGGGGACCAAGTTGTCTTGCTCTTTCCACTTGACCTTCTTCGGCTTTGCTATGCTTTTGGGACATTTGGTCAAGTTCTCTCTTCTCCTTCTTCCTTCTTCTCTTTCTACTATGATTTGTGTTGGTAGTTGACAATGCACTCATCAAGGGGGATTGCGGATACATGGGTGTATGCCGGGTCTCTGAGTGATGAGTGATTGTCAACTGGGATGATGCGCATGTTCTTTGGCTTGTGTTGTGCAGGTGTCGAGCACGGATGTAGTGATCAAAGGCGAGGTGAAGGTCAAGTAGAGACGTGCCGTGCCGATGGACCGAGAGTAGCGAAGGGCGGACGTGAGGCTTGGACTGAGGAACCAGAGGCCCGAGGATCAGCTGTGGTGGTTGGCAGCCTGGGACAACAACGAGCGAAGACTTGCAGTCATGTGTTGCCTAAGTCATAGACTTGGGGACACGTGTCGGTGGACGGGGTGCACGGGCGGTGCATCCCCTCTACGACGTCGGTTTGGTGGTAGAGCCAGGGAAAAACCATCGGGTGGACGGTTTCCAGGTTTGGGCCTCAAAACCAGGGTGCGGATGGTTTCCGAGTTTGGCCACAAAACTCGGGCTGAGGACGGTTTCCAGGTTTGGGCCTCAAAACCTGGGCACTGAGGGTTTGTTGAGTTTGGCCTCAAAACTCAGAAGCTGGTGGGCTGGTTTCCCGGTTTGGGCCTCAAAACCGGGGGATGGCTGGAAACGGGTTTCTGGTTTCCCGGTTTGGGCCACAAAACCGGGGGTGCAGAGCGGTGGCGGCACGTGGCGGCAATCTGGAGGTTGCGTCGAGGCAACGCTTCGAATTGTGCGGGCGTGGCCATCGGATACACCTACCACCGAGTTGGTTCAGAATAACCCTAGGGTTTAGCTGGTTCGCTCTGTAATTAGAATAGTGAGGGGTAGAGTAGGAATTAGACTTTGTTAAAATTAGGATAAGTAGAGGGAGACACCCTCCTCCCTTTCTATCTCAGTCATTTGCTCTTTCGCACTTAGGGTTTCCTGCTCTCCCATCCCCTGCTGTAGCTAGCTGAGTTCCGCAGAGAGACTTGCCTCTGTGTACTGTTGAGTTTGAGGAAGTGAGGCCGTATCCTCACTGTTGTAGCGTGTGGTAGCCACACGGTTTCAGATTCGTGGGTGTGATTCGCGTTTTGTTCGTGTTCTTCGCGGAATCCTTTTTTTCTCCACGTTCTTCCCGTCGCTTGATCTCTTTGCTCGGTTCATCTTTTGCAAATCCGCTTGAACCAAGTTGTTCTAGATCATGAGGCACTTCTTTCATCCGAAGGAATTAATCTCTAACCTCACGGTCTAGGAGATCGATCGATTTTTCGTTTCGGGTCAAGTTTTCTCCCTTCCCCCAAAATTCTTCGATTCATCGACTTGGAGATAGGTTCGAGCCATGATCTCTTAGAGATAGCTCACTATACTCCTTGTGACTCATCTCTCCAAGTTTGAACCCTAGAGGTTTCGTTTTGGGAGAGTTTGATTCAAATCGGTGGATGAACTGTGCTGTCATGGGGTGACCGGACGCAGGGGTCGGGACGACCTGACGCTGGCTAGGTGAGTCCGGTCGTTGATCGTTCACTACGATTTCCTGCTGGTTGACCGGACGCTTGTGGAGCTCACTGACCGGACGCACAGCTCGTACTGTTCACTTGTTTTTGTCTTGTGACCGGACGCTACTATCCTGACCGGACGCACCGTACACCAGAGTCCGGTCACGAACAGTAACGTCCGAAACTGGTTTTCTGACGACCGGACGCGTCCGGTGCTCCCTGACCGGACGCTGCCCAGAGTCCGATCGAGACTGCCTTGCGCGTTTTCATTCGCCGTTGTTCGTTCTTTGTCGGATTTGGTTTCCGTCTTTTGTGTTGGCTTTCTAGAGTTGTGTAGTGTCCCGCTGTGCTTCTTGGAAGCATCCACCCTACATCTAGGGTCGTGGACATTAGCAAGCTCTAGGGTTTGTCTTTTGGGGTGATTCTCAGAACAGTGGCTACTAGTTTTCGAAAAGAAATTTTGAAGCTCCCATTCACCCCCCCTCTGGTCGCTTTCTGGTCGCTTTCTGGTTGCTTCTCGGTCCTTCAGCGTGAGCCGTTGCTTTCGGATCAGGGTCGGGGAACACAGGGAGGGAAGGTGAGAGCGAGCGACTGGTGGTTAGGGAGGAGGGAGATGATCGCCCTGACAGGCGGGCCCACTGTCGGTGAGATGGGGAGTCAGGCCCGCGTGGCAGTGGAAGAGGGTGACGGGGAGAGCTCGGCAGCATTGCGGGCCTGCGGCTTGCGCGTGGCCGCGTGCGGTTGAAGAGGGGGGAGAGCGGGGCGCTGGGCTGGTGCGGTGCTCTGGCTGAGCGGCATTGGGCCAGAGGCGGGTGAGGAGAGCTGGGCCAAGGGAGGAATGGGAGCGGCCGGTGGGAGAAGAGCTGGGGCCAATGCGGGGTTTCGCTGGGCCGTGAGTGAGTGGACTGGAGGGGCGCGGCTGGGCCAGGAGAGGGGGAGAGAAGTTCGGCGGGGCTACGCGGAGAGAGAAAAAAATCGGGCGGGCCGAAAGAATGGAGTCGGCCCGAGGACAGAAAAGGAGGGAGAGAAAAGAGGTCCAGTTCCTTCTTTTCTTTTCTTTTTTTTTCAAATCCTTTTGCAAATTCTTTTGGAAATCAAAATCAAATCAATTTGAAACCAAAAAGGAGTTTGAAAATTTTGGAAATATTTTTCCTAGGTTTTGAAAATAAAACTTTGAGTTTGATTTGGTAAATTTTATAAACCTTTTTATTTATTTTGTAAATAGAATAAATTCGATTCGCCCTGATCGGGTTTGATAAAATTCTTTTTCACCCAATAAAACGTACAACGGCATGAATGCAACAATCATCTGGTTAGAATTTTCCTCCATCTAGGATTTTGGCATTTTCTTAGTTAAATTTTTTATATTTTATTAATTTTAAAATCGGGGTGTTACAATTGGGGATTGATACGCTCTAAATTTTGCATAGACTTTTTTCCTGTCCCCAAGATCGTCGACCTCAGAGTCGAAGTTTTGACCTTTAAGCAAAAATAAAAAGAATCTTTGGCTCTATCTTGGGATCGCTTTAACAATCTTTTAGATTCTAGCCCGAATCTTCACTTACAAGACCCCATTCTTTTTTTTGACGGCAAAATCTGTGGGGGAGGTCCCCACAGGAAAGGGAAAAATTATATTAATACGAAAAGCAAGAGTACAGATGTACTTACATTAACTGAAAGCATCAAGCCAAGAGCAAAAGGATGACCTAAGGTCTTCCTTAAATCTAAAAGAATGAAGATAACACTGATTTTTGAAATTGCGAAGCCATAATTCAATGGTTGGGTCATTTCTTTGAAAACTTTATCATTCCTCATCTTCCAAAGTTCCCAGGCTGCTATCAACGTTACCTCCGTGAAGAAAGCGAGGCTTTGGTTGCTCCTGCAACAGCTAGGCGATCATGTATAGGCAGTGTAGATCCCATTGAAAATTGATGGACGTCCAACAGTCTCTGGCAAACGAACAACCAAAAAACAGGTGATCAATGCTTTCTTGTTCCCCTTCATTGCACATAACACATACAGCATCATCTTCGATAACCAGGTGCCTGCGTTGAAGCATTGTCTTTGTGTTGAGTCTATCAACAAGAATCAGCCAAGCAAAAAACTTCACTCGAGGGGTGCATCTAGACTTCCACAGAGTACAAGACCCCATTCTTCTTCAACACTTTTATAAGGGTCTTGATAAACACACCTTAGAGTTGCTTAATATAACCGTTGGAGAGTCATACTTGCACCTACCACTACCGGAGACGGGCTCTATGCCGAGAGCCCGCCATTTTGCCGAGGGCTAAAACACGGGCACTCGGCAAAGAGGTCTTTGCCGAGAGTCAGCCCTCGACACTCTACGGATCTCGGCGACGATTCCTACGCCGAGGGCCAGACTCTCGGCGAAGTCTGACTCTCGGCAAAGATACCCTATGCCGAGGGCTAAACCCTCGGCGTAGACGGCACCTCGGCGAACGGGCCGTTCGCAAACGGCTCGTCCTGCGCCGTTATCTTTGCCGAGAGCCCTCTGTTAGGCTCTCGGCAAAGGACCGAAATTTTTTTTTTGCATAACCTACGCCGAGAGCCCTGGCCCTGGCTCTCGGCATAGGTGCTCTTTGCCGAGGGTTTTAGGAAGCCCTCGGCAAAGCATTTTATTTTTTTTTTGTATTTTTGCTCCCAATTTTTTCTGTGGCCTTGCTACAGTACTAGAAGCCAAGATTTAAAATTTGAAGTGTTTTCCATAAATCTTGCTATATTTCGCGCATTTTCTTTAATTTGATGATTTTCCCGCGGGATGCACGTTTGAACTGCAGGTGCATGAAATAATAAAACTCAGCGATTTGAAAATTGGTATTCATTCTTTAGAGGGTATTTCGATACCGTATCCAGGGACAGGCGCGGAGACTCGACCGTCTCGTGCACGAGAAACGGTGACCAAGTTGCGTGATATTGCATTTAAAAATATTAAAAATACAAACGAAGTCAGAAAATCATTAAAATGGACGAGTGACCTTGACATCGCATGTAGAGGCTATGAAAAAATTTGGGAATGTTTCGAGCAAGTGGTGGCCCAAGATGGTTGAAACCGTGAGATCAGAGCATATCATCACATGTGAGATCTTGCTCTGATCTCAGGGTTTCAACCATCTTGGGCCACCACTTGCTCGAAACATTCCCAAATTTTTTTCATAGCCTCTACATGCGATGTCAAGGTCACTCGTCCATTTTCATGATTTTCTGACTTTGTTTGTATTTTTAATATTTTTAAATGCAATATCACGCAACTTGGTCGCCGTTTCTCGTGCACGAGACGGTCGAGTCTCCGCGCCTGTCCCTGGATACGGTATCGAAATACCCTCTAAAGAATGAATACCAATTTTCGAATCGCTGAGTTTCATTATTTCATGCACCTGCAGTTCAAACGTGCGTCCCGCGGGAAAAATCATCAAATTAAAGAAAATGCGCGAAATATAGCAAGATTTATGGAAAACACTTCAAATTTTAAATCTTGGCTTCTAGTACTGTAGCAAGGCCACAGAAAAAATTGGGTGCAAAAAAACAAAAAAAAATTGCTTTGCCGAGAGCTTCCTAAAGCCCTCGGCAAAGAGCACCTATGCCGAGAGCCAGGGCCGGGGCTCTCGGCATAGAATTTACCAAAAAAAAAATTCAACCCTGTGCCGAGAGCCTAACAGAGGGCTCTCGGCAAAGAGTACGCCTTTGCCGAGAGCCGCTCGATCCAGCTCTCGGCATAGAGGGCGCCCTACAAAAATAAAAACCTCACCCTGATTTTCCAAATCAGCCGTCCCCGCGCGCCGCCGCCGCAGCGCCGCGCCCCCCGCCGCCGCCGCCGTCGCGTCCCCACCCCCCCCCGGGCGCCCCAACGCTCCCACCCGCTCCCCTCCTCCACATCTCCCTCCCCGCCCGTCCGCTCAGCTCGCTCCCGCGCTCCGTCCGTCCCTCCCTCCCGCCGGCCGCGCCCCCGCCTGGCGCGGCGCCGCGCCGCACTCCGCCCCTCGCCTCGCCCTCCCTCCCTCCCCCCCCGCCGCTCCCTCCCTCCCGCCCGGCCGCCCTCTCCCCTCGCCCTCCCTCCCCTCCTTCTGCTCCCTCCCTCCCTTCCGCGCCGGCCTCCTCCCTCCCTCCTCCCGCTCCGGCTCCCCTCCCTCCCGCTCCTCCCGCTCCCGACTCCTCCCTCCCTCCTCCGCCGGCCGCTCCGGTCCCTCCCTCCCTTTCTGCCGCTCCCTCGCCCTCCCTCCCCTCCGCTCTCCCTCCCTCCTTCCTCCATCCGCTCCCGGGCGGCCTCCCTCCCTTCCCGCCCCCCCCTCGCCGTTCCCGCGCGCGCCCCCCCCCGCGCCCTGCGCCCTCACCGGCCCCCCGCTCCCTATTGTCGGCCTAGGGGGGGAGAGGAGGAGAAGCAGAGGTTTGAGGAGGAGAAGAGAGGTTGAGGAGGAGGAGGAGGAGGAGGAGGAGATGAGACCGTTGCCCATCCTCATCCGCGAGTTCGTCCGTTCCATCGTCATTAATCGACCCGCGGGGTAAGTAGTAGTTTTTAATAGTAGTGAGTAGTTGATAGTAGTATGCAGGTCAATGTATGTGGATGTCGGCCATCGTGTCGTATATATGTCAATGTCGGCCATCGTGCCGTATATATGTGGATGTCGGCCATCGTGCCGTTGTTTCTTGCAGGTTTTGAAACCTCACCGTACAGGGGAGGTTCTGCCGAAATTTCTAATGGATACTATATTTTTTGTCTTTTCTGTAGGAGGACCTGTCGGGGCCAAGCCGGAGATCCTCGGCGACCGCGATCGTCTTCGTCACCGTCGCGGGTCTGCCTGCACCGCTTCGCCTCGCCACTGCACCGACTCGCCACTGCGCCGCTAGCCTGACTCCACCCACCGGCACCCTAGGTATAAATAACGTCTCCTCCTAGAAAAGGGTCGTAGGTCATTGAACCCAGTTAGGCGTCTTCCGTCCGAAAGAGATACGGCTGGAGGTATGCAGGTCTCTGCATATCGATAACCCTATCTGTTTCGGATTGTCCACGTTACTTGGACAGCCCGTAGATGCGTCGATGAGGCTAGTTCCCATTGTCTAGCCCGATTCGAGATGGAGTTTCTGCATCACCTCCCTGTTGTTCTCTGGATACACACTCTCCCTACAGGGACGTGTATCTTGAGAACATCGGGGAGGTGCTGCCGAAATTCTGTCTCGGCTCGGGGCAGACAATGGGAACTGGCCTCATGTACGCATCCGCGGGTGGGATTAGGACCTATCCTCACCTATTAGATGATAGTAGGATGGAAGTACTCGGAGGTAGATATGTAAGTACTCGGATGCATGACAGTAGGATGGATGACCGTCAGTGGATGTACTCGGGCCGTAGAAGCAGAAGTGATTTCACCGATGAATGGTTGCACAAGACAGATGCTTTCGTGAACAATGCATTTGGCGCAGCTCGGCGAGGAGAGATCAAAGTGTTGTGCCCATGCAGCAGATGTGGGAACCGGAGAAGGCAAGACAAGGAGAACATGGCTAAACATCTTGTGAACAATGGATTCACGCCGGACTACACCCGGTGGATCTACCATGGTGAAGCACATCGTTTGAGAGCGGAGGCAGTGCGACCACGTCTGGAGGACTTTGATGCTGATGCGGGGGTAGCAGACATGTTAGATGACTTCCAAGAAGCACAGTACGCTGAAGGACGTACGGAGGAGGAGATGGAGAAGACCGCAAAGGCGTTTTACGAGATGATGTCTTCGGCACAGAAACCCCTTCACGAGCGGACAACAGTTTCTCAACTAGATGCCATTGGCCGTGTGATGGGGTTCAAGTCCCAGTTCAACCTGAGTCGAGATGCGTTCGATGGTATGTTGGCCCTATTTGGTAGCATGCTTCCGGACGGCCACATATTGCCAAAGAGCCTGTACGAGTCACAGAAACTGCTTCGTGCCCTGAAGATGTCGTATGAGCAGATACATGCTTGTCCAAATGGGTGCGTCCTCTTCAGGAAAGATCTCACGGATGCAGGTTACTGTCCGAAGTGTAAAGCGTCGAGATACATGGAGGTAGACGATGGTGAAGCCCCGAAGAGGCAGCTTTCTATCCCCATGAAAGTCCTGCGTTACCTGCCGTTCACACCGAGGATCCAACGTCTCTACATGACCGAGGAATCCGCGAAACAGATGACATGGCACAAACAGGGTACCCGATACAATCCTGAGAAGTTGGTACATCCCGCCGATGGTGAAGCATGGGTCCATTTCGATCGCATCCATCATGACAAAGCTAGAGAGGCTCGTAATGTTCGTGTTGCGTTTGCAACGGACGGTTTCAATCCCTATGGACTCATGGCTGTCCCGTACACCTGTTGGCCCGTCTTCGTTATCCCCCTCAATCTCCCCCCCGGCGTCCTATTTCAACGTCATACTGTCTTCTTGTCGTTGATAATTCCTGGACACCCGGGGAATAACATGGGTGTGTACATGGAGCCTCTGATTGATGAATTGGAAACTGCTTGGAATGAAGGGGTTGACATACGACCGAGCTTCAAGGTCTAACTTCACAATGCACATCTGGTACCAGTACTCACTGCATGACTACCTGGCATATGGGATATTCTGTGCCTGGTGTGTCCATGGCAAGTTCTCATGCCCGTTTGTAAGACAGCTACGAGATTTATCTGGTTGAAGAAGGGTGGCAAGTATTCAGCGTTCGACCAACATCGACAATTCCTGCCTCTTGACCATCCTTTCAGACGGGACACCAAGAACTTTACCAAAGGTGTCGTGGTGAGAGATCCTCCACCTCGGATGCTGACCGGTGCCGAGGTTCATGCTCAGATAGATGCTCTCCAGTTCAACGAAACAGACGGTCGTTTTGCGGGGTATGGTCAGGAGCATATGTGGACTCATAAGTCAGGCTTGGAAAGACTCCCTTATTATGACGATCTTCTTCTGCCACATAACATTGATGTAATGCACACTGAAAAGAACATCGCTGAGTCGCTTTGGGGAACACTCATGGACACTGAAAAGTCTAAGGACAACCCTAAGGCTAGACTAGACCTGGCACTGTTGTGCGATAGACCAAACCAAGAGATGCTGCCTCCTTAGCCCGGCAGGAGATGGACACGGCCCAAGGTCGATTTCGTCTTGGGCAGGCCACAAAGGAAAGAAATACTTCATTGGATCCAGACATTGACATTCCCTGATGGATATGCAGCGAATCTAACGAGAGGAGTCAACTTATCTACTCTGCGAGTCCTAGGGATGAAGAGTCATGACTTCCACGTATGGATCGAACGGCTTCTTCCGGCGATGGTTCGAGGCTATGTTCCTGAGCCTATGTGGGTTGTCTTGGCAGAGTTGAGCTATTTCTTCCGCCAGCTATGTGCCAAGGAGATATCTCGGTCCGTCATTGATGACTTGGAGAAAGCTGCACCTGTGTTGCTCTGTAAGCTGGAGAAAATCTTTCCACCAGGCTTCTTCACTCCGATGCTTCATTTGATCGTACACCTCCCAAATGAGGTTCGAATGGGAGGGCCTGTGCAATGGCGTTGGTGCTTTCCAGTCGAGAGAAATATGAAGACTCTTCGCAAGAAATGTAGAAACAAAGCCAAAATTGAGGCTTCCATTGCAGAGGCATCCATTCTAGAGGAGGTGTCCAACTTCACTGAAGAATACTACTCTGAGAACCTTCCTAGCGTGCATAATCCACCCCCTTGTTACAATGCTGGAGAAAATGAATCGAGTCTTAGCCTTTTTCGAGGCCAACTCGGCACGGCAAGTGGATCCACAGTTAAGCAGTTGAACTATGAAGAGTGGCGAAAGATCATGCTATACGTGCTTACCAACCTTGATGAGCTGGACCCGTACATGGGGTAAGTTGTTATCTATCTTCATCCAATTCGTCGTCACTTCCCAACACCATTCTTTTTGTTTCGTACAGTGAATTTCTTCACTTGTTCTCGAATGGCCCAAGGCCTCTTTCTGATGCGGCAGCTGAAACCCTAATTGCAAATGGTGCGGGGCAAGGGAGGCCTGATTTCATTTCTTGGTTCCGACAGAAGGTACCGTCCTACCAAGGTCGTACTTAGTCTGACGTTCCAACTTGCTCTTACGTTTTGACCGCATAACGATATATCTTGCGTCACCTTGCAGGCTCAAACCGATGCGTCTATGAGTCAAGACCTGAGACAGGATGCAAAAGGCTTTGACCGTAGGGTCAAGTCATTTAACGGTTACGACGTGAATGGATTTCGCTTCCACACATCAAGCTACGAGCAGAGTCGGCCCAATCGAAAAACCACAAATAGCGGAGTTTGTACTCCAGGCAATGACAACCGTGACTACTATGGAAGAATTGAAGAAATATACGAACTTTCATTTCACGGTGAAAAGCCTTTGAATCCTGTCATGTTCAAATGCCATTGGTTCGATCCTGGAAGAACGAGGCTGACACCTAATCTTGGGCTAGCCGAAATTCGACAGGATTCTGTCTATCCAGGCTCCGATGTGTATATTGTGGCTCAACAGGCCACGCAGGTTTATTACACGCCATACGCGTGCAAAAGCAAAGAGCATCTCTTGGGTTGGTATATTGTGCACAAGATATCACCACATGCTAAACTACCTCTCCCCAATGATGAGGATTATAACTTCAACACAAACACGTATGAGGGTGAGTTCTTTCAAGAATCTAGGTTGCAAGGGACGTTCACGATAGACTTAACCGAGGCGATGGAAATGGAGTAGAGAATGATGACGAGGACGCTGGGATGAGGTGGTAAATGAGAAGGACATAGAAATGCTAGAACGATTCCGTTTAGGCCAAGCAAATGAAGACGACGACCTGTCTTCGGATACTGAGGAGTTAGACATGGTTGACAGTGATGAGGAGACTCATGCTCCGGCTAATCCGGATGATCCAGATTATTTCTAATACATGTAATATTATGTTATATTTTTAGGATCTATTGTTTTATTTATATTGCACATATTTGGTTATGTTATTTCTAATACAACATTGCTTGTTCTTTTTAAATGCAGGAGGTCGAGGCAAGATGCCGGGAGGACGTCAGAGGCGGTTGAGTTGGTTGTACCGCAGCTCGCAGGCCGACGGGCCCTCGACGAGGAGTGGCCGCCGCCGGAGGGAGCCGTCTCCACAGGAGGAGGAGGAGGAGGAGGTCGAGGAGGAGGTGCCGGCCACGCCCGAGGCCCAGCGGCAGGAGGAGGCACCATTGGCCGAGGAGGCAGAGGAGGACGAGCAGGAGGAGGACGAGGCGGACGAGCAGGAGGAGGACGAGGCGGACGGGTGTTCAGGTGCCTCAGGGGTGTCCACGCCCTACTTGAGAGGTCCCGCCAGCCTCCCGGCGTTGCCGGCACGTGCCCGACGCCCAGTCATCACGCCCATCGGACAAAAGTACATGTTCTAACTACCTGTTCGTACGATGAGACTCAAAATAGAAATAGAAGCTAATAATCTTTTTTAATCACTTGTGCAGGGGATGGGACTTTGTGGGGCCTAAAGGCCGCAAACCCAACGGCGTCCTGGGTCTCCTGTGCCGCGAGCACTACCCCGGCATAGTACAGTATGCCGGGAGGCACGAGCCGGCCTACACCTTTGACCACTACAGCGTCGCCCCAACCCAGACTTCCCCCAACAAGGCGGCGCGGGTTAGAGCGGAGCTGTGGGTAAGTCTTCGTCAAACAATATCAAATTCATCATATTTTTTCTTTAATTACTGTCTCGCCTCGTATTGTGTCTGTATGCAGAACTACTTCAAGTGCGAGCCGGGGAAGGAGGCAGTGGCGGAGGTGACGGCTACCCGGCCTGTAGGAAGCTCGTCACCGACATGATCTACGAGGCGAGACTGCAGGCCATCATCACCTACAACGCCACGGTCCTGGCCACGAGGGTGACGAAGGCCCAGGCGAGAGGCATGACGCTGGGCCGGGCAGTTCTTGCAGGTAAGTGTTTTCTTTTGAGATTAAGCTTTTGGTACTTTTCATCTAACGCTTAGACGTGAAATACTTGATGATGTGCAGATGATCCCCCAATGGTGCCAGTCGTTTCCCGAGTGCTGGGAGATGATCGTGGACCGGTGGCTCTCTGAAGAGTGGGCGGCCCACCACACCGAGGCCCGGAGGCGCGTCTGCAGATGCCAGGTGTACCACACCACCAGGGCAACCGCAACCTCGCCGAGTACGCACAAGCTTGGGTACGTGAAAGACTTTATCAATTTCTCGATCAAATGTTGCCTGATTGCTAATCATCTTGTTGTCTTCCTTGCAGTCGGAGGCACACGGTGGCCAGCCTTGCGGCACGGTGGCGGCATACGCCATGTCCCACAAGGGCAAGGCCACGGCAGCGGAGACCTCCTATAACCCCAACGATCCCGCCGACGCGTACACCAACTCCAGCGTCCACTCCCGCCTCACTGACTACTCAGAGGCGGCAAGGGCGGTCCATGGGGGCGACTTTGATCCCGCCACCGCGGACCTGGACGGGAGCATCGTCATGAGGATTGGAGGAGGGAAGAAGCACGGGCGGTTCTGGCTTGGCGACGGCGTCATCGACACGGCCTCCACTCCCACTCTGTCCCAGCTCCGAGCACAGAGCACGAGCGGGAGCGTCCCCATACGCCCACGCCCGTCGCCTGCGCAGTCGCGGGTCGCCGAGCTCGAGTTTATTTCTATTTAACTCATCGTACATTGATCTTTAAATGTTTGCATTGTTCTAACATTCACTTTGTATTATCGCGCAGGCCCGCCTGGAAATAGAAAGGCAGGAGCGCCAGGTGTCTGAGACCCAGATGCGGTCACAGATGTCGGCCCAGATGGAGGCTCAAGCAAAGCAGATGGTGGACCTCATCGCCTTCATGGCCTCCCAGGGCATGGCCGTGCCTCAGACGCTCATGGCTCCTCCACCGCCGCCTCTGGACCCCGGAGTTGCTCCTGTGAGTATCAATACTTCAGTGTTTCATTTATTTCATTTTCTTGTCTAACATGACCTTTTGCAGCCTCCTCCGTCAGAAGGTTCGAACAACCGCCACGCTCCTGGATGGAACCCGACCGGGGTCAAGCAGGCGACAGTTCTCAGGGGTGGCCCGGTTGGCCGGGGGTGTAGTAGATCTCCTCGTGTGTCACTGAAGTCTCATGTTGCTGAACTATGTGATTTGATGACATATATGTTATTGAACTATGTGATGTGATATATATATATGTTCTGTGACGTGAAATGTGATATATATGTGATATGTGATGAATGTGATGTATATCTGTGTGATATTGTCGGAGAAAAGGAAAACAAACTGGAAAACAAAAAATCAAAATTTAACCAAAAATAGGGTTGCTCTCCGCAAGTTGCCTCTTTCCCTTTGCCGAGGGTTTTGGCCAAAGCCCTCGGCAAAGCTGGGGAGACAGAACGTAATTTCCAAGGCTTTGCCGAGGGCTTTGGTCATAGCCCTCGGCAAAGTCCGAGGTTTGCCGAGCGCCGGCTAAGATAGCCCTCGGCGAAGAGGTTCCAAAAAAAATATTCGAAATTTCTTTGCCGAGAGCTGACCCCGGATAACCCTCGGCACAGAAAAACAATAATAAAAAATTTATCGCTTTGCCGAGGGCCCGGCTCTCGGCACACGTAACACCTTTGCCGAGAGCCGGCTTAGCCCTCGGCAAACCTACCGTCAATAGGGACAGCCGTTAACGACCACTTTTCTATGCCGAGGGCCGGTCGGGCCCTCGGTAAAAGGTTTGCCGAGAGCCCGATAAATGGCCCTCGGCAAAGGCTCCTTTGCCGTGAGGTTTTTTGCCGAGAGCTCTATGCCGAGGGCTGCGCTCGGCATATGCTTCGCCGAGTGCCAGATGGTCTTTGCCGAGTGCTAGAGGCACTCGGCAAAGCCACCGTTTCCAGTAGTGTACCTTCAAGTAAGGCAAGAAGGGTCCTAGATGAGATTTTAACAGATAAATAATCCGAAGAAATAACAAGAATAAGGACTCTAGAGGAAGAAGCCCAGATAGCTGAACACATTAAATCGTCAGACACACCATCTACCTCAGCTATCCCATGTCTTGAGCTACCAGAAAAAGAGGAAGATCCACTTCCTGATTTTATGCTCGACATACAGAGTGATCTTTTTACCGATTTTGGAAAACTACCAAACTATCACTCCATTAGAAACCACAGAAGCACAAACAAAAACATATCAAAGATCTTTTGGACCCTTCTGAGGGAATCTTTTATGAGAAAACCACAAAAGAGTTAGTGTCTATAATAAGTAATGAATGGATAGAAGAGTTAGAGATTTCCTCTGATTTGATTCGTTTGGATACACCTTCTATCCAGATTCATTGCCAAATTTACTCACACTCTTTTGAAGCTTTATACAATCCTGCTGTGGGTGTTAACATCATGTCTGCTTCATTAGCATATGAGATCTTAAAGCACATGCCATTAACCCCAACAACAAAGTTGATGAAAATCCCTTCAGGACATGTTGTTCCTAGTATGGGAATCTTATACGTCCTCCCTATCAAGTTAGAAGGTACCGAGTTGCACTTGAGCTTTTATGTCTTTGACATAGATGCCTTTGACCCTGTTGATAGGACAACCACTTCAAAGATTAATTCAAGAAGGACTAAAGGGAAATCAATGCACGATTAGGAAAGCAATTCCAAGTTCCAAAACCTACCATACACACGCTTTAAATGCTAAGACCGAACCCAGTCCTAAGCCAGATCCTTTGGAGGATTTTAAGGCCGCTTATCTAGAGCATTTAATTGAGACTAATTTAGAAAATGACACCCATTCATTCTTCGTTGAGGAAGAAGAGGAGAACTTCTCTGAACCTGAACCTTTAGATGAGTTTGCAGAGCCACCAAGACCTCCAGTTGAGCTTAAACCATTACCAGTCGGTCTTAGATATGACTTTCTTGATAATGATGCAGATTTCGCTATGATAATAAGTGATAAGCTCTCTAAAGACCAAACACTTTGCTTAATAACTGTCTTAGAGAGACATCATTCATCCTTTAGCTACTCTCACTCCAAGATCTTAAAGGAATCAGTCTAGCTCTTTGCACCCATCACATCCCCACTAATCTAGACATTACACCTTCAAGGGAGCCGCAACATAGGCTTAATAATGCGATGAGAGAGGTAGTGAAGAAGGAAGTTTTGAAACTGTTACATGTCGGGATCATTTATCGTGTGCCACACAGTGAGTGGGTAAGAATGAGAAGAATGAGTTGATCCCCCAAAGAACCATCACAGGATGGCGGATGTGCATAGATTATAGAAAACTCAATAAAGCTACAAAAAACGATCATTTTCCGTTGCCTTTCATAGATGAGATGTTAGAGCGACTGGCCAATCGCTCTTTCTTCTGTTTTCTTGGTGGATATTCTGGGTATCACTAAATCCCTGTCCATCCCAATGATCAAAGCAAAATCACTTCTACATGTCCTTACGGAACCTATGCCTGCCGTAGAATGTCTTTTGAACTATGTAATGCTCCAGCTTCTTTTCAAAGATGTATGCATGATGTCTATATGTTCCGATATGATTGAAGAGATTATGGAAGTTTTCATGGATGAATTTTCTGTATATAGAAAAACTTTTAAGGATTGTCTTGAAAACTTAGATAAGTTTTGCAAAGATGTGAAGAAAAGCACTTAGTCCTTAACTAGGAAAAATGTCATTTCATGGTTAGAGAAGGAATAGTGTTTGGACATTTAATATCTAAAAGAGGAATTGAGGTAGATAGAGCTAAATTGAAGTTATTGAACAATTACCTCCACCTGTAAATGTGAAAGGAATTAGAAGTTTTCTTGGCCATGCTGGTTTTTACCGGAGATTTATAAAGAACTTTTCATATATTGCTAGACCATCACTCAACTGCTAGCCAAGGATGCTCCTTTTGAATTTGATGATGCCTGTTTACATCATTTGAAATTTTAAAGAAAGCACTCATTTCTGCACCAATCATTCAACCCTCTAATTGGTCATTACCTTTTGAAATTATGTGTGATGCTAGTGATTTTGCTGTGGGGGCAGTGTTGGGACAAACAAAAGATAAAAAGCATCTTGTGATAGCCTATGCTAGCAAAACCTTGATAGGACCTCAACTTAATTATGCAAACAACTGAAAAGGAACTCCTGGATGTTGTTTTTGCTATTGATAAGTTTAGATCTTACTTAGTGGGAGCTAAAGTAATTGTTAACACTGATCATGCTGCTCTTAAAATACTTGCTCACTAAAAAAGATGCTAAACTTGGATTGATAAGATGGATTTTGCTACTCCAAGAATTTGATTTAGAAATAAAAGATAAAAAGGGAGTAGAAAATTTTGTTGCCGATCACTTGTCTAGAATGCAGTTCAAGAATCCACAGGAGCTGCCCATCAATGATTCACTCCGGGACGACATGCTATACAGAATTAACCGATCTGACCCCTGGTATGCAGATATTGTTAATTTTATGGTTTCAGGGTATGTACCACCAAAAGGGGATAAGAAGAAGCTCGTCCAGGAGAGTCGCCTACACATATGGGACGACCCGTACCTCTTTAGAGTATGTTGAATATGTGTACCAACTGAAGAAGAAATTAAGATCATTACAAGATGTCACTCATCACCATATGGAGGACATTATGGGGCATACCGCACACATGCTAAGATCTTGCACTATGGATTCTTCTGGCCAACAATGTATGAAGACACAAAAGACTTTATCCGAAGGTGTGGACCATGTCAGAGGCACGATAATATCAATACAAGAGATGTTATGCCACTCACCAACAACCGTCAGGTCGAGCTCTTTGATGTCTGGGAATTGATTACATGGGACCTTTTCCAAAGTCAAAGGGATGTGAGCACATTCTTGTGGCAGTTGATTACGTATCCAAGTGGGTTGAAGCCTTGCCATGCTAGAATGCTAACAACAAAAGCTCTAAGAAGATGTTCAAAGAAATAATATTGCCAAGATTTGGAGACCCAAGACTGGTGATAAGTGATGGAGGTTCTCACTTTATTAAAAGATTTGAGCAATATTTGGCGAAACATGGAATACGCCACAACGTTGCCACTCCTTATCACCCTCAGACCAGTGGCCAAACAAAAACATCAAACAAGCAGATCAAGAATATCCTACAAAAGACAGTAAATGAGATGGGAACTGCCTGGAAGGACAGGTTACCCGAAGCATTATGGGCATACCAGACAACCTACAAGACGCCCATTGGGATGTCACCATACCAACTCGTCTACTGGAAGACCTGTCACTTACCAGTAGAGTTAGAATTCAAAGCTCATTGGGCAATCAAAGATGGAACATGGACCTTGAAATTGCGGGAGAGAAAAGAAAGATGCAATTATCAGAATTGGATGAGTGGCGTGAAAAAGCATATCATAACTCCAAGATATATAAGGAAAGGACCAAGAGATGGCATGACAAGAGAATAAAAAAGAAGGAGATCGCCCCAGGAGACAAGGTGTTACTTTTTAATTCTAGGGTGAAGCTCTTCGGATTCGGAAAACTTCGAAGCAAATGGGAAGGACTGTTCATGGTGGTGAGCTCATCATCACATGGAGCGGTGACACCTCAAAATGATGAAGGTACGCTTTTCAGGGTAAATGGTCAACGCCTTAAGATATTTTTAGAGCCTAATAAAGACCTAGTAGAAATAGACGTAATCAGTTTCTTTTAATTCATAATTTTAGGCCCCAACCTTTTCTTTTTTGATTCTTAGGCCTTTATTTATTTTTTGATATTACAATAATAAAAGAAAACCAAACTAAAAGTTGCTTGCGAGCCGGTTCGAGGCTAGGGCGCCCACCCTAGGACCCTAGGGCGCCTGCCCTGCCCCACCTACAGATCGCCGCCGCCTTTTGCCTTCGTGAACCTTCTAGTACCTTTTTCCATAAAACAGATAATCCCAATCATTTCGCTAGATTCTCGACGCGATAAGCTTTGATGATCCCATCCGACCCTAGATCCAAGTCAACACCCCGTATATACACCCCTGTTAGCCTCCATCTTCATTCATTGAAGAGTTCTCTCTCTCCCTCATTAGAAACTGCTAGCATTCTCCAATGGCAACAAAAGCAACAACAACAAGCTTGAGATGACAATGGTCCCTCATGGGATCAATCTCAATGAGATCCCAGTCGACGACTTGAAGGCTCTCGTCCCGGTGTAAGACTCCACGCCGCTGGCCTCCATTCCACCACGGAAGTAGGCGTTCTTCACCTGAACCGCCCTTCCTGCTCCACCTCAACCATTGCTGCTTGAAGATACACCACCCGAGGGACCGATCGTTGAGCTACTGGCTGGCACCAAGCTGCTCCCGCCAAGGCCTAATGAGACGCTCTTGGGGGTGAAAAGGAACCGCCTTGGAGAGATTGTCCAAGTCAAATACACCACCGCCAATCGTTGCTCAACTTTTGAGGGTGTCTGAGCTCACCCTTCGAAAGTCAATTTCATTCCTCCCAAGAAGCACCTAGAAAAGATAGCTCATAGAAGGACCAAGGGCAGCCGCAAAACCGGAGCCGACTTAGAAAAAGAGATAGCTCATCTTCGCTCTGTAGTAGACACGGTAGAGAAGACCACCAAATCTTAGGTAGAACGGTTATAACACCAACAAAAGGGTAAATGATCTTGGCAATGAGCGCAAAAGTTAGCAACCGAAATCGACATCATCAGGAGAGGCTAGGACGACATGATTAATAGGGTGCACATTTAATATTTAATTAGTTTCATTTATTCTTTCATTAGTTCATTCCCATGATGTAATAAGTGCCCCTGCTTGAATAAATAAAGTTTGCAACATTTATTGTTTTTCTGGATATGTTTTTTGGTCTCCACCATGTTGTGAATGAAGGATAACAGGAAACAAGTGTGGGGGAGATCTTCTGCAACGAAACAAACCACTCTATCAAAGATTTTGAACAGAAATGACGCAGAGATCACGCATGACAAAACAGAACTCAGGAGGGCACCAGAGTAGGGCGCCCGCCCTACACCCTTAGGGCGCCCGCCCTGGGCCTGGCACCTCCTGCCACGTCCTTTGTCCACGGTCAGGTTTGCAACTTATTTGATACATATTTTTCTATGTCATCTTTAGTTTTGATTCACATTGAAAACCTTTAACAAAATCAAGTAAAATCAAAGGTACATTATCTTAGTCATAATCTCAAGATTGACTCACAACAGGATTTTCCTCGAATTCTGGCTACTGTTGGGAACTTTTAATTAGGGACCCCATGATATTTAAGTTGTTGTAGAGTGTGAGATAGTAGAACAATGAGAAACCTGGTGCTTAAAGTAATGTTATTTGGAGATTTCTTTTCAAAATGTTAAAATGATAGTTATGCTTCTCCTCTGTGATATAACAATAGCCTAGTAAGAGCCTTTATGAGAGTCACAACTTACACATAAGCTACTTACTTGTATTGAGTTTGGTCAAACCTTGCGACCCTTGTTGAGAGGATTGTCATTCTCCCAAGATCAAGATCACGTACACTCCACATATAGCTGCTACTCCTACACTGGGAGTACGCAAAAACATGTCTTTCACCCGAAATTCTACTCTATTCAGAGTAGGACAAAAAAGTTTTTTTAGGACCTTGAATAAATTGCTCTACATTTATTTCTCTCAAGTTTATGTAAATGTAGGCACGAGGCATGGGACTATGAAAAATAAAGTATTGAAAAAAAATTGGACAAGTGTCCACTCAAAAAAAAGAGAACGAAAGAGAATAAAGAAATGCAAGAAAAATTTGATAGCCCATGATCTCCATGTCTGACAAAGTTTTTCATTATTTCACAAGAGAGAAATCCATTCAATGAGCAAAGTAGAATTATGTTTAGCCACCAAATAATCTCATACACATGCACATCTTGATCTAAAAGTATGACATTCCCCTCCTTGGATCTGAGCTTTGACTGAGCAACACATGCAAGGTAAGTATGCTACATCCTTGAACTACCTTCAGCTCCTCATAAGCTTTATTAGAGTAGGATGATATAAGGCATTGATCATGCATGCCTCAACAAGGAACCACAAATACGACATATAAATGAGCGCGACCTGAGTGCACCATAAGAAGGAGAAGGTAAGCTATGTTTTCTTTTCAAAATATATGCAAAACTCCAAGTAATAGGGCTTAAAGAAGAAGGAGACTCTAGTTCAAACTATTCCACTTTCCAACCACCCAAAATACCATGGTAGACACTTTGAATCCCGCATAGCAGGATGTTGGCGGTTCTTAACTCACATTTTGTGGCGGAACCGTCCTGATTATAAGAGCTCAAGTACCGTCTTAGTCAAATCCGTCTGACATCGACTTGTACGTGAACCCATATAACCCCGATAGTCCAGAAATCTCGAAGGATTTCAAACATCGTACAACATACAGGATCGCATTGTTCAAGTACCGCATTCGTAAGGATACATCACCGATAATTGAAACCAAATTTAACATCAGAGTGCGAAATTAAAAAAAAGTTATTACAATACCGAATTTAAAAGTACGAAAACTTAAATAAATTTTAAAACACGACCACCACACATGTGGTCCAAATAAAACATTGTTTGATAACTTAACCCAACACAACTCACTCCTCCTTTTTCAGATAGTGTGCCACTAGGAGTCTCAGTCCGGCAAAAGAGAAGGGGAAGCTTCTTGACGACCCTGCCCTGGGCCTATTCCTCATCACCCTCCACCGGGCAGAGGCAGTGCTTACAATATCCAAAGTACACCTGGCCATCTGCAACAACGAGATAAACCCTGAGTATGGAAATGTACTCAGCTAGACTTACCTGTCCAACTAAAAATAAAGACACCAAGGGTATGCAAAGCTTTTTGGTGGAGCTGGGATCTTTAGTTGCGAAAAGCTCAAAATTAAGAGAAGGATTATTTAATGATATTAATGAGCTGTCAGTTTAGACCTACCTCTTAATCTAGGTTTGCACATGAACTAATACATCCACTTGAGTCTAACAAGCAATAAAATAACCATATCCAGTTGACTTATCCACATTTTAGTTGAACCTTTAAAATATCACATGGAGTTGTATCGTGGTGAAGCTCGCCATAGTTTCCCACTAACCGGAGGAGACGGCGACTCGAATCGAATTCCAAACTAGCTGGTGAAAGACCTTTAATACCAACCCACACTTTCCCCGTCGGGTCCATGCATTGGGTAACCGCTAGACGCTTGTTCGTGGTGGTAATCGTCGCGGCTCACAGCACGGACCACCCAATTGGAACTATACGATGGCCATTCCACGACAGATCGTGTTTCCATACTAGAGGGTGCGACACGGGTTGAGACCGGCCTGAACAGCTTCTAACCGGTTTTGGGGTCGATGATTACAGCACCGACATATCCCTAAGTAAAAGGGCGTGTTAAAAAATGAATGAGGGCCAACATCGATACAAACCTACACGATCCAACGGACGGACTGCCCCAAGTTTCCAAACTTGTGCTTGGCCTTCCAGTTGACCGTATTTCATTACTACTCACGTTCTTTTCCACGATATCAAATATAGCCAACCGTGATCCGGTAAATACCCACCAAGGGTATTACGGAAACATCCTTAACTACTACTTTTATTTAGCAGACTAAGCAATTCTACATATAAATAAGTAACAGGATAACAAGGCAGGTAATAATCAATAATCAAGGAATGGTAATGCAGCAAGTAGGATTCAATCAACTCCTATACCTAATGCATCACAGTATAAAAATACTCAAGTACATTAATTGTAAATACTGGGAGACTTAGAATGCTCCGGGGCTTGCCTTGGGAGAAGACTGAGGCCTCGTGAGCGGGGCACTCAGGTAGGTTAGAGTCCTGTGCGGGGTCGACCTCCTCGGCTTGGGGTAGCTCCGGGATCTCCTGCTCGGCACTTGCTTCCGGCTCCTGGACTGTCGATCCTATTGCATGCGGGGGATAACGGATAATTAATGCGGGGTGCGAGATATGGTGATATGAATAAAATTTTTACTTGCAAACCAACAAAGCCAACTTGTTGAACCACTTTTGACATTGAGGAAAACACTTATGTACCTCGTAAAACAAAAATCATTATTTCAACTATTTCTCATTTATTAATTCAAAAGAATCTCAGGTTTGAACTGCAAGTGTATTTTTCTGAACTCAGAAAAATCCACAAAAACTCCAGAAGGTAACTAACACTAACTGGACTTCACTGAACAATTTTTAGCAAGAAATAAAATACAGGACAACAGATACAAAAAGATGAAATAAACTGCTCAAAAGGTGCTTTGATCTAACTTTTCACATGAAACGTGTCAAACAGAAGATTTCATATTTTTCCTAGCTTCACCTATTCATAACCACTCTACTGAAGAAAACTCACCGCCTAAGCATGAACACATCAACCTACACAGAATAAACAAGTTTATTCCAAAATAAACCATTTAAACTACAACCCTGCTGGAAAAGGGTGACATGCTCATTTTCATATTTTTTTCAAGTTCTATTCCACATTTCATATTTATCAAGGAAGTTCCATGAACAGAAACATTATATTATTTTCTACATGAATTTTCTAAGAAAAACACAGAAAAGCACATTTGTACAACAACTTCACATTTTTCCATATAACAACCTATGCTTAACATTTTTCCTAACTGGAACATCACACACATAGACTGTACAAATTTTCCCATATGTTATTTTTACATATAAAACACCTTAACACTTAATCCAAGAAAACAGCCAAAAAGGACTTTAAGCCCTAACATACACTTTTTCTACATAAACAGTGCCTCATACATTTTTTACAGGTACATAACATGATAAGAAATCTACACAAATTTTGCCATGAATTAACTCAACCAGAAAACATATAAATCCATTTATCTCAACAAAAGCGCATAAACTAGATTAAATAGGAATAGTAATATAAACTTTCACCAAAAATACTTTCATAATTTTCCATGATAGATCTACTCATGAACAAACTACCAAAACTGAAAACATTTCATTTGGACCTTCAAAACGTGCTACGCAAAAATAACAAGCTTCCCTGGAAAATAAAACAAAAAGGAAAATCATTTAAACTTTCCCGGCCCATACTGCGCAGACTCGGTCTATGGACCATGGGTGGCTGATGCGTGGGTTCGCGTGGTCAATGGGGCCCAGTAGTCACTGAGAGAAAAGCAGGGGAGGGGTTTGACCGCACGGTTCTCGCCGGCGGTGAGGTGGTGCTCGGCGTGTTCCCCTTGACAAGGCGGACCGAGTGGTGGTGACGGTTGGGCTAGCGCATGGCCGTAGCTCGCCGGCGGCGAGCAATGGCGGACGGCGGCGGCGGGGGTGCTCGGCTGTGCCGTTTCCGGCGGTCGCCGGTGAAACTGGCGGATGCGCCGTGCCTAGTGAACCCTAGGGAGCCAAGCTAGTAGGTTGGATTGGCTCGAAAGGCTCCAGGGAAGCTTGGCCACGTGTGAGGGCCACGGCGGCGCTCATGGCGCTCGGCCGGGGAGTAGCGGGAGTTAGGGGCGGTAGCGTTGTGGGTGACGGGTGTTCTCACCTTTCCTTCGCTCAGTAAGGTTCGTCGAGGAAGAAGGAAGGCTCGGGAGGCTCGGTTGACGAAGAACGAACACTTGCCCTCCTTTGGCGGCGGCGACGATCGAAAGGGGGAAGTGGCTGTGACGGCGCGGTGGAGCTCGACCGGCGATCTCTTCGCGCGCACCGCGTGTGCGACGATGAGGCATAGCGGCGTGCGGAGGGAATCGGATGGAGGTGCTCCGACGAGGCCGGAACGTTGAAGGGGACTTTTGCGGTGGCGTGCGGTGGCGAGAGCGAGCGCTTGCTCTGGCGTGCGGAGTAAGAGGGGGAGGCGAGAGCGAGTGCAAATGAGTGAGTGAGGGAGAGCTGTGCGGTGTGCTCGGGTTTTGCTCGGCCGGCGGCGACCCGAGGTCGTGGCGGGGGCCACGGCCGACGCGACGTTGCGGCAGAGCGGCGGCAGCGGCGAGGCAGCGCGGTAGGCGAGACGGCGCGGGAGTGGGCGAGGCGGATCGCTGGCGTGATCGCGGAGGGAAAGATCGAGAGGCGATAGGCGGGCGCGGATTCGCGGCAGGGACAAGCCGCCACGCGGCGGGCCGGCCAGCGTACGGCGCGACGCGGTCGGCTGACCGGCGCGGCACGGCGTGCGCGGCGCGGGCGCGGGAGCGGGCCGGCGTGGGTGCCGGGTGGGCCGAAAGGCCGGTTGGGCCGAAAGTGGGGCGCGGGAGAAAAATGTTTTTTTCTTTTTCTTTTTACAAAAACTTTTCAAACTTTGACCATTCAAAAACAGTTTCAAAAACTCCAAACTAGGCTTTGACCCAAAAATAAAAGTTGCTCAAAATAATTGTCTCTACAACTTTCATATAAGACACTTTTGCTGAAAAACATTTTCTCAACCTTCACAGAAATAAAGCCAATTCTTGAGCTATAAATCATTTTGTTCTCACATTTTTATTTGTCAAACCATTTTGAACTAGATCAAGGTGTCAACATAAAAAAAAGTACTATACTCAATATTGTCTATTTTATAAAATTAGTTGCCAAGACAGAATCCACTGAAACCATTAAGTCCAATAGAAATCAATAATCCAAATAAATAAACCAAAGACAAAAAGCACTTTCATGCACATGAAATGATGCAATGCATTGCTTATGGGTTTTAGTAGCTAAATGTAGTCCCTAATGCAGTGCTTGACACTAGGGTGTCACACATTTTATATCGCCAACTTTCTTCGAAAACCTGCCATATCAAGAACCAAAACTTAGGATTAGGTATTAAACTCACAAATTCCACGAGTTTTGGATATATCAACTATTTTGCAGGAAATACAGGAAAACCATATCTAAGATGGGCCAAAAGTGCATGCCTAATCCAACATGACAAAGCCCAAAGCACTTTTCAGCCCATCCAAATGAAGAGAATGAAACCCAAGGCCCATCACACCTTGCAACTGGGCTGAAAACCCACACAACCAACATCAGGGCCCAGCCAGCAGCCCACCACGCGAAGGCGGTGGCCGGAGAGGGCCAGGGGTGCGCCCGCACCCCGGCCACACCGCCTCTGGCTCCCATCGGGCCCACCCTCCGGGGTCGGTTGCATGGCGGCATGCTGAGGTGGTGCAAGATGGTTTCCATGTTGATCACCCCCAAACCGACCTCACATCACTAGGGTGGAGCCTCTCTTCGAAGTATGGAAGTGTAGAGCATTTCTTCATAGCATTAGATTAGTCCAATCCCACCTTGTAAAGGATCCAATTCTAGAGAAGAAGTAGTGCCTCAAGTGTTATAGCTCTAGTAGCCATCTAGAAGAGGGAGCGAGTTCGAGTTCGTGCTAGTTGGAGAAGTACCGGGGTTCTCGGCTACTTCCTCAAGTGTAATCCTACACTTAGCGGAAGGAATACCGGAATCACCGGTACGACTTCACTTGTACCTCGACGGATCGACATACTATTTGGAGTATTAAGGTTCATGTTTATCTTCGTTTACGCATTCTTACCGTGTTCTAGTTTATCGCTTACGTAATCAGCTGGACCGGTCGTTCACCTTCGGGTGGGTGCTCTAGTAAGAGGGTGCAAGCCCTAGCTACTGCTAGAAGTAGTGGTTCTTAACGTAAATGCGGTGTTTAGGCTAAGTGTTCAAATGTTGGTTGCCTGGGTCTCCACGGTTGAGGAGGTAGGCGGCAGGTGGTGACAGCCCTATCCGTCCTTTGTAATCCACCCACGTTCGGGATTCCAGGTAGAGCTGTATCGGCATAGGTTGGGAAACCAACTTCACCCATTGACCGAAGCACATTACGTTTAGCTAGAGCTAGATCAGTAAGGAATACGTTACCTAGAGTAAACCTCGTTACCCTAAGGTCGTTCTTCTTCTCACCCTAAGCCGGGAGATCTAAACCCAAGAGACTATAGCACACCGTTCCGTGTGGAAAATACGATACCCTAATAATACTTCCAGGTGAAGTGCTACAACGGTACTTTCGTGCGCTTGCGGACATTTCTGCTTACGCTAAGAAATACCAACAAGCCGTTCTGGCGTCGTTGCCGGGGAACGGTTGTCGCCTTTAATGTCCAAACCTAGTTCGCCCGTGTATTCTTTGCATTCTATCTTTCTTTCTTTTAGTTACCTTTATACATGGAGCCATCAACCTCAATCCAAAACTTTTCTGCTCCACGGGCCGAGTTCTGTGAGCCACCACAATCGTCGAAGCCAATCACAACTTCTGGCTATGAACTCTGCCCTATTTTTATAGCCATGGTTCGTGAACAACCCTTCTCGGGGTACGATAATGAAAACCCCTACAACCACCTATGGGAGTTTGAGTTACTCTGTGCGTGCTTGACAATTGCAGGCATGTCACAAGAAACATTGCATTGGAAATTGTTTCCGTTCTCTCTATATGATAGAGCGAAACAATGGTACAATCATATCATAGGAAGAGTTAATGGAGATTGGAAAGAATTGCGAAATAGTTTCTGCCTCGGGTTCTTTCCTATATCTCATATCGTAAACCTACGACAAGAGACACTCAGCTTCCAACAAAAAGAGGAGTCATTAGGTGCAGCCTAGGAGAGGTTTACAATTCTTTCAAAATCAGGCCCAGACTTGTCTCTACCCGACCACGTGTTGTTACAACATTTCTGGTCAGGGCTGAACAAGGAGTCTGCCCTGCAGCTGGACATTTCCGCTGGAGGATCATTCATGTGCAAAACAACAAAAGAAGGAGAGGCTCTTCTAGATCTTATTCTAGAAAACACGCCCCTTCCCCTCCAAACGGAAAACGAGCCACAACATGAGGAGGTCTCTTCGGTTAAAACCAAACCTGAGATTCAAACTCAGAGACCCTCATCGCTAACGGAACCTCTGAAGGAAGTTTTCCTTCCTTCGGACTTTCCGTTCTTCGAGCAAGATTACCTTGACAATCATGTAAATCCCTTAGAGCATCCACGCCGGAAGAAGCCACCAGTTTCCGCTACTCCTCTTAAACCTTTAGAAACCTGTTAAATAAAGGAGACGCTACCTGTTATAAGCAGCGATCAGGTGAACAAAAGGAACTCTTTTCTGAAGAATCAGATCAGTTCCTCTTGTTCAATCACCCACGCTAAAATTAGCGGAGGCTGGGTAGAAGTGTTTTATAATCCAACTTTTGGGGCGAACATCATGTCCGCATCTTTTGCGAACATGATCGTTCACGAGTCCTTCGCCCCAAGAAACAAGCACTTAAGGCTAGATTCAAGGACAAGCGTGAATAGTCTAGGCATCCTTCACAACATACCATTTAAACATGATAATGTCAAGTTGATGCTAGAATTTTACGTCTTTGACATTCAAGACTTTGATGTCTTGATCGGGCTTCCCCTTCAAAAACGTTCGGATGAACCACCAAAAACCGGGGAATTTGCTGTCAATACAAAGAGAGAAAACTCTTCCATACCAAATGTTCAAGCCAAAAATTCCATGGCTGAACCCCTCTGTTATACAAACGAGCCCGAAGCGGTAATGTCGGTGCAACCCATAGAGATCCCTGAATCGTTCTTGGAAAATGATGCTCAATTTTTCATCCAAATCCAGGACGGATTAGGAGAAACTTTTGACCTTCCCGATGAGGAAGCTCTGACACATCCTTGTGTGTATTCTTGTGAATTTGAGGATGATCTTTTTAGTGATGTTGACATGGGGAATTCTCTTGAGCTTCCCAATTCAACATCCTCATACACCTCACTTGAACATCAAGAACACATCAAGGATGAGACCTTGAACGAACCCATGGAGGGAGAGCCAATCCATGAAGATATCAATTCTAAACTCTCTCCCCTTGAAATAAAAGATCCTAAGCATGGAAGTTACTTCCTTCCTATCCCGCCAAATCCATGCTCATTTGAAAAATCTCCTAACCTGAACCATAACTCTAACATCATCGGCAAAACCTACAACCTTCTCTTAATCCATGTGCCCAACATCGTTAAAAGGGTTGTTGTGGATAGTTTTGTTTACCACAAATCTTGCAAATTTCGTGGTAGCTTGTCATGAGTTTTACAGTTTAGGTTTTTGAAGGTTGGTGTTGTAGAGGAAACCACCTCACCAACACAAAGGTATAATTCAAAAGGTTTCCCAAGGTCAAGCTTATGACCATAACCAAAGCACAGTCAGGAGATACCCCGGATTATCAAAGAAAAAAAATGTGTATTCTTTTCCAATAATTGCAAGATCATGTTGCCAGGCTAGAATGCACCCTCAGGTATTCTTGGTTGATAACCATTTTAGGTTGAACTAAGAAGAACAAGGGACAAACGATGCACGACAACATGGAGCTACACCGACCACAACAAATTCTGATGTTTTGGAGCACACTCGAAAGGAGACCCCAACTTGGCACACTTGACTTTTTCACAAAAAAGTTCAAGTGTGGGGGAGGACGGTAAGAATGTCATGTTCCATCTACATCAAAGGATATGCTAGCTCACCTTGCTAAATAAAAAAAATTATATATATAATAATAACACCACCTTTCTTCTCAATAAAAACAAGACCATGCTATTTTGTTTGTATGTACCTTCGGGTATTCGTGTTCACTAACCTTATAGGTTGAGAACAAGAAGATCGGGGAAAGACGCCAACGAACAGCATGAGAGCTACACTATTAATGGTGGAACACTGAGACCCTCAGCATGCCACACTTGACTTTCAATCAAAAGTCCAAGTGTGGGGGGAGAGCTCAGGTTCCATCCACCCAAAAAGGAAAAAGCTCGTTCTTGTTAAGAAGAAATGGTGGAAAGAAGAGAAGGAGCTGGGTGATGCCACATGGCCATCACATACACCCATGTGCCTTCCAAAAAAGAGTGAGTGAAGAAAAAAATTATATATATATGCAGAAAAATGAAAAAAAGAGAAAAAAGGAGAGAGAGAGAGAGAAGGAAAATAAGTTTGAAAAAGGGAGGATATATATAAACAAAGGGAGAGTGGAAGAGAAAGAAGAAGCAGAGTGGTTCCATTCGTTTACCACAAACACCCGCAATCCACCTGACTTCACCTAGATTGCTTTCATAAGCAAAAAGGGTGTTCCTCTTCCACAACCTTTGTTGGTGACATCAAGGCCCCTGGTCTATACACGTCATTTGTGTGTATGTTCTCAGCCTCGACACTTGCCTGAGTCCGACTTTCAAACAACCGCTGTGGCAGCTTCAAAACTCAAAACTACAGATGTCGCTGGTAAACACTCAGGTATGCAAAGGTAATAAATGTTCACCAAATCCATTTACTCATGTTTGTCTCCTTAGTTCATTCATGATCATGCTTCCTTTCTGTATGTCATATGCTCTAGTTTGGGTGTATTCACACGTGCACATGTGGTATGCCCATAGGTCTTTTTAAATTAAGCATGGTGATTAGGTTAAAATGACCTTCTTTAATCAAAGTTTAAACATAGTGTTTAATTTTGGTTAATGACCTTTGAGCTACTTTCATAAACAATAGAAGTAATTCTTTTTGATGGAGATAAACCAAGGCTAGATTTATACTACATGTTTTACCTTAGCCTTGTTTGATTTATTTTTCAAATATAAGAAGTTTGGTGAATAAATTAAAAAAATAATCCTTTTCAAACAAAACTCTCTCTCTTAAAAATCATGGCAACTTTTTTGATCCATGTCTTCTTGAGCTTTATACTTTGAAATTCCTTAAAGCATGGACATTTTTCTTCTCGATATTGCCATAAAAAGATAATAAAAATATATATATAATAATAATAATAATAATAATAAAATAAATTTATGCTCCCCAGTGCTCCAACTAGTAGAGCCCTTGTTGTATTTCCATTCTTTGTTTCTTTGATTAAAAATAATAATATTAAAAAAAGAAAAGTACAAGAATAAAGTGTGGGGGAGATCTCTCAAGTTCAACAACCACACATTCGAGATCTCCCCCCCACATGTTGCACAAACATCGATCACCTTGACGTACAGGAGGACATGATAAATTGAGTCTTCATCAATCCTTCATCTTCAAACGATGGTATGCGCAACATTCTCCACTTCAATAATGAGGCATATTCATTTCTCAACTTAAATTTTTAATCTTTGAAATTTGCCTCAATCAAAATTAAACCCAACAAAGTTTGCCCCCATGATTATCCTTGTGTCAATTTCCACTTGCTTTTGTATATATATTCTCTGAACTAAAAGGACAGGTACAAAAGCAAGTGTGAGGGGGGCACTCCTCGATTCGTCATATAGGTATGATAATGTTTAAAATACAATTTCTTCACATGCCTGTCAGCTCCCTAGAAATAAGAGGAAAAATGATTTATCATAAAAACTACTTGTTCCGAATTAACAAACCCATGCACCATTCTATCTTTGTTTGAAGATTTGTTCGCTTGTTATTCCGAGTGAATTCTTGCAAACTGTGAACAACTCTGTATAGGGACCCTATTTTATCTAAGTAATTGGAATACGAGATATAGTAGGATGATTTGACACTTGCCATCTTTTGCAAAGGTACTTGCGATTTACATTTTCAAAATACAAAAAGTTCAAATAGCATGTTCCTCTATGATGCAAACATCCTACCAAAGCCATATGAATTATCCTAGATTTATACACATCCTATATTCATATGCTACTTGCTATCATGTTGAGCTTGGTCAAATTGTTGTGACTTATATGAGATTCCTGTCATACACCTATGATTTGAGATTCACGTACACACCACCATATACATCGCTAACTCTTACACTAAGAGTTATGCAAAACATGCCATCCATCCACCACAAATAAAGCTTTGCTCATTCAGTCACACATCTCTCTCACAAAAATCCTCCAAAAAGAACTATGGGCTATGCAAAAAGAAATATCCATATGAGACAAGAAGAAAATATAATATAAATAAATCCATGCCAAAAGGGCATGTTGAAAAAAATGGGCACGTGCCTGATGTAGAATTAGGAGTATAATCAAATACCCGCTTGAAAAAAAGAGAGAGATAGCTCATAGTTCCTAAATTTTCCAAAAGAGAGAGATCCTGACACAAGAGCATAAAAATGTCAAAAGATTCCACACACTTGCACATCTCAATCAAAGTGTATGACTTGCATCTCCGTGTAGTTCGGTCTTTGGCTTAGCAATATTATACGATACAAGTATGCTTCGATTTCGTCCCTACCCAAAAATCTACATATGCCTTGTAGCAAGTAGGATGAAAAAGAAGACACAACAAGTCTTTGGTGAGGATCCACCTACATACATACATGAGCGATCTGAGAGAATCATATGAGGAACATTTGCTAAAACTTTCTGATTTTTCAAAATTCTATAAAAACCCAAGTTTCTCTTAGCAAGACGATGACTAGGAAGATTTGAATCCTGGCTGTTCCATTATCCAATCACTCCAGATATTCTGGTAGACACTTTGAATGTTCACAGATGCAGGGAAAAGCGTGGAATAACTTGTGTGCTGGATCATCGAATCAAGATCAAGTGCTTCACCTTAGTCTAAGCTTTACTCGAGGACGAGCAAAGGGCTAAGTGTGGGGGGTTTTGTTGGCGGTTCTTAACTCACATTTTATATCATTAACTTTCTTCGAAAACATGCCATATTAAAAACCAAAACTTAGGATTAGGTATTAAACTCACAAATTCCACGAGCTTTGGATATATCAACTGTTTTGCAGGAAATACAGAAAAACCATATCTAAGATGGGCCAAAAGTGCATGCCTAATGCAACATGACTGTTGGTATAAATTAACGCACACTCTACTTTATCCGCAAGCGCACAAATAACATCTACCGATGTAGCACTTCACCGGAGTAACCCAGTTTTAATATCGAACCCAAAGGAACGGATAGTGTTAATTAAGTCTTTAAAGTCTAACCCCTGAGTAGCTAACAAGGACGAAGAATCTAGAAGTATAGAGGGGATCATTAAGGCTGTCTAATTCCAATTTAAGAGTGATATGTTTATATTAGTCTTAGTGGGGAAGTTGTCATAAAAGGTCACAAACAGAGTATGAGTCTTTTATGCAAATGTATAATCCTACCGAGCCTACACACGGGTAAGTGGACTATAGAAGAATCAACAAGGCTATAAGAGTCACCCTTGCGAACAACCATTACTACCGGCGTTATAGGAGGCATTTATGAGCTATGAAGTCTAAGCACCACGCTTACACTATCCAACTACTCTAACTCTAGAGCAACTTAGAATTAAAGTACTCAAAAGAGAGTCATAAACCTTAAGAATAATAAGAACAATGGCTCAAACTTAAATATAGACGTTGATTACCGAAACAATCGCTGAAGCAAGTTGAAGATGAACTTGAATCCGCAGGTACAAGATGAAGAAGTTGATCTGACAGGCTGGAGCTCCTTCTTGATCTCTTCCTCTCTCTCTCTCTCTCTGTTGGTGGATCAAGTGAGGTGCAACTTAAACATGTTTTGTTCTTTATTTATGTTCATACTAGAATCAAGAAGAAGCTTTTAAAGTGATGGTTACTTATCTTGAAATGTTACTTTGTCATTGAAGAGTGATGTGTCGAACCACCTTGTGGAAGCTTCTCTTGTCTAGCTAGCTTGTCTTCTCTTGCTTGTCTCACATTGTGCTTGAGAGGAAGAAGATCACAGTGGAATCATCTTTATAGGTATCGACCTTCCTTCTCTATGTGTCGACTTATCAGTGAAGGCACACTGTTCCTCGAGTATGTTGTCTAGGATCCTCTCTCTTTCTTGTATCAATTTTGTATTATGAGGATGTAGGGACAGTTCCGCATTCTTCTCTTGTCAACCTTTCTTGTTTTTTCTTTAATTATTGGGTTGATAAGAGACTTGAGGTTAGAACTGTTACTCGAGTGCCTCCATGATAGTCTTTGTCTTTTAGTGTCACAACTGAGACTTGTCCTCTCAACAGTGTCTAGATGATGGAGATCTTATCGGCTGTTCTTCCTGATTTGCTGGCTCAAGTATTATCTCTCCATCTTCTAACTCATGTGGTGCAGTGGCTTCATCCTTCATGATGCCTTCCTCAATTCTTGGCAGTTGGTTCTTCCCTTGACGTCTTCTCTTGGTTCTCTTTGGCTACTCATAAGTGATGTAGATGTTGAAGATGCAGCGAAAGATCCAAAAGTTGACCTCTCCAGGTCCGGCAAAGATGGTAACATTGATGGTGTTCAAGAACGATCTTCCAAGAATGTGTGGTGGATCATACTCCTCTTCTTGACTGGGGCAGCATCTAGTGGTTTGTACTGATCAAAGAGGTGAGTAAGAGATCAATATGTCTTGAAGCTGGTTTTCTCCTTCCCCCCTTTGATTGTGAAACACATCTAGACAACAGAATTGTCTCTCCCAGGCTGGCTTGTGATGTAGATGGACTCCCAACAACATGTTCATGTTTTGGATTTGTAGATCTTGCTATTGTTGTAGTGGTACTGTTGACGGAAGTTATAGCATGTTTTACCTTACCAAAATACCGTCAACATGCCTCGATTTCAAGGAAGTATAGCATATCATGAGCATATTTATCACTAATAAGTTCCACTTGTACTCTTAGCTTGTGAACATGTAGGAGATGCCAAAATGAACAAAATGAGGCCAGGTGGGCCCACCAAGGGGGTCGGCCGACCCCACCTTGGTGGCCACCTCGGCCAAGGTGACATGGCACGATCCAAGAGAAGCATGCTCAGGCCAATATCAACCCTTGGATCAAACATGTGCTTTTACTCAATGGTGCAAGATGAGAAGCACATGGATTCATGGGTCCACACCGAAACCAAATGCAACCAACTTCACAAGACTTGCTCCATGACATGTGGGGTCACCAAGGGAGAGAAGAAGGTGGGCCAACCCTGTCATAGGGGGGTCGGCCGACCCCCCCCCCCCTTGGTGGGCCCTGGCTACACTATTCAGCCTGGTGACATCAGCACCTTCTAGAAGCAAAGTGGTGGGCCCACCTGTCATTGGCTGGGGTCGGCCGACCCCAGGGTGAATCCCATCCAGTGTCGGTTGCTTGCACATGTTTCACACGTGAAGAAATCAAGGCCATCCATCCATGACGGTTACTATGGCGGTTTGATCCAATGGCCAAGGAAGGAGAGCACGCGGATCGCTGACGTGGCACCGGAGTAGCCGCTACTCCACCTCCAAGCTATAAATACCCCCCTAGAGCTCTTCATTTGTATGCATCCAAGGAGAGAAAGCCTACTTAGTAGCTTTAGTGTTAGAAGAGAGGGAAGGGAGTGAGGAGTTCCACGGAGGAGTCCCGACCTGTCGGGAATCTTCTCCAAGGTGCGCCTCAGCGGATGGGATTCTTCTTGTAAGTGTTACATCTGAGTCCTTCTAGTATTTAATATTCTGGTCTGGTTATTTAAGTTTACAGTTCTTTTACTTGGCACATTGCTTTACTTTGTTGAAGTTCTCTAGGCCTATTAAGCTTAGCTTTAGAGTAGTAAGATTAGTGTAGACGTGGTGTCTAGGCTCTATCTTGCCAGTGTGGACTTCTTGTCGCACTTGTGTAGACGCCTGGTGGTAGAGTGACAAACACAGCCAGTGCTTGGAGTTCCTCTCAAGTGTTGTAGGCAAGTTGAAAATAATAGTTGGGTAGCAGCATTGCCGCCTCAGTAGTTGTTAGGTGGAAAACCTTTTAATCAACTACTGTTTCGTCCTTCGCCGCCAGTAAGGAATGAGGTGGTAAACCTCAGTACTCTTAGAAAACCAGAACCAGATATTGATATTAGGAAGACCTCTCTATCCCAGTTATCATATACCCTTTGATCATCCTTTGACGACCCTACCTCTAGTTAATCCACTTCACGTTCCCTATGGAAATACGATACCTGGAATACTCCTGGTGAAAAGCTACAATTGACTACCGTGCGCTTGCGGTATATCCGTTTGCCACTTCTGGTGTCAACAAGCATCTCTGGTGCCGCTGCCGGGGATTAGACTCCAAAGTCTAGTTCTAGTGGTTGCATTAAGAAGTGTCAACAAGCTTTTCTGGCGCCGTTGCCGGGGAACGGTAGCTGTGTTAGCTAGAACAAAGTTGTTAAAGTTATCGTAGTTTGATTAGAACTTTTATTTCATAAATCAATATGGATCAAACAACCCTTTTTGACTACGCTGCTCCATCGGGTGCTGAGTTGGAGCCGCCTAGTTCATCTCATGCCATTTTGGCAGTTCGCTATGAGCTTCGCCCCAGCCTCATAGCGATGGTTCAGGAGAATCCCTTTTTAGGAGATGTAGATGAGAATCCTTATACCCACCTACGTGATTTCGAACAACTTTGTTCGTGTATTCACATACAAGGAATGAGGCGAGTCACTCTTAAGTGGAAGCTATTTCCGTTCTTGTTAACGGGAAAAGCTAGACGCTGGTATACTCGCTACGTTGGTAGTGTGAACGGAGAATGGGAGAAACTGCAAGCCATGTTCTGCTTGACGTACTTTTCCATATCCTGCGTAGCTCGTCTTCGTAGAGATGTGCTAAACTTCAAACAAGACGAGAAGGAATCTCTAGGTGCGGCCTGGGCACGACTTACAGACTTAGCATCCTCTGGCCCAGATTTAGCTATAACCGAGCCAACCCTTATGCAACATTTCTATCTCGGTCTTAGCCAAAACTCCGCACAATTCCTTGATTTAGCCTCTAAAGGAGCTTTCCTCCATTTACCCATTAGTGAAGGTAAGGAAGTTCTTGCGACCATTCTCAAGAACACCCCCTACACCGATGACCATGGTGAAACTCTAGAGGAAGATCAAACTCCTAGGGACGAACCCACGATAGCTGAAACTCCTTTACCTATACCCCCAAGCTGTCAGACCTGAACCACAACCACCTACTCATCCGAAGGAAGAAGTAATTAATCCTTTGGATTATCCTCTAAATATCGAGACAGATCTCTTCGCCGATTATGGCAATGTCTCGAAACAACCTGTGCAGAAGAGATCCACAACCCGTAGAGCTCCTAATAACCACATGCCAACCCAGTTTGAGGCAAGTTACCTTAAGGCGACTGCCCAAGAGCTCATGTCTATTATGAGCAACGAATGGTTCAGGGAGGCTGAAGTATCTTTAGATGTCGTTAAGCTTCTGTCCTGTTTCACATCCATACCGTGTGCCATCAACAAGACGGCTGTAGATTCCCTCTATGATCCCGCTGTAGGAGTAAATTTAATGTCTAAATATTGATGTTAACACTGCTAGGTGAGGAACTGCTAAACCCAACCAATAAATTCCTTAAGCTCCCTTCTGGAAAATTGGTCGAGAGTTGCGGGATTGCACAAAATATTTCTATCACAATTAACAAAGTTAGCTTCCTCGCAAACTTCTATGTCTTTGATGTAGACGAGGTCGACTTGTTAATTGGGCACCCACTCATGAGATTCATTGAGGGATTTCGTGAAGGGAGCCTTAGGGGTCACCTTGGGAAGGATCTAGATCTTTCAGTTCCTTTTGCCGGCTCCGTTAATTCGATAGCCGAACCAAAACCCGAGCCTGATCCAATAGAGGAGGTGATGTCGGTATCTTCACTAGAAACTTCTCAACCCGATCTAGAAGAAGACGCCCATGACTTTATCCAAGAAGAAGACATTGATTTAGATGAACCGTTAGACTTGGATGAGTTTGAACCTCCACCAAAACCCTCTATAGAGCTTAAGCCACTTCCTTCTGGGCTTAAGTATGCCTTCCTTAATGGTGACAGATAGACTCTCGTGATCCTTAGTGATCGACTTACAACGGAAGAAGTTTCTAAACTCATCACCATCCTAGAAAAACACCGATCCGTCTTAGGATATTCGTTGCAAGATCTCAAGGGAATTAGTCCCGCTCTTTGCACACATCGCATTTCGATCGAACCCGATGCTACACCTTCTAGAGAGCCACAAAGGAGGCTCAACAATGCGATGAGAGAAGTAGTAAAGAAGGTGGTCTTGAAGCTCTTGCACGCGGGCATAATCTACCCTGTTCCAAACAGCGAGTGGGTCAGCCCCGTACAAGTAGTTCCTAAGAAAGGAGGCATGACGGTCGTTAAAAATCAAAACAACGAATTGATTCCACAACGAACCGTCACGGGATGGAGAATGTGCATAGACTACCGAAAACTTAACAAGGCCACAAAGAAAGACCACTTTCCGTTGCCATTCATCGATGAGATGTTGGAACGGCTAGCCAAACATTCCTTCTTTTGTTTCCTTGATGGGTATTCGGGGTACCATCAAATTCCAATCCATCCCGACGACCAAAGTAAGACCACGTTCACATGCCCCTATGGGACATATGCATACAGGCGCATGTCATTTGGCCTGTGCAATGCCCCTGCTTCATTTCAGAGGTGTATGATGTCCATCTTCTCAGATATGATAGAAGAAATCATGGAAGTTTTCATGGACGACTTTTCAGTCTATGGAACAACCTTTGATCACTGCTTAGAGAATCTGGACTGTGTCTTACAACGTTGTCAAGAAAAGCACTTGATCTTGAACTGGGAGAAATGCCACTTCATGGTTCGAGAAGGGATAGTGCTAGGACATAGAGTATCTGAACGTGGAATAGAGGTAGATAGAGCTAAAATAGAAGTTATAGAACAGCTCCCACCTCCCACGAATGTTAAAGGCGTTCGCAGTTTCCTTGGCCATGCCGGTTTTTATAGAAGGTTTATAAAAGATTTTTCTCAAATTGCTAGACCTTTAACAAACCTGCTAGCTAAAGACGCACCCTTTGACTTTGACGACAGATGCTTAGACTCTTTTTACCATCTAAAGAAAGCACTTATCTCTGCACCAGTCATTCAACCCCCTGATTGGTCGCTACCTTTTGAGATAATGTGCGATGCTAGTGACTATGTTGTAGGAGCTGTCCTAGGACAGACCTAGGATAAGAAACACTATGCCATTTCCTATGCTAGTAAAATGCTAACCGGACCACAGCTAAACTATGCAACAACAGAAAAAGAACTTTTAGCTGTGGTGTTTGCTATAGACAAGTTTAGATCTTACTTGGTAGGAGCCAAGGTGATCGTCTACACCGATCACGCGGCCCTGAAATACCTACTTACTAAGAAAGATGCCAAACCACGGCTAATAAGATGGATCCTACTCCTCCAAGAATTTGATCTAGAAATTAGAGATAAAAAGGGAGCAGAGAACTCTGTAGCCGACCACTTGTCTAGAATGCAAACTGAGGATAAACAGGACCTGCCCATCAACGACTATCTTCGGGACGACACACTCCTCAAAGTTTCAGACACCTACCCATGGTATGCAAACATCGTCAACTACATAGTCTCAGGCTACGTACCACCTGGAGTAGACAAAAAGAAGCTTATCAAGGAGAGCTCGGTGCATCTATGGGATGACCCGTATCTCTATAGAGTATGCCAAGACGGCATACTAAGAAGGTGTGTGCCCATGAACGAAGCAGTTAAGATCATGGAGAAGTGTCATGGAGCAGAGTATGGAGGCCATTATGGAACATTCCGAACCCATGCCAAGATTTGGCAAAGTGGATTCTATTAGCCTACCATGTATGAAGACACCAAGGACTTTGTGAAGAAGTGTGCAAGGTGTCAGAAACATGGGAACATCAATGCCCGTGATGCAATGCCACTCACAAACAACCTACAAGTAGAGCTGTTCGACGCCTGGGGAATTGACTACATGGGTCCTTTCCCCCCATCTCAAGGTTGTGAGTATATTCTGGTGGTGGTAGACTACGTATCCAAATGGGTTGAAGCCATGCCGTGCAAGTCAGCGGATTCGTTGCACGCAACGAAGATGTTCAAGGAAATAATATTCCCATGGTTTGGCACCCCAAGGTTAGTAATCAGCGATGGAGGAAGCCACTTCATTGATAGAAAATTCTGACGCTACTTAACAGAAAGAGGGATAAGGCACAATATTGGAACACCTTATCACCCACAAACAAGCGGACAAGCAGAAACATCGAACAAGCAAATCAAGAATATTCTGCAAAAGACTGTCAATGAAATGGGGACAGCATGGAGAAGCATGCTATCAGATGCACTGTGGGCATACAGGACCGCATACAAGACTCCAATTGGTATGACCCCATACCAACTTGTATACGGCAAGACATGCCATTTGCCCATGGAATTGGAGCATAGAGCACACTGGGCAATAAAGAGATGGAATATGGATTTGCCCGCAGCTGGAAGAAATAGGAGAATGCAGATCTCTGAACTGGAAGAATGGAGAGAGAAAGCCTATCACAACGCTAGGATCTATAAAGAGAGAACCAAGAAATGGCATGACAAGAGGATCAAGCTAAAAGGAATTCCATCCGGGAGACAAGGTTCTTATGTTCAACTCAAGGGTCAAGCTCTTTGGCCATGGAAAACTAAAAAGCAAATGGGAAGGACCATTCCTCGTGATCGATGCCGCAACGCATGGAGCTGTCACGCTTCAGGACACCGACGGCAATATCTTTAAGGTAAATGGCCACCTTCTTAAAGTTTTTCATGAACATGATCCCGTAGAAAATGAAGTAGACATGGTAGAGTTCAAACTATACACAACCTAAAACCTACAAGTCTCTTCTCTTCATTGCTTGAACCAAATCCTAAAAGCTCCATGTTAGATTTATTTTGAATTTCCAAGTTTCATCTTAGATTTATTTCTTTTGAATTTCTCTTTTTAATTTCCAATGTATTTCCCTTCTTAGAGAATAAATAAAATTTATATCGTCTCTACTGGTGTGTTTGCCACCAGTAGAGCGCTTTGCATTTTACCTTTGCGTCATGTTCAGAGTTCATTTATGGAAAGATTCAAGTGTGGGGGGTCTGACGACCCCCAGATTTCATCATTGGACCACACTGAACTGCTGAGCACAGTCTGACACACTGCAGTGCACAAAACAGAGGTAAGCAAGGGGGTCGGGCGACCCCCGTTTTCTTGAATTTTTAAAAAGTGTCTTTGCAGATGTAAAACTAAATGGAGGAAAAGGAAAATGGCAATGAAAACCACCATTTGGTGGGGTCGGCCGACCCCACCATGGTGACCTAGGCCCACCAGCTCACCTCTGCACAGTAAGCTTAACACTGTTGTCTGGTTTGTTTCCCCTTTTCTCCTCTCAATTCAAGCAGTTTCACAATCATTCCATATTCTGAATAAAATAAAATAAAAAGCTACAAAGTGACTTGAGTTATGATATGCTAAGAATGTTAATGACATAAAACCATGTTCTTACATATGTTTATACTCATGGGTAAACTGAATTAGGAAACCGTATTGACTAAGTTGTTGTTAAAAGTGAGATAAATCTTGGCTTAAGACTCAAACCTATTTTTGTTTAAGGTGCTTAGAGATTTGTTTTTGAAAATATCTCAAAACCATAGTATCATTTACTCCTCTATAGTGAGAAATACCTACCAAAACCATACATATGCATATATGATCAAAACCTTTTACACACATGCTACTTGTTTTTGTCTTGAGTTTGGTGAAACCTTGTTGACCCTAGTCGAGAATTTTGTCATAATCCCAAGATCAAGGTCACGTACACACCATCTACATATGCAACTTATACACTGGAAGTATGCCTGCACATGCCATTCATTTCCACTCTATAGATGCTCTGTACATTAAAGTTCTACAATATCTCTCTCTCTAACTCTGGTCAGTAAAAAAAAGAGACATTAAGGCTAAGCAAAAAAAAAATTGGACACATGAAGGTCCACTAAAAAAATATATATATGGACACATGAAGGTCCATTGTTGAAAAATGGTAGACATGTCTCAAGGTAAAATAAAGTAGAGAGAGATTATGTTAAAGGAGCATTCTAGTCCACATACTCTCCACACACATACACATCTTGATCTAGGATTATGACATTCTTCTCCTTGGATCCTTGTTTTGACTTTACAATATATGCAAAACAAGTATGCTACTTTGTTTATCCCTACCAAGCTCCACATAAGCCTGATAGATTAGGATAAAACAAAAATAAGGCAATCACATGCTATGCCTTGGTGAGGAACCAAACACCTATAAGAGTGTCTTGAGAGTACTATATGAGGAGTAAGCATGAACTATGTGTTTTCCTTTCAAACTGTCCTAAAAACTCTAAGTACCAAGAACAAGAATTCAGGGAGATGACTTTGCTTTGAGATTTGTTCCTTTTCTCAACATCTAAAGGATATATGATAGACAACACCACATAACCCATTTGTATAAACTATGTCAGGAATGATGCTTTATGATCATTATCATTTTAAGTATGTAATAATCTCTTGTTCACTTTCTCTAACCTTTACTCGAGGATGAGCAAAGATTCAAGTGTGGGGGATCTTGTTGACGGAAGTTATAGCATGCTTTACCTTACCAAAATACCGTCAACATGCCTCGATTTCAAGGAAGTATAGCATATCATGAGCATATTTATCACTAATAAGTTCCACTTGTACTCTTAGCTTGTGAACATGTACGAGATGCCAAAATGAACAAAATGAGGCCAGGTGGGCCCACCAAGGGGGTCGGCCGACCCCACCTTGGTGGCCACCTCGGCCAAGGTGACATGGCACGATCCAAGAGAAGCATGCTCAGGCCAATATCAACCCTTGGATCAAACATGTGCTTTTACTCAATGGTGCAAGATGAGAAGCACATGGATTCATGGGTCCACACCGAAACCAAATGCAACCAACTTCACAAGACTTGCTCCATGACATGTGGGGTCACCAAGGGAGAGAAGAAGGTGGGCCAGCCCTGTCATAGGGGGGTCGGCTGACCCCCCCCTTGGTGGGCCCTGGCTACACTATTCAGCCTGGTGACATCAGCACCTTCTAGAAGCAAAGTGGTGGGCCCACCTATCATTGGCTGGGGTCGGCCGACCCCAGGGTGAATCCCATCCAGTGTCGGTTGCTTGCACATGTTTCACACGTGAAGAAATCAAGGCCATCCATCCATGACGGTTACTATGGCGGTTTGATCCAATGGCCAAGGAAGGAGAGCACGCGGATCGCTGACGTGGCACCGGAGTAGCCGCTACTCCACCTCCAAGCTATAAATACCCCCGTAGAGCTCTTCATTTGTATGCATCCAAGGAGAGAAAGCCTACTTAGTAGCTTTAGTGTTAGAAGAGAGGGAAGGGAGTGAGGAGTTCCACGGAGGAGTCCCGGCCTGTCAGGAATCTTCTCCAAGGTGCGCCTCAGCGGATGCGATTCTTCTTGTAAGTGTTACATCTGAGTCCTTCTAGTATTTAATATTCTGGTCTGGTTATTTAAGTTTACAGTTCTTTTACTTGGCACATTGCTTTACTTTGTTGAAGTGCTCTAGGCCTATTAAGCTTAGCTTTAGAGTAGTAAGATTAGTGTAGACGTGGTGTCTAGGCTATATCTTGCCAGTGTGGACTTCTTGTCGCACTTGTGTAGACGCCTGGTGGTAGAGTGACAGACACAGCCGGTGCTTGGAGTTCCTCTCAAGTGTTGTAGGCAAGTTGAAAATAATAGTTGGGTAGCAGCATTGCCGCCTCAGTAGTTGTTAGGTGGAAAACCTTTTAATCAACTACTGTTTCGTCCTTCGCCCCCAATAAGGAATGAGGTGGTAAACCTCAGTACTCTTAGAAAACCAGAACCAGATATTGATATTAGGAAGACCTCTCTATCCCAGTTATCATATACCCTTTGATCATCCTTTGACGACCCTAGCTCTAGTTAATCCACTTCATGTTCCCTGTGGAAATACGATACCTGGAATACTCCTGGTGAAAAGCTACAATTGACTACCGGGCGCTTGCGGTATATCCGTTTGCCACTTCTGGTGTCAACAAGCATCTCTGGTGCCGCTGCCGGGGATTAGACTCCATAGTCTAGTTCTAGTGGTTGCATTAAGAAGTGTCAACAGGTACCATCTTGTCTCCCAAGCTAGCTCTTGATTAGAAAAGAGGATAACTTCCCACTTCTTGTCTTGATGTCTTGGACAATGATGGTTGCAGGCATAGGTTGTCTCATACGAGGTAAGTTGCATCAGTTCTTTCATCCATGATGAATGAGCTGAGTCTTCATTGTGCAAAGTTGTTGAAGTTCATTGTACGTCTTTCTTCATCTCCAGTGTGAGTTCATCTCAAGACTTTCCCAAATTAATATTGAAAGTGTCCTACAGGGGTTAGTCTAACAAAATATCCAACATCCACTATAGCATACTATCGGCTCAAAAATCAACCTATACACCACGTCTAATTTGATCTAGGGAGGCATTTTAACTTAATTGCTTAAATTAAAAGCCTTTGAAAGCAAGATCACCACTCCTAAACTAGGCACCATGCTTAATTTAAGAGATGTATGAAAGTACTCCAAACCTAAACATATAATATAGTGAATGAGGGTAGCATAAAAGTATTATAGAGATTTATTCAGATGGTGATGAAAGAGCATGATTAGTATATGAGCATATCTTAAAGGTAGGGACAACCAACATAGCAACACGACAAGAGATGCTCTTAGAAAGTCTATTCCCCAAGCTTGGATTTTGCACAAATCAAGATTGGATGAATGTAATTCAATGTTACATGATGATTGGTTGGACATGCCTTGCGTTTGTTGTTCCTTCGTTCTTTTATGCTCTAGACCTGGAAAGGTTAGTGACAAGAATACTGTAAGGAATATTTTCATAATTATATTTCTATGCTCATTACAAGGACAGTGCAGCAGAAAGGTGAACACTCATGTTCGGGTGGTACTATCTTCTTTTAGAGTGTTGGTGAGAAAGCTAAGGCAAGGGGGCTTTTCTAGTAATACAGTGAAACATAAACCTTGCTCACTAGCAGACAAAACAGAGGAACACTCTCTAATGACAGCATTAAGGGATTACATGATGAGGCTATTAAAATCATCCCACAATGAGCCAAGAGATTATTTATCTAGTTGCCTAAAATACAGACTCCCCAAAAGAAATGTTTACAGAACAGAATATTCCCAAAATGTAGGCGTAGCACATAACCAGGTATTATGATAGGATTAAATATTCTACTGGTTATAGCTTGCGCTCATGGGGTAGTAACAGATAAGAGTGGAATTCAAAAACAACATTCATAAGAATGAACACAAAAATGATGAAAAGACTTGGACAAAAAAAGGAAAAGATAAAAGTATAATACAAGGTTAAACTAAGACTTAAGATGATCTACTGTTCCCCGGCAACGGCGCCATAAATGCTTGTTGGTATAAATTAACGCACACTCTACTTTATCTGCAAGCGCACAGATAACATCTACCGATGTAGCACTTCACCAGAGTAACCCAGTTTTAATATCGAACCCAAAGGAACGGATAGTGTTAAGTCTTTAAAGTCTAACCCCTGAGTAGCTAACAAGGACAGAGAATCTAGAAGTATAGAGGGGATCATTAAGGCTGTCTAATTCCAATTTAAGAGTGATATGTTTATATTAGTCTTAGTGGGGAAGTTGCCATAAAAGGTCACAAACAGAGTATGAGTCTTTTATGCAAATGTATAATCCTACCGAGCCTACACACGGGTAAGTGGACTATAGAAGAATCAACAAGGCTATAAGAGTCACCCTTGCGAACAACCATTACTACCGGCGTTATAGTAGTCATTTATGAGCTATCAAGTCTAAGCACCACGCTTACACTATCCAACTACTCTAACTCTAGAGCAACTTAGAATTAAAGTACTCAAAAGAGAGTCATAAACCTTAAGAATAATAAGAACAATGGCTCAAACTTAAATATAGACGTTGATTACCGAAACAATCGCTGAAGCAAGTTGAAGATGAACTTGAATCTGCAGGTACAAGATGAAGAAGTTGATCCGACAGGCCGGAGCTCCTTCTTGATCTCTTCCTCTCTCTCTCTCTCTCTCTCTCTCTCTCTTCTAGTTCTAGTATAAGACTAGGTTCTAAACCTAAACTAAAGGGGTAACTAGTCTTCTACTTGAAAGCTGGCTCTTGAAATCTTCTTCTAGGGTTTCTGAATGAGGCTAGACTTTTCTGAAGAGAGACTTGTTCTACCCTGGGGCCTGGGGCCTGGGGCCTGTATATATAGCCCTGAGGGATCAACCGCGGCCGTTAGATCAAACCGACTTCACGTAGGGCTGAGATGAGTCCTCGGAGTCAGTGGAGGAAGGTTCCAGAAGGAGGAGGCGTGAGGGCCCGGGACCCAAATGACCGGTGGGCCCACCAGACCGGTCGGACCCACCTATCGGGGTCTCGGGGTGCCCCGCCTCGTGGAGTCCTCTAGTGTCCTCTTGAGTCTTCTGGAGAATTTTTGACTTGGCGGTTCCGTAATCTTCCGTCGGTTTCCTTCTAGGAGAAGTAATCAGTGCTGGGCTGTTTAGTCCCTACAGAATCACAATTCACCAAAACTCATGGAATATTGTCAATTAAAACCCTAAACCTTTATTGGTGATTGAAATCATGCCCTTTTCATATTTATTTATCCTTTAATTTTGATAGATAACTAGTGTCAACAATGACAAAGCCCAAAGCACTTTTCAGCCCATCCAAATGAAGAGAATGAAGCCCAAGGCCCATCAAACCTTGCAACTGGGCTGGAAACCCACACAACCAACATCAGGGCCTAGCCAGCAGCCCACCACGTGAAGGCGATGGTCGAAGGTGGGGCCAGGGGTGCGCCCGCACCCCTGGTGCGGCCGCACTGCCTTTGGCTCCCCTCGGGCCCACCCTTCAAGGTCGGTTGCATGGCGGCATGCTGAGGCGGTGCAAGATGGTTTCCATGTTGATCACCCCAAACCAACCTCACTTCACTATAAAATCATGGGTGGAGCCTCTCTTCAAAGTATGGAAGTGTAGAGCATTTCTTCATAGCATTAGATTAGTCCAATCCAACCTTGTAAAGGATCCAATTCTAGAGAAGATGTAGTGCCTCAAGTGTTATGGCTCTAGTAGTCATCTAGAAGAGGGAGCGAGTTCGAGTTCGTGCTAGTCGGAGAAGTACCGGGGCTGTCAGCTACTTCCTCAAGTGTAATCCTACACTTAGCGGAAGGAATACCGGAATCACCGATATGACTTCACTTGTACCTCGACGGATCGATTAAGGTTTGTGTTTTTCTTCGTTTACGCATTCTTACCGTGTTCTAGTTTATCACTTACGTAATCAGCTGGACCGGTTGTTCACCTTTGGGTGGGTGCTCTAGTAAGAGGGTGCAAGCCCTAGCTACCGCAAGAAGTAGTGGCTCTTAGCGCAAACGCGGTGTTTAGGCTAAGTGTTCATAGGTTGGTTGCCTGGGTCTCCACGGTTGAGGAGGTAGGCGGCAGGTGGTGACAGCCCTGTCCGTCCTTTGTAATCCACCCATGTTCAGGATTCCAGGTAGAGCTGTATCGGCATAGGTTGGGAAACCGACTTCACCCGTTGATCGAAGCAGATTACGTTTAGCTAGATCACTAAGGAATACGTTACCTAGAGTAAACCTCGTTACCCTAAGGTCGTTCTTCTTCTCACCCTAAGCCGGGAGATCTAAACCCAAGAGACTATAGCACACCATTCCCTGTGGAAAATATGATACCCTGATAATACTTCTGGGTGAAGTGCTACAACAGTACTTCCATGCACTTGCGGACTTTTCTGCTTACGCTAAGAAATACCAACACAGGTATGACTAAGGAAAAATCAAATATTGATGTCTTATACGAAAGATTATGCCTATGATGATCCATCCTTTTCTCGAGACGAGTAAAATCCAAAGTGTGGCGGACTTTGTTGGCGAACCATAACTCCTACTTTTATTAGCCAATAAGACTTCAAATATGCATAAAAGGAATCACTAATATAGACTCAGGGTTTTATCTGATAGAATTCCATGAGTTTTGGTGTATTCATGTTTTGCAGGGATTAAACAGGAAAACCATCAAGAAAGACCCACATGTTAGGACTAATATAAAATATCACCGCCACGTACGAAAAAGAACAATCTAGAAGTGCGGATACATGGGTGTATGTCGGATCTTAAGATGATGAGTGATTGTCAACTGGTATGATGTACATGCTCTTTGGCTTGTGTTGTGCAGGTGTCGAGCTCGGAGACGGTGATCGAAGGCAAGGTGAAGGTCAAGTAGAGACGTGTCATGCCGATGGACCCGGAGCGGTGGAGGGCGGCCGTGAGGCATGGACCGACGGACCGGTGGCCTGAGCATCAGCTGTGGTGGCTGACAACCTGGGACAGTGACAAGTGAAGACTTGCGGGTGGACAGGGTGCACGGGCAGTGCATCCCTCTACGGCGTCGGTTTGGTGGTTGAGCCACAGAAAACCACCGAGTGGACGGTTTCCAGGTTTGGGCCTCAAAACCTGGGTGCGGTCGGTTTTCGAGTTTGGGCCACAAAACTCGGGCTGAGGATGGTGTCCAGGTTTGGGCCTCAAAACCTGGGCGCTGGCGGGTTTCTGAGTTTGGGCCACAAAACTCAGCCGATGGACGACTGGTTTCCCGGTTTCGGCCTCAAAACCGGGGGAGGTCCGTGAAAAAGGGCGAACGACGCGTGGCGGCACGTGGCGGCATTCGGTGAGGTCGCGTCGAGGCGAAGCTACCTGATGTGCGGGCATGGCCGTCGGATCGACTACACTTCGAGTTGGTCAGGAATACCCTTAGGGTTAGCCTACTCGCTGAAAGGTCCTTGTTTGGTTTTGATAATTGAGTGACAACTTAGGTGGACTAATATGTGTTTGAAGTAAATTACACAAGTGATTAGTCCACAGGTCATCATGTGTGAGCAACATATGCCATAGAGGTGAAATGGCTTGGAAGATGTTGCAAGGCTCACACATGTGATGAAGGAGCTTAAATGCACATAAAACATGACATGTGGTCATGTGGCTAAGATGGTGAAGATCAAGGCAAGACTTGGCTTGATGGACCGGTTGCGAAGGTGAAGGGCAAGTTGGAGGCTTTGAAGCTGTTGGTACCGAGTGTCGGGAGGCTTAAGAAAGACTTGGCGCCGAAGGACCGAAGCAATGGTGAAGAGCAAGTGATGTCAACATCGATGGACCATGGAGGCCATGTGATGATATGAAGTGGATCATATCATTTGATCTAGGTTGGTGCATGTGTTGCACCAACACCGGAGGAGATGGAATGGAATGCGCAAGGCAAAGGTATATGTATAAGGCATTTCATTTCACCGGTCATAGGTTTGTAGAGAAGATTATGACCGGGTTTAGGATAGATGGCCGTGCTATTAAGAGGAGCAAACTTGTTTGCATATCGGTCATCTAGTGCCACTTGAGCGATCTAACTTTGCGATGTTGCTAGGATCGAGTGGCATGGTGAGAGCAAGTGAAAATCCTTTGAAAAATGTTTGTGAAAATGCTAACACACATGCACAAGGTTGTATACACTTGGTGGTGTTGGCACATTTGCAAAGGAGAAGGTGTTGGAGTTGATTTGGATCAACTCAGAGAAGTTTTGGAGAAAGCTTTGGTTGGAAAAAGAGAAGCGATGGATCTTGGATTGGAAAACTTTACTAACCCTTTGTGAGTTGGTTTAGCTTTGTATGTGGGTTGTGTAGCCCTCTGAATAAGCTTTCCAAAATTTCCAAGATCATCAAAATCGGAGTTCGGAGCTAAAAGTTATGTCCGTTTTAGCGCGGAGGTCTTTTTTGGCCTAGAGGTAGTACCGACCCTGAGGCCGGAAGTACCGACCCCTCCGCGAACAGATCGCATGCTCTCTGTGTTTGGGCCATTATTGGCCTAGAGGTAGTACCACCATAGGGCCGGTACTACCGACCCTCGGTAGTACGGACCCCTGGTCGGTAGTACCGGCGATCGAAGTCGTTTTGAAGGTTCTCTGTGTAGATCTAGATCTGGCCTAAAGGTAGTACCGCCATAGGGCCGGTACTACCGACCACCGGTAGTACCGACTCCCCGGTTAGTAGTACCGACGTTTGGAGGAAGTTTGGAGGCGTTCTGTGTAGATCTAGATCTGGCCTACCGGTAGCACCGCTATAGGGGCCGGTAGTACCGACCCTACTACCGACCCTCTGTGGGCAGCGCACAAACTCTCTGTTTGGAGGAGTTTTGGCCTAGAGGTAGTACCGCCATAAGGCCGGTAGTACCGACCCTACTACCGACCCTCTGTGGGCAGCGCACAAACTCTCTGTTCGGAGGAGTTTTGGCCTAGAGGTAGTACCACTATAAGGCATGTAGTACCGGGGCCGGTAGTACCGACCCTACTACCGCCTGTGTGAGGAAGGGCATCCTAACGGTCATTTGGACAGCCGGTAGTACCGGCCCAGGGGGTCGGTACTACCGACCGAAGCGCAGAAAAGCGGAAACGGCTAGTTTGTGGCTCCCCTCTATATATAGTCATGGTAACCGGCCTTGGGCTGGTTGGTCAAGTTGTCTAAGCACTCCATAGCCTTGGTGGCTTGTGTGGATGTGCTAGCGACCCCTCTAACACACATATGCTTTTGTGCTTATCCGATTGTGTGAGAGAGCGATCCTAGTGCGTTGCTTTGAGAGATAGCATCGAGTGGCACTAGGTGTTCGAGTTGCAAGTCGGTGGTGCTTATTACTCTTGGAGGTTGCCACCTCCTAGATGGCTTGGTGCTCGTCTCCGTCGTGAAGCCCGCGTGAAGATTGTGCGTGGCTCCGGAGAAGCTTTGTGAGGGGCATTGTGCTCGCCCCGCGGGAGATCGCGAAGAGCAACTCTAGTGGAGAAGAGGCGTGAAGAGCGCCAAGTGGTCCGGCCGGATCGAACGCTAGAGCTCTTGGTGAGCACTCCATCGTGGAGAGCGTGACTTAGGGTCACCACTAGCAAGAGGATCGGCAGCAACCTTGGGCTTGCTTCAACGGGGACTAGCTTGGTGGCAACCAAGTGAACCTCGGGATAAAATCTTGTGTCCCCGTCTCTTGTTGCTCTTATTGTTCTTTGTTCCTTGCATATTACGGTTGTTTGTGTTCTTCGTGTTTTTCCTCCCTCCTTCACTCTATCTTATGTTGGGAAGGCTCGATCTACTTTTTGGCAAGGAACCAAGACTTGGGGAAGCTACAATCATCATCTTCATCATCTAGGGAAGTGGGGTAATTGCTAGATCTGAGATTGCATCTCATCCCCTTTGATTTCGTAGCTCCCTGCAGGTGCTCGGTAGTACCGGCCTAGAAGACCGGTAGTACCGGTGTCGGTAGTACCGGCCTATAGCTCGGTAGTACCGACTGCCTGGTGTTTACACTAGCTTGTATTGCAATACTATCTCTTGTGCTAGTGTTTAGTTGCTTAGTTTGTGTAGCTAAGTTGAGCTCTCTAATTTGGCTTGTGTAGCCTTGTTATTGAGCATTGCTAGTGAGCTTAGGCTTTGTGCTTTGCTTGCTAGATTGCATAGGAGCTCCCCCGTGCTTGAAGTACTAGTTGCATAGGTTTGTGTGACCTTGCTTCTAGAATTGGTTAGGTGAGCTCTAGCTATCCCGACACCTTATTTGCATTGATTAGGATCTTTTGTAAGGTGTCATAGAGTATAGGTAGAGGGGTGTAGTCTTGGCTAGACCGATAGTTTTAATTCCGCATTTGTTTCGGTTAGCCACTCCGATTAAGTTTAATTTTAAAAAGGACTATTCACCCCCCTCTAGTCCGCCATCTCGACCTTTCAAGTGGTATCAAAGCTAGGTCTCTCATTTGTGGTCTTCACCGACCCAAGAGGATGGCGACTTACGTGCTAGGCATTGATTGTCCACACATTTTTTATGGCACTCACTTTATACGATGGAAAACTTGGATGATGTGTAATTTCAAGTTTATTTGCCCTCAAATGTGGTGGATCGTAGATGTAGGCTTTTCTCATGTGTTGGATGAAAAGAATCTAACTCAAGCACAAGAGAAATGCCTAGATCTCGAGTGCCAAGCTACTAACATCATTTTTAGATCTTTGCATGATGATATCTTTAGTGAGATTATGGATATGGAGTCCTCCCATCACATGTGGAAATATCTCAATGACAAGTATGGGAGTGCTCCAAATGATGATGATGTTAGTGAGCCCAAGGAAGAGGCACATGAGGATGATGAGCATGACCACAACTTGGTGATTGTGAAAGATTGCTCCACCTCATGGTCAAGTGATGAAGATGATGATCAATCCACAAGATCACTTGACAAGGATGATGGCTATGAGAGTGATGTCTCCACAAGCTCTCCCTCTACACCACATTGCTTCATGTCACACGGTGACACTAAGGTATCAATTGCAAATGTGGTTGTTGATTGTGATGATCCAAATGTAGAGCTTGTATGTAGACTCACCAAAGCTTTAGAAAATGAGATGGCTAAAACAATGAAATTGATAAAAGAAAACTCATTTCTAAAGAATGCATGTGAACAACAAAAGCATCTACTTTATGTTACTATTTGTTCACATGATGAGCTTAAATTGACTCATGAGGAACTTAGTGTTGCTCATGACAACTTGGTACAAGACCATGCTTTTCTCACTAAGAAGCTTTCTAATGTAGAAACTAAAACTAGTGAGAGCTCATCATTTGGGTCAAATGATCAATCACCTATTTGTGCTAACCCATGTGATGTAGAGAAGAAGCATGTATCCACCTCTTGTGAAGATTTATTATTTATGCCATGTTCTTCACATATAGATGCTTGTTCTACTTCCTTGTCTTGTGAGACTAACATTTTGAAGGAGAACAATGAGCTCAAAAGTGAAGTGAAGAACTTGAGCAACAAGTTAGAGAGGTGGTGTGGGTCCAAGGTCACCTATGAGCACATGATGAAGAATCAAAGAAGTTATGGTGACAAGAGTGGCATTGGCTTCAACAAAAGCAATGTCAAAGGCAAGAGATGGGGCAAGAGAAGACATGAAAGAGAAATGAAGAAGCAAGAACAAGAAAAGCTATCTCATTTCATGTGCTATCGGTGCCATGAGATGGGACATCTTGCAAAAGCTTGCCCCAACAAGAAGAAGCCCCAAGTTCAAATCAAGAACAACCATCATGATGGTGTCTTGATGAAGAAGAAGAAAACAAGAAGGGGCGGAAGAGCAAGGCATCCAACTCATATCCAAGATGCCAAGATGATGATGAGCAAGAATGAAGAAAAGAAGAAGGATTTGGCTCACATCAAGTGCTACAATTGTGATGAATTGGGCCACCTAGCTTCGGGTTGCCCAAACAAGCTTGAGGAGAAGGCTCAAGCAAACAAGATGAAGCAAGGCAATGAGGAGCAACACATGAGCAAGGAAGAAAAGGCTCAATCAAAGAGAGTTTGCTACTCATGCCGGGAAAGGGGACACATGGCTAATTCATGTCCCCTAGGTAACACTTCTAAGCCTATTTCAATTGATGATAATCTTGTGCTTAGAAAGGATGGTAATGGTACCTCATCGGAGGCTATTGCAAGACATCCCGCTATTCATACTAAGGCATTGCCTAAGTATGTTGCTCCTAACTTGAGAGGACCCAAACAAGTTTGGGTACCATCAAAAAGTGGATGAATGTGTGTAGGTACCATAGCATTGGAGGCTTGATTCAATTTGTTCCATATTGATCATCATGTGATTGAATCAAGTAATGAAGCTTATTGCTATTCTCATCCCAATGTCAAGTTAAGTGAAGTGAAGTCCAAGTGCAAAACATACAAGTGCAAAAGATCAAGTTGTGGTGGTTGAATGGGAAATATTTGAAGGCTTGTAATCAAATTGAGTAAAATCTTCCTATTCTATGATCATGAGCTACTAAGGTATATCTCTTGTTGATCATGTTATTTTAGATGCATATGAGTTGATTGAATTGGATATATATGCATATGTTGCTTGCTATAAGATGATTGAAAGGATAAATTGCTTAGTGATCAAGTTTGAGTTAGTATGATTGGATATGTTCACAAGATGACCTTTAGTAAGTGTATTTGCATGGATATATGTCTTGTGTTGATGTTCAAGCAAGTTTATCTCAAGTTTGATTCAAATTGGTAGAGTATAGCTCAATTACTCAAAGCTGTCCAAAATCTGAAATCTGAGCTAGCTGAGATGATAGCCATGTTTGAATGATCAAATCTATTTGGATTGGCTTGAAATTTGGTACACATGCTCTACACTTATGATATTAGTTGCTGTGCAAAATTCATGATTATTGGATAAGATGTACTTTGGTTTTGGAGTAGATCTTGTCAACTATAGTGCAGCAGTTTTCAGCATGTAGTACTATGGAAAGAATTGAAATCTGGTAGCAATCTAGAAAGCCAATGAAGCTCAAATTTTTTTGGCTGCTAGAACACTTAGAGAAGCACATCTCCACCAAATGGCATGGTCATTGGACTTAAATCTTGGGAGATATGCATGTTTCTTTGAGAAGGACAGAATCTGCCAGAAAAGTGACAATTATTGGATTGATCTAGAGTCACTTTGATTGAAAGGCCCTCAAGTTGGAATCATGTTTATAAGTGATTGAGGGACCTATGTTTGGTTTTGAAATGAGCTAGAAGTATGACAAAGATGTGATCAAGACCAACATCAAGATGAAAAGAAAGATCAAGTCCTAGTATCAAATTGAAGATCATTTGGAAGAAAGAAAAGGACTCAAAGAAGTAAGAGTTGAACTCAGGCATCCTTGCAAGTAGCTTCCATCATGATGAGTTCACCATTGGATCAATCAAACAAAGGCATTTTGAGTAAGGATCAAGGATGTTCTTTGGAGAGAGGTCACTTCTCCCTTATGTAGGGGCTTGCCGCCTTTTGTAGGTTAACCAAGTGTGGTACTTGGAAGGCTAATATGGAAGTGGTGATTCAAAGGATATTTGAGATGCTTAGTTGAAGCAATGAAAGGATTGACCAAGCAAAGCAAGCAACATCCAAGATAGAAAAGCAAATCATGTCAATTCAAGTGGTATTCATATGCAAGCAAAGGTCAAATGAAGAAGCAAGCCAACCACAACAAGATAGTGCACTTGATCATACAGGTGAAGATTTGATTCTTTCAATTGGTATCTATTGGTCTTCACCATGGATTTCACATTGCTATTTTCGGAGTTGGAATCAAATGACTAACCTCTACTCCAAGATAGCAAGGTATCATTGTTTGTCATATGCATTCATACTATGCTTAGGACTTGATTAGAGCATATAGACATCCTTGTGATACTATCTAGGAGCATCCATGAAAATCAAATGTTTTGATGCTTATATGATGCCACTATTGCTTCTATGCTTTACATGATCTAGTGGTAACATATAACATGTTTATGGGCTTGCAATCCTAGTGTTTAATCTAGAGAATGAGCAATGGAACATTTAACCAACGTGAGTAAGATAACCATTGCAAAATGTGTGAAGAAGCTTACTCTAGAGCAAACCGTGTTGAATGTTTCATGCAAATGATCTAGGTTGAACCACAAATGAAATGAAACAAACATCTCTCTCTTAACAATTTGACTCTCCTTTATGCAAACCTTTTATGGAAATAGATGACAAAGGGGAGAAAGTGTAACAAAGATAAAATTAAAGGGGGAGAGACAAAGATAAAATGAAAGGGAGAGAATGAATGTAAAGATAAAATAAAAATGATTTTTGAGCACACAAGTAGAGGGAGCAAGCTCATGAACTTGGTTGTTGCATTTGATATGTGCATAATCATGTGCTTGCTTGCATTGCATAAGTTTTAAAATTTTATATGCATGCTTGTGTGGTGTATGCTAGTTATAAGATTTAATTGATGATTTGATAACTAGTATGCATAGGTTGATAGCTAGACTTGTGCTTTTCATGCAAAACTAGACCCTTGCTCTTAATGTTGATCTCACGGGGTTTTCTAGTTTTTATGATGTCTAGCTACTCTTGGTGCTAAGGAAGGTGTACAAGTATGAAATTCTTCGATAACACGCTTCAAAGGTTATTCTATATACCTCAGCACCTTTTTGGTAGTAATTACTCTCCCACACTTCGATATCTATGCATATGTGCAAGTTTCATTTTCAAACACTCTAGCACATATGTAGGGGGAGCTAATTCTACCAATTCGGGTTTGTGCTACTTGTCCAAAATCCTTTACACATGGTAAAATAGCTTGGGCAAGCAACATGAATCCAAACCAAGTTAGCAATTTACATTCTTGTGAAGTGCTAGCTTGGAATAAGCATAATTTTCATATCTTTGTAGAGTTGTCATCAATTACCAAAAAGGGGGAGATTGAAAGGTCCTTGTTTGGTTTTGGTAATTGAGTGACAACTTAGGTGGACTAATATGTGTTTGAAGTAAATTACACAGGTGATTAGTCCACAGGTGATCATGTGTGAGCAACATATGGCATAGAGGTGAAATGGCTTGGAAGATGTTGCAAGGCTCACACATGTGATGAAGGAGCTTAAATGCACATAAAACATGACATGTGGTCATGTGGCTAAGATGGTGAAGATCAAGGCAAGACTTGGCTTGATGGACCGGTTGCGAAGGTGAAGGGCAAGTTGGAGGCTTTGAAGCCGTTGGTACCGAGTGTCGGGAGGCTTAAGCAAGACTTGGCGCCGAAGGACCGAAGCAATGGTGAAGAGCAAGTGATGTCAAGATCGATGGACCATGGAGGCCATGTGATGATATGAAGTGGATCATATCATTTGATCTAGGTTGGTGCATGTGTTGCATCAACACCGGAGGAGATGGAAAGGAATGCGCAAGGCAAAGGTATATGTATAGGGCATTTTATTTCACCGGTCATAGGTGTGTAGAGAAGATTATGACCGGGTTTAGGATAGATGGCCGTACTATTAAGAGGAGCAAACTTGTTTGCATATCGGTCATCTAGTGCCACTTGAGCGATCTAACTTTGCGATGTTGCTAGGATCGAGTGGCGTGGTGAGAGCAAGTGAAAATCCTTTGAAAAATGTTTGTGAAAATGCTAACACACATGCACAAGGTTGTATACACTTGGTGGTGTTGGCACATTTGCATAGGAGAAGGTGTTGGAGTTGATTTGGATCAACTCGGAGAAGTTTTGGAGAAAGCTTTGGTTGGAAAAAGAGAAGCGATGGATCTTGGATTGGAAAACTGTACTAACCCTTTGTGAGTTGGTTTAGCTTTTTATGTGGGTTATGTAGCCCTCTGAATAAGCTTTCCAAAATGTCCAAGATCATCAAAATCGGAGTTCGGAGCTAAAAGTTATGGTTGTTTTAGCGCGGAGGTCTTTTTTGGCCTAGAGGTAGTACCAACCCTGAGGCCGGTAGTACCGACCCCTCCGCGAACACATCGCATGCTCTCTGTGTTTGGGCCATTTTTGGCCTAGAGGCAGTACCGCCAAAGGGTCGGTACTACCGACCCCCCGGTTGGTAGTACCGACGTTTGGAGGAAGTTTGGAGGCGTTCTGTGTAGATCTAGATCTGGCCTACCGGTAGTACCGCTATAGGGGCCGGTAGTACCGACCATACTACCGACCCTCTGTGGGCAGCGCGCAAACTCTCTGTTCGGAGGAGTTTTGGCCTAGAGGTAGTACCGCCATAAGGCCGGTAGTACCGACCCTACTATCGACCCTCTGTGGGCAGCGCGCAAACTCTCTGTTCGGAGGAGTTTTGGCCTAGAGGTCGTACCGCTATAAGGCCTGTAGTACCGGGGCCGGGAGTACCGACCCTACTACCGCCTGTGTTAGGAAGGGGATCCTAACGGTCATTTGGACAGCCGGTAGTACCGGCCCAGGGGGTCGGTACTACCGACCGAAGCGCAGAAAAGGGGAAACGGCTAGTTTGTGGCTCCCCTCTATATATAGTCGTGGTAACCGGCCTTGGGCTGGTTGGTCAAGTTGGCTAAGCACTCCATAGCCTTGGTGGCTTGTGTGGATGTGCTAGCGACCCCTCTAACACACATATGCTTTAGTGCTTATCCGATTGTGTGAGAGAGCGATCCTAGTGTGTTGCTTTGAGAGATAGCATCGAGTGGCACTAGGTGTTAGAGTTGCAAGCCGGTGGTGCTTATTACTCTTGGAGGTTGCCACCTCCTAGACGGCTTGGTGCTCGTCTCCGTCGTGAAGCCCGCGTGAAGATTGTGCGTGGCTCCGGAGAAGCTTTGTGAGGGGCATTGTGCTCGCCCCGCGGGAGATCGCGAAGAGCAACTCTAGTGGAGAAGAGGCGTGAAGAGCGCCAAGTGGTCCGGCCAGATCGAACGCTAGAGCTCTTTGTGAGCACTCCATCGTGGAGAGCGTGACTTAGGGTCACCACTAGCAAGAGGATCGGCGGCAACCTTGGGCTTGCTTCAACGGGGACTAGCTTGGTGGCAACCAAGTGAACCTCGGGATAAAATCTTGTGTCCCCGTCTCTTGTTGCTCTTATTGTTCTTTGTTCCTTGCATATTACGCTTGTTTGTGTTTTTCGTGTTCTTCCTCCCTCCTTCACTCTATCTTAGGTTGGGAAGGCTCGATCTACTTTTTGGCAAGGAACCAAGACTTGGGGAAGCTACAATCATCATCTTCATCATCTAGGGAAGTGGGGTAATTGTTAGATCTGAGATTGCATCTCATCCTCTTCGATTTCGTAGCTCCCTGCAGGTGCTCGGTAGTACCGGCCTAGAAGCCCGGTAGTTCCGGTGTCGGTAGTACCGGCCTATAGCTCAGTAGTACCGACCGCCTGGTGTTTACACTAGCTTGTATTGCAATACTATCTCTTGTGCTAGTGTTTAGTTGCTTAGTTTGTGTAGCTAAGTTGAGCTCTCTAATTTGGCTTGTGTAGCCTTGTTATTGAGCATTGCTAGTGAGCTTAGGCTTTGTGCTTTGCTTGCTAGATTGCATAGGAGCTCCCCCGTGCTTGAAGTACTAGTTGCATAGGCTTGTGTGACCTTGCTTCTAGAATTGGTTAGGTGAGCTCTAGCTAGCCTGACACCTTATTTGCATTGATTAGGATCTTTTGTAAGGTGTCATAGAGTATAGGTAGAGGGGTGTAGTCTTGGCTAGACCGATAGTTTTAATTCCGCATTTGTTTCGGTTAGCCACTCCGATTAAGTTTAATTTTAAAAAGGACTATTCACCCCCCCTCTATTCCGCCATCTCGACCTTTCACTCGCTCATTAGCAGTAGGGGTAGAAGGGGAATAATTGTATTAGGCTATATTAGGAGAGGCAACCCCTCCATCTAGACTATCTCAGCCATTGCTATTTTCATTCTAGGGTTTCCTGCTTCCCATTCCCTGTTGTAGCTACCGAGATCTGCAGAGATGGCTTAATCATACCTCTGTGTATTTGGATTTTGCGGAAACGGGACCAGATTGCCGTTGTCTCCTCGTGGGGATGAATTTCGGCAGGGAATTGAGATTGTGATTCGCGTTCTTGAGTTGTTCTTCGCGTTTTCCTTTTTGTCTCAATTTTCCCGTCGCTCGATCTCCCTCTATGCTGCGTCTTTTTTGAATCCACTTGAATCAACTTGTTCTTTGATGTGAGGAGAATATTTCCACCGAAGGAATTCATCTCAACCCTCACGAACAAGTAGATCGGGTCGATTCAAGTTTCGTGTCAACTTTTTCGTTCCTACACCTTCTCTTTCGATTTCCTGGAGTTTGAGTTGATTTGAGCGGATGATTTCTTAGGGATAGTCTTCCAACTACCTAGGGATCATTTTCTCCAAGTTTGAGGTCGAGGGATTTTGATTTGGATCGGATTTGAGGAGATTTGGGAGAGAGGTGATCAAAATCGCCCTCTCTACAAGGTCGCGGACAGTCCGGGCGTCGGGGTCGAGCCTGTTCAGTGGCTGCGCATCTCGGCTATTTTGGTTTGGATTGACCGACGGACAGTCCACCGTTGGGACTCACGGACAGTCCGGAAACGTCTAGAGGATTGTTAGCAGCACTGCATTTTTGGCACTTTGGCCGGCGGACAGTCCGCCACCAGACCGCGGACAGTCCGGGACCTTACCCGCGGACAGTCCGGGATCTTGTTGTGTTGAGTGTTTTAGTGTATTTGCTCTCCTGGCTTCTCCGCTTCGTTTCCGTACTTCTCGTTTGCTCCTAGAGTTCACCAAGGAACCTCTCTAGGTATATTTGCTACTTGTTAGCATCGGTATTTAGGGATTTCCCGACGTAGCCTTCCATCTATGTTCGAGAGTAGGTTTTTGGGCTTGAACTTGAGTCGGTGCTTTCGAGTTTTGATTTGCTTTCATTTGGTGGTGCCTCGCTGTAATCCTAGGGATCATCCACCTTCTTTCTCAGGGTCGTAGGCATCACGCTTGTGTCCGAAGCTTTTGGGTTTGATTTGTTGGGACAGAGGCCAAGGTTTCGAGAGAAATTTTTAGGCTCCCATTCACCCCCCCTCTTGTCGCCTTTGGTAGCATTCTCGGTCCTTCAAGAAGCTTCATGAAATCACTGGAACAAAGGAGAAGCCAGGAGGGCCCACAGTCAGGGCGCCCGCCCTCCCCCCTGTCCAATCAGGGCCGAGGTCACGGATCGGGGATAAACCTACTTTGAGGCTTAATAATCTCCGTCCATTAAGGTCGGTTTGATTCGAGGGATGAGATTCATCCCATAGGGCTATATAAGCAAGGGCCCTGGCCCTTGGAGAAGGGAGTCCTGGAAAACCCTAATTCATTATCTTCAGATAGGATCCGAGCCAAGCATTCAAGAGTAGTCTAGCCTTGTAGTCCTCTTGAGAGATTAGGGCTAGTCTTATAGAATTAGAGAGATAGAGTGGAGGGAAGAGTTGTGGAGGAAGCTCTGGAGTTGTCGGTGTCTATTGACGGAAGTTATAGCATGTTTTACCTTATCAAAATACCGTCAACAGGCCTCGGTTTCAAGGAAGAATAGCATACCATGAGCATATTTATCACTAATAAAGTCCACTTGTACTCTTAGCTTGTGAACTCATAGGAGATGGCAAAATGAACAAAATGAGGCCAGGTGGGCCCACCAAGGGGGTCGGGCGACCCCACCTTTGGGCCACCTCGGCCATGGTGACATGGCATGATCCAAGAGAAGCATGCTCAAGCCAATATCAACCATTGGATCAAGCATGTGCTTTTGCTCAATGGTGCAAGATGAGAAGCACATGGATTCATGGGTCCACACCGAAAACCAAATGCAACCAACTTCACAAGACTTGCTCCATGACATGTGGGGTCACCAAGGGAGAGAAGAAGGTGGGCTAGCCCTGTCATAGAGGGGGTCGGCCGACCCCCCCTTGGTGGGACCCAGCAGCACTATTCATCAGGGTGACATCAGCACCTTCTAGAAGATGTACCCCGGGCCCACATGTTAGGGACAGGGGTCGGCCGACCCCATGGTGACCCTCATCCAAGTCGGTGGCAAAGTGCATGCTTCACACGTGAAGAATATCCAAGCCATTCATCCAAGTCGGTTGTTATGGCGGTGGATCCAAGGGTGAAGAGAGGAGGATCACGCGGATCGCTGACGTGGCACCGGAGTAGCCCCTACTTCACCTCCACTATAAATAGAGGCCTCCATCCTCTCATTCTTCATATCTCATACTCCCTCCATCCCAAATTATAAGACATTCCAAGAATCTTGGAGAGTCAAAGTTTTTCAACTTTGACCAAATTTATATAATAAGATAATAATATTTATGATATCAACTAAGTGCAATTAGATTCTCCATTAGTTATATTTCCATAATATGTATATTTGATGGTATAAATCTTTATATTTTTCTCTATAATTTTGGTCAAAGTTGAAAAACTTTGACTCTCCAAGATTCTTGGAACGTCTTATAATTTGGAATGGAGGGAGTATCTCACAACACATATCTCCACTTTCATGTGAGATCAAGCAAGAGTAGTAGTAGTTAGTCTAGAGTGGGAGTTAGAGTTGAGTCGGGCGAAGCTCGGGTCTCCGGAGTCGTCTTCTGGGAGTCTGGTATAGCCCTTGTATCTTTCTTCTTTTGTAAGACTTTATTTATTTAATATATTATTCTTTCTTTACTTTACTTTGCATTTACTTAAGTATTTACTTTCCAAGTATTTATTTAAGTATTTACTTAGTGCAAGTCTTTGTTTATACAGTCTTGTTGTGTGCTTATCTTAGTTCTATAGTTGCCTTAGTTAGATTAATTTCCTTTACATAGCTTCTTGTGTGTGCGTCATCGTCCTATATTAGGATATGGGCTTTAGCTATTTTCATCGATAGCTAAAGGTGTAGATAAGTGTGAGCATGTTGCTCATACTTTATCTTATCTTTGACTACCGCTGGCTTGCACGGACAGTAGGAGCGCATGGGCAAAAGGTGACAGATTTAGCCTGGCTACCTAGATCCCCTCACGTGAACTCAGGCTAGTTTTTAAAAGGTAAGGCGTCCATACGCCAAATATCCGCTTGAGTACTGGGTTAGGTGAACAACCTTCTATCGCTTTACACTCTCGTTTATCCCTCTCACACAAGTAGCAAGGCGTCAATCTAGTTAAGTCATCTATTTAATTAGGATTAGTTCATAGGAGTAAAGGTAGAAACATAGGAGTACTTTATACTCACTCGTTGTCCTCCCACCTAGCTAACTCTACTAAAGTTATCTTTCATATCATATACTCTTCGCTTAACTTATTTATCTTATCTATCTATCCTCCATTATATACACTTATACCCCTTTGCTTCTCTAATTGATAATAGATTATAGTAAGACTAAAGGATCTATCTTTCCTCTCTCTACATCTTTCATAGCTTGCTTTCCTTTGGGATAAAATAAATAACGATACCTTGGAATACTCCCGGGTGAAGTGCTACATTGGTATATTCTGTGCGCTTGCGGAACTATCCAATAGTCAATAGTTTTACCACCAAAACACTTCTAGCGTCGTTGCTGGGGTTAGGCTCCATAGTCTAGTTCTAGTGGTTGCGCTAAGAAATACCAACAAGCATTTCTGGCGCCGTTGCCGGCATTTCTGGCGCCGTTGCCGGGGATAGATTAAAACTCTATTCTTAGTAGCGACGCTAAGAAGTGTCAACAAGCATTTCTGGCGCCATTGCCGGGGAAAGCAACCGTTTAGGCGTTTAAAGAGAGTGAATCCAGAGTCTGCTATTTATTAGTTATCAATTAGTATAGGGGCTAATCCCTCACCTGTCTAGTTTCTTGTCGTTATCGTGAAACTAGTAGGTGTATGAGCGGTTTCCAACTGCCGTCGAACTTCGTTGAAAATCCTGAGCAGTTGTTGAGGAGGACTAGACTTCATCAAGTTCCACCTCAGAGGTTCATCTCGAACCAGAATCCGTTCGAGGAGGAAGCTTCTGCACCAACTAGAAGAGAAGCCATGGCCCAAAAGACCATCTCCGAGTACTCTGCGCCGTCGGCCGACAATGTCGCCACGGGTCCGCAGCTTAACTTGGGGGATGCGACTTTCGAGCTGAAGCCGGCTCTCATCAACATGGTGCAAGCCAATCCATTCTGTGGGAAGCCGCATGAGGACGCCAACGCCCATCTCCAACACTTCTTGGAGGTATGTGGTACCTTCACTATGAAGAATGTGTCTGCAGACGCCATCCGTCTTCGTCTTTTCCTGTTCTCGTTATTGGGAAAGGCGAAGCAATGGTTCTACGCCAACAAGAGTGAAGCGAACACTTGGGAGGAGTGCGCCAATGCGTTTCTCAAGAAGTTCTTCCCGATGGGCAAGATCAGCGCCCTTCGTGGAAAGATTTCCAGCTTCCAGCAACAAGCTGATGAGACTATTCCCGAAGCTTGGGAACGCCTACAAGAGTACATTCGCGCCTGTCCTCATCAAGGGATAGAGGAGTGGCTCATTATCCAAGGTTTCTACCATGGCCTGACCAGTATGGCCCGTAGTCACCTAGATGCAGCCGTTGGAGGGGCATTCTTACAACACAATGTGAGAGATGCCAAGGACCTCATAGAGAAGATGGTTACCAACCAAGGTTGGAATGAGGAACGTCTTCAGCCGAAAAAGAGAGGTGTTCATGCTCTCAATGAGGTGGACATGCTCTGCGCGAAGATGGACCTCCTGATGAAGAAAGTAGAAGAAAGTTCCAAGAGGGAACAAGAGGTCGTTCAACCATATACAACCGCACGAGCCGTCGAAGCCGACCAATGGTGCGAGGTATGCGGAGGCAATGACCATTCGGGAAATAATTGTCCCGAGACGAAGGAGGAGGTGAGCTTCATCAACAATGCCAACAACAACGGGTACCGGCCCCAACAACATCAACAAGGATGGAACTCGCGCCCCTTCTACCAAAATCAAGGTAACGGTTATAGCAATAGTTTCAATAATTCTTATAATAACCAACCTTCTTTAAGAGATCTTGTCTTAGGCCAATCTAAAATAAATGATAGTATTAATAAAAAATGATGGCTAATGATAAGATTCTTGAAAATATAAATGAGAAAATGGATAGCTTTAATTCTGCTATGAAAAATCAATTGAGTTTTAATAAAATGCTAGAAACACAATTAGCTCAATTAGCCGCAACTGTCCCATCCTATGAGCAAGGTAAGATCCCAGGGAAACCCGAGGATCCAATAGAGGGTGTAAAATTAGTTACTACGAGGTACGGTAAGCCTCTTGTGACGGAACCGCCCAATAATGTGGCCCACTTGCACACGTCATCGTCATAGGGAGCCCAATGACTGTGCAAATGAAACACGTTACTGAAAAGATCCGTCGGGTGTCCCCGAGAGGACCCCGAATTACTCACGAGCCACAGGACCATCATCATGAAGGTTGGAATAATTACAACATTACAACAGTTGATACAAAATACCATCAGAGTGCGGAAGCAAGATAGATAAACTTTACAAATTATGAAGATGTTACTTTTTACATAAAAATAACTGGTATTGCGGAAGTAGAGTAGTATGACAGAACCACACTTAGGCGGAGTACCTAAGTTGGAGAAGAGGAACAACCAGATCACGTCAAGCCCACTGACATGATCATGATCAACACCACCTAATAGAAACCTGCAACAGGGGATTAACAAACCCTGAGTACTGGGGTACTCAACAAGACTTACCCGACTAAAGAAAAAGGGAGAAGACTCAGGAATGAAAGGCTTAGGGTAGTCAAGGTAAGGCTTAAGTATTTTGCAGAAAAAGCATTTTGTAAACCTTGTTTTATTTTGGAAAGATTCAAGCATTTCTCAATTCTTCATTGTCCATGATTCATTTTACATTTCAAAACATACCTAGTTGAGAACCACTCTCCGTTGACAGTCAGTGACCAAGTCTCCATAACCGAGGAGCAACGTTAATCCGGATAAATAATACTCAGCTGAGGATCCCTATCCACACTGCATATGTAGCACCCAAGCTTGCATATGCCAACTCGTCTACCACGATTCCTCCAAGATTGGGCCCGGTCCTACGCCACTCGGAAGTACAGTACACCACTCCTATCCAGGTACGACGACCACGTGGGTACATGCTACTTCCGCCATCTCTCCACTCCCAGTGCGCGGTTGTCGGTCCGATAAAGGATTCCTCGGAGCCAGAGCTTTCCATAGTATGTGAATAGTTGCAAGTCTTGGCCAGCAGGCCCCCATACGGATGGTCCCTAATTTTCCAGCCAGAACTATACCTTGGTCATATCTCACCCAAGCGTAATAGTCCTGTCAGTTTTTCAACCCTGTCCCGGTCGGTGTCAACTGTTGAGTCCCGGACTACAACATGACGGCACCGTACGCGCGGACAACCTCTTCTCGACAATGACCACATGCTAGCTAGGCAAGCAGTCATCGAACGGGAAGTAAAGCCAAATTCCCATAAAGATTCTTTTAGTGATCACACTTTTGAAAATGGCATTTTATTGCAAATCTATAGTATAGCATCACTAAGCATTTTGCAAATAGTTTTAAAGCAGGGCTGGTGGATCTTCTGGTGGAGGTAAATAATGCAGGTAATAGGTCATCACACAACTCCTATAACCTAATGCAGTAGTTTAACTCAAAAGCATTTAAGGAAAACATTTTATAAAACCAAGGAAGGGTTAAATGCACCGGGGCTTGCCTTCGTTGCAGGGAAGATAAGATCCAAGAAAGATTGACACAAGTTAGTTCGTTTGCTGCTTGAAGTTAAGTCTTTTTCGACGAAGCCTGTCCAACAAGAACCCTCCTCCGAGGCTCGTTCGACAATGGTGAACACCAGAGCTTGATCAACACGACTTCAACACTCTTGGATACTACACGTGGATAAATGATGTATGCTTTAACATGATGCTATGGAATGCATGCTAAGGTGCAGGACAAGACTACTGATTCTAGAGTACAACTTTCTAACATGTGAGTAACTTCTAGGATAGACATAAAGATTAATTATCTTTATCTTTTTAAGCAAGATTAAACAAACTTATTAAGCAATATTTACAAAACATTGCAAGGCATCACAATCATCATAGACCAGAGGGGTGGGGTCTATGAACAGCAAACAATCCAAAAGGTCACACCATGATTACTTTTCTGTTTTTCCTAATTTATTTTAAAAGATCATTTTATACAGTTGTCCCAAAATTTACCAAATTAATCTCATAGGTTCATCATGGTGTAAATAGATGACAAAACAAATTTCATGACCTTTGGAGCTATACATGTTTTACTAAAAACCTAAAACTATCCATTTATTAATTAAAAGGAGGATTTTTCATATTTTAAACTTTGTAGAAAAGTAGAGTTTCTTATTTTTCTAAAATACTACACAGAGCAAGGAACACACAACATTTATCTCAAGATTTTTAGAACAACAGATTAAACCTCACAAAAAGAAGAAAACAAAACACTATTCATATTTTTAAAAGAAAAGGAAAACTGTGCTTCTCTCGAGGCTCGGCGCGCTTGCCTGTAAGGCGGACAGCGGACCGGTCACTCGAGGTCTCGGCTGGGAAGGCAGAGGGTGGGGATAGCTTCGCGGGCTCACAAGGAGTTGGAAACGAGGCTCGGCGAGGCGGTGCAAGGGTCGGAGGCGGGAGCTCGATGGTGACGAGGCCTCGGCGGAGGCTCGGCTAACCTCTCGAGGGTAGCCTCGGCGTGCTCGAGGCTCAGTCCGAGGGTGGCTGCGATTCGCCCGAGGCTGAGGGTGGGGCTCGGCTGCTTCGAGGGGGCGCGGTTCGCAGGCGTGCTCGAGGGTGAGGCTCGAGGGGATGCTCGAGGGTGAGGCTCGAGGCTGGCCTTGGCATGTTCGAGAGATGCGGCTCGAGGGATGTGGCTCGAGGGGACGCTCGAGGGTGTGCGGTTCAAGGGTTGGCTCGAAGGTTGGCTCGAGGGTGAGGCTCGAGCGATTCGCCGGAGTTGGAGGGGAGTCGCTGCGCCGGCGAAGGAAAGGACGGAGGGGTTAAATTGGTGGCTTGGGAAGGTGGAGAAGCTCAAGGCGAAGGCAGTGGCGGCCTTGGCGGGCGCTGGGGCTGCCTGATGGCTTGGGTTGGCGAGGAAGTGTTGGTGGTGGCAATGGGGAGCTTGGTGGCTTTTATAGGCGCGGGGTGATGCCGGGGTCCGGGCGAAGGACGGTGGGGGGGTCCGGGCAAAAGGACGGTGGGGGTCCGGGCAAGAGGACGGTGGGGGTCCGGGCAAAAGGACGGTGGGGGTCCGGGCAAAAGAACGGTGGGGCTCCGGGCAAGAGGACGGTGGGGGTCCGGGCAAAAGAACGGTGGGGGTCCGGGCAAGAGGACGGTGGGGGTCCGGGCAAAAGGACGGTGGGGGTCCGGGCAAAAGGACGATGGGGGTCCGGGCAAGGAGAGGTAGGGGCCGGGTGAGGATGAGGTAGGGGTCCTCCAGCTGTGCACAGTGAAAACCTATTCTTCTTTTGAAATCTTGAAAATTACTCCTAAACTTTGAACTGCACAAAGAAAACTCAAAACACCAAAGTTGTTTAGAATTTGAGATCTACAACTTTGCTAAAAGGACCAACTTCAAATTTTGAACAACTTTTGAATTAGAAAAAGGGGTAAAACTAGAGTTTGGAAATTTGGGGTTTTTCCAAAGGAATTTAAATTTTATTTTGATTTTTGAATTTTGGTCCTCATAACACAGCATCAAAACACTTAACTGAACAAGATCTACACAAAAAATTAAGCAAACTTAAATGCATGGCAAGAATGATTAAAGACTAATGATGATGACATGTCAGGTTAATTACTTATTAAACACCAGAGGTGTTACAACCTTCCCCCCTAAAAGAAATCTCGTCCCGAGATTTAAGAAGTGCTTAAAGGCTGGGGTTGAGTAATGAAAAAGGAAATGTGTCACACTTGTTTCTCGCAAGGAGTTCACAAGGCAACTGGGTTGCGGTTGGGATTACAACTGGGATCAGAACGCGGTTGCAAGTAGCAAGGTAGAAGACATTTGAGTGGAGCAAGAAAAATTATCAAGAACCAAGAGAGAGCGTACATTAGCTGTGGGTTATAATGGATCATAACTGTAGACCTCGATACCTGCGCGCACCCAATGGAAACTTGTGCAATCCTGGCACACAGGATTCTTTGGGTTCCGTCGCGGCACCGTGGTCGCCAATCATGGCACCATAATAGAGCACAACTTCTATATCCCTCATTTCAATAAGAAGGAAATTATAACCAGAAACAAAGGTTGGTTATAACTACAAGGAAAGTGGCTTTGAACTCCCTTTCGGGCATTCAGAAATGAAAGCACTTTCATAGTGGACTAGAAGGAATTATGACTATAGGCCTGGATATTAGCGAGCACCTGGCTGTAACGCTCTATGGTGGCCATCCATAGGCGACTTCAGGTTCCCACGCTTTTATCCGGTCCAAAGATCAGGGTCCTTTCAAAGAACACAATTTCAATAACTTTCAACCACCATTCGTCGTTTTCACGACACCAAGCAACCAGCACGTGCCAATTCAAGGCATGACACGCGCTTTCCAGAAGAACCAAGGACTTTACCATGATTCTGACTTTATGTGGTAGAGTGTATGAAAGATATCCAAAATTCCCAAGGATTAGGAACTTATGGAATGAAAGTAGCAAGAGCAACAGAATCTAGGGACGATCAACTATCGGGGATCATAGCTACTTTTAGAATTTAGAGAAGAAGCACATTTTATTATTATGCATGATATGATGCATGCTCGTCCTATACGACCTCTCACTGACAGGAGATCTCTGTCTCCACCTGTTAGTTAGATATAGGGCTATACTTTATATACTAGCTTCACTGACTTGGTACCTTCTGTCGGAATCACTAGTATAGTCTTCACGAAGTCTTCCAGCAAAGCAAGAAACTTAGGGTAGGATCATTTTTAATTTGTTACTTCAAAAAAACTTTTAGATTAAGAAACCATTTTGAAGTTTTTCAAAAGTAATGTTGTAACCAGTCTTCCCTTGATGACAATCCTGCTCCGATACCATTCTGTGACGGAACCGCCCAATAATGTGGCTCACTTGCACACGTCATCGTCATAGGGAGCCCAATGACTGTGCAAATGAAACACGTTACTGGAAAGATCCGTCGGGTGTCCCCGAGAGGACCCCTAATTACTCACGAGCCACAGGACCATCATCATGAAGGTTGGAATAATTACAACATTACAACAGTTGATACAAAATACCATCAGAGTGCGGAAGCAAGATAGATAAACTTTACAAATTATGAAGATGTTACTTTTTACATAAAAATAACTGGTATTGCGGAAGTAGAGTAGTATGATAGAACCACACTTAGGCGGAGTACCTAAGTTGGAGAAAAGGAACAACCAGATCACGTCAAGCCCACTGACATGATCATGATCAACACCACCTAATAGAAACCTGCAACAGGGGATTAACAAACCCTGAGTACTGGGGTACTCAACAAGACTTACCCGACTAAAGAAAAAGGGAGAAGACTCAGGAATGAAAGGCTTAGGGTAGTCAAGGTAAGGCTTAAGTATTTTGCAGAAAAAGCATTTTGTAAACCTTGTTTTATTTTGGAAAGATTCAAGCATTTCTCAATTCTTCATTGTCCATGATTCATTTTACATTTCAAAACATACCTAGTTGAGAACCACTCTCCGTTGACAGTCAGTGACCAAGTCTCCATAACCGAGGAGCAACGTTAATCCGGATAAATAATACTCAGCTGAGGATCCCTATCCACACTGCATATGTAGCACCCAAGCTTGCATATGCCAACTCGTCTACCACGATTCCTCCAAGATTGGGCCCGGTCCTACGCCACCCGGAAGTACAGTACACCACTCCTATCCAGGTACGACGACCACGTGGGTACATGCTACTTCCGCCATCTCTCCACTCCCAGTGCGCGGTTGTCGGTCCGATAAAGGATTCCTCGGAGCCAGAGCTTTCCGTAGTATGTGAATAGTTGCAAGTCTTGGCCAGCAGGCCCCCATACGGATGGTCCCTAATTTTCCAGCCAGAACTATACCTTGGTCATATCTCACCCAAGCGTAATAGTCCTGTCAGTTTTTCAACCCTGTCCCGGTCGGTGTCAACTGTTGAGTCCCGGACTACAACCTGACGGCACCGTACGCGCGGACAACCTCTTCTCGACAATGACCACATGCTAGCTAGGCAAGCAGTCATCGAACGGGAAGTAAAGCCAAATTCCCATAAAGATTCTTTTAGTGATCACACTTTTGAAAATGGCATTTTATTGCAAATCTATAGTATAGCATCACTAAGCATTTTGCAAATAGTTTTAAAGCAGGGCTGGTGGATCTTCTGGTGGAGGTAAATAATGCAGGTAATAGGTCATCACACAACTCCTATAACCTAATGCAGTAGTTTAACTCAAAAGCATTTAAGGAAAACATTTTATAAAACCAAGGAAGGGTTAAATGCACCGGGGCTTGCCTTCGTTGCAGGGAAGATAAGATCCAAGAAAGATTGACACAAGTTAGTTCGTTTGCTGCTTGAAGTTAAATCTTTTTCGACGAAGCCTGTCCAACAAGAACCCTCCTCCGAGGCTCGTTCGACAATGGTGAACACCAGAGCTTGATCAACACGACTTCAACACTCTTGGATACTACACGTGGATAAATGATGTATGCTTTAACATGATGCTATGGAATGCATGCTAAGGTGCAGGACAAGACTACTGATTCTAGAGTACAACTTTCTAACATGTGAGTAACTTCTAGGAAAGACATAAAGATTAATTATCTTTATCTTTTTAAGCAAGATTAAACAAACTTATTAAGAATTATTTACAAAACATTGCAAGGCATCACAATCATCATAGACCAGAGGGGTGGGGTCTATGAACAGCAAACAATCCAAAAGGTCACACCATGATTACTTTTCTGTTTTTCCTAATTTATTTTAAAAGATCATTTTATACAGTTGTCCCAAAATTTACCAAATTAATCTCATAGGTTCATCATGGTGTAAACAGATGACAAAACAAATTTCATGACCTTTGGAGCTATACATGTTTTACTAAAAACCTAAAACTATCCATTTATTAATTAAAAGGAGGATTTTTCATATTTTAAACTTTGCAGAAAAGTAGAGTTTCTTATTTTTCTAAAATACTACACAGAGCAAGGAACACACAACATTTATCTCAAGATTTTTAGAACAACAGATTAAACCTCACAAAAAGAAGAAAACAAAACACTATTCATATTTTTAAAAGAAAAGGAAAACTGTGCTTCTCTCGAGGCTCGGCGCGCTTGCCTGTAAGGCGGACAGCGGACCGGTCACTCGAGGTCTCGGCTGGGAAGGCAGAGGGTGGGGATAGCTTCGCGGGCTCACCAGGAGTTGGAAACGAGGCTCGGCGAGGCGGTGCAAGGGTCGGAGGCGGGAGCTCGATGGTGGCGAGGCCTCGGCGGAGGCTCGGCTAACCTCTCGAGGGTAGCCTCGGCGTGCTCGAGGCTCAGTCCGAGGGTGGCTGCGATTCGCCCGAGGCTGAGGGTGGGGCTCGGCTGCTTCGAGGGGGCGCGGTTCGCAGGCGTGCTCGAGGGTGAGGCTCGAGGGGATGCTCGAGGGTGAGGCTCGAGGCTGGCCTTTGCATGTTCGAGAGATGCGGCTCGAGGGATGTGGCTCGAGGGGACGCTCGAGGGTGTGCGGTTCAAGGGTTGGCTCGAGGGTGAGGCTCGAGCGATTCGCCGGAGTTGGAGGGGAGTCGCTGCGCCGGCGAAGGAAAGGACGGAGGGGTGAAATTGGTGGCTTGGTAAGGTGGAGAAGCTCAAGGCGAAGGCAGTGGCGGCCTTGGCGGGCGCTGGGGCTGCCTGATGGCTTGGGTTGGCGAGGAAGTGTTGGTGGGGGCAATGGGGAGCTTGGTGGCTTTTATAGGCGCGGGGTGATGCCGGGGTCCAGGCGAAGGACGGTGGGGGTCCGGGCAAAAGGACGGTGGGGGTCCGGGCAAGAGGACGGTGGGGGTCCGGGCAAAAGGACGGTGGGGGTCCGGGCAAAAGAACGGTGGGGGTCCGGGCAAGAGGACGGTGGGGGTCCGGGCAAAAGAACGGTGGGGGTCCGGGCAAGAGGACGGTGTGGGTCCGGGCAAAAGGACGGTGGGGGTCCGGGCAAAAGGACGATGGGGGTCCGGGCAAGGAGAGGTAGGGGCCGGGTGAGGATGAGGTAGGGGTCCTCCAGCTGTGCACAGTGAAAACCTATTCTTCTTTTGAAATCTTGAAAATTACTCCTAAACTTTGAACTGCACAAAGAAAACTCAAAACACCAAAGTTGTTTAGAATTTGAGATCTACAACTTTGCTAAAAGGACCAACTTCAAATTTTGAACAACTTTTGAATTAGAAAAAGGGGTAAAACTAGAGTTTGGAAATTTGGGGTTTTCCAAAGGAATTTAAATTTTAACACAGCATCAAAACACTTAACTGAACAAGATCTACACAAAAAATTAAGCAAACTTAAATGCATGGCAAGAATGATTAAAGACTAATGATGATGACATGTCAGGTTAATTACTTATTAAACACCAGAGGTGTTACACCTCTGCTCCGGTCAAGCTGGGGCTATCTACTCGATCCACCCTTCATCACCAAGAAGGAAGATCCAGGCCTGCCGACCATCACCTGCCAGATTGGACCACAAGTCTTCCACGACGCCTTCTGCGACCTTGGATCGAGTGTCAACATCATGTCCAAGGTAACATATGATAACTTACTAGGGGGACCTTTGCTCCCTACATTTGTTCGTTTGCAGCTGGTCGATTAGACGCTACGGTTCCCCGAGGGACTAGCAACGGACATCCTCATCAAAGTCCAAAACAGCTACGTCCCCGTAGATTTTCTTATATTGGACATGGGATCCAATGTAGACATCGCGATCATCCTAGGAAGGCCGTTCCTTAATACGGTTAACGCCGTCATCTACGTGGGATCCGGCCAACTTCACCTCCAGTTCCCGGAGTATAAGGTAAAGTGTCCATTCAACGGTTATAAAGCTAACATGCAGGTGAAGGACAAAGAACCTTGAGACAACAAACATCATCGTCGTCGCCCACGCCGTAGGAACAAGAAGAAGAGCGAGTCGGCCAACAAAGCCAAAGTAAAAGAAGAACTCGCCGACGAGGTGCAACCATGGTCTCCATCTCCGGGACCAACCGAAGCACCCAATGAATGACAAGACGGAGAGGTCCTGCTCTACGGACCTGAAACATGGAGCCCTCGCTGATAAGGTAAATCAGTAGTTATCTCATATTTAATTTCTTATGCATTTCAATTTTTTTGCATTTTCCCTCAATTGCATACTTAGTTAATTCTGCATATTTCATTTCGACAAAATAAATCTCCATGCTAATAGCACCTTGATACTGACTTGCAATAAAACTAAGCCGTGGGACCACCCCAAGGTGGGGTCACCCGACCCCACCAGTGGGCCCACTGGCACATGATCTATCTTGGCTTAGTACCCTGAGTATGATGCAACACTTTGGTGCTCAAGGAGCATCCAAGGTGGGATCGGCCGATCCCACCATGGTACCCTCCTGCACCCTACTCCATTTCACTCAGTATGCTCATAAACATCATGCATATCAACAAAGCCAACATCTGAAAAGAAATGGTCTTTTGCTTTACCCTTTAAGCATGAGATGTTCTTCTTTATCTTGGACGCTCATGGGACCACAATAACCAGCCAAAGGCATGTCTTAGTGTTCTCATGGTCCATGGGAATCACTTTAGACATGTCTCCACTTTGGCCATTCATCTTTTCTCTTTCACCAAACACTAGGCAAGGGAATCTCTGAAATTTGTGTCAACTTTGGACCAAACATAGTTACATCTTTACTAGACACTTGATGACACAAAGTTTAAAGATTGAGGGGACATGTAGGGGGGTCGGCCGACCCATGTGTTGGCCCATCCTGAAAATGTATTTACTCACTCTAGACATGTCCCCTGGCTAAAGCAAAAGCAAAGTTGAAAGTGTCAAGGAGGGGGGATCGGCCGACCCATGCTATGGGTGGTCACCACTTGCCCTTCTCCCCCTATATATACCCTTGCATTGTGAGCTCAACTCCACACCAAAACCACCAGGACCATCTTGAGCTCACAAGTTCTTCCTTTCCTTCCTTAGTTGCAAGTTCATTCTCAAGCTTAGCTTAGTAGTAGCCATCCAAAAAAAACCAAAAACCCAAAAATAGTCCCATTTCATTGTAGTAGTAGAAGCTTGGTAACTTATCTTGTAGTAAGATGAAGAAGTTGCTTGCCTCCCGTTTCAAAAAGTCCAACAAGGGTGAGGGTTCTTCTCAAGAACCTCACCATGCTAGTGCTCATGAGAGGAGAGAGGTGGAAAGAAGTCAGCTAGTACCCTTCATTCCCCCGGCTAGAGTAATGGAGACCGAGAGTGGCCTCAGGCTAAATGCCGAAGAGATGGGGAAATTCTTCACTCTTAGTGAGTGTAGTTTCTCACACACAAGCATCATTGATCCGGCCCTCTTGCAAGAAACAGGTATGGATTCAAAATTCTATGCTATTTTCAATACCATTGGTTGGGGAGGATTCTTTGAAATTCTTGAATTTGGCATAGAGAACCTAACCATTGAGTTTTTATGCACGTTAAAAGTGAATAACGATGGGGTAGCATTTCGAATGTTTGGGATGGAATATGACTTGACTTGGAGCACATTAAACACTGCTTTAGGATTTGATCACTCTTGCCATCTTGATGTAGACCATGCTTTTCATTATGACAAGAATGCTTTCTTGTATGCCATTACTGGCTCTAGTGATTGTTCCAACCCCTCACCACACAAAATTCATAACCCAACCTTACGTTTCATGCACTACTGGCTGTTCACCACTCCTTTCCCTGGCATGAGAGGAGCTTTGGTAAGTGATGATGAGCTGAAACTACTCTATGCCATGGTTAGCAAGGTTAAAGTTTCACCTGTTAAAATGCTAGTGAACTATTGACTTAGCTACATAAAGCCTAGGAAACCCATATACTTCACATCATTCATCACACGCATAGCCGAAGCTTTGGGTGCACTAGAATCCCAAACTTTTGAGTACATTAAAACCGTGAGAGATGTTTTGGAAGAAAGTGTATTTATTGGTTGCGATGTACTCAAAAGGGGTCCCAAGGGTGAACTAATAATGATTTATCCACGCCATACAGTCGAATTTACTCTCCCTTGTGAGAGACTTCGATTGTATGCGCTTCGTACGCTAACCTTTGATTTGGACCCTGAGGAAAGAGCCCCAAAAGTTGCAGGTACTAGCAGGAGGACAAGGAGAGCGTCTCGTGCTACTCGAATGGAACAAGGCGGACCTTCACATCAGGCTGAAGAAGTTGAGGAGGGAGATGAGGCAGCCTCTATGGACATTTCAGGATCCTTGGGGAGGCCTCCTCGCTCTCAAGACACTCCTCGCCCACGGGGTAGAGGAAGGCAACATCAAAGGACGCCGATGGACGAGCTCATAGACAACATGGGTGCGATGAACATCGAACAAGAGGCAACATTGCTTCTTGCACAACAAAACGCCCAACTCCTGCGGACCATTCAAGAAGAAGAAGCACGACGTTGGGCCGGGTGGTACCAGCATTATCCACCACCACAGTAGGCAAGAACCAAGCTTGGGGGAGATCCTCTCCCCCACCAAGGTAAGTCCTGTATCTTAAGTTATTTACGTTTCAATTAGTTTTCTCATTGCATTTAAAAAAAGAAAATACCAAAAATATTTGCTTAGTACTCCCCTTAGCACATATGTCTCATATATGTCTATCTTCCCCTTGGAAATGATGACTAGTTGCCTTGCTAATGTTTCTCTAGTGCCTAGTTTACAACTTAGTATTTCTCTAAGTATGGATTACTTAGCTCATTTAAACCATCATGAACCTGAAAACTTTGTGGGTTGCAAGTGCTAGAACTAAGTCTAAGTTGTTGTGAGACACGATATAGTGAGACAAGAGCTGCTACAATATTGTTCTAAGCATGATAGATTACCGGAGAATTTATTCTTAGAATGATCAAAATCTTAATTGTTCCTCAATGGTGATAAATTCCTACCACAACCATATATGCTTTACATGTTTACAAACCTTCTACATAGGCTATTTGCTTTGTATTGAGTGTTGTCAAGTCTTGTTGACCCTTGTTAAGAGACTTTTCATGCTCCTAAGATCAAGATCACGTACACACCTCACATACATGCTGCTTCTACACTGGAAGTACGCAAAAACATGTCTTTCATTTCCACCAAATAGGTTGCTTCATTCTCCAAGTGTTAGGAAATCTCTCTCAATTATCTAGTAGATGAGACTCAAAAGGCTAGGCAAAATAAAGATGAAAAAAGAGAGAGATGGACAAGTGAAAGTCCATAAAAAAAGAAAAAAAATGCTAGCCATGTCTCATTAGAAAAGAGAGAAAAAGAAAAAAAATATAGAGAGATAGATCTTATCAAATACAGAAGCAATCTAGTCCACCATACACCACACACTTGCACATCTTGATCTGGGAGTATGACACTTCTCTTCAAGGATCTGAGCTTTGACTTCGCAACAAAATGCAAGTAAGTATGCCATCTTCTTTCATCTCTACCTTGAGCTACACATAAGCCTGTTTAGAAGTAGGATGAAATAAATAAGGCAACACTTATCATATGCCTTGGTGAGGAATCATACATCATTTGAGCGACATGAGAGAACCATATGAGGAACATTAAGTCTTTCTTTTGAAAAATATTGCAAAACCTCCGGTATGAAACTTGCTAAAAACAAGAAAGTTAGTGCTCAAGTCAAACTGTTCTATCTTTCAACCACCTAAGACAAAGGAAAAACCATAAGCCCCATAGAGTACTAAGGTAATATGGGTGATTTACATAGCTAATTTTTCCATTCAAAGAGAAGAACTTTGTTGTGCACATGGTACTCTTGAAATATGATGCATAGCAACAATACTGATCCACCGAGGCCAAGTTTGATTGTTTGCTCGGGACGAGCAAAGGTTAAGCTTGGGGGATCTTGTTGACGGAAGTTATAGCATGTTTTACCTTATCAAAATACCGTCAACAGGCCTCGGTTTCAAGGAAGAATAGCATACCATGAGCATATTTATCACTAATAAAGTCCACTTGTACTCTTAGCTTGTGAACTCGTAGGAGATGGCAAAATGAACAAAATGAGGCCAGGTGGGCCCACCAAGGGGGTCGGGCGACCCCACCTTTGGGCCACCTCGGCCATGGTGACATGGCATGATCCAAGAGAAGCATGCTCAAGCCAATATCAACCATTAGATCAAGCATGTGCTTTTGCTCAATGGTGCAAGATGAGAAGCACATGGATTCGTGGGTCCACACCGAAAACCAAATGCAACCAACTTCACAAGACTTGCTCCATGACATGTGGGGTCACCAAGGGAGAGAAGAAGGTGGGCTAGCCCTGTCATAGAGGGGGTCGGCCGACCCCCCCCCCTTGGTGGGACCCAGCAGCACTATTCATCAGGGTGACATTAACACCTTCTAGAAGATGTACCCCGGGCCCACATGTTAGGGACAGGGGTCGGCCGACCCCATGGTGACCCTCATCCAAGTCGGTGGCAAAGTGCATGCTTCACACGTGAAGAATATCCAAGCCATTCATCCAAGTCGGTTGTTATGGCGGTGGATCCAAGGGTGAAGAGAGGAGGATCACGCGGATCGCTGACGTGGCACTGGAGTAGCCCCTACTCCACCTCCACTATAAATAGAGGCCTCCATCCTCTCATTCTTCATATCTCATATCTCACAACACATATCTCCACTTTCATGTGAGATCAAGCAAGAGTAGTAGTAGTTAGTCTAGAGTGGGAGTTAGAGTTGAGTCGGGCGAAGCTCGGGTCTCCGGAGTCGTCTTCTGGGAGTCTGGTATAGCCTTTGTATCTTTCTTCTTTTGTAAGACTTTATTTATTTAATATATTATTCTTTCTTTACTTCACTTTGCATTTACTTAAGTATTTACTTTCCAAGTATTTATTTAAGTATTTACTTAGTGCAAGTCTATGTTTATATAGTCTTGTTGTGTGCTTATCTTAGTTCTATAGTTGTCTTAGTTAGATTAATTTCCTTTACATAGCTTCTTGTGTGTACGTCATCATCCTATTTTAGGATAGGGGCTTTATCTATTTTGATCGATTTTGCCTGGCTACCTAGATCCCTTCACGTCATCATCCTATTTTAGGATAGGGGCTTTAGGATAGGACAGTAGGGGCGCATGGGCAAAAGGTGATAGATTTTGCCTGGCTACCTAGATCCCTTCACGTGAACTCAGGCTAGTTTTTAAAAGGTAAGGCGTCCATAAGCCAAATATCCGCTTGAGTACTGGGTTAGGTGAAAACCTTCTATCGCTTTACTCTCTCGTTTATCCCTCTCACACAAGTAGCAAGGCGTCAATCTAGTTAAGTCATCTATTTAATTAGGATTAGTTCATAGGAGTAAAGGTAGAAACATAGGAGTACTTTATACTCACTCGTTGTCCTCCCACCTAGCTAACTCTACTAAAGTTATCTTTCATATCATATACTCTTCGCTTAACTTATTTATCTTATCTATCTATCCTCCATTATATACACTTATACCCCTTTGCTTCTCTAATTGATAATAGATTATAGTAAGACTAAAGGATCTATCTTTCCTCTCTCTACATCTTTCCTAGCTTGCTTTCCTTTGGGATAAAATAAATAACGATACCTTGGAATACTCCCGGGTGAAGTGCTACATCGGTATATTCTGTGCGCTTGCGGAACTATCCAATAGTCAATAGTTTTACCACCAAGACACTTCTAGCGTCGTTGCTGGGGTTAGGCTCCATAGTCTAGTTCTAGTGGTTGCGCTAAGAAATACCAACAAGCATTTCTGGCGCCATTGCCGGGGATAGATTAAAACTCTATTCTTAGTAGCGACGCTAAGCAGTGTCAACAGTGTCTCCTTCCTCGGCTTGTACCTGCGGGATCAAACTCCTTCACGGGGGTTTGCTTCTGAGATTCTTCTGGTGTTCAACTTCTAATACTAGTAAGTCTGTTGTTATTATTGTTCTTTGGTTTGTGACTCATTTGAGTACTTCAGTTCTTGGTTGCTCTTGGATTGGAGTTGCATGTCGTGTGTAGACACGGTGTCTAGACTCAATTGCACATGGATATCCTCCTGCTCGCCGGATAAGGATTGTTTGTGGGAAGTGTTGGCACTTCTTAGCGTCACACTATTGCCAGGCTGTCACCACTAGCGGCAACACATAGATGTGGTTGGTTGGTATAAATGAGCACACAAAAAAAGATCCGCAAGCGCACGGATACCGTTATAGCTTTCACCCGGAGGTTTTAATATCATATCCATAGGGAAACGTGTGAGATCAACTACATTCTAACTTAACCAGAAGATAAATGAGTGGCAGTAAAAACTAAAGTATAAACAAGATAAATAAAAACAAGATTAAAAGGTAAGGGGAGTAGCAATCTAGTATTAGATCGATAGTAGGAGTATAGACAGGATAACTTGGGATTCTCTATTTCTGATCTAGGCAAGAGACTACATTTTATACGACTCAACTGGGGACATTACGAATAGAAGGGTTGCATCCAGAGTACATCCCAACTAGGTAACTACGGTCCTGCTCGGCCTATAAACGGGGAGGTGGACTACAGAGGATCCAACGGGTCTATAAGAGTCACACCTGCGAGCTACCACCTAAATAAGCCCAACCTATAGGGTACATCTACGAGTAACTCGAGCCTAAGCACCACGCTTACACGAATTATAATCTAACGTAGTGCACTAGATTAAAATACTCAAAAGAGACTCGTGACCAGAAGAATAATATAAACAAGAATCTTACTTGAATCAGAAGTTGATCACCCGAAGCATCTCAGGAGCAAGCTCGAGCAGAGCTTGATCCCGCTGAAGTACAACCGGAGGAAGAAGCACCGACAGGCCGGCATCTCCTCCAAACTCCTCCCTCGCTCTTCGTCTCTCTACTATCTAGAAGACTAGATCTAAACTAATTCTAGAGAGAGGTTATCCATTCGAGGGACACCTCTTATCTCGAAACCCTAGCTTTTTGCTCTTGGTGATGATTATGATGAAGATAGATGATGGATGCTCCAGGCAGGGTGTGACACCCCAATTTTAAGAACAAAATTGGAGCACAATATATGTATGCCAAGATCAATTTTCATACATATATCCACATCATAGTAAATATCAAAACAATGCTTTATTAATAATATCGAACTTTATTACATAAATGACCCTCGGGTCTGAAATAAAAAGTACAGTCTCTCATGAAACTAACTCTCAGGTAAACTCTGACGAAGATGCGGAAGATCTGGACTCCATCTCCACAGGAAGGTCGACCGGGGGTAGCGCCATCCTAGTACAGGTCGTCAGGGTCGTAGCCTCCGTCTTCTGGATACTCCTGCTCCTCGTACGCGTAGTCTCCAGCGTCTGGGTGGGGTAGCAGGGGGACAAAGAGGAAGGGTGAGTACATCGAAATGTACTCCGCAAGTGTAGGAAATATATGCTTATGAGGCTTATATCAAAGGTAGACTGACCTGGTTTGACTCAAGCGCCTAAAGCGACACACCCTATTAATCCTATTAATCCTATGCACCTATTTACTAGGTTATAGACAGACTCTGTAGCAAAGTATCAACACTCGGAGTCGTACCGAGCAAACCACACTCGGAGTCACACCGAGCAACCAACACCTGAAGTCCATCAGGCAACCGCACCTGAAGTCCATCAGATGACCCGAACCCAAAACCAACCAGTAACCAACTAATCTCGAAGAAGTCCAAGCCGCTCGTGACCGTGAGCACGGCTGATATATCAGTTTTACACTCTGCAGAGGTTGCACATCGTTACCCATGAGTCGTGCAGATCCCGTCACGCTAAACACTGCCGAGGTGCATAGCGGGTTGCACTGCAAGGCCTTTACAAAGTCCCTCCAAGCCTGTGTTACACGTACTCTAAGGTTTCTCCCCTGTCCATAAGTCAACGACCCCAAGGGACCCCTCTTGAGCCACTAAACAAACCCCGTGTAGCATAACTTAGAGGAAACTAATTAATTAGCCAGGTCCAGCCCATCCAGATCTCATGGTTGCGCTGTTAAGCCGGGTTACAGGCTTTGAGAACCGGGTCCTAGGGATCCAGGCAGGATAAGTCTAGCACGAGCCCCGAACCAAAAACCAAAAGCAGCTGCCGAGTCCCACGGCACAAAACCACCATTACGGGTCCATCCTGCCGGATTTACCTAATAACCATGTTACTACAAAATTACCATGTCCACATTCGTTTCATATTTCATTAATCAAGATTATAAACATTTTAACTCCCATCCCAACCATGACTGCAGGGCTAAGCAAGACACCTACCCGAACATCCCAAAACAGGCGTCAAGGATAATATAAATAAATTCTAGTAAACCCTAACATGGGATTCAAATTAATGACAAGCATGCATCTACAAGATCTAACTACTCTAGTACCAAAAGTAAAATAAAGTAGGTGCAAGATGTTCAAGGACACTTGCCTTCGGGCTAGGTCGAATCGATGAAGGCACGGATCGGTTCCTGGGATTCCGCGTAGCTCGCACTTGCTGGATCAAGCATCATCACAGGGCCCAAACAAACATAATAAATAACAGTGCATCAAACATTATGAAAACAGTACGTAAATAGATCTAATGCGTAGAGCTCGGCGAGACAAATCTAACGCGACTTGAACGGGTTGAAACGGAGTTAAAATGAGCAAGTTATGGTCTTTTGAAGTTGAGGGCAATTTGGTAAATAAACAAGATTAATTTTTAATTACTTTTCAAAATCAGTGACTAAAAATAAAACATTTGGACCACAAAATTATTTTATTAGATCTGAAATATTTTATTTGCAAAAGTGACATTTTAGAATTATTTTTGTGAGCAAAACACTTTTAAAAGCATTATAAAGAGGGTTTATAAAAGCATTAATCATTTTAATAAAATAAAACTATTTTATGTTGTGAACCAAAACAGATTAATAACATTATTAATTTAATTAATAACATCATTAACCAAACTGGTATTAAACAGCACTAAAACACATTTTAAAAATGAATTAAAACTCAATTTCTCTCTGATCTGGGCCAATTCGGAATTATGCGTAGATTTCAGGGGCTAGTCGCTAAGAGTGCATAGACTCAGAGAACAGCAGATTAATAATACATGAGTACAGGGGCTAGATCGCATAACGGTGGCGACTGGTCTTCACCTTGCTGAGTTGGACGTTGACCGTGACGTGGCGGATCTTGATTGGTTGACGGGAGGTGATGTGGCAGGGGTGTTGACCCTGTTGACTTGCGGTCAACAATCGTTCTGAGCCATCCATCTTTGGTTGGACGGCTGGGAAAGTCTCCTCCTCCTCTGCTTGTTGCGTCTCGACAGGGTGAAGCGCCCAGCGGCGGTGGGATCGTCGGCGTTCGCCGGGTCGGCACTCCGGCGGCCGGGGAACAGTGGCGTGCAGCGCCTGGGATAGCGGAGGCTGTGGTGACGTCGGTAGTGGTGCCCTCGTCATTGGTGATAGGTCAGAGCGATTGCTCCGCGGCGAGGAGCAGAGTTTTGTTGCGGTGGAGATCCGACGAGGTCGGAGAGGGCGCTGTGGGCTCAGATTGACGACGAGGAGTAGCAGGAAGGATTCGGTGTTTCCTTGCGGTGCCGAGGAGCGAAGCGGGGGCGCCGGAGGTGGCTCTGGTGGGTGATCGGGCGATTTCGACCCGATCGGCTATGGCGGCGGCGGTGGTCCGTGGAGGCGATGGGGAGGGCGAGAGGCTCGGAGGATGGCCGATGGAGGCGCGGCGTGAAGAGACGAGTCCGATGGTGGCTTTGTAGGGGAACAAGCGAGGAAGGAGGGGTCACTCCCGGAGCTTGGGGACGGGCTGGCCATGGCGGCTTCGGTGGCGGACGCGGCCGAGAGAGGTAGAGGCTCGGTGGGCGCGGTGCGGCTGCGGCGCAGAGGGAGGAGCTCGCTGAGGCTTTATAAGGGCAGCAACTAGGGCGCAGAGGAGGGGGCTCGGTCCCAGGATCCGGGTCGAGCGGATCAGAGGCGGCGGCTGCATGGTCCGATTCATTCGGATGGAGGAAGGGGACGACCTGACAGGTGGGGTCCACCCGTCAGGGAGAGGAGAGGGCGCTGGTTGTGGCACTGGGCCGGAGCGAGGCATGCTGGCTTGGCCGATGGGCCAGGCCCAGGCGACGGAATTGGAAGGAGATGGGGAGGGAGGGAGAGGCCAGGAGGGCCGGGCCGAGGGTTGGGCTGGCGCTGGTGAAAATGGAGAGGGAGAGAGGCTGGGCCGCAGGCGCTGGCTGGGCCGAATGGTGGGAATGTAGAGAGGGAGGGGTTGGGCTGGAACGAGGAAAGAGGAGCCCCAAGAGAGTTTTTCTTTCTCTTTTTTTTTCTTCTTTTGTTTTGCAAATTCATTTCAAATCCGAATTCAAAACAGTTTGAAATCAAATAAACTTTGCAAAATTTTGGAGATATTTTCCTAGGTTTTGAAAATAAAATCTTGAGTTTGTTTTAGAAATATTTTCATAAACCTTTTATTTATTTCTTAAATAGAATAAAAGCGATTCGCCCTAGTCGGTTGAATAAATTCTTTTTCACCCAATAAAAATTATGCAACGGCATGAATGCAACAATCATCTGGTTAGAATTTTCCTCCATCTAGGGTTTTGGCCATTTTCTTATTAAAATCTAATTAATTTTAATTATTTAAAAACACGGGGTGTTACAAACTACCCCCTTTAACTGGAATCTCATCCCGAGATTCAGGCTAGAAAGAAAGGTGGGCGGGAAACTCATGGGACATACCATGGAACTTTTGGCGTTTTGCATTTTTCTTGTTCATCACCCGATTGGCATCTTTGGTTTCGAGGTGTTGTCCTTGAGCTTTCCTCTTGGCTCGACCTTTGCGATCTTCACGCTTCTTCGGGCATTTGCTGATGAAGTGTCCAGCTTGCTTGCAGTAGAAACATAGTCCTTTTGCTTTGACATCTCTTCGGTTGGATATCACTTGATTGTCTTCTTGTGGAACTTGAGGAGGTGTTTCTGTTTGGTGGAGCTCAGGAGGTGCTTCTGGTTGGTGGAGTTGAGGAGCCTCAGTTGAGCTTGCAGGTGGGACCTCAAGGGGCTTCTGGACTTGTGCTTGAGGTGTAGCTCTAAAACGAGAAGAGTTTGCAACATACTTTCGATACTTGTCCTTCTTGCCTCGGTAAGGCGTTATCTGAAAGAGTCGATAAGCCTCGTCGCTCAGGTTGCAGTCTTCCCATTGTCGTAGATCCATCAGCTGGTATGGGTGAATAGAGGGTTGAGATGGGAGAGAGAAAGACCCCAAGTTAATTAATTTTATTAATAAAACTTTTGGCAAATGATGTCGTTACAACCTGACGATCACAACACACCAACAATCATTACAAAGAACCAAATCAAAACATGTGCACAAGTACATGTCAATCAATGTGCTACAAGATCAAACAATTATGGTGGGCATCCTAGGATTGGAGGACCTACTTTAAAATAGAGTTTGAATTTTCAGCAGAGAAAGGGTCTACAGAAGTGGGAAAAGGGGTCAGACTTTGTAAAAATAGTTTTGTAAATTCGACGACTGACTAGGGTAGCGTCCTACGGTCAACACGGCTCCGATACCACTCTGTGACACCCCAATTTTAAGAACAAAATTGGAGCACAATATATGTATGCCAGGATCAATTTTCATACATATATCCACATCATAGTAAATATCAAAACAATGCTTTATTAATAATATCGAACTTTATTACATAAATGACCCTCGGGTCTGAAATAAAAAGTACAGTCTCTCATGAAACTAACTCTCAGGTAAACTCTGACGAAGATGCGGAAGATCTGGACTCCATCTCCACAGGAAGGTCGACCGGGGGTAGCGCCATCCTAGTACAGGTCGTCAGGGTCGTAGCCTCCGTCTTCTGGATACTCCTGCTCCTCGTACGCGTAGTCTCCAGCGTCTGGGTGGGGTAGCAGGGGGACAAAGAGGAAGGGTGAGTACATCGAAATGTACTCCGCAAGTGTAGGAAATATATGCTTATGAGGCTTATATCAAAGGTAGACTGACCTGGTTTGACTCAAGCGCCTAAAGCGACACACCCTATTAATCCTATTAATCCTATGCACCTATTTACTAGGTTATAGACAGACTCTGTAGCAAAGTATCAACACTCGGAGTCGTACCGAGCAAACCACACTCGGAGTCACACCGAGCAACCAACACCTGAAGTCCATCAGGCAACCGCACCTGAAGTCCATCAGATGACCCGAACCCAAAACCAACCAGTAACCAACTAATCTCGAAGAAGTCCAAGCCGCTCGTGACCGTGAGCACGGCTGATATATCAGTTTTACACTCTGCAGAGGTTGCACATCGTTACCCATGAGTCGTGCAGATCCCGTCACGCTAAACACTGCCGAGGTGCATAGCGGGTTGCACTGCAAGGCCTTTACAAAGTCCCTCCAAGCCTGTGTTACACGTACTCTAAGGTTTCTCCCCTGTCCATAAGTCAACGACCCCAAGGGACCCCTCTTGAGCCACTAAACAAACCCCGTGTAGCATAACTTAGAGGAAACTAATTAATTAGCCAGGTCCAGCCCATCCAGATCTCATGGTTGCGCTGTTAAGCCGGGTTACAGGCTTTGAGAACCGGGTCCTAGGGATCCAGGCAGGATAAGTCTAGCACGAGCCCCGAACCAAAAACCAAAAGCAGCTGCCGAGTCCCACGGCACAAAACCACCATTACGGGTCCATCCTGCCGGATTTACCTAATAACCATGTTACTACAAAATTACCATGTCCACATTCGTTTCATATTTCATTAATCAAGATTATAAACATTTTAACTCCCATCCCAACCATGACTGCAGGGCTAAGCAAGACACCTACCCGAACATCCCAAAACAGGCGTCAAGGATAATATAAACAAATTCTAGTAAACCCTAACATGGGATTCAAATTAATGACAAGCATGCATCTACAAGATCTAACTACTCTAGTACCAAAAGTAAAATAAAGTAGGTGCAAGATGTTCAAGGACACTTGCCTTCGGGCTGGGTCGAATCGATGAAGGCACGGATCGGTTCCTGGGATTCCGCGTAGCTCGCACTTGCTGGATCAAGCATCATCACAGGGCCCAAACAAACATAATAAATAACAGTGCATCAAACATTATGAAAACAGTACGTAAATAGATCTAATGCGTAGAGCTCGGCGAGACAAATCTAACGCGACTTGAACGGGTTGAAACGGAGTTAAAATGAGCAAGTTATGGTCTTTTGAAGTTGAGGGCAATTTGGTAAATAAACAAGATTAATTTTTAATTACTTTTCAAAATCAGTGACTAAAAATAAAACATTTGGACCACAAAATTATTTTATTAGATCTGAAATATTTTATTTGCAAAAGTGACATTTTAGAATTATTTTTGTGAGCAAAACACTTTTAAAAGCATTATAAAGAGGGTTTATAAAAGCATTAATCATTTTAATAAAATAAAACTATTTTATGTTGTGAACCAAAACAGATTAATAACATTATTAATTTAATTAATAACATCATTAACCAAACTGGTATTAAACAGCACTAAAACACATTTTAAAAATGAATTAAAACTCAATTTCTCTCTGATCTGGGCCAATTCGGAATTATGCGTAGATTTCAGGGGCTAGTCGCTAAGAGTGCATAGACTCAGAGAACAGCAGATTAATAATACATGAGTACAGGGGCTAGATCGCATAACGGTGGCGACTGGTCTTCACCTTGCTGAGTTGGACGTTGACCGTGACGTGGCGGATCTTGATTGGTTGACGGGAGGTGATGTGGCAGGGGTGTTGACCCTGTTGACTTGCGGTCAACAATCGTTCTGAGCCATCCATCTTTGGTTGGACGGCTGGGAAAGTCTCCTCCTCTGCTTGTTGCGTCTCGACAGGGTGAAGCGCCCAGCGGCGGTGGGATCGTCGGCGTTCGCCGGGTCGGCACTCCGGCGGCCGGGGAACAGTGGCGTGCAGCGCCTGGGATAGCGGAGGCTGTGGTGACGTCGGTAGTGGTGCCCTCGTCATTGGTGATAGGTCAGAGCGATTGCTCCGCGGCGAGGAGCAGAGTTTTGTTGCGGTGGAGATCCAACGAGGTCGGAGAGGGCGCTGTGGGCTCAGATTGACGACGAGGAGTAGCAGGAAGGATTCGGCGTTTCCTTGCGGTGCCGAGGAGCGAAGCGGGGGCGCCGGAGGTGGCTCTGGTGGGTGATCGGGCGATTTCGACCCGATCGGCTATGGCGGCGGCGGTGGTCCGTGGAGGCGATGGGGAGGGCGAGAGGCTCGGAGGATGGCCGATGGAGGCGCGGCGTGAAGAGACGAGTCCGATGGTGGCTTTGTAGGGGAACAAGCGAGGAAGGAGGGGTCACTCCCGGAGCTTGGGGACGGGCTGGCCATGGCGGCTTCGGTGGCGGACGCGGCCGAGAGAGGTAGAGGCTCGGTGGGCGCGGTGCGGCTGCGGCGCAGAGGGAGGAGCTCGCTGAGGCTTTATAGGGGCAGCAACTAGGGCGCACAGGAGGGGGCTCGGTCCCAGGATCCGGGTCGAGCGGATCAGAGGCGGCGGCTGCATGGTCCGATTCATTCGGATGGAGGAAGGGGACGACCTGACAGGTGGGGTCCACCCGTCAGCGAGAGGAGAGGGCGCTGGTTGTGGCACTGGGCCGGAGCGAGGCATGCTGGCTTGGCCGATGGGCCAGGCCCAGGCGACGGAATTGGAAGGAGATGGGGAGGGAGGGAGAGGCCAGGAGGGCCGGGCCGAGGGTTGGGCTGGCGCTGGTGAAAATGGAGAGGGAGAGAGGCTGGGCCGCAGGCGCTGGCTGGGCCGAATGGTGGGAATGTAGAGAGGGAGGGGTTGGGCTGGAACGAGGAAAGAGGAGCCCCAAGAGAGTTTTTCTTTCTCTTTTTTTTCTTCTTTTGTTTTGCAAATTCATTTCAAATCCGAATTCAAAACAGTTTGAAATCAAATAAACTTTGCAAAATTTTGGAGATATTTTCCTAGGTTTTGAAAATAAAATCTTGAGTTTGTTTTAGAAATATTTTCATAAACCTTTTATTTATTTCTTAAATAGAATAAAAGCGATTCGCCCTAGTCGGTTGAATAAATTCTTTTTCACCCAATAAAAATTATGCAACGGCATGAATGCAACAATCATCTGGTTAGAATTTTCCTCCATCTAGGGTTTTGGCCATTTTCTTATTAAAATCTAATTAATTTTAATTATTTAAAAACACGGGGTGTTACACAGGGGGGGTCTGGGCTGCTTATATAGCTCGGTGGGATGAACCACAGCCTTTGGATAAAACCGACTTGAAACAATAGTTGAGATGTGTCGTAGAGGTCAATTAGGTCATGCTCCACGAAGATGAGCCGAGATGGTTTCTGGCCCAGGCCGGTCGTCCTGGGGGTGGGGCTGGCCGGCCCCACCTGGCAGCCGCTAGGCACCGCCTTCGTCGAGGTGTCTTCTGGAACCTTCCTTGTTGCCCTAATGTGACTTTCCATCTGTTTGCATGATTCGTCGTATTGGATTAGGACTCTACCTCTTTCCATCTGCTGGAAAACTCCCTGGAAAATAGTAATCCACCAAAGTTGTGCAATCTGTCAGTTTAACCCCTAGATTGTGTTGTTTGGTGATCACTCCAGGTTGTTCTAGAAGCTTCCAAGTCGTATCCAACAAGGACTCTCTCGTCGAGACTCCAAATGTAGCAAACCATATGTCCGTTTTGATCATATCGACGAGCTCTTCGCAATGGTGTGCTCTGTTTCATCACTTGAGATACTTTTATATAGTGAAATATTGATAACCCTGCAAAACAAGTGAGAGCAACACAACTCTTGGAACTTATTAGAATCAAACCCTACAACTATGCTTTATGGTTCATTTCATATCATTCTATGCATAGTTGATGGTATAATATTGACTGTAAGGACCATCAACAAGTTCCCCCAAGCTTACCCTTTGCTAGTGAAAGCCCTAGTTTGGTTTTGGTTAATTGATGAAACCTATTTGGTCTAATCCTATTGCTAAGCATGTGTGTAGCTTATAAGAAAGGATTGTGACCAAGCCAAGTAGTGGAGCTAGCAAGATGGCAACCATGGAGGATGGTGTTGGCCACATGCATCTCAAGTGATCAAGTACTCTACTTTTGGTAAATCGCGAGAAGAAGAGAAGAGATGGAGCAAGGAGGCCCGAGGGCAAAGGTATAACCTATAGGGCTCTTTGTTTTAGTGATCAAGACACTTAGCGAGTGTGATCACATTTAGGATACATAGACGTACTATTAAGAGGAGATTATTCATGGCTTATGCGGTGTTCAAGTGCCACTAGATGTTCTCTAACATATCAATGATATAGACCTAGTGAGTGACTAACTAAACCTTTGGAAAATGCTTTGTAAAATGCTAAAACACGTGCACAAGTGTTGAAACACTTTGGTGTTGGCGCATGGGAGCAAGGGTAGAAGTTAGAAAGCAAAAGATGCTAAGTTATCAGCATCGGATGCTGGAGGCGGCAGCATCGGACGCTGGCCGAGCGTCCGATGGTTAACCCTAGTTTCTGTCAGAAGTTGAAGGAGCATCAGACGCTGGCAACGGATGCTGAGAAATCACTGTTGCAGAGTCCGATGCAGGTGACGTGGCGTGAACGTGCTTTCCAGGGAGCATCGGACGCGTCTGATGTGTTTTGGCCCTCTCTGGAACCTTTCTGTTGTGTCATCAGACGCAGGGGTTGAGCGTCTGATGTGGAGGTGCCAGCGCGTCCGTTGTGGCGCAGAAAAGAGCTGAATTAAGTAGTAGCATCGGAGCGTCCGATGCCTAGCATCGGCGCGGCCTTTGCAACTTTAACCATGGCGCAAAGCAATATGACCGTTGGGATCTAACGGGCTGAATTCATTCTGGGGGGGACACGTGGCTTCATCTGAAGCATCGGACGCTGGGGCAGCGTCCGATGGTCAAGCATCGGCGCGTCCGATGCCCCTGATTCTGGCCCAACGGCTAGGCCGACTTGAGTGGCCTATTTAAGGGGCTTGGCCGACTCACTTTGATTCTCTCTTGCATATTTTGATTCCTAAGCATTCTAGTGAGTTTTGGCAAGCCTCCCAACTCATCTCCCAAGTTGATTTGATCAAACCAAGTGAGATTGAGTGATCTAGTGCGTGATTTGATAGAGTTCAATCTAGTGGCACTAGTTCTTCGCATCGGCATTGAGTTCTCTTGTTACTCTTGGCATTTGCCGGTGCCTAGACGGCTTGGAGGCGTTGTGGTGTGATTGGCAAGATTGGCGATTGTTCTTGGCCACCACCAATCGAGATTGTGAGAGGTTTTGGAGCCTCACCTCGCCGGAGCGGCAAGAGGCATCCTTAGTGGATTGCTCGTGTCATTGAGCTACCTCACTAGTGGTAGACTCTTGTGGCGCTCTTTGTGAGCTTGGCTTTGCGCCGATTAGCCACCTGGTCACCTAGTGTTGGTCGACACAACGGGGAGTAGCGTGCCGGTAAGCACGTGAACCTCGGGATAAATCTCGGTGTCCCTTGTGCTTATTGTGATTACGCATTCATCCCGGTGATTGGTCGTCACATTCACATTCTTGGTGATTGGCATCACGATTGGATTTCACCGGTGATTGGCTCTCTACTAGGCGATCCCGAAGGCTTGGTGAAAATCTTCTCTATCTAGCTTATTTACTTTGTGTATTTACTTTGAGCTATTCTCTTGTGAAGATTCTATCTCTTGTCATATACCTTGATTAGTTAAGTGTGTTTAGTTTGCTTAGTATATCTTGTTCACACACTTGTTTTATATACATTCTTTGTATATCATATTTGTGCTAGAGCTAGATTGTTTTATTCCGCATTTGTTATTAGCTCTAGTTGATTGTGTGACATAGAAATATTAGGTAGAATTGTTGGATAGGTGGCTTGCAACACACTATTAGGCTAGCGCAAAAAAGCTTCGCCTTTTGTTATACTAATAGTGTTTGCCTAAGTAATTTTGTAGATTTTTAATTAGGCTATTCACCCCCCCTCTAGCCAATTTGGACCTTTCAAGTGGTATCGGAGCCGTGGTCACCGTTCGTTTGAGGCTTAACATCCTCCGGTGTTAAAATGGCACAAATCAACTATATGGGGAAGCCACCACATTTTGATGGCACCAACTTTGATTGTTGGAAGAGGAAGATGTGTGCATTCACCAGAGGAAAGAATAGAAAGATTTGGGAAGTGATTGAGCATGATTTTGCGGTAATTGACACCGCAAGTCCCACTCCAAGAGAAGCTTCAATGGAATGATGTGGCAATCAACTTGTTTTATGAAGCATTTGACACAAAGGTGTTTGAGCAAGTCAAGGACCTTGAAAGAGCAAGTGAGATATGGGAGAGATTGGAGGAAACATATGAAGGCACCAAGGCGGTCAAGGGTGCCAAGCTATACATTCTCAAGGACAAGCTCGCCATGTTCAAGATGCAAGATGATGAAAGCATACCGGAGATGTTTCACCGGTTGCAAGTCATTATCAATGACTTGAAGGCCTTGGGAGAGAAGGTAGAGGACAAGGACTTTTCTCACAAGTTCTTAAGATGTTTGCCACCAAGGTTTGATACTTTGGTGACTATCCTAGTGAGGGAAGGATTGCATACGGTAACCCTAAACCAAGTACTAGGTCATGTGGTCACACAAGACACATATCGTGTGGAAGGGGATGGGGGAGCCCAAGAGGAAGAAAAGAAGAAGAAGACCGTTGCATTCAAGGCTTCATCCTCCAAGAACAAGAGCAAGGGCAAAGCAAAGAAGGAGGAAAGTGATGATGAAGCAAGCTCAACTGGCTATGAGATGGATGATGAAGAGATGGCTCTATTTGTCAAAAGATTTGGCAAGTTCATGAAGAAGAAGGGCTTTGGAGCAAGAAAGAGAAGAGATTCAACAAAGAGCACAACTAAAAGGTGCTATAGATGCAAGAGCAAGGATCACTTCATTGCGGATTGTCCACAATCTAGTGATGATGATGATGATGACAACAAGAACAAGAAGAAGAAAGATAAGAAAGAAAGAAAAGAAAAGAAAGAAAAGAAGATGGGAAAGAAGAAGGGTGGTTCCTATGTTGTGACATAGGATAGTGGTGCTTCCTCAAGCGATGATGATGATTCTAGTGATGATGAAAGGAAGACCACCAAGAAGAAGGCCATGGCTAGTCTTGCTATCTCAAGCAAGCCTTCTATCTTCAACACTCCATCGACATGCTTCATGGCTAAGGCCACTAAGGTATCATCTGATGAGAGTGAGAGTGAGAGTGATGATGATGAGGAGTACTCAAAGGAGGACCTCATGAGCATGCTACAAGATGCTCACTCTTACATTGAGACTAAGAGGAAGGATTGCAAAGAATTGCGCAAGGCCAACAAGGCTCTTGAGCAATCCTTTGATGAGCTCAAGTCTACTCATGAGAGGCTAGAGGAAGCCCATGAGAAGCTTGACCAAGCTCACACTAGGCTTAGGAAGCCCACTCCTCCCTCCTTGATCAAAGTCAGATTGAGGATGTTGTAGAGACATGCAACATAGGAGTAACATGTGATATTCTTGATGAATCTTTTTATGCTCCTATTATTGTTGCTCCCACCAATGCATCATCATCATCTAGCTCAACTAAAATGCCTACTTCTACTACATGTGATTCATCATTAGTGGTAGAAAATGAGAACCTTAAGAACAAGGTGTTTGAGCTCACTCATGCTTTAGGCAATGCCTATGGTGGAGATGCCCGCTTGCTTAAGTGCTTGGGTAGCCAAAGGTGTCCACTCAACAAGGAGGGACTTGGCTATACCCCCAAGAAGGGCAAGGCCGCTTTTGCTCCTCACAAGACTAGTTTTGTGAAGAGCAATGGTAGGTATTGCTATAATTGCAAGCAATCCGGGCATATAGAGCAAAATTGCTTTAACAAAAACAAGAACAATGCTCATATTTCATCTATTAAACTTGATTCTTGTTATATGCTTACAAAGGGCACTAATGGTGTGAAGGCTAAGTATATTGGTGCACCCATGGTTGGCCCAAAGAAGAAGGCAATTTGGGTGCCCAAGATCTTGGTAACTAACCTTGGAGGACCCAAAAAGATTTGGGTACCTAAAAAGAATTGATCTCTTTTGTAGGTGAACTATAAAGCGGGAGGAAGGCATTGGGTGCTTGATAGTGGGTGCACTCAACACATGACCGGAGATGGTAGAATGTTCAAATCAATCAACACTAGTGGCAATGATCATGCGGATGCTATCACATTTGGTGACAACAAGAAAGGCAAGGTCAAAGGATTGGGCAAGATTGCAATATCCAATGACTTGAGCATCTCCAATGTGTTATTAGTGGAATCTCTCAACTTCAACCTATTGTCCATGGCACAATTGTGTGACTTGGGTTTCAAATGCATATTTGGGGTTGATGATGTGGAGATAGTAAGTGTTGACGGAAGTGACTTGGTGTTCAAAGGATTTAGATATGAGAACCTTTATTTGGTGGACTTTGATGCAAGTGAAGCTCAATTGACAACATGCTTATTCACCAAATCAAGTATGGGTTGGCTATGGCATAGGCGCTTGGGACATGTTGGAATGAAGCAACTAAAGAGGCTAGTGAAGCATGACATGGTTAAAGGACTAAAAGATGTTCACTTTGAGAAAGACAAGCTATGTAGTGCATGTCAAATGTGAAAGCAAGTTGGAAACACTCATCCCAACAAAGGAATGATGAGCACTACACATGCACTTGAGTTGTTGCACATGGACTTGTTTGGACCAACTACATATGCAAGTATTGGGGGAAACAAGTATGGCTTTGTGATAGTGGATGATTATACAAGATACACATGGGTCTTCTTTCTCGTTGACAAGAATGAAGTGTTTGGCATATTCAAAACCTTTGTCAAGAGAAGTCAAAATGAGTTTGATAGAAGAATCAAGAAAGTGAGAAGTGACAATTGATGTGAGTTTAGAAACACAAGAGTTGATGAGATATGTGATGAATTTGGAATCAAACATCAATTCTCGGCCAAGTATACACCTCAATCCAATGGGATAGTTGAAAGAAAGAATAGGACACTCATTGATATGTCAAGATCCATGCTTAGTGAATACAATGTGAGTGATTCCTTTTGGGCCGAAGCAATCAACACGGCATGCTATTATAGCAACCGGCTCTATTGTCACCCTCTCTTGAAGAAGATACCATATGAGCTCCTCAATAATAGAAAGCCCAACATTGCTTATTTCCGGGTTTTTGGGTGCAAGTGTTACATATTGAAGAAGGGCACAAGACTTGGCAAGTTTGAAAACAAGTGTGATGAAGGGTTCCTACTTGGTTACTCCACTACAAGCAAGGCATATAGAGTGTGGAACAACACATCAAGAATAGTAGAAGAAGTCCATGATGTTGAGTTTGATGAAACCAATGGCTCTCATGAAGAACAAGATAATTTAGATGATGTGAGAGGAACACAATTGGTTGAAGCTATGAAGAACATGGACATTGGTGATATAAGGCCAAAGCAAGTGATTGACATAGAATATGACAAAGATCAAGTGCTCTCTCCTCCAACCATGCATGACAATGATATTGCAAGCTCTAGTTGTTCTCAAGATCAACAAGATGCTAGTACAAGTGCAAGTGTCCAACCACAACAAGTGCTCCAACCAACACATATTGCAAGAGATCATCCTTTGGATCAAATTGTTGGTTACATAAGAAGAGGTGTGAAAACAAGATCAAGATTGGCTTCATTTTGTGAACACTACTCATTTGTATCATCTATTGAGCCAACAAAGATTGATGAAGCTTTGATGGATGTTGATTGGGTGAATGCAATGCATGAAGAGTTGAACAACTTCACCCGCAATAATGTTTGGGAGTTAATGGAAAGACCAAAGAATACAAATGTGATTGGCGCTAGATGGGTCTTCCGGAACAAGCAAGATGAAGATGGCATTGTTGTAAGGAACAAAGCAAGATTGGTTGCACAAGGGTACACTCAATTGGAAGGCATTGATTTTGGAGAAACCTATGCACCGGTCACTAGATTGGAGGCCATAAGAATCTTACTTACATATGCTTGTGCTCATAACATCAAGCTCTATCAAATGGATGTGAAGAGTGCTTTTCTCAATGGATTCATCAATGAGCTAGTGTATGTTGAACAACCTCCCGGATTTGAAGATTTGAAGAAGCCCAACCATGTGTACAAGCTCAAGAAGGCATTATATGGATTGAAGCAAGCACCAAGAGCTTGGTATGAAAGATTGAGGGACTTCTTGCTAGCAAAAGGGTTCAAAATTAGGAAGGTTGACACCACTCTCTTCACCAAGAATATTGGGAGTGACTTGTTTGTGTTGCAAATCTATGTGGATGACATTATCTTTGGATCAACCAACCAAGACTTTTGTGAAGAGTTTGGAGAAATGAGGGCTAAGGAGTTTGAGATGTCTATGATTGGAGAGCTTAGTTACTTCCTCGGTCTACAAATCAAGCAAATGAAGAAAGGAACATGCTCAAGAAGTTTGGGTTAGATGAAGCTAAAGTAATAACCACTCCAATGGGCACAAATGGACATTTGGATAATGACTCTAGTGGTGACATGGTGGATCAAAAGTTGTATCTGTCAATGATTGGAAGCCTACTCTATGTGACCGCATCAAGGCCGGATGTCATGTTTAGTGTGTGCATGTGTGCAAGGTTCCAAGCTTCACCAAGAGAAAGTCATTTGAAGGCAACCAAAAGAATATTGAGATATTTGAAGCACACTCCAAATGTTGGACTATGGTATCCCAAGGGCTCTCAATTTGAATTGATTGGATATTCGGATTCCGATTATGCGGGATGCAAGGTGGATAGGAAGAGCACATCGGGCACTTGTCAATTTCTTGGAAGATCACTTGTCTCATGGTCATCAAAGAAGCAAAATAGTGTTGCACTCTCTACCGCCGAAGCCGAATACATATCCGCGGGTAGTTGTTGTGCACCATTGCTATGGATGAAAGCTACATTGCAAGATTATGGAGTCAAGTTTGGACAAGTCCCATTGCTATGTGATAATGAGAGTGCCGTCAAAATAGCCACCAACCCGGTTCAATATTCAAGAACAAAGCACATTGACATAAGGCATCACTTCATTAGAGACCATCAAGCAAAGAAAGATATATCTATTGAAAGTGTGGGCACCGATGATCAACTTGCTGATATCTTCACTAAGCCACTAGATGAGAGAAGGTTTTGCAAGCTAAGGAATGAATTGAATATCCTAGACTTCTCCAACATGAGTTGAATACACCCCCACTTATGACATGCCTCTCCTCCAAGAAAGCAAAGGTGAAATTGTTTGGCATGTGCATTCATTCTTATTAGGTTGTGATCTAGTTCATATAGCCATTACATTGCTTATTTAGGCTCATTCATGGTAAATCAAATGATTTTGAAGTATATGTGGTACCACTATTGCTTCTATGTTTGACTTGATCTAGTGGTAGCATATAACTTGTTTGTGAGCTTGTAACTCTAGTGTTTGGTCTAGTAACCGAGCAATGGATGTTTAACCAACGTGAGTAAGATAACCATTGTAAGATGTGTGAAGAAGCTTACTCTAGAGCAAATCGTGTTAAATATCCTATGCTCATGAGCTAGATTAAGCCATAACTTGACTTAGGTTGACCCCCACATCTCAAGATTGCCTCCTTTCATTAAAACTTTCCCCCTTTTATGATAATTGTTGACAAAGGGGGAGAAAAGGAAAATGATGACAAAGATATGAGGGAGAAAATGCTACAAAAAGAGACATGCTAAGTAAACCTTTAAGTGCTTCAAGTAGGATAGGAGCATACAAATAGGGGGAGCAAGCTCATAAACATGAATGTTGCATTTGAAATGTGCATATTCATATGCTTGATTGCAATGCATAAGCTATTTTTATTATTCATGCTTATGTGGTGAATGCTAGTGTTAGAACATGATTGATGATATGACTCACTAGCATGAATAGGTTGATAACTAAACATACTTGTATTTTCATATTTTCAAGTGGTTCAAGAGCCTTCTTATAATATTGATCTCACGAGGTTCTTGAGTTTTGATGTATGTCTAGTGATAAATGGTGCTAAGGATGATATAACATGTGCACTCCGATTGGTATCACGCTTCATAGGTCCATTCTTATTCTTATGCCTTAGCATCATCATTGGTAGTATTGCTCACCCACATTTCATATCCATACATATATGCCAAATTTAGAACCAAACTATATAGCACATATGTAGGGGGAGCTAATACTATCAATGTGGTTACTCAAATTTAAATCACATATCTTTGTATAGGTTGTCATCAATTACCAAAAAGGGGGAGATTGAAAGCCCTAGTTTGTTTTTGGTTAATTGATGAAACCTATTTGGTCTAATCCTATTGCTAAGCATGTGTGTAGCTTATAAGAAAGGATTGTGACCAAGCCAAGTGGTGGAGCTAGCAAGATGGCAACCATGGAGGATGGTGTTGGCCACATGCATCTCAAGTGATCAAGTACTCTACTTTTGGTAAATCGCGAGAAGAAGAGAAGAGATGGAGCAAAGAGGCCCGAGGGAAAAGGTATAACCTATAGGGCTCTTTGTTTTAGTGATCAAGACACTTAGCGAGTGTGATCACATTTAGGATACATAGCCGTACTATTAAGAAGAGATTATTCACGGCTTATGCGGTGTTCAAGTGCCACTAGGTGTTCTCTAACATATCAATGATATAGACCTAGTGAGTGACTAACTAAAACCTTGGAAAATGCTTTGTAAAATGCTAAAACACGTGCACAAGTGTTGAAACACTTTGGTGTTGGCGCATGGGAGCAAGGGTAGAAGTTAGAAAGCAAAAGATGCTGAGTTATCAGCATCGGACGCTGGAGGCGGCAGCATCGGACACTGGCCGAGCGTCCGATGGTTAACCCTAGTTTCTGTCAGAAGTTGAAGGAGCATCGAACTCTGGCAACGGACGCTGAGAAATCACTGTTGAAGAGTCCGATGCAGGTGACGTGGCGCGAGCATGCTTTCCAGAGAGCATCGGACGCTGGCCTGCGTCCGATGCAGAACCATCAGACACGTCCGATGTGTTTTGGCCCTCTCTAGAACCTTTCTATTGTGTCATCGGACGCAGGGGTTGAGCGTCCGATGTGGAGGTGTCGACGCGTTCGTTGTGGCGTAGAAAAGAGCTGAATTAAGTAGTAGCATCGGAGCGTCCGATGACTAGCATCGGCGCGTCCGATGCCACATTATCCATGGCGCAAAGCAATATGACCGTTGGGATCTAACGGGCTGAATTCATATATGGGGGGACACGTGGCTTCATCTGAAGCATCGGACCGTCTGATGGTCAAGCATCGGCGTGTCCGATGCCCCCGATTCTGGCCCAACGGCTAGGCCGACTTGAGTGGCCTATTTAAGGGGCTTGGCCGGCTCACTTTGATTCTCTCTTGCACATTTTGATTCCTAAGCATTCTAGTGAGTTTTGGCAAGCCTCCCAACTCATCTCCCAAGTTGATTTGATCAAACCAAGTGAGATTGAGTGATCTAGTGCGTGATTTGATAGAGTTCAATCTAGTGGCACTAGTTCTTCGCATCGGCATTGAGTTCTCTTGTTACTCTTGGCATTTGCCAGTGCCTAGACGGCTTGGAGGCATTGTGGTGTGATTGGCAAGATTGGCGATTGTTCTTGGCCACCACCAATCGAGATTGTGAGAGGTTTTGGAGCCTCACCTCGCCGGAGCGGAAAGAGGCATCCTTAGTGGATTGCTCGTGTCATTGAGCTACCTCACTAGTGGTAGACTCTTGTGGCGCTCTTTGTGAGCTTGGCTTTGCGCCGATTAGCCACCTGGTCACCTAGTGTTGGTCGACACAACGGGGAGTAGCGTGTCGGCAAGCACGTGAACCTCGGGATAAATCTCGGTGTCCCTTGTGCTTATTGTGATTATGCATTCATCCTGGTGATTGGTCGTCACATTCACATTCTTGGTGATTGGCATCACGATTGGATTTCACCGGTGATTGGCTCTCTACTAGGCGATCCCGAAGGCTCGGTGAAAATCTTCTCTATCTAGCTTATTTACTTTGTGTATTTACTTTGAGCTATTCTCTTGTGAAGATTCTATCTCTTGTCATATACCTTGATTAGTTAGGTGTGTTTAGTTTGCTTAGTATATCTTGTTCACACACTTGTTTTATATACATTCTTTGTATATCATATTTGTGCTAGAGCTAGATTGTTTTATTCCGCATTTATTATTAGCTCTAGTTGATTGTGTGACATAGAAATATTAGGTAGAATTGTTGGATAGGTGGCTTGCAACACACTATTAGGCTAGCGCAAAAAGCTTCGCCTTTTGTTATACTAATAGTGTTTGCCTAACTAATTCTGTAGATTTTTAATTAGGCTATTCACCCCCCTCTAGCCAATTTGGACCTTTCAGCTAGTCCCTAAGCAAAGCCAAACTCAATAATGGATCAGGAGTGTCACACCCGGTTTTAAGGACAAAACCAGGTATACACCATATGTGAGCCCAGGAAGTCAAATCTCACATATAGCCACAAATAAAAGGGTAATATCGAAAGACAATGCTCATATATAACGTATAAACACAAAGAACTTAACCTCAAGGAGCAGACAGCGGAAAGACACTCTGATCTTCAGATGGAGACACCAACTTCACAGGCTTCCACTGCGCGACTCTGATGGAGACTGGGGTGTGTGGGGGAAAAACAAGAGTGAGTCCATGTTGAACTCAACAAGTATAGCAACAAGTGATATAGAACCCAAGTTTCATGATCAATGTAACATAAATAATGAATAGCATAAAATGGTAAATAATGAACATGTTAACCAACAAAAGTCATAATCTTAATGTAAAAGGTCTGCAAGGCCGCTCGTGACCGTGAGCACGGCTGATATATCAGTTTAATAAACTTTGCGCAAAGGTGTACACTTTCACTGTGAGACGTGAATTGCCCATTTGCCCGAGGTGATCAGCCTCTTAACTCACTTCCAAGGAAAGTCGGCAGGGTTCACGATGAAGCCTTTCAAAGGTTCGTCTAACAAGTTAGGGCCGCTAGGTTTCATTAGTCAGTCTGGGTGATTCAACCAGTCACAGGGAATCCCCAGTCTGCTATCCCCCATTTGCGCCACAAGGGTAACCTCTAACGAGCTAGAAAAGGTCCTCATACTGAGCTAAAGCCAGAGCCATATAACCCCCATCAGTTGCACTGTAAAACCCGAAGGCACTTGTACAGATAATTTCTTAAGTTGCTAATAAGTCATTTTTATCATTCGATGCAACCATTAATTCAGTAACATGATCATGATTGCAAACAGGAAAACCTGATTGCTATACTTGCCTTAACTCAAGATCCTTTTTCTGTTGACTTGTAGATTTCCAAAGGTTGACTCTTGATCACGATCTCTGGATCACGAACTTCTTCTTGATCACCAACGCATAACTCACCGACTGGACATACGATAACAGGACACCACACAAGCATCCAAGCGCACACATGCAAAGCAAACATAGCCTATGATTAGAACAGTACATCAATCATAATAAAACAAAAATAAAACTTTTATAAAACAGAAGTACGCGTCGCTACGATCACAACGATATTTGGTTCACTGAAAACGGGGTTACGACGCGAAAGATACGGCCGAAACGGGGTTTTCTAGAGCCCTAAACTAGGCTGGCTAGGACCCTACAGCTATCTGGTCCAAAACAGGGTAACAGGGACATAAACGGATAGAGCACTAAATTACGAAGCTAACGCAATTTGAACGGATCAAATCGGAGCTAAAACGTAGATTTTATAAGCGTTTTACTCCAGTGGCAAATTTGTAAATATATCAAATTTGAATTTGCTGATTTAAATTAAATAAAACAAAATTGAAATAAACGGCTGGACTGCGCCTCAATTCAACAGAACCGCAGGGACCTGCTTGAAAACGTTTCAAGACACAAAGAACAGTGCCTAAAGGATTGCGGGTTGAATTAGGAATTCCCTGGGGGCTCTTTAGCAAGTTTCACCCCGAAGGGGTATCGGCCATCCAGGGCCTTCGGATCGATTACGGATGGCTTGGATTAGGCACGGGAGTTTGCGCACGCGGGGGCGGCCGACGGCGCGCCGCGCGCGGCTCTGGCCGCGGCGTCGTGCGCGGCCACGCCATGGATGGGGCGCGGGAGGTCGGCGGCGCATAGGGTTTCGGCCCTACAGGCCACCATTTGCCTCGGGAAAGGTACGGGGAGAGAGAGGAGAGGACCGCGAAGCTCACCACGGCTTCAATAGCGGCGAGGAGGACTCAGCGGCGGCGAGAGACGACGAGCGGCGGCCGGCGGGAATCTGCTCAAAAGAATCCGCGGTTAGGGCGAAACCGCGTACAAGGAAGAGAGGGGAGGGGCACGACAACCTCAACAACACGATGCGGACATTGGTGACCCGTTGAATCGGCCGGAGGCGCGGCCAAACGGAGCGGCGAGCTCGGCGGATCCCGGCAATGGCTCGCGGCGGCTCGACCGGTTTGCGGGCGCTCTGAGTGCGAGAGGGAAGACGAGGCGCAGCTGAGTGAAATGGAGAAAGAGGGGGAAAGGAGAGGACGGTGAGGCTTAAACCCGAGTGGGGAGCGGGGGAGCGCGCGGCCACGACGCGAGAAGAGCGGAGGCGTGCGGCGGCAGTTGCTCGCTCGACCATTCGAGTGAGCAGAGCGGGAGCGGGAGGAAAGGGAAGCTGAAGGCGCTGACGAGTGGGGCTGCTCGTCAGTGAAAGAGAGGGAGGGAGGGGCGCGGCCGGTTTGCAGCAGCTACGGCGCGCGTCATGGGCCGGCCTGCTGGGCCGCACGGCGAGGGGGAGGAGAAGGGAAAGGCCCAGCGCGGGGGGGGGGGGAAGGAGGGAAGGGGGAGCCGGGGCTTGGGCCACCAGGCCACTTGGGCCGAAAGCGAGAGAGAGGGGAAAGAGGAGAGGAAAGAGTTTTTCTTTTATTTTCAAGGCATTTCAAACTATTTTCAAATCTATTTTGAATTCAAACAAAATTTTGACAATAACCACTCATTACAGAAATAAAATGCAGAGGCATGAGTGCAAGAACATGTTCCTAACTTGTTTTTTAATTTTGTGAAAATTATTGAATCCTAGATTAAATGCACCCAAAAATTAAAATAAAACATTTTCACCTATTTTTAAATTGGGCAAATTTTAGGGTGTCACAAATCTACCCCCCTTAAGAGAATCTCGTCCCGAGATTCAGGAGAGACTCAGAGCACCGGAGAGAGACGAGAAAAGATCTTGATAACACCTTCACTTCACACTTGTATACCAAGCTTATCAAACCACTGATGTTTCATGATCATAACTTGTGAACAAAGATTCCAAGAAAAGATTATTACACTTGATTATCCCAAACTTATCTTGATCGCTAACTTGTTTGGCCTACAACTCAAAGAGATGTGGAAACTTGGTCTGCAGTTGTTCCTCGGTTTCCCACATTGCTTCTTCTTCACTTAGGTTACTCCACTGAACCTTACACACTTTAAACATTCTTCCATTAAAAGTTCTCCAAACTGTTTCTAGTATCTTGACCGGATATCCTGCATTTGCCAGATGGTCTGTTGTATCGACTTCCACTGAAGATGTTTGCCCATCTGTGTTCTTAGCTATATGCTCATCATTATCCACGATAGCATCCTTAGTCTGCACTCCATTGTACAAGTCATCAGCTTTCTCAGATTGAAGTTGACAGCCGTGATACTCAATTCTTTTCCCTGACAGTGTAGTTAGAAGCATTGTGCATTGAGTACCATGAATTACTCCTTTGTGCGCACACAACCAGCCATTACCAAGAACCATAGGAATCTTGAGTGACTCCAAAACAATGAAGGTTACGGTAAAGTTTTCCTTGTTTATGACAAGACTGACTTTCGGGCACATCTGATTTGCCTGTATTTCTCCAACTGGGGTATGAACTATCAAGGGCTTCTTTGTTGGACACTTCACCATCTTGTTCGTCTCTAAACACTTGACGGAGATGAAAGAGTGCGAAGCACTGGGATCAAACAGAGCAAAAACTTGTGTTGAGCTCACTTGAATGTAACCACCAACCATTTTTGTAGCACCTTGAATGTTATCCAAATCCATATTGCTCAACCTTCCATTAGTATAATTGCGCTGTGCTCTACTTACTTCAGTAAGCTTCTTTTTGGGTTTTCTTTTTCGCTTTCGTTGTTGTGGATTCTGACTCGGAACACTCCCAACTTGAACTTCAACATTGTTGTTTTGATAGTGCTCAGCTTCATTGTACTCGTGATCATCAGTGAGAGGTGGCATAAAGGGATCCTGATTCATGGCGTGCCACATTTCCTGTCATCAGGTGACCAACAAAAACAACATGAGCAAGGATAGATGATCATACTCATAAAGTACCACGAGAGACAACTCGCAACCTCAACATCTGTTGATCAAAGCACTACCCCCCTTAAGAAAGGATCGACTAGAGAACACAAAAGGGTAGCTTGCATATTATTCCCAGCATGTTGACAGCCATAACCAACTTCTGATATCCCAGAGAAATGCATATGTAAAGGTAAGAACAAGAATTCTGAAATTTCTCGCGAGTAGCAAAACAGCAGTGCAGTAAAACAGCCATAACTCGAGTTCTGTTTAACCAATGAAGTTGCAGTTTATCTTTTTGGAAAGCTTATGAAATCCTCTACAACGTTCATGTAGAACACTTTTCCAGATTCTGTAGTTAAGGTCGTCGAAAACAGCAGACAACAGAAACTATTCCAGATTCCAGACAGCACAGATGCATCAACTTGTGAATTTCATAACTCCAAAACCATAACAGCTATCAGGGAGGTTCTTGCGCTCAGAGAAAGATCATGAAGTCTACTTGTGTACAGAATTGTTCCATGATTTTTGAACATCCACAAACAGATATATAACCTGACAAGAACAGACTGCTCCAGAAGGATAGGATAGGGAAGACAAGAGAAGAGCAAAAACCCAACCTTCTATACATAAAAACCTATCAACTAAGCCTAAATGAGATTGTGAGGAAACCCACAAAATCATTGCACTCATTACAAAGATGCAAAACAAACATTATCATAAGGACAAACAACAAGCATTACAAATTCACAGGCCACACATGGGCCAAAGACTTGACTTTACATCGCTACTAACGTTTTATTACATAAGGGCTCAAGAACTACTAGAACACGATACACCTGCAAGAACATCAAGGACAGCTTTTCTTGTACACTCTTCACTTGTCATCTGTTATCAGGGACTTCCTTTGCATCAGGCACTGACATCACATGTTGATGGCTACTCTGTAGTGACTGGGCTCGGGCCACTTCCATGAGTCGACTGTTGATCTTTTTGGGGCAGGATCTGATATAATGTCCTTCTTGTTGACAATGATAACATCTTCCTTTGGTTGGATCTGTTGCGATAGAAGTGTTGTTTGATGTGCTGCCATCTTGCTGACTCGGAGGATTGACTTTTACCAGTCTATTCTGCTTCTTAACTCGCTTCGGTGGTTGGAATTCTTTGTAGGTGATTGTCCATCCATCTATGTAGACCTCATGTGGAAAGTTCTTAACTGGAGGAGCTTCTAAGTGCTGCTGATCTAGGCTTGTCTGAACAAGGGTTGAAACTGGATGTGGTACTGGAGTAGAACTCAACTGTTGGTGACGTATCAACGGTGGCTCGAATGAATTTGCTTTCCTCTTTGTCACACCCTGAAATTTGCATTTCTTAAATTAGAATTAATATGATTTAATTATGAATTTTTGGTGCTCATAAAATATAGGGAAATAAAAACTTTTCTATAAATTAAAATTTATCCTAGGGTTTAGAAACATGGTTGTGCATTCATGTTGAAGCATTTGAGTTTTTGTGATGTGTGGTTTTGGTTAAAATTCAAATTGTGTTCAAAATGGATTAGAAATGATTTAAAAACAAATTTTCTATAAAGGGTTTTTGAAAATAAAGACTTCTTGTTTTTCAAAAAGTTTGGAAAAGTTCAAGATTTCAAAACCTATTTAATCTCTCAAAGTTTCAAATCAAAAGTTTGAGAAGGTTTTAAATTGGATTTGAAAATACATTTGAAAATCCAAAACCAAAAATGAAAAGGCTTTTCCCTCTCTTCCCTCACCCTTCTCCCTATCTGGCCCGATGGCCCAAACCGGCCATCTTCCCCCTCCCGGGCAGCCCAACCGGCTCCCGCTCCTTCCTCCTCCTCTTGGGCCGCGACCGCATCCCTGGCCCAGCCGGCCGCTCCTTCACTCCCCTTCGCGCGAGCCCACCGCATGGCCCAACCGGAGACAAGCTGCAAAGCCGCCTCCCTCTCCCTTTCTCTCACTGACACCACGGGACCAGATGTCAGCCGTCTTCCACCTCCAGTCGCAGAAGAGCAGGACTCTGCTTCGATTCGGTGACCGTCTCCGCCTCCTCCACGCCTCCCTCTTGCCTTACCGACCAAGTCGACCACCCCTATAAATCGCCCGAGCCCGCCGCCTCTCTTTTCCCCGAAAACACAAACTCTCGTGCCCTGCCTTGCCCTAGCCGAGAGCTCCGCCCTAGCCGAGATCCCGCCGCCGTTGTTCTCGCTCCCTACCACTCCGCCGCCGCTCCGAGGTCCCCTCCGAGCTTCGCTTTGGTCTCAGGAAGCCAGAGGTACCTTTCTCTCTTTTTCTCTTCCCCTGGAACCTTTGACAATTGCTTGCCGTCGTGTTTTCAGAGCCGCCGCCGCTTAACCGAGTTGCCAGCCATCCTCGAGGTCTCCCCGTCGACATCGTTGGGTCAGGTGAGATCTCCTTGAGCTCCTGGTTCGATTGAACTAATCCTATGGTCTCTATCGCTCTCTAGCTCGAATCCGAGCAGCGCCGCCCGTCTCCGACGATGGCACCGCCGCGACCGTCCCCTCCTCCGGCGTCAACGCCGCCCGCCCCGCGCCCGTCTAATCCAAGCCATCAATCTCAGATCCGACGGCCATCAAAGGCCGATACCCTTTCGATGGCATTTTTGCAAAAAGGCCCTTATAATTTTCAGAGCCTCAACCCGCGCTCCATCGGCAACTATTCTTTGAGTCTACGAAAACTTTCAATCTAGCCCCTGCGTTTTATTCTAAATGAGGCGCAGTCCATCCGAAAATTCAATTTCGTTTTATTTATTTTAAATCTGCAAAATCAATTTCAATCTATTTACAGTTTTGCCACTGACTTTAAACCCTTATAACTTCTTTGTTTTAACTCCGATTTAGTCCGTTCAACTTGCGTTAGATTCGTTTCGAAAAGATCTTTCCAAATATATAACTTTCAACACTGTTTTCTGTAATTAAAATTTGAGTTAAATCTAATCTAGTAATTAGTGTCTTTAATCTTGTTTAGCTCATATCTTTTCCGTTATAGCTCCGATTAGCGTGATTTTTTGCGTCTGTGTGTTCGTAGCAAATCGTAGATCAGTTTTCAAAACTTTTTATTTATTTATTTATTTATTTATTGGTGTATTGTTCTAATTATAGGCTATGTTTGCTTTGCATGATTGGTATTGGATGCTTGTGTGGTGTTATGTGATCGTATGTCCAGTCGGTGAGTTGTACGTTGGTGATCAAGAAGAAGTTCGTGATCAAGAGTTCAAGATCAAGAGTCAACCTTTGGAGGTATACAAGTCAACAGAAGAAGGATCTTGAGTTTAAGGCAAGTATAGCAATCGAGTGTTCTTTTCGCAATCATGATCATGTTACTTAATTAATGTATGCATCGAATGATAAAAATGACTTATTAGCAACTTAAGAAATTATCTGTACGAGCACCTTCGGGATTTACAGTGCAACTGTTGGGGGTTATATGGCTCTGGCTTTAGCTCAGTATGAGGACCCTTTCTAGCTTGTTAGAGGTTACCGAAAGGCGCAAGAGGGGCTCCGATCTGTATGGTCTTGGCCGACCAAGTTGGTGCATTTTGTCTTTTGTTAGTCACCGCTTGGAGGGGAGATTCATGCTTATTGATGGGGAAACCTAGCGGCCCTAACTTGTTAGACGAACCTTTGAAAGGCTTCATCGTGAACCCTGCCGACTTTCCTTGGAAGTGAGTTAAGAGGCTGATCACCTCGGGCGAAAGGGCAATTCACGTCTCGCAGTGAAAGTGTACACCTTTGCGCAAAGTTTATTAAACTGATATATCAGCCTTGCTCAAGGATACGAGCGGCCTTGAAGACTTTTACATTTATGACTTATGTTGGTTAACACGTTCATTATTTACCGCTCTATGCTATTCATTATTTGTTACATTAATCATGAAACTCGGGATCTATATCACTTGTTGCTATACTTGTGGAGTTCGACATGGACTCACTCTTGCTTTTCCCCACACCCAGAGAGTTAAACTTTGGAGAAGCTTAGGCTTGTGGTCAACCAGTCAGTTGTCCCTGTGAAGTTGGTGTCTCCATCTGAAGATCGGAGTGTCTTTCCGCTGTCTGCTCTTTAAGGTTATGTTCTTTGTGTTTATACGTTATATATGAGCATTGTCTTTGATATTACCCTTTATTTGTGGCTATATGTGAGATTTGACTTCCTGGGCTCACATATGGTGTATACCTGGTTTTGTTCTTAAAACGGGTGTGACAAAGTGGTATCAGAGCAATGCTGACTGTAGGACGCAAGCCTAGTTAGAAACTGGTCGTTTAAAAAAGTTTGAAAATTGCTATAGAACTCTTGTTCTATCAACCTTGGTATTTTCTCCTCAATTGTATCTTCTACCCTTGTTATTTGTCTCCTCCTTGTTGCTTAAATTTTAAACTTTGCTCTCACCTTCACTCCTTGCCTGGATTGCTTATTGAAAACTTCCCTCTATCTAAGTAGACGGATCGTTGACCCAGCTATGTCGTCTCTGACCGCAGTTAACAAACGGAAGCTGATCGCTATGCAAAGTCAAGACCTGGGAAGAATGACGCAACAGCAAAACGCAACACACGGACCAACCAACATGGAAGGAAGCCATAAAGAACAGTTACCAGGTGTTGAAGTGGAGCAAAATTACATTTATGGAAGATTGAAGCATGTGGATATGACCACTATTCATGGAGCAAAGAAAGCTGTGTATGGCATGATCCCGGTTAATTCGGTAACTGCCATGGTTCTTTTTGATCCTAGTGCTTCGCACTCGTTCATCTCTGTCAAGTTTGTAGCTCGCCTGAAGATAAGGGAATGGCCAACAAAGAAGCTCATAGTAGTTCGCACACCAACTGGGGAAGTTGAGACAAACCATGAATGTCGAGATGTTAGAGTCCAGATAAAGGAAAGTGAATACATAGTGAAACTGAATGTTTTGGAACTCTCTGGAATCGATGTTATCCTTGGACATGGATGGTTAAGGGGTCGTAAAAGTGAGGTCAATTATTCCCGACGTTCAGTGTTTTTAAGAACACCATCAGGCGAAAGATTTGAATATCGAGGTATGCCATTATCACCCAATGAATGTGAAGCAAGTCTGTTGGGAGAGATAGCAGTAGTAGTAGAATGCAAAGGTTCAGGATCAATGTTTTGTTGCAAGCATTATGGGAATTCTTGTCTTCTAGAGAAGTCAACCAAGGATGAGGTCAAAGCGAACCCAAGTGGTGAAGTCAAGGAAGATAAGAAAAGGAAAGCAAATTCATTCGACAAGAAAGTCAAATCATTTCGAGCCACCGTTGATACGGTCACCAACAGTTGAGTTCGACCCAGTATCACATTACAGTTTCAACCCTTGTAAGACCAGGCCTAGATCAGCAGCATCTAGAAGCTCCTCCAGTTAAGAAACTTTCCACATGAGGTTTGCATAGATGGATGGACAATCACCTACAAAAGAATTCCAACCACGGAAGCGAGTTAAGAAGCAGAATAAACTGGTAGAAGTCAATCCTCTGAGTCAGCAAGATGGCAGCACATCAAACAACACTTCTACCGCAGCAGATCCAACCAAAGGAAGATGTTATCATTGCCAACAGGAAGGCACAATACGTAAGATCCTGCCCCAAAAAGGTCAACAACCGACTCAAGGAAGAGTAGCCACAACCCAGTCACTACAGAATAGTCACCCACAAGTGATGTCAGTGCCTGATGCAAAGAAAGTCCCTGATAGCAGTTGATAGATGAAGAGTGTAAAAGAAAAGCTACCCTTGATGTTCTTGCAGATGTATCATGTGCTAGTAGTTCATGAGCCCTTATGTAATGAAACGTTAGTAACGAAGTTAAGTCAAGTCCTTGGCCCATGTGTGGCTTGTGAACCTGTGATGTTTGTTGCTTGTCCTTATGATGATGTTTGTTTTGCATCTTTGTAATGAGTGCAATGATTTTGTGGGTTTCCTCACAATCTCATTTAGGTTTAGTTGATAGGTTATATGCATAGATAGTGGGGTTTTGCTCTTCTCTTGTCTTCCCTATCCTGTCTTTTGGTGTCGTCTGTCTTTATCAGCTTATATCTCTGTTTATGGATGACCAAAAATCATGGAATAATTCTGGACGCAAGTAGACTTCATGATCTTTCTCTGAGCGCAAGAACCACCCTGATAGCTGTTATGGTTTTGGAGTTATGAAATTCACAAGTTGATGCATCTGTGCTGTCTGGAATCTGGAACAGTTACTGTTGTCTGCTGTTTTCGACGACCTTAACTACAGAATCTGGAAAAGTGTTCTACATGAAAGTTGTAGAGGATTTCATAAGCTTTCCAGGAAGGTAAACTGCAACTTCATTGGATAAACAGAGCTCGAGTTATGGCTGTTTTACTGCACTGCTGTTTTGCACTCGCGAGAAATTTCAGAATTCCTGTTCTTACCTTTACATATGAATTTTTCCGGGACATGAGAAGTTGGTTATGCCTGTCAACATGCTGGAAATAATATGCAAGCTACCCTTATATGTTCTCTAGTTGGTCTTTTCTTAAGGGGGGTAGCCATGATGAAGTTAACTTGGACCGTTTTCAAGATGAAGTTTCTTACTATCTAGTGTTTTAATCGGAAGAATCAGTCATGGATGAGTCTTCTCTTGTCTCTCTTGCTATATCAACCTTGTCTTGTCGTCTCATGAAGCTATGGTTAAGTGTGTTATGAAGAGCTGAATCCTAACACATACATGTTGAAAAACAGATGGTTGCTACAGGAGAAATGACTACGATGATGCTACAGGGAATGCTCACAACTCTAATCCACCGCCATCAAATCCTTCAGCTATAGAGCAAGTTTGACAATGCAGACTCAACTATTACAGACCATTGCTCAAAATGTGTTACACAATCAGTATCAAGAACCACCTATTGACAAGCGTGGTGAATTTATGAAAGGACACCCACCGACATTCTTCATACTAGCAACCCAATAGAAGCTGATGACTGGCTTAGAGCTGTGGAACGACAACTTGACATAACACAGTGTGATGACCATGAGAAGGTGCTTTATGCTTCAGGCCAACTTCAAGGACTGCATTAGATTGGTGGGAATCATTCCAGTTTGAGCATCCAAATAAGAATCAAATTGGTTGGGGAAGAATTCAAGAATGCTTTTAGATCTTACCATGTTCCAGCTGGAATAGTGGCGATTAAGGAAGAGCAATTCCTCAACTTGAAGCAAGGATTTATGTCAGTGTGTGAGTATCATGACATGTTCACCCAGTTGTCACGCTATGCTCTGGAAGAAGTGAATAGTGATGCTAAGAAGCAGAAACGCTTTCTGAAAGGACTCAATGATGGTCTGCAATTACAACTGATGACGGTTGAATATGCCAACTATCAAACATTGGTGGACAGAGCAATTGTGATTGAGAACAAGCGTCGAGAGATGGAGGGAGAAGAAAAGGAAAAGAGAAAGCCAATCTGTAGGTAGCAACATACACAACCCCTACGCTCATGCACCAGAATTCCAACAATGGAACCAAGAATCAAGTGATCAGTGGAATTTTGAACCTCCTCATGAACTCCATCAGTATCAACAATTCAATGATGAAGTACTTCTTCACTCCAATCCCAAGAGCCATGTCTGTCACCTCCTAGTGACACCTTGACGAAGATTAATACTCCCCTAGTGAGGGTTGTTGTAACGATTGTGATGAGGTTAATCACTATGAGGACGACTGTCATAAGAAGTTTATGGAGAGCAATAAAAGTCAGGATGACGAACCACATCAAATACAAGAACAGGAGAATCAGGAGCCAGGAAGTAAAGTAAAAAGAAAGAACTACATCCAAGGAATGTTAAATCATGTGTATATGATTAACAAACGTGGGGCTAAGGAAGTCGTGTATGGTTTCATTCAAGTAAACTCTGCTCCCGCCATTGTGATGTTTGATCCTAGAGCCTCACACTCGTTCATCTCTAGCCTATATGTACAAGAACATAGGATGACTATGCTTCCAATGAGGAAACCAGTGATAGTTAACTCTCTAGGAGGCGAAATGAAAAAGCAAACCGCATATGCCCAAAAGTTAGCCTTGACATAAAGGGAGTAAACTTTGAGGCGAACCTTACTGTTTTGAAGTTGATGGAAATGGATGTTATCCTTGGAAAGGGTTGGTTATCTGCTTGTAAAGGAGTGGTTAAGTATGCCCAAGGTTTGGTGCTTCTAACAACACCGACAGGTGAAAGAATTGAGTATCAAGGTTTTCATCCTGTACTTGAGGAATACGAAAATGACCCATTAGAAGGGGTACCTATTGAGGATAGTAAAGTGGACTGTGAGTTTTCAGAATATCAATACGAAGGAACAACTGCAGATCAAGTTTCCACATCTCTTTGAGTTGTAAGCCAATCAAGTTAGCGAGCAAGACTAGTTTGGATAATCAAGTGTAATAATCCTTTCATGAAAATCTTTGTTCACAAGTTATGATCGTGAAACATCAATGGTTTGATAAGTTTAGTATGCAAGTGTGAAGTGAAAGTGTTATCAAGATCTTTTCTCGTTTCTCTCCAGTGCTCTGAGTCTCTTTCGAATCTCGGGACGAGATTCTCTTAAGGGGGGTAGATTTGTCACACCCTGAAATTTGCATTTCTTAAATTAGAATTAATATGATTTAATTATGAATTTTTGGTGCTCATAAAATATAGGGAAAAAAAAACTTTTCTATAAATTAAAATTTATCCTAGGGTTTAGAAACATGGTTGTGCATTCATGTTGAAGCATTTGAGTTTTTGTGATGTGTGGTTTTGGTTAAAATTCAAATTGTGTTCAAAATGGATTAGAAATGATTTAAAAACAAATTTTCTATAAAGGGTTTTTGAAAATAAAGACTTCTTGTTTTTCAAAAAGTTTGGAAAAGTTCAAGATTTCAAAACCTATTTAATCTCTCAAAGTTTCAAATCAAAGTTTGAGAAGGTTTTAAATTGGATTTGAAAATACATTTGAAAATCCAAAACCAAAAATGAAAAGGCTTTTCCCTCTCTTCCCTCACCCTTCTCCCTATGGCCCGATGGCCCAAACCGGCCATCTTCCCCCTCCCGGGCAGCCCAACCGGCTCCCGCTCCTTCCTCCTCCTCTTGGCCGCGACCGCATCCCTGGCCCAGCCGGCCGCTCCTTCACTCCCCTTCGCGCGAGCCCACCGCATGGCCCAACCGGAGACAAGCTGCAAAGCCGCCTCCCTCTCCCTTTCTCTCACTGACACCACGGGACCAGATGTCAGCCGTCTTCCACCTCCAGTCGCAGAAGAGCAGGACTCTGCTTCGATTCGGTGACCGTCTCCGCCTCCTCCACGCCTCCCTCTTGCCTTACCGACCAAGTCGACCACCCCTATAAATCGCCCGAGCCCGCCGCCTCTTTTTCCCCGAAAACACAAACTCTCGTGCCCTGCCTTGCCCTAGCCGAGAGCTCCGCCCTAGCCGAGATCCCGCCGCCGTTGTTCTCGCTCCCTACCACTCCGCCGCCGCTCCGAGGTCCCCTCCGAGCTTCGCTTTGGTCTCTCAGGAAGCCAGAGGTACCTTTCTCTCTTTTTCTCTTCCCCTGGAACCTTTGACAATTGCTTGCCGTCGTGTTTTCAGAGCCGCCGCCGCTTAACCGAGTTGCCAGCCATCCTCGAGGTCTCCCCGTCGACATCGTGGGTCAGGTGAGATCTCCTTGAGCTCCTGGTTCGATTGAACTAACTCCTATGGTCTCTATCGCTCTCTAGCTCGAATCCGAGCAGCGCCGCCCGTCTCCGACGATGGCACCGCCGGCGACCGTCCCCTCCTCCGGCGTCAACGCCGCCCGCCCCGCGCCCGTCTAATCCAAGCCATCAATCTCAGATCCGACGGCCATCAAAGGCCGATACCCTTTCGATGGCATTTTTGCAAAAAGGCCCTTATAATTTTCAGAGCCTCAACCCGCGCTCCATCGGCAACTATTCTTTGAGTCTACGAAAACTTTCAATCTAGCCCCTGCGTTTTATTCTAAATGAGGCGCAGTCCATCCGAAAATTCAATTTCGTTTTATTTATTTTAAATCTGCAAAATCAATTTCAATCTATTTACAGTTTTGCCACTGACTTTAAACCCTTATAACTTCTTTGTTTTAACTCCGATTTAGTCCGTTCAACTTGCGTTAGATTCGTTTCGAAAAGATCTTTCCAAATATATAACTTTCAACACTGTTTTCTGTAATTAAAATTTGAGTTAAATCTAATCTAGTAATTAGTGTCTTTAATCTTGTTTAGCTCATATCTTTTCCGTTATAGCTCCGATTAGCGTGATTTTTTGCGTCTGTGTGTTCGTAGCAAATCGTAGATCAGTTTTCAACTTTTTATTTATTTATTTATTTATTTATTGGTGTATTGTTCTAATTATAGGCTATGTTTGCTTTGCATGATTGGTATTGGATGCTTGTGTGGTGTTATGTGATCGTATGTCCAGTCGGTGAGTTGTACGTTGGTGATCAAGAAGAAGTTCGTGATCAAGAGTTCAAGATCAAGAGTCAACCTTGGAGGTATACAAGTCAACAGAAGAAGGATCTTGAGTTTAAGGCAAGTATAGCAATCGAGTGTTCTTTTCGCAATCATGATCATGTTACTTAATTAATGTATGCATCGAATGATAAAAATGACTTATTAGCAACTTAAGAAATTATCTGTACGAGCACCTTCGGGATTTACAGTGCAACTGTTGGGGGTTATATGGCTCTGGCTTTAGCTCAGTATGAGGACCCTTTCTAGCTTGTTAGAGGTTACCGAAAGGCGCAAGAGGGGCTCCGATCTGTATGGTCTTGGCCGACCAAGTTGGTGCATTTTGTCTTTTGTTAGTCACCGCTTGGAGGGGAGATTCATGCTTATTGATGGGGAAACCTAGCGGCCCTAACTTGTTAGACGAACCTTTGAAAGGCTTCATCGTGAACCCTGCCGACTTTCCTTGGAAGTGAGTTAAGAGGCTGATCACCTCGGGCGAAAGGGCAATTCACGTCTCGCAGTGAAAGTGTACACCTTTGCGCAAAGTTTATTAAACTGATATATCAGCCTTGCTCAAGGATACGAGCGGCCTTGAAGACTTTTACATTTATGACTTATGTTGGTTAACACGTTCATTATTTACCGCTCTATGCTATTCATTATTTATGTTACATTAATCATGAAACTCGGGATCTATATCACTTGTTGCTATACTTGTGGAGTTCGACATGGACTCACTCTTGCTTTCCCCACACCCCAGAGAGTTAAACTTTGGAGAAGCTTAGGCTTGTGGTCAACCAGTCAGTTGTCCCTGTGAAGTTGGTGTCTCCATCTGAAGATCGGAGTGTCTTTCCGCTGTCTGCTCTTTAAGGTTATGTTCTTTGTGTTTATACGTTATATATGAGCATTGTCTTTTGATATTACCCTTTTTTGGGCTATATGTGAGATTTGACTTCCTGGGCTCACATATGGTGTATACCTGGTTTTGTTCTTAAAACCGGGTGTGACACTCTTCTTATCTTCCTTGACTTCACCACTTGGATTCGCTTTGACCTCATCCTTGGTTGACTTATCTTGAAGACAAGAATTCCCATAATGCTTGCAACAAAGACATCAATCATGAACCTCTTGCACCTTACTAGCGCTATCTTCCATCAGACTTGCTTCACATTCATTGGGTGATAATGGCATACCTCGATATTCAATCCTTTCGCCTGATGGTGTTCTTAAAAACACTGAACGTCGGGAATAATTGACCTCACGTTTACGACCCCTTAACCATCCCTGCCCAAAGATAACATCGATCCCTGAGAATTCCAAAACATTCAGTTTCACTATGAATTCACTCTCTTTTATCTGGACTCTAACATCTCGACATTCATTTGTCTCAAGTTCTCCAGTTGGGGTGCGAACTACTATGAGCTTCTTTGTTGGCCATTCCCTTATCTTCAGGCGAGCTACCAACTTGGCAGAGATGAACGAGTGCGAGGCACTAGGGTCAAAAAGAACCATGGCAGGTACTGAATTGACTGGGATCATGCCATACACAGCTTTCTTTGCTCCATGAATGGTGGTCATATCCACATGCTTCAATCTTCCATAGATGTAATCTTGCTCCACTTTATCACCTTGTAACTATTTCTTATGGCTTCCTTCCATGTTGGTTGGTCCTTGTGTTGAGTCTTGCTGTTGAGTCATTCTTCCCAGGTCTTGACTTTGCATAGCGATCAACTTCTGTTCGCCAACTGCGGTCAGAGACGATATAACTTGGTCAACGATCCATCTACTTAGATAGAGGGAAGTTTTCAAAAGCAATTCAAGGCAAGGAGTGAAGGTGAGAGCAAAATTTAAAATTTAAGCCACAAGGAGGAGATAAATAACTAGGGTAGAAAATACAATAAAGAAGAAAATACCAAGATGGATAGAACAAGGGTTCTATAGAAATTTTCAAAATCTTAAAACGACCAGTTTCTAACTAGGCTTGCGTCCTACAGTCAGCATTGCTTTGATACCACTTTGTCACACCCGGTTTTAAGGACAAAACCAGGTATACACCATATGTGAGCCCAGGAAGTCAAATCTCACATATAGCCACAAATAAAAGGGTAATATCGAAAGACAATGCTCATATATAACGTATAAACACAAAGAACTTAACCTCAAGGAGCAGACAGCGGAAAGACACTCTGATCTTCAGATGGAGACACCAACTTCACAGGCTTCCACTGCGCGACTCTGATGGAGACTGGGGTGTGTGGGGGAAAAACAAGAGTGAGTCCATGTTGAACTCAACAAGTATAGCAACAAGTGATATAGAACCCAAGTTTCATGATCAATGTAACATAAATAATGAATAGCATGAAATGGTAAATAATGAACATGTTAACCAACAAAAGTCATAATCTTAATGTAAAAGGTCTGCAAGGCCGCTCGTGACCGTGAGCACGGCTGATATATCAGTTTAATAAACTTTGCGCAAAGGTGTACACTTTCACTGTGAGACGTGAATTGCCCATTTGCCCGAGGTGATCAGCCTCTTAACTCACTTCCAAGGAAAGTCGGCAGGGTTCACGATGAAGCCTTTCAAAGGTTCGTCTAACAAGTTAGGGCCGCTAGGTTTCATTAGTCAGTCTGGGTGATTCAACCAGTCACAGGGAATCCCCAGTCTGCTATCCCCCATTTGCGCCACAAGGGTAACCTCTAACGAGCTAGAAAAGGTCCTCATACTGAGCTAAAGCCAGAGCCATATAACCCCCATCAGTTGCACTGTAAAACCGAAGGCACTTGTACAGATAATTTCTTAAGTTGCTAATAAGTCATTTTTATCATTCGATGCAACCATTAATTCAGTAACATGATCATGATTGCAAACAGGAAAACCTGATTGCTATACTTGCCTTAACTCAAGATCCTTTTTCTGTTGACTTGTAGATTTCCAAAGGTTGACTCTTGATCACGATCTCTGGATCACGAACTTCTTCTTGATCACCAACGCATAACTCACCGACTGGACATACGATAACAGGACACCACACAAGCATCCAAGCGCACACATGCAAAGCAAACATAGCCTATGATTAGAACAGTACATCAATCATAATAAAACAAAAATAAAACTTTTATAAAACAGAAGTACGCGTCGCTACGATCACAACGATATTTGGTTCACTGAAAACGGGGTTACGACGCGAAAGATACGGCCGAAACGGGGTTTTCTAGAGCCCTAAACTAGGCTGGCTAGGACCCTACAGCTATCTGGTCCAAAACAGGGTAACAGGGACATAAACGGATAGAGCACTAAATTACGAAGCTAACGCAATTTGAACGGATCAAATCGGAGCTAAAACGTAGATTTTATAAGCGTTTTACTCCAGTGGCAAATTTGTAAATATATCAAATTTGAATTTGCTGATTTAAATTAAAAAAACAAAATTGAAATAAACGGCTGGACTGCGCCTCAATTCAACAGAACCGCAGGGACCTGCTTGAAAACGTTTCAAGACACAAAGAACAGTGCCTAAAGGATTGCGGGTTGAATTAGGAATTCCCTGGGGGCTCTTTAGCAAGTTTCACCCCGAAGGGGTATCGGCCATCCAGGGCCTTCGGATCGATTACGGATGGCTTGGATTAGGCACGGGAGTTTGCGCACGCGGGGGCGGCCGACGGCGCGCCGCGCGCGGCTCTGGCCGCGGCGTCGTGCGCGGCCACGCCATGGATGGGGCGCGGGAGGTCGGCGGCGCATAGGGTTTCGGCCCTACAGGCCACCATTTGCCTCGGGAAAGGTACGGGGAGAGAGAGGAGAGGACCGCGAAGCTCACCACGGCTTCAATAGCGGCGAGGAGGACTCAGCGGCGGCGGGAGACGACGAGCGGCGGCCGGCGGGAATCTGCTCAAAAGAATCCGCGGTTAGGGCGAAACCGCGTACAAGGAAGAGAGGGGAGGGGCACGACAACCTCAACAACACGATGCGGACATTGGTGACCCGTTGAATCGGCCGGAGGCGCGGCCAAATGGAGCGGCGAGCTCGGCGGATCCCGGCAATGGCTCGCGGCGGCTCGACCGGTTTGCGGGCGCTCTGAGTGCGAGAGGGAAGACGAGGCGCAGCTGAGTGAAATGGAGGAGAAAGAGGGGAAAGGAGAGGACGGTGAGGCTTAAACCCGAGTGGGAGCGGGGGAGCGCGCGGCCACGACGCGAGAAGAGCGGAGGCGGATGCGGCGGCAGTTGCTCGCTCGACCATTCGAGTGAGAGAGCGGGAGCGGGAGGAAAGGGAAGCTGAAGGCGCTGACGAGTGGGGCTGCTCGTCAGTGAAAGAGAGGGAGGGAGGGGCGCGGCCGGTTTGCAGCAGCTACGGCGCGCGTCATGGGCCGGCCTGCTGGGCCGCACGGCGAGGGGGAGGAGAAGGGAAAGGCCCAGCGCGGGGGGGGGGGGGAAGGAGGGAAGGGGGAGCGGGGCTTGGGCCACCAGGCCACTTGGGCCGAAAGCGAGAGAGAGAGAGAGGGAAAGAGGAGAGGAAAGAGTTTTTCTTTTTATTTTCAAGGCATTTCAAACTATTTTCAAATCTATTTTGAATTCAAACAAAATTTTGACAATAACCACTCATTACAGAAATAAAATGCAGAGGCATGAGTGCAAGAACATGTTCCTAACTTGTTTTTAATTTTGTGAAAATTATTGAATCCTAGATTAAATGCACCCAAAAATTAAAATAAAACATTTTCACCTATTTTTAAATTGGGCAAATTTTAGGGTGTCACAAGGAGTTGCTGCAATATTTTCACTTCCAACAAGTACACATGCATTCAAACAAAATTCTCATTCGGATTAGAAAAGATATATCATATTATTCATCATGGGGCTTAGTACTTTACCTTGAATCTTGAGTAATTAAAAGATAGAATGGTCAAATCAAGTACCATGTCTCTAGCTCTTTCACATCACCTTTATCCCAGAGTTTTTATGAATTTTCAAAAATCTTAATCATGTGTGTTGTCAAATTAAACAATGGATCCAAAGAGAAAGTCAACCATACCATTAAATTGAGAGGTGCATGTGTATGGAAGATGGAGTCAGATGCTCTTTTGACTATATCACTCTCTTCTCCTTATCAGAGACAAATGACTATTAGGCTAATTGTACTGTAGTGCATGTGCCCATTTTTCTCTCTTTCTTTTCTTCTTTTTTCGAGGTTCCGGACACTTGTCCCCTTTTATTTCCTCGGGATCTATCTTTTTGAGGTTTCGGACACTTGTCTCTTTTTATTTCCTCAGATTTCTCTTCTCTCTCTTTTTTATAATAGCCACATGCTTCCAACAAACTTTTAAGAGGATAGCAACAGATAATTGTGAGCATTTATGCGAAAGATGAATGAAACGTGTAAGTGATCTCAATTCAATAGCATCATAACTTCTCATAGGGTCGATAGAACTTTATTAAATGTACTTATTAATCATATTTAATATTGATAAATCTCCAGGACTCTAGTGTTATTTAGAACAAGATAATAGTAGCTCAGACCATCACATACATATCTGCCAATTACCTAGACCTTAGATCAAGCATTTGCTACCCATGTATTAATTTCATTTTAAAGCATTATTACTAATTATGAGAGCTTGTGTTTGAAGGCTAGGTACTGCAAAGAAATTATGATAGAGCAACTTTTCATCATTTCCATACAAGAGATTAGAGAGAGATTGCTTCTTTTATCAACTTCTTAAAACAAACTAGACACACTTTATTTATTTAATCTAATACACACTGTAACTTTACTACTCAAAAACACTAAGATAGTAATAAAGACATACCTGAATCATGATGATAATCGGGGTGTGTCTCCCCATGCCGGTTCTTAATAGTGTTGAGCCTTCATGTGCCCATATTTTTTTATTTTGAATTTATTTATAGAAAGAAAAACTTAAGAGGATGAAGATACTTACCTGGATACATGGGGGTGCCTTCCCCCAAGTTGAATGTTATCGTAGTCGTTCGATCTTGCAATGTAGCAGACTGGCGCTAGATATGTCCTTCCTCTATCAGAGGTTTGATTAATATTGATGGTTCTCGAAATAGAGCTCCAACAGTGGATGAAACATTTACTTGCTCGTCAGCTTTTCTTGGTCTTTCAAATCCTATGAAACTCAAATAGACAACAAAACTTGTGGAACAGATTAAGCGTTAGTGGTTGGCCACTCAAGCCTTAGTTGTCCAGAATTTCAGTAAGATCTCTTTCTCAATATTTTGGTATTAATTTTTTTTATGATGCAATGACAGTCTAACAAAATGAATGCATTTTTATTTTTATTTTTTATGCCACCACGGTGAATATCCTTGTGGGTTTTTACACACCATAGAATTATTCACATGGGCTTCAAGGTTTATGATGTAGTGCAGTAAGTAAAATATTTTATTTTCTTTTCTAATGCAATGCAAAAAATTAAAATGTTTGTGAATTAAATATGATGATGCAAGAAATGATTATGGATTAAACATGAGAAATATGCAGGAAAGTAAATATGAGGATAACTACCGATTTTTACGTTTTGGCGAAGGTTCGGATATTTAGGTCAGACGAACCGTACCTTCCCTTTGTTCAGACCTACCAAGGTATGTTAGACGTTTGGAAAGTTGTTATTGATTGTACCCATACTTTCTTGGTCTGGGTCTTCACTTCATGTGATTCACTGTCTTGAGGTTTCTCTTCTTCTTTCTTTTCTGGGACAGTGTCGACAACTTCTTCTTCATGATTGGCCTCTCTATTCTTGATGGCTTGTCTTCTTTGGCGTTGAGAGCGACGTCTTTCACTTATGTTCTTCTTGGGTGCTTTGTTGGGTATGTAGTTGATGAAGTAGCATCGTACCTTTTCTCTAGGAAAGTGAAAATGGATTTCCTTTTGCTTCATGTAGATGATTGCACTTGTAGTGTAGAGGAACGGTCTTCCTAGGATGAGGTGGACATCATCGTCTTCTCTGATGTCGAGGACCAAGAAGTCTGTGGGGACTTCATGACCTCTAATTTTGACTACGACGTCTTCCACCATTCCTTCTTGTTTGTGCCTCTTGATATGGTGTCACCCATATTCTTCGTTCGCCTAGCAGTTTGAAGTGAAGCATTAATTGTGGAAGTTGGCAGCATCTTGCTCAGTGTGCATGTTCTTGTAGATCTAGGACCTTTACTATGTAGAATTTGGTAGTTGACAAACTTCTCCATGTTCTGCTCAAGAGTGTGTCCTCCTCATAAAGATAAGGTAGAGATGAAGTGCATGGGCTCTGTCGGTGGAAAAACACCAACAGAACCAGAAAGTTTATTGTTACTTCTCTAACCTTAGGCACATTGGACCAGGTACAAATTATGATTATATGCTCTGCTCAGTTTTGATATGAGTGATATGAGATTACAAGATGAGCATGAATATCTCACAACATTTGACAGATCATATTACTTAACCCATGGAAGGATAATCTATTTATGCATAATGTATCTATCTGATTGTGATCTATCATCTTCCAAAGGTTGGATGTGCAACTTTTTAGATCGTTTGAGTAAAATGTGAGATCAAGAGAGTAAAGCTAAGAGCAAAGAACTGAACATGTTGAGTTGATTAGGTTGGATCAAGTGAGGTGTAACTTAAACATGTTTGGTTCTTTATTTAAGCGCACACCAGAATCAAGGAGAAGCTTATAAAGTAATGGTCACTTACCTTGAGATGTTACCTTTATCATTGAAGAGTGATGGTACCAAAACATCTTGTGCAATTGGTAACGGCACAAAAATCTTGTGGGGAAACTTCTTTTGCCCAACGGTTGTGTTCATGAAACGGACTTTGTCCTTTTCTTGCTTATCTCACAGTGGGTCTAAGTGATGAGGATGCAGGAGCAGTGCATGTTTTCTCTTGTCAACTTTTATTGTTTTCCATTAATTATTGGGTTGACAAGACACTTAAAATAGGAGCTACTCGAGTGCCTCTGTGATGGTCTTTGTCTTCTAGTGGCCTAGCTAAGACTTGTTCACCTACTTCTATAGAGTGAGTGCTTTGATTGTAGGTATTTTTTTATGGCACTCATCTTCTCTCTTGTTCCATGGATCTCATCTCTCCATGATGAATGGGTTGTATTTCCCTTGCGCAGGTTGTTGAAGTGTCTCTCTTCTTCCAGTGTGAGTTCATCTCAGGACTTTACCAAATTGATATTCAAAGTTTTCCTTGTGTTTATCATTCCTTCAAACTTTTTGCTCTAGACCTGGAAAGGTTAGTGACAAGAATACCCGAAGGAATATTTTAACAATTATATCCCTATGCTCATTACACAAGGGCAGTGTAGCAGAAAGGTGGACACTCATGTTAGGATATGTAAAGTGCTTGTTTTAGGACACTGAGCTTGTCTTTGGGAAACCTTCAAGATGTGATTTGGTGAAGTGGTTTCCCCTCCAACACCAACTTAAGTGCACCACGAGATCTACAATATTTGCGATAAACATATGCATCGACGACCACCCTTTTGAAGTTTTGTAAACAGAAAGTGTGAGGGGGTTTGAAGATCTCAAGTGTGGTAGTGTTAGAGAGACCAATTGATTGGGGAGATGTGTTCAAATGAGCATGGGTTTAATGAGATGATTATGGAATAGATTTCATGCTCATTGATGTCATTTTGTCTCCAATCTGAATGTTCAGAATTTCACTTGGATTGGTCTCATCTAGGTCCTCCTCTATAGATGGATGAATCTCGTTTTCAAAGGGAGTTGAATACTCACCATTTGAAACTAAACCAAGGTTGGATTCCATTAAGGCTTCTTCCTTGTCCATCCATTCCACACATTCTAGCTATTGTCGTAGCATCTCTTGGTCGTCCTCATGGTCTTCATGACTCCTATGATTTGGTTGTCTTAGTGGATTTTTAGGATTGTCATGAGACTGGGAAGGACGAGTATAAGAGGAATCTTCGAGGTCAAGGATGGGTTTAGAGATGGGTTCATGGTTTGTGTCATTTGTGAGCATAGTAGGGGAGTAGATAGAATTTTCCATGTGGCTTAGCTCTCCTTCTATGGCATCACTTGACACGCCATCCTCGGCTACTTTATATTGAGAATCAGGACATTCTTTAAGAGAACCGTTCTTGCGAGGATTTGAATTATCTTCGCTTGAAGGTCTCCTATGAAACTAGAAGTCTAGACCATTAGCACCAGAAAGATTAGAGCTCTCCAAGGGTGGAATTTCTTCTTCCCTAGGAGGATTTTGGGGCATTGATGGTTTAGGATGGATAGTTAAATCTTGGGGTGTGAGTGGTAGTGATTTGGCTATCAAAACTTCCTCTTCTTGTCCAGGAACCGATTCCTTCTCTTTCTCAGGAAGTGGATTGTGAATGCTAGGCAAGGGGTTTTTCCACTCATTATATCAAGTAAGTACCTTGCTTTACTAGCAGACATGCAAAGGAAAACTCCTCCAGAGGCTATATCAAGAGATTCCCTATTCTCCCTACTAAGACCCATGTAAAATGTTGAAGAAGCACGTGTGTTTGGGTGGTAACGCGAACACAAGACACCCATTTTCGCGATGAAGTGCATTTAGTAGATACCTTATCAAGCGAAAGCTTCAAAAGCTTGGTCACACCCGAGCCAGAATAGCTTTTGAGCGAAAGCACATCAACGAGATCAAATGTGTTTTCATTCGAAAGAGTACCAGTAAGGGGAAAGTGTGAGAGCGAAAGAGCTTTCATGCGAAAGCGAGTAGGGATGAGCTTTCGGGCGGACCGTTGGAAACAACATCGAGGCGGCTTAAGCAAATGGTTAATGCCGCAGCTTGAGTTACTTTCACACGAAAGGGCCTGGTATAGATAATGAGGCACTTTCGCCATTTATCATCTTTGTCATGTGACCTTTCACAGGGTATTGGGGCTACGACTGAGAAGAGAAGGCCCACAGGTCGGGAGGCGGAGGTCGCACATGCCCGGGTCCACCACTAAATGGAGTTACGACGGTGCCCCAAGAGTTCATGAAGTGGAGGAAGCTGTGGGAGTAGTTAGAGGGGTATTCTTGTACCTTCAATAAAGAGTGGTTGGAAGGGCATTTCCATACTTGTAAACTGACTCAGATTAATATAAATAGCTCGATCCTCCGTGTTCATGGGAGGGGAGGATCACTGTTCAATTTACTTGACCTTCTATGTGTCAGCATTTGCTTGTGCGATGACTTGTTGTTTTAGGGTTTCGACCCTAAAACAACATTGGCGCCCACTGTGGTTGTTGCCTGAGCTTGTCATGGCGCCAAGGAAGGTGTCAAAGATGGTAGATCCTCAAGAGACCGAAAGGGTGGCTGCTGCGAATACAAATGCCCATGGCACAATCGCAGCATCCGCTCCCACAGCCCAAATTCCACCAAATACAAACCCAAACCTTGCAGCTTTCGCTGGCACAGTTCCACCCGAAACTCAGCTACCGACGGGAGGATCCTCAAGCCAGGACATGCTGCCTCTGGTGCAGCAGCCATTTGACAAAGAAAGAACACCGGAGGGCCATGTCCAGAATGCTACTGATGAAGATGAAGATGACGATGCGGAAGTCACTAGGCACTCTCATGCGCTCAAGACATTGACTGATTACCAGGAAGAGATATAGAATTTGCTGCAACAAAGAGATCAGCTTCAGCAGCAGGTCGCAGCTAGAGCAAGAGAAGACGAAACTCGCAACGCCATTCGTCAGGCGGAAGCACAGAGAAGGCAGTTGGCAAGAGAAGTGCAGGAGTTGCAAAGGGCAGAAGGGGGCCCGTTCCCAAGAATTCTAGAGAACGTGTTCATACTACTGCGTGAGCAACCACATGCTTTCGGCAATGTCATCGATAAAAATTCTCCGCTCTTGAGAGAGTTGCAAGTACATCCTTGGCCACTCAACTACAAGCCTCGAATCCTGACTTTCGACGGCAAGACTAACTCGCGCAAGTTTTTGGCAAGCTATGAGACGGTCGTGTTTTCGGCAGGTGGAGATAATCAGAAATTGGCTAAATCCCTCATTTTGGCAGTCGAAGATGTAGCACATGACTGGTACACATCCCTCAAGCCATTACCAATCTATTCCTGGGCTCAACTGAAGGCTGAATTGATCGCCACTTTTCAAGGTTTTCGGGTGGATGTCAAGACCACCCGCGATCTCATGAATTGCACTCAGCAAGATGATGAACCGTTATCCGAATATCTCAGGCACTTTATTCAGTTAAAGGCGCAAGCCCTGAATGTACTGGAAGCGGCGGTGATTGCAGCAGCCATCAAAGGTTTGGGGACAGGACAGTGCGCTGCACACTTGTCCAGGGAACCACCAAAAACGGTAAAGGAACTATTTGACGTGATGAATGCATATGCAAGATCGGATGATGACTTTCGTTGGCGAAAGGTCGCTCGCTTGGTGCAAAGGCAGATGACGAAAGCAGCACGTCCGCCTCAGGCGTCGAATCAAAGGATTGTCAGGCCCTTCCGGTCAATTAACACTGCAAGAGGATCTAGCTCAATCGCATCTAGAAACAGAAAGGTCCAGCCCAGGCAGTTTCCAACAACAAAGAGTTTTTGATCAGGCGTTCCATGGCAGCCGAGGTGGAAGGTCAGGACACGGCGGTCGTGATGGAAGGGGTCATGGAAGAGGAAGCAAGCCCCCATATTGTGTCATTTGTGATAGAAATGTCGGCCATACCACCCGAGACTGCAAATATAGCAAAATGGCCAAGGAACTGAGAATACATATGATGAATGATTGACTGTGTTGAGGAAGGTTTGAGGCTTTTACCCGGTTGAGTCGTTATCTTGCTATGCGCTTAATGTTATGACTAACCGGTGGCGTGAGTTGTGTGGTGTTATGTGTTGGTGTGTGTGTGCACATGTGTCTCTTGGCTGTGTTGATGTGCAGGTGTGGAGCTCGGAGACAGTGGTCTATGGCGAGGTGAAGGTCAAGTTGAGCCGTGCCGTGCTGACGGACCGGGTGCGGTGAAGGATGGGCGTGCCGTGCGGCGGACGTGCCATGCCGACGAACCGAGCGGTGAAAAGAAAGGGGACGGGAGGCTTGGACTGAGGGACCAGAGGGCCAGAGGACCAGCTGTGGTAGCTGGCACGTGGCATCGGCGAGCAAGAGCACATGGGGATGTGCGGTGCATCGGCCGAGTCGGGAGGAAGGCGCTGGAGTCGGGTCGCTTGGCGGGATCGGACATGGGCTTGCGTGCGGCGCAAGTGCCGTCGGCCAAGTCAAGAAGGAAGGCGAAGGCGTTGTGCCCGGCGTGGAGGCTGGACATGCATCGGCATCGGTGCCGGTGGTCGGGGTGTGAGAACCACATCCCGTCTACGGCACGGGTTCGGTAGCTGAGCCTCAAAAAGCTACCATCGACGGTTTCCGAGTTTGGCCTCAAAACTCGGGATGGACGGTTTCCAGGTTTGGGCCTCAAAACCTGGGCTGAGGGTTTCCGAGTTTGGCCTCAAAACTCGGGGTGGACGGTTTCCAGGTTTGGGCCTCAAAACCTGGGCTTGCGGGTTTCCGAGTTTGGGCCTCAAAACTCGGGGTGGCCGGGTTTGCCTGTTTGGGCCTCAAAACCAGGGGGTTGGTCCGAAAGGACGGTCGACGCGTGGCGGCACCGAGAGGCTTGCGTTGCGGCGAAGCTATCGGTGAGAAGGCGCGGCGGTCGACGGTGGCGGCACGTGGCGGCATCGGGTGAGGGTCGCGTCGAGGCGAAGCTACCGGATGTGCGGGCGTGGCCGTCGGATGAAGACTGTCAAGTCTGGACGGTTTTACCCCTGGGGGGTATTTGGGACGAGTGCTTAATGTAAGGGTGTTTTGGTCTTCGGACGTGCGCCTATATATATGAGAGGGGCTGCTAGGGCAGCCGTATCCTTGGCAATCCTCAGGTGGGTGTCTCTCTCATTTGTTCCTGTGAGAGTAGGCTAGGGTTAGGGAGAGTTGGCTCTTGTTCTTGAGCTTTTCGCCATCCAAGCTTTGATCTGCTGGAGTGGCTTGTAGCCCGTACACCAAGAGATTAATGAATCATCCATTCCTCTGAGTCCAAGGATCAAATTCGTGCTTGATTTGTCTTGCGGTTTTGTTCTTCGCGTTTGCACGTTTTCCCCTCTTTCGTTCTTCACGAGAATTCTGTTTCGAGGGAAGATTCGCAAATCCGTTTGAACCATCTTGTGTAGCTTCGTGAGAGTCTTCTTCTACCGAAGGAATTTCTCTAATACCTCACGAACTCACAGATCGGGCGGATTTAGTTTTGGGATCGAGTTCTTGCCCGTTCCTCACCGTTTTCTTCGATTCACCGATTTGGAGTTAGGTTCGAGCCATGATCTCTTAGGAGTAGCTCACTAACATCCTTGTGATCCCTCACACGAAGTTAGAGCCCTAGTGCTTTTGATTTGAGGGAGATCGGGTCGATTCGGTGGACGAACATGGGACTGGTCGGGGTGAACGGACGCTGCCTCATAGCGACCGGACGCACCGAGCCAGAGTCCGGTCGTTGAACACCCGCGCTGTCCAGTTCGCGCGTGGTGACCGGACGCTGACTGGGAATCGACCGGACGCACCCCGTGCTGAGTCCGGTCAGCTCCAGAGAGCGTTTTGTGCGACCGGACGCTAGGGTTTCGCGTGACCGGACGCACTGAAGGCACTGTTCATTGTGCCTGTTTTCTCGTGACCGGACGCTTGAGGTGTGACCGGACGCACCTCCACGCAGAGTCCGGTCCAACACAGAGAGCTCCCGAATCGGGTTTCTGTTGACCGGACGCGTCCGATCGTTCCTGACCGGACGCACCTCAGAGTCCGGTCAGTGCTGACAGAACGCGTTTTCGTCCGTATCTTTTGCGTTCGAGCTCCGATTTGAGATCCGCTTTTTGCGTTGGATTCCCGACTCTGTGCTCTATAGAAACCGGGCTTCCCGCTTTGCGAGACTGCCTGAATCCCCCTCGCGTTGCTCGGGGGAGGTTTAGGTTACCCAAACTCCATCCGTCACTAGTTGACTTGCGTGGATTTGGAAAGAGGAGCTTTTGTGGTGTCCCGCTGTGTTCCTAGGGAACATCCACCCATACTCTTGGGTCGTGGACATCACTGTGTCGGCTTTGCTCTGGGGTTGATTTTGTTGGGACAAAGGCCGTAATTTCTGAGAAGAATTTTTAGGCTCCCATTCACCCCCCCCCCTCTGGTCGCCTTGCGATAGCATCTTCGGTCCTTCAATTGGTATCGGAGCCAGTTAAGGATCTCTCTACCTTAACCGGTTCCGGATCTGCGAAGGCGACCTTTTGAGAGCGGTTCTGTTTCCGACTTTGCTTGTCGAGGTGTTGAGCTTGTGTTTTGGCTAACACTAACGGTGCGCGTTTCGATGGCACCAAGTTCTTCTTCCAGTGTGTCTTTGTCCTTAGGTTTGAGTCTTGGACATATGATCGAGGACGACATTTTGGCAAGAAGGAGGAGTACGACTCTTGAGGTGGAACGTGAGGGGAAGCTTTGCTGGACTTCTAGGAGATGATGAGCATTCAACAGAGGAGGATCGTATACGTGAACTTGGCAAGGCCAAGAAAGGTACACTTCTCGCTAGTCTTGGGATCTTGTCCCAACGATTTGAAGCTTGTTGTGATGAACCTGAGATATGATGAGCTTGTGATACCTTGCATAGAAAGATCAAGAAGTTGAAATGCTCCATTGCTAGGTTGAAATGTGGCCTTTTTCATTGGAAGTCTAGTGCTTCTTTACCTTGCACCTTTGTAGTGACATGGTTAGGAAGAATGATGAGCTATGCTTTTCTCTTGCTAGCTTAAAATCTGAAAATGAAATGTTGAAATCAAATGCTTCCATACCATGTCTTGTTTGCTTTGACTTGCGCAAGGACCTTGTTTATGCTAAATCTGAAATAGCCTTGCTTAGGTCAAAAGCTTCTTACCATGTGCTTCATGTGAGTCTTTGCATGCTAAAATTAATGAATTAAAATTGACTCACACCACATGTGTAGATAAACTTGAGCATGCTAGGGCTGAAATTGATGAGATAAATGCTAGGCCTTGTAGCTTGTGCTCTTTGAATAAAGATGCTTGCCTTACTTCTTGTGGTGATCATGATTCTTTGCTTGATGTTTCTGGTGATGTTTCTTCCACCGATTTCATTTGCACATCATGCATTGATTTGGAAAAAGAAGTTTTGGCTTTGAAAGTTTTGCGCGATGATATGAGCGCCAAGTTGGTTGAGCACAATGATACGAGTGCCAACCTTGAAAAGGAGATTGAGCTCTTGCGTACCACATATGCCGAGTGCATAAAGGAGGAGGGAGGAGATGAGAATCTGAAAAACACTCCTTGTGGTACTTGTGATCGCCTCATGTTTGAGAATGAGGTTTTAGCCAAAAGGTGCAAGAGCCTTTGTGCTAAGTCGTTTTGAGTCACGCATTTCTTGCAACTTCGATGTTGATGCTTCTAAAATTGCTTCTTTGCAACCGGAGTTGAGTTCTTGTGTTGCGCGTGAGTCTTTTGACATTAGCACTAGTGCCAAGGTTTCGGATAGCTCTTTCATAGCTACTCCTAACCTTGCTAGTTCTTCGAGTGATGTCCAAGGGACTTCTCTTGACAAGGGTGCTTCTCATATTTTTGGGACTCGTCCTCCCAATCCGGTTTCCATTGCACTTTTTGCAAGAAGGATGGACATTCATTCGATTTTTGTTTCGCCGTGTCAAGCACGAGCGGCGAATTCGAGCTAAGGCTTTTAGGAAGCCGCGTAGCCTTCCCATGGCACGTGTGCTCCTAGCATTGGCACCAAGTTGGTGGTTGATGCTTCTTGTTCTAAGTCCCAAGGGACTTCTCACTTGTCGGAGAATGGTGTGCCTGCCAGTAGGCCTTTGTACCATTGCTCTTTTTGTGAGAAAGATGGGCATCAAGAAAGCTTTGCTATCGCGTGCCAAACGTTTGCGCCAAGCTCGCTCTTCTAGGAAGATGGTGATTCATAGCCCGTCTCATGGCATGAACGCTTGTGCTCCTAGTAAGAAGCCCATTTTTGTTGATGGGGATTTATGACTCCTTTTCTAGTGGGATAGGTCATGGTCGTGGACATGCTTCTAGTGCTTCTTCTCTTCGTCCACGTCATGCTGTTCATGATGCTTCTATTGGTTCGTCTACAAAGACCTTGGAAGATGTTTGCCTCTTTCCCGTGTGGTACGACTCGTTCTTCTCCTCGAGTTGTCCTTTGAGGGAATGCTTCCAAGGGTGTTTCAAAATCGCTTTTGAACCAGCATTTGCATCATGCTAACCCACATGAGAAGTTGAGATTTGTGACCAAGTCCTGGATTCCCAAGTACATGCTTGCTAACCCTTCGGGATCCAAGGCTCGGGGTTACTTTGTCCTCTTGTGTGTAGATATGAGGACGCGGGGTGGAGGACATGCGCCGAATGGAGCTTGATCTTTTAGATGTGATCAAGTTTGATGGTTCTCTGCATCCCGCTTAGATTTGCCTCCAAAGAGGTTTGTATAGCTTGGTGAGCTTTCTTATACACTCATACCTTGTTCATCCATGATTTATGTCTTGTGGTATGAGATGGTTCTTCATGTGCTTACTTGTATAGCTTTTGTGGATTATCAATTTCATGCTAGTCTGTGATCCTTATGAACATTATGCCATGTTTACCATACCTCTCCATGAGCTTTACTTGTAGAGGTGTGATGTTCATTAGGTGTCACTTTTCAGGTGCTAGTTTGGTTAGCTACATGTATCCTGTTGATATGATTAGTTTGAGCACTAGTCTTTCCTCGATTTTATCATGTTACATGCTTTTGGATCTATTGCTATCATTATCTTGCATTGTAGCATGTGTGAGGTTTAGGCTGCGTTTGAGTTGATCATGTCCTTAGGATGCATTCTGCTCCATAGTGCTTTATCCTGTTGCATGGTAGTCTTGTCTAGTTTGGATTCATATCTCCTTGCGGTATCATTCGTGGGTAAAACTCTTTTGTTGAGAGCTTACCTTATGCTTTTATGTGACTAACCGTTTTCGTGGAGACCTTGAGGTCACACTGGACGAGACAATGCCTTGTGTTTTCTTCTGCTTTTGAGTGTGCAGGAGAACAGGAGCCTGGAGAGAGCATTTCGGCTCACGGACCCGATCCCACTTCTTCCACGACTTGGGGTTCCGTTCGAGCAGTTCTCCAGTGAGCACAAGCAGCACCTGGGCGAGCGACAGCATAAGGCGAAGGGGAGGCGACTTCGGCGAGGCAGGAGCACCGGAGAGTTCAGCAGCATCAGGCGTCCCCTCGGGCATCACACCAGCAGGCGGTCATGTGCTTCATGAGGTACCTCCGACACTCTTCTGAGTTCGGTTTTTGGTACACTCCTTCTTCGACCCCTTTTCTGCTTTGTGGTCTTTCGATGTGGATTTTGCTGCCTGTCGCTGAGCATTTCCTGGCTCTTCGCTTGTGAGCTGGATGTGTTGTTTCACTTTTTAGTTGGGGAAGCATTTTGCTTATGTATCATAGTTGGTCATCTCCGATACCCTTTTGTTTTGGGTGTTCCTTTTAGGCTAGTTTTTGCTTTGTCCTTGATAGACTAGCTTTTGCATGCATTTCATCATGTACATCTTGCATTTTAGAGCTTCATGTATATAGTAATGAAAATAAGACTATGCTCTTTTTGGGTATGCCCTGTTTATTCATGATGATGCTGTAGCTTAGGCGTCTTTTTGATCACTTGATACATGCTATGAGACTAAGCTATTTTTGCAAATGGTGACTTGACACTAATCAACTATGAAACCTTTAATTGTTCACCATTGAGATTGGCAACCAGCAGGTAGGATGTGTTGAGATCACTTAATGATGCTATCTTTTGTATGCTAGGCTGCTATGTCTCTTGCACTGAGTCATTCACTTGCTTGGATTGTTCATATGTACATTGTGCTTTAAAATTTTTGATCCAAGTATTAGTGAATGAAAAGATCGAGATGGGTTTGCATGTGGTCGCAATCACGGTTATCGAGGACTGGTTCTTCTCTTGCACATTGAGTTAAACTTGAGCCATGTAGTGTAAGACCGAAACCGGTGCTTTAAGCTCTGATTGCTTTTCTTGCATAGGCTTAGCCCGTTGAAAGTTAGGCAATGACCATGCTTTCAACCTCTCGCAATCACATGCTTTAATATGAACTTGTGTTAAGTACCGCTGCAAACTCCAATAAATAAATTTGAAAAAAAATAATAACACAAGTCTAGCTTCATTCTATTGCATGATGATTGAACTTTGCTAGGGGTAGTTCACCTTTTATACCTGAGTTAGCACTTGGTGATTTCCTTGTCTATTCATGCTAAGTGCTATTTTAGTGGTGAAACTTTTCGAATGGCGTAAAACATGCTCATATGCTTAATTGTTCATATTTCGTATTCATTTGATCCAGTTTGAGCCTTAGCTAGCATTTGTATTGATTGCTACACTTTCGGGTAGCACCCCTTGAAGCATCTTTTTATTTCTGATTGCTATACACTTGAGCTGTTGCATTGTACATTTCATGCATTTTAGCTTAGTGTGCATACCCCCAGCTCCAGATATTCTTTGTGGTCACCTTAAATTGGTTTTCGGGCTCTTTTAATGCTTCTCACTGCCCCCATATGCTTTTGGATGACTGTCTTGTGTTTGTGTCAATTTTGTGTGAAAAAATGTCAAAACCCCTCAGCATGTTCCCTTTTATCAGGGGAGGAGAGAAGCTGTTTTCAAGAGGGAGCTTGAGTTGTTGGCACAAAGGGGAGAGAGTCATGCATTTTTGGGAGAGTTTTGAGGCGAGGGGGAGTTTTAGCTCTTTTGGTTTCTTCTTCAATTGGTATCTTCACTCGGTATAGCTCTTTTATGTGTTCCAATTAGTATCCATCTCCGGTATGGAATGCAATTGATGTCTTAGATGTATTGCCTAGCTTTTGTATATAGGCTTTGCTTTCAGGGGGAGTCGCTTTTGTCTTGCTGCTTCTCCGCATGCTCCGAGTGTTTGTGCTCCATTTCGCCTTGAGCCTTTCTTTGGGCTTTTTCAATTGGAATTGAACCTTCCTTGTGTTCCTTCATTGGTACGCTTCGATTGGTTTTCCATTGGTGCGGAGAGCATGTTGGCCGTAAGGCATTGGTATCGAGCGTGCTAGTCGTGTTGAGCCGTTTTGCTCTCTATTGAGGGACTGCAGTTTTTGCTTGGTATTTTCGATTGGTTTGGAGCCTTCAGCTAGTTGTGTTGAGCCGCGTTTTGCCTCTGTCTTGAGGAACTAGCTGGTTTTCACCCAATTTGTGGCTGATTTTGAATGGTATCAAATTTTCTGCTAGTTGTGTTGACCTCTGGCTTCTAATTGAGGGACTAGCAGTTTCGCTCTATGAGTTGTTTCAGCTTTCATTGCGTTGTTTGAGATCATTTTGTTGGTCGAGGTGTGTTTGTGAGCCCTTTCTGCCTCTTCTTGAGGACTAGCTCATTTTTGACTTGGTTGCGTCAAGCCATTGCCCTTGTCTTTGGGAACCAAGTATTTTGCTCTTTGTTGAGTTGTTGCTCCGATCCTTCGCTTGGTTGCGTCGAGCCGTTGCCCATGTCTTGGGGACCAAGCTTTCGTGTGTTGCTATCTCAAACCATCTCTTGTGCTTAGTTTTTGTCAATTCAATCATCAAGGGGGAGAAATTTAGAAACCCAAGTAAGGGGGGAAATTTAGAAACCAAGTAAGGGGGAGTAACCCAAGTGAATCCAAGTGGATAAGTAACTTGTTTTCTTTTTGTGATGATTGTTTGACAATTTTTGAGCATTGGTTTTCGAAGGTGCCTTTTTGGGATTCATGAAACTCTTGTCTTCTCTTGACTCTTCGGTTATGTGGAGGCTTTCCCCGCTTTTCCCATTTCTTTTGGGACCGAGAGCTTTATTTGGAGTATTCATGATCCTCCTCTCTCAAGTGGCCTTTGTTTGCTTACCTGGCTTTTGGGCACTTGAGTGAGACTGGCCTTCAAACCCTTCCTTTTTGATTTTATTGTCAGTCAATGCATTCATTCAAGGGGGAGATTTGAGAATACATATGATGAATTGATTGACTGTGTTGAGGAAGGTTTGAGGCTTTTACCGGTTGAGTCGTTATCTTGCTATGCGCTTAATGTTATGACTAACCGGTGGCGTGAGTTGTGTGGTGTTTTATGTGTTGGTGTGTGGTGTGCAACATGTGTCTCTTGGCTGTGTTGATGTGCAGGTGTGGAGCTCGGAGACCGGGTCTATGGCGAGGTGAAGGTCAAGTTGAGCCGTGCCGTGCTGACGGACCGGCGTGCGGTGAAGGATGGGCGCCCGTGCGGCGGACGTCTGCCAGCCGACGAACCGTGAGCGTGATGAAAAGGCGGACGGGAGGTTGGACTGAGGGACCAGAGGGCCAGATGACCAGCTGTGGTAGTGTAGCTGGCACGTGGCATCGGCGAGCAAGAGCACATGGGGATGTGCGGTTGCATCGGCCGAGGAGTCGAAGCGGAAGGCGTCTGGATCGGGTCGCTTGGGAGGAGGTCGGACATGGGCTTGCGTTGCGGCGCAAGTGCCGTCGGCCAAGTCAAGAAGGAAGGCGAAGGCGAAGGCTTGTGCCCGGCGTGGAGGTGGACATGCATCGGAATCGGTGCCGGTGGAGGGGTGTGGGTGTGAGAACCACATCCCGTCTACGGCACGCGGTTCGGTAGCTGAGCCTCAAAAAGCTACCATCGACGGTTCCGAGTTTGGCCTCAAAACTCGGGAGGACGGTTTCCAGGTTTGGGCCTCAAAACCTGGGCTGAGGGTTTCCGAGTTTGGCCTCAAAACTCGGGGTGGACGGTTTCCAGGTTTGGGCCTCAAAACCTGGGCTTGAGGGTTTCCGAGTTTGGGCCTCAAAACTCGGGGGTGGCCGGTGTTTGCCTGGTTTGGGCCTCAAAACCAGGGGTTGGTCCGAAAGGACGGTCGACGCGTGGCGGGGAAAGAGAGGCTTGCGTTGCGGCGAAGCAAAGATCGGTTGAGAGAAGGCGCGGCGGTCGACGGTGGCGGCACGTGGCGGCATCGGGTGAGGTCGCGTCGAGGCGAAAGCTACCGGATGTGCGGGCGTGGCCGTCGGATGAAGACTGTCAAGTCTGGACGGTTTACCCCTGGGGGGGTATTTGGGACGAGTGCTTAATGTAAGGGTGTTTTGGTCTTCGGACGTGCGCCTATATATATGAGAGGGGCTGCTAGGGCAGCCGTATCCTTGGCAATCCTCAGGTGGTGTCTCTCTCATTTTGTTCCTGTGAGAGTAGGCTAGGGTTAGGGAGAGTTGGCTCTTGTTCTTGAGCTTTTCGCCATCCAAGCTTTGATCTGCTGGAGTGGCTTGTAGCCCGTACACCAAGAGATTAATGAATCATCCATTCCTCTGAGTCCAAGGATCAAATTCGTGCTTTGATTTGTCTTGCGGTTTTGTTCTTCGCGTTTGCACGTTTTCCCCTCTTTCGTTCTTCACGAGAATTCTTGTTTCGAGGGAAGATTCGCAAATCCGTTTGAACCATCTTGTGTAGCTTCGTGAGAGTCTTCTTTCTACCGAAGGAATTTCTCTAATACCTCACGAACTCACAGATCGGGCGGATTTAGTTTTGGGATCGAGTTCTTGCCCGTTCCTCACCGTTTTCTTCGATTCACCGATTTGGAGTTAGGTTCGAGCCATGATCTCTTAGGAGTAGCTCACTAACATCCTTGTGATCCCTCACACGAAGTTAGAGCCCTAGTGCTTTTGATTTGAGGGAGATCGGGTCGATTCGGTGGACGAACATGGGACTGGTCGGGGTGACCGGACGCTGCCTCATAGCGACCGGACGCACCGAGCCAGAGTCCGGTCGTTGAACACCCGCGCTGTCCAGTTCGCGCGTGGTGACCGGACGCTGACTGGGAATCGACCGGACGCACCCCGTGCTGAGTCCGGTCAGCTCCAGAGAGCGTTTTGTGCGACCGGACGCTAGGGTTTCGCGTGACCGGACGCACTGAAGGCACTGTTCATTGTGCCTGTTTTCTCGTGACCGGACGCTTGAGGTGTGACCGGACGCACCTCCACGCAGAGTCCGGTCCAACACAGAGAGCTCCCGAATCGGGTTTCTGTTGACCGGACGCGTCCGATCGTTCCTGACCGGACGCACCTCAGAGTCCGGTCAGTGCTGACAGAACGCGTTTTCGTCCGTATCTTTTGCGTTCGAGCTCCGATTTGAGATCCGCTTTTTGCGTTGGATTCCCGACTCTGTGCTCTATAGAAACCGGGCTTCCCGCTTTGCGAGACTGCCTGAATCCCCCTCGCGTTGCTCGGGGGAGGTTTAGGTTACCCAAACTCCATCCTGTCACTAGTTGACTTGCGTGGATTTGGAAGAGGGAGCTTTTGTGGTGTCCCGCTGTGTTCCTAGGGAACATCCACCCATACTCTTGGGTCGTGGACATCACTTGTGTCGGCTTTGCTCTTGGGGTTGATTTTGTTGGGACAAAGGCCGTAATTTCTGAGAAGAATTTTTAGGCTCCCATTCACCCCCCCCCTCTGGTCGCCTTGCGATAGCATCTTCGGTCCTTCAGGAACTGATGGACAAAGACCAAGCTTCAGCTTCTAGCAAAAGTTCCAAGCATGTATTCCATAACTCGCATGATACGATGTCAGGAATCATTTTTTATGGTAGTTATGCAAATACGCCTCAGCATCCCCCACAGTACTTGCAAGCTCAAAATGTGCCTTGGTTTAATCCAACATATCAGACCTACCAGCTCCCCCTCTTTCCAGCTCAGTCGATAGCAATGTCTTCGTCAGCACAATATCAGCATCAGCTGACACCACCACCAATGCTTCCAACTCAATCTCAGCCACAACGACAGGCAGTGCCACTTAATTTCCAGTAGGGGCAGGATGGCGAGAACGAGCCCAATGCAGTCAACAGTATCCTTCCGTCTTGGGGACACATTTTCGCTATCACAAGCGGATCTAATTTGGAGCACGAAAGCTAGAGAGCCAGAAGGGACTACCATCAAAGAGTACAAACTGTGTCGCCAAGGCTGCCGATGAACAGACCAGCATGGTCATTGATGTCGATAAATTTTGATGAGTCGGACTTCAAAGTTCACGATTATCCTCACTGCGATGCTTTTGTGGCCACTGCCAACGTGGCCGGATTCACCTTGCATAACATTCTGATAGACATGGGCAGTTCAGCTGACATTCTGTTTGTCAAGGCTTTCCAGGCTATGGGTATGGACAGACAAAGCTTGGATCCAGCCGGTAACTCCTTGTACGGTTTCGGCGGCAGGAAAATTGACGCTATCGGCAAGAAGCAGATTCAGGTTTCTTTTGCTAAGGGTGAAATGGTGCGAACAGAAACGGTGACTTTCAACATAGTAAACATGGATTATCCTTATACCGCTATTTTCAGAAGGGGTTTCACTAACAAGTTCAATGTTGTGATAAAACAAAGCTATTTGTGTATGAAGATGGCGTCCCCTTTCAGCATAATAACTGTGCATGGCGATCAGCAGGCTTCCAGAAGAATTGAATGAGAGTCGACCCCGGGTTAAAGTCTAATAAACGAAGTAGTGAAAAAGGGTGAAGAGGAACCCGCCGCGAGTGAGAAAGCTATCGTTCTGGTGCCAGAAATCAAGGCTGGGGCGGCTGAGGAAACAATAAAAATTCCACTGACAGAGGCCAGGCCCGAAAGGACTGTGCACGTCAGCACAAGCATGAGGAAGATGAAAGGAAGGCGTTGGTATCTTTTCTCACCGAAAATGGCGACATTTTCGCGTGGTTGGCAAATGACTTGCAGGGAGTTAGCAGAGATCTGGCTCAACATTGCTTAAATGTCGCAAGCGGCTCGAAGTCTCGAAAGAAGAAATTGAGAAAAAATGTCTACCGAAAGGGCAGATGCAGCAAAAACAGAAGTGCAAAGGTTGCTTGATGCTGGGGTAATTCGCCCGGTCTAGTATCTTGAATGGCTCGCAAATGTTGTTTTGGTAAAAAAGAAAAATGGGACGTGGCGAATGTGCGTTGACTTCACTAACCTCAACAAGTGTTGTCCAAATGACCCGTATCCTTTGTCGCGCATCGACAAGCTTGTCGATATCGCAGCAAGTTGTGAAATAATGAGTTTGTTGGATTTCTTTTCAGGTTATCATCAGATATGGTTGCATCCCGATGATGAAGAAAAAACAAGTTTCATCACCCCTACTGGCACATATTGCTACCGGCGAATGCCGGAAGGGCTTAGGAACGCAGGCCCAATTTTCTCAAGAATGACAGACAAGGTTTTCGAGAACCAGAAGTAGAAGAAAAATTTGTTGGCTTATGTTGATGATATAGTAGTCAAAAGCGACAGAAAAGAGGACCATCAAGCGGATCTGCTTGAGACTTTCGGCAATCTCCGGAAGAGTGGGTTGAAGCTCAATCCAGACAAGTGCATTTTTGGCATCAGGAAGGGAAAGCTTTTGGGTTGTCTGGTATCTGCAAGAGGGATTGAAGCCAATCCGAACAAAATAACAGCAATTATGAACATGCAGCCACCATCAATTCACAAGCAGGTGCAGAAACTGGCTGGAAGGTTGGCATCCTTGAACAGATTCATTGCAAGATCAGCCAAAAAAGGCCTTCCGTTCTTAAGATCCTTGTGTAGTTATGATCCTTTCGACTAGGGGGAAGAGCAACGGTAGGCTTTCCAGCAACTGAAAGAATACTTCACAAAACTGACAACGCTATCCAAGCCATCGCCGAATGCCATGCTTTTGATATACCTTGCAGCTTCACACGCTACTGTAAGCGTGGTATTGGTGGAATAAAGGGAGCATGAAACAAGATGACGCAATTCCCCATAAATTTTGTCTCTGAGGCATTGTCAGGAGCAAAGTTGAACTATTCCGAACTAGAAAAAATAGCATACACGGTGGTTGAAAGGTCCGAATGGCTAGAGGGGGGTGAATAGCCTATTCAAAAATCAAGAATCCTGAAACTCACAGCTCAAAACATATATCAGAACACACAGTCGGTACTGTCGGTACTACCGGGGTCGGTACTACCAGCTCCAAGGGTTGGTACTACCAGCTCCAAGGGTCGATACTACCGACAACCAAGGAACAACTACGAAATCGAGATGAACGAGATGCAAAATTGAATCTAGCTTATACCAAGGCTTTCCTAAGAGATGTAGATGAAGTTTATACCTTGTCCAAGTAGTGGCTTCTCCCCAAAGAGTAGATCGAGCCTTCCCACACCTAGAATGAGAGTATAGGGAGGAAGAACATGAAGAACAAGAGTACAAACGAAATAATCCAAGATGCAAATCGAACAAGCACATGAGACACGAGATTTAACCCGAGGTTCGGCCACTTCACTAAGAAGCACCTACGTCCCCGTTGTTGAGGTGACCGCAAAGGTCGGAGTCTCTTTCACCTCCTTGCCTCACTCAAGCAACCACAAAGGCTAGTTGAGTTTCTTCACTAAGAATCAGAGGGTAATACAAACACTTCGGAATGCCCTCACAAGTGAGTCAATCACGGGCAACAACCGAAGAACACCTAACCGGCTAGGGTTCCAAGAACCCAAGAGTAAAGAACACAAATCAAGCCGGAGAGATGTTGGATCCAAGTGCTCTAGACGTAGATCGATGTGTCTCACTCTCTAATCTCACTTCCCAAGCTCAAAGCTTGCAAAAGATTCACTCTAGAATCAAAGGGTGACAGAGAGGAGCTTGGTCAACACTTGGGAGCTTTTTCTTTCTTCTCTTAGGTCAGGCAAATGGGAGAAGTAACGGTTAGAAGCCGGCCGAGTGTAACACCCCTGATGTTAAGCGATAATTAAAACCTTAGTTAAGGTAATTAGTATGCATAATCAACAAGCATCATGGCATAAAAGCATTTTATGTTTAAAGCATAAATGTGATGCTTTACATGCTTCGATATGAGTGTTGCATAATCCGGTGTGGTGCTTTCATAAAGAGATGTGGTTAGGTGTCACATGAAATGACAAGTGTGAGTAAAACTCTTGTTTTAATAGCTCTTTTTATTCTCTTTTCTTTAAAGTCAAAAAGTATGTCAAATTTCAAAATGCTTTCAACAGCAAAGTTGAAGCTCTTGTTGAGAGGAACAACTTTGGTATTCAAAGTTTCTGTATAAAAGTTTGAATAAATTTGAAATATTTCAAACCATAAATTTGACCCCAAAACTAGATTTCAAAAACTAAAAAGAATTAGATGTTGGTTCTTTAATAAAAGTTGTAGAGAGGATTAAAAGAAACAACTTTTATTAAGATAAATTTTCAAGTGATTAAAGAAAATCTGAAGTAATTTGGAAAACCAGTTTGATTTAGTTTCAAATTGAAAATCAATTTCCAAAATCAGTTTTACCCCTTTTCCTATAGTTTGAAAATTAAGCATAATTTTGATATGGGACCAAAAGCAAAGTTGTAGATCTTTTCATAAGGAACAACTTTTATATTGGTAAAATTTGAAGTTGATCAGAAAATTCAGAAGTAATTTTGAATCTAAGTTTGAGTGCATTTCAAATTCAAAGGGTGATTTCAAAATCTAGGGAGATTTTGAGTGTGCTCCTTAAATAAAAGTTGTAGATCCTAATTTTTGGAGCAACTTTGATTTAGGGAGTTTTCCGTGTTATGCAGTGTTTTTGGGAGGAATCAAGGAAAGAAAATGTAATAACTGTCTGCGTTACAATAAAACGTTTGGTGGAGGGAAAACAGAGCACGGCGTGCTCTGCTCGTGGACGCCGTGGCCGCCGTGCCCGAGCCGCCGGCCATGTGCGTCTGCCACGTAAAGGTCGTCGTGCCACGCTCGAGAAGTTCCTGGTGCGTCCTCGTGTCGAGTCGGCGTCCTTCTCTTTTCTTCTTCTCCCTTCCTCCCCATCTCTGCTCTTGCCGCCGACAAGGGCAGAGCACCCGCATCGCCACCGGGTTTGCTCGCCGTCGCTACACAGTCTCTGCCAGCTAGCGCTGGCGGCCGAGTTCGCCGTGTTGTCGTGCACCCTCTGAGCTTGCGTCACCTCGTGCTGCTGGAGTCCGTCATACGCATTAGTGTCGCCGCCGCGGTTCGCTATAGCCACAAGCTCGCCCTCACCATGGCGAGCTCAACCTCCAACCGCTCTCTTCCACTTCGTGCTTGCGCTAGCTTCACCAAGACACCTGGTGCTGGTCGGCTCTACCGTCCGTCCGCTGTTGGCCTGGACGTGTCGGAACGCCGCTGCGGCGGTTGGACCACGCCGCCGCTCCGCCATCACCGCGTCCAGCTTGCTCCGCCCCACCTCCGCCCACTCAAGCGTAAGCAACGGGTCGACGTGAGTCCCCGGAGTACGTAGGTCTCCTTTCCCTGGTCTCTACCGAGCTCCCATCGCCGGAGCAGCCACGCGCCGCCGTGTCCGCACCCCTGCTCCGCCATGGCCGATGCTGAGCTCTCTCCGAGCCTTAACCAGTCCGCCCAACCCTTTTGCCGATGCGCGGGATCTCGGGGAGTCCGCCGGTGCAAGTCCCGTCGCCGGGGAGGGTCACCGCCGACGACGCCGGCCGGTCAGAGCCGGCCATAGCCATAGTCAAGGCCCAGTCTTAGCTTTGGTCGGAGATGTTGACCGGGCTCCCGCCTGTCATTGATAGTGGGTGAGAGAGAGATGGGTAAGAAATGTGTTTTCGCTGCTTTTCTTTTCTTTTCTGAAATGTTAATTTTGTGTTGATAACTGTTTAATTTATATCTAATTCGGTTGATGCTAAAATTATGAAATAAATTTTGTTGTGATCTTTGTAATGAGCTCTATCAAATAAAAATATAAAACTTGGTTGTTGGATGAATTTTGATAGTGATTAAAATATGGCTTTTAATTAATAAATGAGAGTTTAATGATTTTTTGTAGGTTTAATTATATGTCCAAAAATTATGAAACTATTTTTCTCACTGTTTGTATTATGTAAGAAACCTTCACAAAAAAAATTGGAGATCATTTGGTGAAAATAAATTTTATTCATAATTTACGCCTTGTTAAATTATTAAGTAATGCATTGTTTTGCATGCATGTGATAACATGCATTAATCTTGCTTACATATGAGAACATGGACTTGATCCATGAGAGAAGACCATGGGGTACATTTCCCTTTGTTATTCCATGGCTTGGTTGATATGTTGATAAACCTTAGTGACTTTAGTTAACCCATTTATTATTGTTTGATGATAATTGTTTGTTAAGCTCGAAACCGTAGTCGGTAGGTTGCAAGTTGGTTTTGTTGGTTTGCAACTTTACCGTGAAGGAAAGTTGTACTCGACTTTCCTTATTTGCTTAGTTTTTGTTATACAATTGATTGTCCTGCACCTTAGCATGCATCGCATGGAATCATACTAAGCATACATCATTTATCTACGTGTAGCATCCGAGAGTGTTGGAGTCGTGTTGATCAAGCTTTGGTGATCACCTTGTCGAACAAGCCTCGGAAGGAGATCCTTGTTGGACAAGCTTCGTTGAGCAGACTTAACCTCAAGATGAAATAACTTGTGTGGATCCTTCTTCAATCCTATTTTCCCTGCAACAAAGGCAAGCCCCGGTGCATTTAACACCTTTCTATTTATTACAAAGTTTCTACAATGATTTGTCAAATGCATTAAGTTTTAGGAGTTGATTGATAACCACCAGATGCATTCCCAAATGTGATTATTCCTATATCATCCTTGTTACCTGTTATTTGAAAATGCTCTTAAAATGCTTAGCTAAAGTGCACGGTGTTGAGATTGTCATCCGCTTAGGCCTTGAGCAAACTAAGGGATGATGAATCTTCACTATTAGGGTACCTCTCTCAGGTACAAAGAATGGTGGTAATGAAATGAATTTGAGACCGGGCAGGATGTGGTTAATGTTATGGTGGTTTGGCCGACAAGTTTATCTGATCGTGCCGTCGAGCCGATAGGTTACCTGTTGTGCCGGTGGCTAAGTGCGACAGGAAGGCTTGGTCGTGCTTTGTCCCGTCCGTGTCGCTTAGGAACCGTTCGTTGTTGGCCCTTGGATCTTGAACTTGATAGTACCAGCCAAATACTACGGGAAGCCGAACTTCGGCTAATCTAATGCAGGTGATAATTTACCACGCACTGGGAGTGGAGAGATGGCGAGAGTAGCATGTACCCTTCGGGCATGAAAGCTGGCAGTGAGGAGTACTGTGCTCTCGGGTGGCGTGGAGCTATTCCTGCATCGGAGGATTCGTGAGTAAGGTGGACATATGGAGGTTAGAGTCCTACACATATCGTGCACCTGGAGGTTAGAGTCCTGCAAGTGACGATATGTGAAGGTCTAGGGTCCTGCATATGTCGTGTGGTTGAGAAGCCCTGGCCAGGTATAAAAGCGGTTTGAATCGTTGTTGCTCTACGAGAAAAGGAGACTCGATCCTCGCACCCTCAACGTAGTATTAATATATGTAACTCTAGAAAGGAATAAGAAAGTTTTATGATTTGAATGCTTAGAGTAGGATCTCTTAATAACAAAAGATGTTTTCAGAATGTTCAATCATTGAACTAGGCTAGTAGTTTTTCTGCAAATCTTCTGTCCATTCCAAGCCTCATTATATCCCGTTAACCAGCATGACCCTGAAGTCTTTTTTGTTGACGGATAAGTCTTGCTGAGTACCGACAGTACTCAGGGTTTGTTAATTCCCTGTTGCAGGTTTTTAACAGGTGATGTCAATCACGATCATGTCCGTGGGCTCGACGTGATCTGGTTGTTCTTCTTCTCCAACATAGGTGTTCCGCCTAAGTGTGGCTCCCTAGTACTTCTCTACTTCCGCAATCAAGTTATGTTTATGTAAAAGTAACATATTCATGTTTTGTAAAGTTTATCTATCTTGCTTCCGCACTCCGATAGTATTTTGTAACAAATGTTGTAATGTTGTGATTATTCCACCCTTCATGATGATGATCCTGTGGTTCGTGGATAATTCAGGGTTCTCTCGGGAACACCCGACAGCTCTTTCCAGTAATGTGTTTTACTTGCACTGTCATTGGGCTCCTTTTTACGGTGACGTGTGCATGTGGGGTCACATTATCGGGAGGTTCTGCCACACCGAGCGGCTACTTATACATATCACGCTGCGCCACGGTCGGTAGTACCGACCCCCCTGGGTCGGTAGTACCGACTGTACCAAATACAGCCGTTACAGCAACCGTTGACCCAATGGAACTACCGACCCCTGGTCGGTAACACCGGTGGTCGGTAGTACCGGCCCTTATGGCGGTACTACCGACATGCCAAACTGGATTCACACAGAGAGTACCAGACTTCCATCAAACCTTGGTGACACCAACGGTCGGTAGTACCGGGCCTTTGGCGGTACTACCGCCAAGCCAACTCAGTCCCAACACAGAGAGGATGAAAAACGCCCTGGACCCTCGGTACTACCGACCTGGGGTTGGTACTACCGAGCCCGGTAGTACCGGCTTCTATAGCGGTACTACCGCTAGGCCACCTGAGACCCAACTCAGAGAGCATCGCACTCAGCACCCTTGAGCGGTACTACCGACCCCCATGGTCGGTACTACCGACCACACCCAGAAAACCTCTATGTGTTCATGAGAGCATGGTGTCTCTCAAGCGCTAGAAGTTAGACGTCATGAGCACTTTTCTCCACATCTAGCTAGCCTCAAATGTATCTCTCTTGATAGTTTGGCTTGCCTATTACTCAAGAGAAAAGATAAAACTAGGATCCCAACTTGAGCAACGACATCTTCCCTTTTTCCATTTCACCGAAGATGGAGCATTTGATCACTTGAGAACTTGTGGCCGTCACCATCCAATATGGTCGCCGTCTAGCTAGCTCCATCAAAGGCTTGGTCATAATCCTCTCATTAGCTACACACATGCTTATCAATAGGATTAGACCAAAATGGGTTTCATGAATTAACCAAAATCCAACTAGGGCTTTCAATCTCCCCCTTTTTGGTAATTGATGACAACCCAAACAAAGATATATGATTTTTAAAAAGTAACCATATTAATAGTATTTGCTCCCCCTACATATGTGCTATAGAGTTTGATTTAAATTTAGCACACATGTATGGATATGAAAATATAGATAAGCAATACTACCAACAATGATGCTAAGGCATAAGAATGGACCTTTGAAGCGTGATACCAATCGGAGTGCACATTTTATACCATCCTTAGCACCATTTGACACTAGACATACATCAAAGCTCAAGAACCCCGTGAGATCAACATTATAGAAAAGGTTCTTGAAAAACTTGAAACAATTATCAAAGCTTGCTCCCCCTATTTGTATGCTCAAGTTTTAACCTTTTATCTTTGTATCCTCCCTTATATCTTTTCAGCATTTTTCTCCCCCTATGTCAACAACTATCATAAAGGTTTTGGCAAAGAGAGAAGAGATGGTCATAAGGAGATGATAACAAAAGACAAGATATAGCTTAAACTAGCACAAGATCATAAGACATTTAACACGGTTTGCTCTAGAGTAAGCTTTTTCACACATTTTTCAATGGTTATCTTACTCACGTTGGTTAGACACTTACTTCTCACTTGCTAGATTAAGCATTAGAGTTACAAGCTCACAAGCAAGTTATATGCTTCCACTAGATCAAGTCAAACATAGAAGCAATAGTGGAACCATATATACTTCAAAATCATTTGATTTCCCATGAATGAACTTAAGCAAGTAAATGAATGACTATATGGACTAAATCACAACCTAATTAGAATGAATGCACATGCCAAACAATTTCACCTTGCTTTGTCGGAGGAGAGGCATGTCATAAGTGGGGTTGCATTCAACTCATGTTGGAGAAATCAAGAATGTTCAATTCATTTCTTAGCTTGCAAAATCTTCTTTCATCTAATGGCTTGGTGAAGATGTTGGCAAGTTGATCATCGGTGCCCACACTCTCAATAGATATGTCCTTCTTGGCTTGATGATCTCGAATGAAGTGGTGCCTGATGTCAATATGCTTTGTCCTTGAGTGTTGAACCGGGTTGGTGGCTATTTTGACGGTGCTCTCATTATCACATAGCAATGGGACTTGTCCAAACTTGACTCCATAATCTTGCAATGTTGCTTTCATCCATAGCAATTGTGCACAACTACCCGCGGATATGTATTCGGCTTCAGCGGTAGAGAGTGCAACACTATTTTGCTTCTTTGATGACCATGAGACAAGTGATCTTCCAAGCAATTGACAAGTGCCCGATGTGCTCTTCCTATTCACCTTGCATCCCGCATAATCGGAATCTGAGTATCCAATTAATTCAAATTGAGAGCCCTTGGGATACCATAATCCAACATTTGGAGTGTGCTTCAAATATCTCAATATTATTTTGGTTGCCTTCACATGAGTTTCCCTTGGTGAAGCTTGGAACCTTGCACACATACACACACTAAACATAACATCCGGTCTTCATGCGGTCACATAGAGTAGACTTCCAATCATTGACTGATATAGCTTTTGATCCACCATGTCACCACTAGAGTCACTATCCAAATGTCCATTTGTGCCCATTGGAGTGGTTATTGCTTTAGCTTCATCTAACCTGAACTTCTTGAGCATGTCCTTGGTGTACTTGCCTTGACTAACGAAAGTGCCTTTCTTCATTTGCTTGATTTGTAGACCAAGGAAGTAACTAAGCTCTCCAATCATAGACATCTCAAATTCTTTTGCCATCATCTCCCCAAACTCTTCACAAAAGTCTTGGTTGGTTGATCCAAAGATAATGTCATCCACATAGATTTGCAACACAAACAAGCTACTTCCAATCTTCTTGGTGAAGAGAGTGGTGTCAACCTTCCCAATCTTGAACCCTTTGGCTAGCAAGAAGTCCTTCAATCTTTCATACCATGCTCTTGGTGCTTGCTTCAACCCATATAGTGCCTTCTTGAGCTTGTACACATGGTTGGAATTCTTCAAATCTTCAAATCTGGGAGGTTGCTCAACATATACTAGCTCATTGATGAATCCATTGAGAAAAACACTCTTCACATCCATTTGATAGAGCTTGATGTTCTGAGCACAAGCATATGCAAGTAGGATTCTAATGGCTTCCAATCTTGCAACCGGTGCAAAGGTTTCTCCAAAGTCAATGCCTTCCATTTGAGTGTGCCCTTGTGCAACCAATCTTGCTTTGTTTTTTACAACAATGCCATCTTCATCTTGCTTGTTTCGGAAGACCCATTTCGTACCAATAACATTTGTGTTCTTTGGTCTTTCCACTAACTCCCATACATCATTTCAGGTAAAGTTGTTCAACTCTTCATGCATTGCATTTACCCAATCAACATCCATCAAGGCTTCATCAATCTTTGTCGGCTCCATACATGACACAAATGAGTAGTGCTCGCAAAAAGAAGCCAATCTTGATCTAGTTTGCACACCTCTTCTTATGTCACCAACAATTTGATCTAAGGGATGATCTCTTGCAATGTGTGTTGGTTGGAGCACTTGTTCTGGTTGAGCACTTGCACTTGTACTTGGATGAGCCACTTGAGTGCTACTAGCATCTTGATGATCATGAGAACCACTAGAGCTTGCAACATCATTGTCATGCATGGTTGGTGGAGAGAGCACTTGATCTTTGTCATCTTCAATGTCAATTACTTGCTTTGGCCTAATATCACCAATGTCCATGTTCTTCATAGCTTCCACCAATTGTGTTCCTCTCACATCATCTAGATTATCTTGTTCCTCGTGTGAGCCATTGGTTTCATCAAACTCAACATCATGGACTTCTTCAACGATTATTGATGTGTTGTTCCACGCTCTATAGGCTTTGCTTGTAGTGGAGTAACCAAGAAGTGTCCCTTCATCACATTTCTTTTAAAACTTTCCAAGTCTTGTGCCTTTCTTCAATATGTAACATTTGCACCCAAAGACCCAAAAGTAAGCAATGTTGGGCTTTCTATCATTGAGGAGCTCATATGGTGTCTTCTTCAATAGGGGGTGACAATAGAGTCGGTTGCTATAGTAGCAAGCCGTGTTGATTGCTTCGTCCCAAAAGGAATTACTCACATTGTATTCACTAAGCATAGATCTTGACATATCAATGAGCGTCCTATTCTTCCTTTCAACTATCCCATTGGATTGAGGTGTGTACTTGGCCGAGAATTGATGTTTGATTCCAAACTCATCACATAGCTCATCAACTCTTTTGTTTCTAAACTCACTTCCATTGTCACTTCTCACTTTCTTGATTCTTCTACCAAACTCATTTTGGCTTCTCTTGACAAAGGTTTTGAATACGCCAAACACTTCACTCTTATCAACAAGAAAGAAGACCCATGTGTATCTTGTATAGTCATCCACTATAACAAATCCATACTTGCTTCCCCCAATACTTGCGTATGTGGTTGGTCCAAACAAGTACATGTGCAACAACTCAAGTGCATGTGTAGTGCTCATCATTCCTTTGTTAGGATGAGTGTTTCCAACTTGCTTTCCCATTTGACATGCACTACATAGCTTGTCCTTCTCAAAGTGAACATATTTTAGCCCTCTCACCATGTCATGCTTCACTAGCCTCTTTAATTGCTTCATTCCAACATGTCCCAAGCGCCTATGCCATAGCCAACCCATGCTTGATTTGGTGAATAAGCATGTTGTCAATTGAGCTTCACTAGCATCAAAGTCCACCAAATAGAGATTCTCATATATGAATCCTTTGAAGATCACATCACTTCCATCAACACTCACAATCTCCACATCATCAACACCAAAAATGCATTTGAATCCCAAATCACACAATTGTGCCACTGACAATAAGTTGAAGTTGAGAGATTCCACTAATAGCACATTGGAGATGCTCAAGTCATTTGATATTGCAATCTTGCCCAAGCCTTTGACCTTGCCTTTCTTGTTGTCACCAAATGTGATAGCATTTGCATGATCATTGCCACTAGTGTTGATTGATTTGAACATTCTTCCATCTTCGGTCATGTGTTGAGTGCACCCACTATCAAGCACCCAATGCCTTCCTCCGGCTTTGTAATTAACCTACAAAAAGGATCAATTCATTTTAGGTACCCAAATCTTTTTGGGTCCTCCAAGGTTAGTAATCAAGCTCTTGGGCACCCAAATTGCCTTTTTCTTTGGGCCAACCATGGGTGCACCAATGTGCTTAGCCTTCACCCCTTTAGTGCCCTTAGTAAGCATATAACAAGAATCAAAACGAATAGATGTAACATGAGCATGCTTCTTGTTTTTATTCTTGTTAAAGCAATGTTGCTCTATATGCCCGGGTTGCTTGCAACTATTGCAAAACCAACTGTTGCTCTTCACAAAACAAGTCTTGTGAGGAACAAAAGCCGCCTTGCCCTTCTTGGGGGTATAGCCAAGTCCCTCCTTGTTGAGTGGAGACCTTTGGCTACCCAAGCACTTAAGCAGGCGGGCATCTCCACCATAGGCATTGCCTAAGGCATGAGTGAGCTCATTAACCTTGTTCTTAAGGTTCTTATTTTCTACTACTAATGATGAGTTACATGTAGTAGAAGTGGACATTTTAATTGAGCTAGACGATGATGATGCATTAACAGGAGCAACAATAATAGGAGTGTAAAAGGATTCATCAAGAATATCACAAGTTACTCCTACATTGCATGTCTCTACAACATCCTCAATCTTACTTTGATCAAGGAGGGAGGAGTGGGCTTCCTTAAGCCTACTATGAGCTTGATCAAGCTTCTCATGGGCTTCCTCTAGCCTCTCATGACTAGACTTGAGCTCATCAAAGGATTGCTCAAGAGCCTTGTTGGCCTTGCGCAACTCTTTGCACTCCTTCCTCTTAGTCTCAATGTAAGAGTGAGCATCTCATAGCATGCTTATGAGATCCTCCTTTGAGTACTCCTCATCATCAGCACTCTCACTATCACTCTCATCGGATGATACCTTAGTGGCCTTAGCCATGAAGCACGTCGATGGAGCATCGAAGATATATAGAAGGCTTGCTTGAGATAGCAAGACTAGCCATGGCCTTCTTCTTGGTGGTCTTCCTCTCATCATCACTAGAATCACCATCATCGCTTGAGGAAGCATCACTATCCCATGTCACCACATAGGATCCACCCTTCTTCTTTTCCTTCTTCTTCTCCTTCTTCTCCTTCTTGTTCTTCTTATGATCATCTTCATCATCACTAGATTGTGGACAATCTGCAATGAAATGATCTTTGCTCTTGCATTGATAGCATCTTCTTGTTGAGCTCTTGTATGAATCTCTTTTCCTTCTTGCCCCAAAGCTCTTCTTCTTCATTAACTTGCCAAACTTCTTGACAAAGAGAGCTAGGTCTTCATCATCTAACTCATTTCCACTTGTGTTGGCTTCATCATCACTTTCCTCCTTCTTAGCTTTGCCCTTGCTCTTGATCTTGGAGGATGACGCCTTGAACGCCATGGTCTTCTTCTTCTTCTCTTCCTCTTAGGCTCCCTCATCCCGTTCCACGCGGTATGTGTTTTGAGTGACCATATCACCTAGTACTTGGTTTGGGGTTACCGTATCCTACCCTTCTCTCACAAGGATTGTCACCAAGGTATCAAACCTAGGTGGCAAGCATCTCAAGAACTTGTGAGAAAAGTCCTTGTCATCAACCTTCTCACCCAATGCCTTCAAATCATTGACAATGACTTGCAACTGGTGAAACATCTCCGGTATGCTTTCATCATCTTGCATCTTGAAGGTGGCAAGCTTGTCTTTGAGAATGTAAAGCTTGGCACTCTTCACGGCCTTGGTGCCCTCATAGGTCTCCTCTAATCTTTCCCATATCTCACTTGCTCTCTCAAGATTCTTGATTTGTTCAAAGACTTTGATGTCGAATGCTTCATAGAAAAGGTTGATTGCCACATCGTTCCATTGAAGTTTCTCTTCTTCTCTTGGAGTTGGATCGGCAGAGTCAATAACAGCAAAGTCATGCTCGATCACATCCCAAATCTTCCTATTCATGCCCCTTGTGAACGCACACATCTTCCGCTTCCAACAATCGAAGTTGGTGCCATCAAAATGTGGTGGCTTCCCCATATAGTTGATTTGAGCCATTTCAACACCGGAGGTTGTAAATCCTCAAACAAACGGTGACTTGGCTCTGATACCACTTGAAAGGTCCAAATGGCTAGAGGGGAGTGAATAGCCTATTTAAAAATCTAGAATCCTAAAACTAACAGCTCAAAACGAATATCAGAACACATGGTCGGTACTACCGACTGTGGGGCCGGTACTACCGGGGTCGGTACTACCAGCACCAAGAGTCGGTACTACCGACAACCTAGGAACAGCTACGAAATCGAGATGAACGAGATGCAAAATTTAATCTAGCTTATACCAAGGCTTTCCTAAGAGATGTAGATGAAGTTTATACCTTGTCCAAGTAGTGGCTTCTCCCCAAAGAGTAGATCGAGCCTTCCCACACCTAGAATGAGAGTAGAGGGAGGAAGAACATGAAGAGCAATAGTACAAACGAAATAATCCAAGATGCAAATCGAACAAGCACATGAGACACGAGATTTAACCCGAGGTTCGGCCACTTCACTAAGAAGCACCTACGTCCCCGTTGTTGAGGTGACCGCAAAGGTCGGAGTCTCTTTCACCTCCTTGTCTCACTCAAGCAACCACAAAGGCTAGTTGAGTTTCTTCACTAAGAATCAGAGGGTAATACAAACACTTCGGAATGCCCTCACAAGTGAGTCAATCACGGGCAACAACCGAAGAACACCTAACCGGCTAGGGTTCCAAGAACCCAAGAGTAAAGAACACAAATCAAGCCGGAGAGATGTTGGATCCAAGTGCTCTAGACGTAGATCGATGTGTCTCACTCTCTAATCTCACTTCCCTAGCTCAAAGCTTGCAAAAGATTCACTCTAGAATCAAAGGGTGAGAGAGAGGAGCTTGGTCAACACTTGGGAGCTTTTTCTTTCTTCTCTTAGGTCAGGCGAATGGGAGAAGTAACGGTTAGAAGCCGGCCGAGCGGCTACTTATACATATCACGCTGTGCCACGGTCGGTAGTACCAACCCCCCTGGGTCGGTAGTACCGACTGTACCAAATACAGCCGTTACAGCAACCGTTGACCCGATGGAACTACCGACCCCTGGTCGGTACCACCGGTGGTCGGTAGTACCGGCCCTTATGGCGGTACTACCGACATGCCAAACTGGATTCACACAGAGAGTACCAGACTTCCATCAAACCTTGGTGACACCAACGGTCGGTAGTACCGGGCCTATGGCGGTACTACCGACAGGCCAGAAAAGAACCTACACAGAGAGCTTCGCAAGACACCTTATTACCACAGTACCACCGACCAGGGTGTCAGTGCTACTGGGGGTCGGTACTACTGACCCTTTGGCGGTACTACCGCCAAGCCAACTCAGTCCCAACACAGAGAGGATGAAAAACGCCCTGGACCCTCGGTACTACCGACCTGGGCTTGGTACTACCGAGCCCGGTAGTACCGGCTTCTATAGCGGTACTACCGCTAGGCCACCTGAGACCCAACTCAGAGAGCATCGCACTCAGCACCCTTGAGCGGTACTACCGACCCCCATGGTCGGTACTACGGACCACACCCAGAAAACCTCTATGTGTTCATGAGAGCATGGTGTCTCTCAAGCGCTAGAAGTTAGACGTCATGAGCACTTTTCTCCACATCTAGCTAGCCTCAAATGTATCTCTCTTGATAGTCTGGCTTGCCTATTACTCAAGAGAAAAGATAAAACTAGGATCCCAACTTGAGCAACGGCATCTTCCCTTTTTCCATTTCACCGAAGATGGAGCATTTGATCACTTGAGAACTTGTGGCCGTCACCATCCAATATGGTCGCCGTCTAGCTAGGTCCATCAAAGGCTTGGTCATAATCCTCTCATTAGCTACACACATGCTTATCAATAGGATTAGACCAAAATGGGTTTCATCAAGTAACCAAAATCCATCTAGGGCTTTCAGTGGTCATGGCATCCAGAAACTAAAGCATTACTTCCAGTCCCATCATATCATAGTCCTATCAGCCCAACCGTTGGAAGCCTTATTTCGTAAAAATGAAGTTATCGATCGAATAGGCAAATGAGCGGTGGAATTGAACGAGTACATGATTGATTTCCAGCATAGGTTAGCAATCAAGTCTCAAGCTTTAGCTGATTTCATTGCAGATTGGACCCCTGCGGCTTTCGACACAACGGTTGAGTTTGAAGAACCGGTATGGATAGTACATTGTGACGGCGCATGGGGAATGACTGGAGCCGGAATCTCACTGATTTTGACCCCTTCGAATGGCCCAAAAGTTAGATTTGTTGCAAGGTTATAGTTTTTATACGACAAACAACACAGCCGAATATGAGGCAGTACTGTTGGGCCTGCGAAAGCTCTGGGCAATCGAAGCGAGGAGATGCATCATCAAATCCGATTCTCAGGTGGTCATGGGGCAGGCCGAAAAGAAGTTTTCAGCAAAAGAACCGGAACTAGTAAAGTATCTCATAGCAATCCGGAGAATGGAAAAACACTTCACATGATTTACTCTGCGGCATATTCCAAGAGCTAAAAACACGAAGGCTGGTGAGTTAGCCAAGGCTGCTGCGCAAAACTTGCCACTTCTAGCAGATGTGTTTTATCAGGTTCTTTCGGCCAAGATAGTCAAGGAGGAAGAAGACCACCTAGGCTTAGTGCATAACATCATGAGCGACGATTGGAGGTCAAAGATATTCGCCTATTTAACCGGAACATATGAGCCAAAATCCAAAAACGAAGCCGAAAGGATGGCTAGTAGGGCTAAAAGTTACTCATTCATTGGGCAGCAACTGTACAAGAGTGGAATGGTAGCTCTGTTATTGAAATGCATAAGCAAGCAAGATGGTGTCCAGTTACTTCAAGAAATGCATGTCGGAATGTGAGGAGCGCACAGGTGTGACACCCCAATTTTAAGAACAAAATTGGAGCACAATATATGTATGCCAGGATCAATTTTCATACATATATCGACATCATAGTAAATATCAAAACAATGCTTTATTAATAATATCGAACTTTATTACAAAAATGACCCTTGGGCTTGAAAGAAAAGTATCAACTCTCAGTCTAACTCTAATGTAGACTCACGGAAACTTGACGCCATCTCCACAGGATGGTCGACCGGGGGCTGCGCCATAATAGCACAAGTCGTCGGGGTTGAATCCACCGTCTTCTGGGTACTCCTGCTCCTCGTCGTAGACTCCAACGTCTGGGTGGGTAGCAGGGGGTTCAAAGAGGAAGGGTGAGTACATCGAAATGTACTCTGCAAATGTAGGAAATATATGCTTATGTGGCTAATAACAAAGGTAGGCTGACTCTGTTTGACTCAAGCGCCTAAAGCAACACATCCTATTCATCCTATTAAACCTATGCACCTATTTACTAGGTTATAACCACAGTCTCCAACATAACAGTAACCACACTCGGAGTGGCACCGAGCAAACCACACTCGGAGTCACACCGAGCAACCACACTTGGAGTCCACCAAGCAACCACACTTGGAGTCACACCAAGCAACCACACCTGAAGTCCATCAGGCAAACCACACCTGAAGTCCATCAGGCCACCCACAAGGCCAACTCGAAGAGTCCCCCTATATGTATTAGTTCCATATGTCACGACATAGAAAGCTACCTTCCATAATAACACCAGGTCTGCGCCAAGCAGTAACCCGTGTAGAAGAAGCCTTTGTACCCATGTCATATGGGACTAATGACCACATAAGGCTTCCCTAACGAACCAGACACAACCCACCAACTAATCTCGAAGAAGTCCAAGCCGCTCGTGACCGTGAGCACGGTTGATATATCAGTTTATTTACTCTGCAGAGTTTGCACATCTTTACCCATGAGTCGTGTTGCCCTTGTGCCCGAGGCGGCCAACCTCTTGACCCACTTCCAAGGTGAGTCGGCAGGGTTCACTACAAGGCCGTTACAAAGAGTCCTCTTATGCGTATTAGTTCCATATGTCACGACATAGAGCTACCTTCCGTAATAACACCAGGTCTGGCGCCCGAGCCTAGGAGCTGGTCTCCCGTACCAAGTAGTTTCCTGCGTAGAAGAAGCCATGTACCCATGTCCATATGAAACTAATAACGACATAAGGCTTCTCTAATTAATTAGCCAGTCCCAGAGTCATATAGGTCTCATGGTTTGCGTTGTTTTGCCGGGTTACAGGCTTCAAGAACCGGGTCCTAGGGATCCAGGCAGGATAACAAACCACTAACCCAAACCAACGCCAAGTCTCATGGCAAACCATAACACCGAGTCACACGACAACCGTACGCCAAGTCACATGGCCCACGCCACCAACGGTCCATCCTGCCAGATTTACCTACTCAACATACTACTCATTACCAGTCCACAGTGTTCCATAGATCATTAATCAAATTAATTATTAACCATCCCATCCCAACCATGACTGCAAGGCTAAGCATGACTTCTACCCATATCATCCCAAACCAGGTGACAAGGAAAATATAAACAAGTTCTAGTAAACCTTAACATGGGATTCACTGCATGCAACTGCTGGATCTAACTACTCTAAACTCAAAAGTAAAATAAATACGGGTGTAAGATGTTCAAGGACACTTGCCTGCGGGCTGGGTCGAATCTGCAGGGTCACAAGAAAAGTCTAGAGCGTCCTTGTACTCCGCACTCTCTGGCCCAAACATCATACATGACACATACAAAGCAAAAATAAATAACAGTACATCAACAATACAAAAACAGGATATAAACCGATCTACTGCGTAGAGCTCGACGAGACGAATCAAACATGACTTGAACGGGTCAAATCGGAGTTAAAACGAGTAAGTTATGGGCTTTTGAATCTTAGTAGCAAAACTGTAAATACATTGAAGTCATTTTCGTATTTTAAATAAATTAGATCTGAAAAGTAAATGCGCCAGGACTGGGCCTCACTTTGGCAAGAGATCAGGGGCCGAATCAGAAGAATTTCCAAACTCAGCGAATAGGAACTATGGACGGCGGGTTGATTTGGCAAGAGAGTGAGGGCCTTTCTGCAAAATGGCCGAGGTCGGCTGACCCGTGCTGATGTGGCACTGACCAGGCGCCAGGTGGCAGCGCGCAGCTGGCTCAGTGCGCTAGCTAGGCGGAGGGTGTGTGCAACGCGCCCGACGACTGCGCCTCAAATCCTTAGAAATGCGAGGGCTAAACCGTAAGTGCACAGAGACTCAGCGAACAGTGCTCAAAGGACTGCGGGTTGAATCCCGCAAAGTGGAGGGGCTCTAGCAAAAGTTTCAACGAAGGGGTATCCTTCATCGTGGACCGCCCAATACAGATCGGACGATCAGGATTAGAACGGGAGGGAGAGAGACAGAGCTGTTGTTGGCTGCGTGGTCGCCACGTGGACGTCGCGTGGCATGAGCCGGTTGGTGCGGGGAGGGGTGAACGGAGGAGGGGCGATGCCGTGCGCCGCGATGCATGTATGTGTGCGGCGGCGCCATGGACTCGCAGCTGGAGCTCGCTGGGGTGGCGATGCGGCGCACAGGAACACGAGGCGAGAGCACCGGGGCGTGGCGCATGGCTATGCAAACTCGATGGATCTCCTGGCGGCGGTGTGGGTGGCTGGGGGTGGCGTCGGCCGCGGCGGAGCGCCAATGCAGGGCACCAAACTCGGCGGCGCGGCGTCGGTTTCGAGCCATACGGCACGACAGGCTACGGGGAGGGGTGGAAAAGGGATCTAGGCTCACCGTGCGCTCGAGGGTGGGGTCCTTATCGTCGGCGACGTAACGAACGCGGCGGCGTTGTCGCTAGCACGGCGGCGCCATTGCCGAGCATTGCGGCGTGGCTCGAGGACGAGCTAGGAAACATAGAAAACATCGGGGAGGGTAGGATTCGACTGAGGTGCTTACATCGGCTCTGATGGCGATGCGCTCATCATCGGGGAAGTTGCAGAGATGGCCGGTGATGGAGGGGGCGCGACAGCGGTGTTCCGATGCGGTGTCTTGGCCAAGAGGCTCGTCCCGGTGGTAGGATCACCGTGGAGGACTCCCTCGTTGTGTCACGGCGTTGCGGTGCCTGTGGAGGGGAGAACGAAGCCGGTGTTGGCCTCTGTGGGGTGGGGTCATGTGTTTCGCCGAGTTCGGCAACGACGTCTGGTGGCGACGGGGTCGTCTCGGGAGGGAGAAGGGAGAGCTGGGCGCAGGGTTAGGTCTATGAATCTTGTAGGCAGAGGGGAGATCGTGGTGGCGCGATCTAATCCTGCTGTGGATCGATCCGGAGAGCGCGGGGAGGAGCGGGCGCAACCTCTGCTATGGACCTGAGTCCCGGAAGAACAGAGGGGAGCGCGGGCGTTTGGTGCGGACGGTGCCGCACGTAGGGCAGAGAAGAAGGTTGGGGAAGACCTGACCCGTGGGTCCCGTAGGTCAGTGGCTGAGGGAGTGGAGTGGTGGGCAGCGCGTGAGGCAGGCCGCAGGCGAGAGCGCGGGCTGCGCGGGGAAGTGGAGTGGAGGAGCTGGGCCGGGAGGGTGTGCGGGCCGGGGAGAAGTGGAGCAGGCCGCCGGGAGCGAAGGGGGAGAAGCGAGCGGGCCGAGGGAATGGGCTCGGCCTGCGGGAAGGAAGTGGGCTTCGCCTAGGCAGAAACGGAGTGGGCCGAATAGGAAGATGGGAAGAAAAGGGGAGAGAGCCCTGTTGTCATCTTCTTTTCTTTTTCTTTTGTTTTCAAATCTTTTGCAAAATCCTTGGAAATCAAATTAGTTTGAAATTAAAACAAGTTTGAAAATTTTTGGAAATATCTTCCCTCGGTTCTGAAAATAAAATTTGAGTTTGATTTTGAAAAATTTTCATAAACCTTTTATTTATTTCTTAAATAGAATAAAAGCAATTCGCCCTAGTCGGGTTTAACAAAATTATTTTTCATCCAATAAAAATGATGCAATGGTATGAATGCAACAAACATCTGGCTAGAATTTTTCCTCCATCTAGGATTTTGACCATTTCTTAATTAAATTCTATTTAATTTTAATTAATTGAACACCCGGGGTGTTACAACAGGGGACCTCATGAGATAGCACATAGAGCAATGAGGCAAGGATTCTATTGGCCTTATGCTGCCACAGATGCCGAAGAGTTAGTCAAGCATTGCGAGGGTTGCCTGATGTTCGCTAGCAATCAAAAAGCACCCGCAAACGAAACCTCGCTGGTGGTTCCGACCTGCCCCTTGCAAAGATGGGGCATTGACATAGTCGGGCCGCTACCGCCGGCTCCTAGAAATCTACGCTTTGCGGTGGTTGCTCTTCAGTATTTCACCAAGTGGATAGAGGCAAAAGCTTTGGCAAGCAAAACATCAGCTTCCATAACCTAATTTGTTTGACAAAGGGTGATCTGCCATTTCGGGGTACCGTCCTTCATCACTTGTGATAACGAAAAGCAGTTCGATTGTGCCAAATTCAGAAATTTCTGTGACAAAATCAACATCAAGCTTAACTTCGCGTTGGTGAATTACCCGCAAACTAATGGCACCGTTGAAAGGGCAAACGGCTTGATCTTCTCAGCAATATCAAAAACCTTATTTGATGCTCCAAAAGAAAAATGGGTGAATGCATTAACCTCGGCGGTATGGGGGCACCACATTTCTCGTTCCAGAGCTACCGGCTTCACCCCCTTTCGCCTGCTATACGGTGAGGAGGCAGTCACTCCGGAAGAAGTAAAATTGGGGTCTTTTAGAACCGAAATGTTGTCAGCAACTCAAGAGCAAAGGCACGTCGAGTTGGATACCATCAAAGAGATAAGATTGCAAGCGGTCGACAATATTGAGAAATATCACGCAGAAACAAAATATGACAGGGACAAAAGCTTGATTCGAAAGGACATCAAACCTGGTGATATGGTTATCATCCGGCACCCGGATAAGCAAAGTAAGCTACAGTCGCAATGGTACGGTCCTTTCGTCGTTGCAAGCATGGCAGCACCCGGAGTTTTTCGGTTGTTGAACGAAAGGGGAGAAGCAATAACTCACACCTGCAATGCAAGCAATCTGCGCCGCTTTTATCCTTAGATTTTCTTTAATCTTGATGTAATTTTTCATTTTTAATTTTTGTAAGCAAAGATAGTTGCACTCTTTTTCCTCGTTGGGGAGGCCCTTCACTGGGGTGCGCGGTTTTTTAATGAGGCAGCTGAATGTAACTTTGACTATATTAAGGCATCCACTATTCCCCCATATTTTGTATATGTATTAAAGGACGAAATCAACCACGCATATGGTTGAGACATTCGTCAAATCTAATACGACACTCGAGAATGTCAGCCTGTTAGACGAAAGTTGTCTTAAACATGGCTCAACAATCTCCAAAAATCTGCGGGCGAATATAAACCGACCCTCTGACAAAATGAGAGGGCGGAAAGAAAAAGCCTGCGGACGAATATAAACCGACCCTCCGACAAAATGAGAGGGTGGAGAAAAAAGCCTGTGGGCGAATATAAACTGACCCTCCAACAAAATGAGAGGGCGGAAAGAAAAGCCTGCGGGCGAATACACACAGGCCCTCCGACAAAATGAGAGGGCGGAAAGAAAAGCCTGCGGGCGAATATACGCCGACCCTCCGACAGCGAGAGGGCGGAAAGAAAAGCCTGCGGGCGAATATACACTGACCTTCCGACAAAACGAGAAGGTGGGAAAAAAGTTTCAGGGCGAAAAGCACATCGAAACTCCGACGACGAGGTCAATAATGCAATCAATCAATGAAAATTAATGGCGCTCACCTAATAACCTGCCAAATCAAACCTACCAGTACCAGCGGTTAAACAACCACTTGACCCAGGCATTTAATAGAGGTAATGACCCTCATACCTCAGGAAAACCCTATAAATAGAGGCTAGGTTCTAGCTCTCTAGAATAGCAAACCAGTCAATGTAGACCGTTGTTGATGACAGGCTTCTGTAGGGTGTTAGTGGCAAATGGGAAGCGTTAGGATAGCAAGCTCTGCGTAGCCAGTTATTGCGACAGCGCGTAAAGCAAATAATGTCTTTAATGCAAGTTTTACAGGTGAAAGCGCCAAGTATGAGAGAGGCGTCCTTAAGGGAAAAGCCAAGCTAAGGCAAAAGTTAGTATGTTGCGAGAAGACAATAAATGCAGCGCTTCAGAGTAAGCTAGTTGTAACAGCCTTTCCTCTATAGGTAGTGGAGCCATTGTTCAAATAGTGCGTGTACAACTTTTGCAGCGTAACAAGACAACCCGTTGCATTAATTCGTTGACCTGATAAGCTTCATGTGAATGTCGCCCTTCGACAAAAAGAAGTTTGGGGGTGGGTATTTTATCTAAAATGATGTTGAAGGGCTCGCACCGAAAGCCCTATCGCGCGAATGCTTGTCGCCCTTCGACAGAAAGAAGTTTGGGGGCGGCCATTTTATCTAAAGTAGCGTCGAAGGGCTAACATCGAAAGCCCTATCGCGTGAATGCTTGTCGCCCTTCGACGAAAAGAAGTTTGGGGGCCGGCGTTTTATCTAAAGTAGTGTTGAAGGGCTAACACTGAAAGCCCTATCGCGCGAATGATTGTCGCCCTTCGACGAAAAGAAGTTTGGGGGCGGGCGTTTTATCTAAAGTAGCACCGAAGGGCTAACACCAAAAGCCCTATCGCGCGAAAGCTTGTCGTCCCTCAACAAAAAGAAGATGGGACGGGCGTTTTAATCTAAAGTGACGCCGAAGGGCTCGCACCGAAAGCCCTATAGCGCGTTCGACGAAAAGAAGTTTGGGGGTGGGCATTTTGTCTAAAATGACACTGAAGGGCTTGCATTGAAAGCCCTATTGTGTGAATGCTCGTCTCCCTTCGACGAAAAGAAGTTTGGGGCGGGTGTTTTATCTAAAGTAGCACCGAAGGGCTAGCACCAAAAGCCTTATCTTTTGAAAGCTTGTTGCCCTTCAACGAAAAGAAGTTGGGGATGAGCGTTTTTAATCTAAAATGATGCTGAAGGGCTCGCACCGAAAGCCCTATCACGCGAAAGCTTGTCGCCCTTCAACGAAAAGAAGTCGGGGATGAGCGTTTTAATCTAAAGTCACGCCGAAGGGCTCGCACCGAAAGCCCTATTGCGCGAATGCTTGCCGCCCTTCGAGGGTGGGCGTTTTATCTAAAGTCACCCCGAAGAGTTAGCAACGAAGGTCCTGTCACGCAAATCTCGTCTATGTGATAGTTGGTCGTTTCGAGGTTGTAAACGGAAAATTTTCCGTAGCAAGGTAAAGTTGAACAAAGACAAACAGTTAGCGAAATCAGGGAAATGCGTAAAACATCTTTATTATTAAGGAAGTTACATGTCTTTCGATGGGCGAAAGTCAAAAACCACCCTTCAGACCAAGAAAAATACTATATCTATGGTTGTCAGGCGAAAGCGAATATTCTTCTGGCTCCACCTTCACGGTTGGTCCTTCGGGGGTAGCAGGTGATGGTTGTGAAGCCATCCGCTGCTTCGGTCATTCCTCCAGTTGTTGAGGGTTCAAAGTATTATAGAAATTCTGGATCTTGTCCTCAGTCAAACGAATTTTTCTAGCACGCTTTTTCAAATACGAAGATAGTTTCGTCGCGGGAAACTTGGCGCGATAGCTCTGCCACAAATCGCCACCAACACAAAGGTTACCAGACCTAATCATTAAAGGGAAGATGTCGAGAACCTCCGAAGTTCCTGCATCCAAAACCTGTTCCAATACGACATCTTAATTTAAGAAACCAAAAGTGACAAGTTTTCAACATTTGCCCCGCCCTATATTACAAAAGTCTTTCATTTCGCAGAAACTTATGCTACCCCTTCGTGTCCATGGCCACCCTCCCGCGCATCACCCACCGCTGAGCTTTCAGGATTTTCCCCTAGAGATGCAGCCGGAGTGTTCTCGTTCTCCTTTTCGGCTTCACGCTTTTGACGTTCAGATATGTAGGCTGTGAACATCGACTTGATGTGCGCTTTCTCCTTAGGGGTCTGCGAATGGTCACAACAGGTGTAACAAGCGCGAAAACTAAAAAAAAAGAAGCTCAGAATCCAAAATCACAAACCTGGCCGCGACTCACAGCAGATTGCAATAAGGCCATGTTGTTGCCACCCGACAGCCAAAATTCTTCAAAAAACTACTTTCCTAGCGTTTTTGCTTCATCCGGAGTATGCTAGTACGAGTCGACGTCTTCCACAACCAACCCGGACATGTGGGTGCAGCCAGCGTCAACAAGGTTGTGGTCGATAGCTTTGATACTAGCCATAGTGGCGTAATCGCGTGAAAGGGACACGTGCCCTTCTAGTGCCTCAAACTCCACACGAAGCCAGCCGAATGAAGCATCGGCGGTGCTTTCGCTCGGCCCGCCATAGTTGACCCCAAGAGACTGCAGGCATTGGCGATAGCGAGCAACTAAGTCGGACGCGGCAGCCCAAGCCATGCTCTGTTCTTCGCCTCGGGAGGTTTTCAGTTCCGCCAACTCTTTCTTGAGTTTATCAGCTTCGCGCTGAGCGGCGCGGCGTGAGGTTTTCTCTTCTTACGCTTTCTTGTTAAGGGTTTCATTCTCCTCCTCTAGCTCCTTTAGTCGACGGTCCTTGTCGCGTCGTTCAGTTTCCGTTTGATGACCAAACAGGTCGCTTTGACGGTTCTGGCTTTGCGGAAGCAGCATCGCCTGTCGTCGAAAGCAAAAATGTCAATATATGCGGAAGCAATCGAATACAAGAAAAAGTAAGTGTCGAGACACTTACGCTCGCCAGATGGAACGAAAGCGCGTCCTCAATGTGACGGCTTTCAACTTTAAGCAGGTCACGCTCCACTTCAGGGGCCACAAAGGCCTTACCAACGAATTCCATAAACTTCAAGGTTTAGCTGTCCTTGCCAGGCAAAATTCCCACTCAACGATAGTCGAAACGACAAGCAAGTTGAGCTTCCGAAGCTGCACCCAAAGAACGAGCAATCCAATAAGACTCCTCCCTCGCTTCATCCAATTCGCTCGATGAACTTAACTCGGTGTAAAAGCTGGGGTTTTCATAATCTCCTTGTCGGGATCCAAGTACAAGTCGACCATGGCCCAATAGTTGGCCATCAACCATTGCTTGTGTCAAGCGAATGGACTCGCGATAGAACCTAGTCTTACCTTTCTCAACTGCTTTTTCGCCTGGCATTTTGTCCTCTTGGTGAATGGATGCATCCAAAGCAGCGTTGCGAGAACGCTTCGGGGCACGTTCGTTTTCGGGGTGAAGAGGCTTCCGCAAACCTGTTTTTGCAAGCATAGGCATGTCGGAAACAGACATGTCCTCATCTAAAAAGAGGATGCGGCAGTCTTCCATGAGGCCATGTTTGTAGAGTGCGATGAACCCTGCACAAACCAGAAAAAATGATTAAAATTAAAATTTTGTGAAAGGCAACGAAAGTGCGAAAGTTTCAAGTCTTTGTAAAATCCAAAGCCTTTCTACAACGTCGAATGGGAGAAAAAGAATTCATAGCAAGCGAATATCAAAATACAGAAACAGGATAGTTGATAAAAAACCACCAAGTGCAAATTCATTCAACCTCAGCGCGGTCAAAAGGACCAACGTCGGGAATAGATTCCAATACCCTCCCGCAGCTCCTGCTCACAGGCTTGGCAATCAATCGACATATTCGCACATCTTCAGGCTCCGAAGACTTGCGTTCCGTTCAACTTTCGTACGACCGCGTCCGGATTGCACTTGTTTACCTTTCGCGCGAATATCGGCATTGTTGTCATCTTCGGGGAGGGGGCGCTCCCCGTAGACGACACCCATTGCATCAAAAGCCATGTTCAACCGCTTTTGGCCACCAATAGAATTAATCTTAAATTCGCTCTCTTTCGTCAGATAAGGGCCGCATATCTTATTCGCTTCTTTCTCAATATGCTCTATGTACGCTGCATCTTCAGAGAAGTTCCTGGGTCATTCAACTAAGAGTATAGGGCCACGATATCCATTTAGATCAACAAAGTTTTCAAACTCTGTCTCGGAGCAAAGAGGGTTCTGCCCTATAGCAAGCCACTCTTCGACAAGGTCGCGACTGATCTCAAAACGTGAAGTCATAGCGAAAGCGTCACTGCATGCAATGCTTTCGTCATCCATCAGGGCAGCTGGTGGCACATGTACCCCTTCGCTCTCTTCCAGTATGGAGACGAGAGGTGAAACCTTAGCCAAGTTACTCGACTTAGCTTTGCGAACAGCCTCATTCGGACATATGCGAATATAGAACCAAAAATTTGTCCACTGAGCCCATTTGTTCTGGTATGTGGGAGAAATTGAAATGCTACCCCTGGCCTTCCGCGGAATGAAGTTGATAGCTCCAATTTCGCAAGGCAGATTCTTCTGAAGAAAAAAGTCGTTCACTTGAGTCCTATGATGCTGAATGTCGTAGAACCTGGTGAACACATCCGCGCACGGCTTTCAGCCCATCATCTTCATGGCCATGGCGAAAATGCTCAATCGCACAAAGGCATTCAGTGTAAGCTGATGAATTTGAATCTTGAAGGAGCTCAGAACATCAACAACAAAGTCTTCAAGCGGAAAATCCAAGCCGGCCACGAAATAGTCGCGTAATACAATGGCTTCATAAGCCCTAAGCATAGGAATCGCTTCTTCTCTAGGAGCTCGGCATTGGGGAAGCAAATCCACACGCAACACCCCTTCGTCAACATAACCTTGGAGAGTGGGTGGCGTGATGCGCGAATAGCCAAGATAGAATGAGCAGTCATCTGGAATCAAAATGGAAGCATGAGAACATATATGATGAATGATTGACTTTGATAAGGAAGGTTTGAGGCTTTTCTCGGTTGAGTCATTATCTCGCTATGTGCTTAATGCTTATGACTAACCGGTGGCGTTGAGTTGTGGTGTGTTTCTGTGTTGGTGTGCGTGTGCAACATGTGTCTCTTGGCTGTGTTGATGTGCAGGTGTTGAGCTCGAATACAGTGGTCGATGGCGAGGTGAAGGTCAAGTAGAGACGTGTCGTGCCGACGGACCGGGAGCGGTGAAGGATGGGCGTGCCGTGCGGCGGACGTGCCATGCCGATGTACCCAGAGCGGTGAAGGGCGGACTTGCGGCTTGGACTGACGGACCAGAGGGCCAGAGGACCAGCTGTGGTAGCTGGCACGCGGCATTGGCTAGCGAGAGCACATGGGGATGTGCGATGCATCGGTCGAGTCAGGAGGAAGACGATGGCATCGTGGCACTTGGCGGAGGTTGGACACGGGCTTGCGTGCGGCGCAAGGGTCGTCGGCCAAGTCAAGAAGGAAGGCGAAGGCGTTGTGCCCGGCGTGGAGGCTGAACATGCATCAGCATCGGTGTCGGTGGTCGGGGTGTGCGAACCACATCCTGTCTATGGTGCAGGTTCGATAGCTGAGCCTCAAAAAGCTACCCTCGACGGTTTCCGAGTTTGGGCCTCAAAACTTGGGTGGCCGGTTTCCGAGTTTGGGCCTCAAAACTCGGGATGGACGGTTTCTAGGTTTGGGCCTCAAAACCTGGGTTCGCGGGTTTCCGAGTTTGGGCCTCAAAACTCGGGGTGGACGGTTTCCAGGTTTGGGCCTCAAAACCTGGGCTGGCAGGTTTCCCGGTTTGGGCCTCAAAATTGGGGGAAGGTTCCTATGTGGAACGGTCGACGCGTGGCGGCACCGAGAGGCTTGCGTTGCGGCGAAGCTATCGGTGAGAAGGCGCGGCGGTCGACGGTGACGGCACGTGGCGGCATCCTGGAGCTTGCGTCAAGGCGAAGCGAAGGATGAGAAGGCATGTGGCCGTCAGATGAAAACTGCTAGGATTGGACAGTTTTACCCATGGGGGGTATTTGGGTTAATACTTCATGTTAGGGCGTTTGTGTCATTTGGACGTGCGCCTATATATAGATGAAGGGGTTGTGTTGGACAGCCATCCTTGGAGGTGTCACTCTCATTTTGTTTAGGTGAGAGGAGGCTAGGGTGAGAGGAGAGACCGGCTCTTGTTCTTGAGCTTTTCGCCATCCACGCTTTGTGTTGCGAGGAGTGGCTTGTAACCCGACACAGAGTGCTACACAATTCTTCATCTAGTAGAAATCCAAGGATCAATTTCGCCCCTCCTCTTTGTTGGCTGCAATTTGGATCGAATCGTGTTTTTGTTCTTCGCGTTTTTGTTTTTCCCTTCTCGGAGATTTGCCTCGTTCTCCCTCTCCGAGCAACGATTTGCGATTCCGTTTGAATCAGATTGTTTGTTGCCGTGAGCTCCTTATTTCCACCGAAGGATTTCCCCTCTAACCTCACGAGCACATAGATCGGGTCGAAATCGTGTTCGTTCTTCGTTTCTTCCTCTTTTCTTGTGTTCTTCGGATTCCTCATGGATTAGTTGGTTTGGAGCGATGATATCCTAGGATTAGCTTCCCAACACATAGAAGAGCACTTGGGAGAAGTTTGGTTGCAGCGCCGTTCGATTTGGTGAGGATCCAATCGATTTTGGTTTTGTCCCGTGGCGTTTTTGGGCGTTCTGGGCAGTGGCGGACCGTCCGCCCCCCCCCCCCCCCAGCCGCGGACAGTCCGCGAGTCAGGGTTCCAGCCGGAGCAGCGGCTGTCTGCCTCGGTGTTTTTCCCCTCGGGTGACCGGCGGACAGTCTGCCAGTGACAGGCACGGACAGTTCGCGAGTCGCGCAGGAGCGTCCAGCAGGGTTGCTGGTTTTGTCCTTTGGCCGGCGGACAATCTGGCCCCCGTGTGGCGGACAGTCCGGCCTTCACCGGACAGTCCGGGAGACTGACAGCGGACTGTCCGGGATTCTGCAACTTGTGCAGTTTTAGTGTGTTGGCCCTCCCGGCTTTTCCGTTTTGTTTTCGGACTTCTCGTTTGCTCCTAGAGTTCACCTAGGAACCTCTCTACATATCTCTGCTACGCGTTAGCATCGGTATTTGGAGGAATCCCGACGTAGCCCTCTATCTACATTTGGGAGTGGGTCTTTTAGGCACGAACTTGACTCAAGGTTTTGAGAGTTTTGGTTTGCTCTCTTGTGTGGTGCCTCGCGGTGATCCTAGGGATCATTCACCCTCTTTCCGAGGGTCGTGGGCATCGCGTTTGAGTCCAAAGCTTTTGGAGTTGATTTTGTTGGGACAGAGGTCGTAATTTCGAAAGAATTTTTTAGGCTCCCATTCACCCCCCCCCCCCCCCTCTGGTCACCTTGCATTAGCATTTTCGGTCCTTCAATTGGTATCGGAGCCAGTTAAGGATCTCTCTACCTTAACCGGTTCCGGATCCGCGAAGGCGACTTTTTGAGAGCGGTTTTGTTTCTGACTTTGCTTGTCGAGGTGTTGAGCTTGTGTTTTGGCTAACACTAACGGTGCTTTTGAAAATGGCACCAAGTTCTTCTTCTAGTATGTCTTTGGTCTCAGGTTTGAATCATGGACATATGATCAAGGATGACATTTCCGGAAGAAGGAGTAGTGCAGCTCTTGAGACGGAACATGAGGTGGATGCTTTGCTGGACTTCCTGGATGGTGATGAGGTTTCAATGGAGGATCTTCTACGTGAACTTGGCAAGGCCAAGAAAGGTACACTCGCCGGTAGTCTTGTGACTTTGTATGACCGTTATGATGCTTGCTATGATGATAACTCTAGAAATGAAGAGCTTTGTGATACCTTGCGTAGAAAGATCAAGAAGTTGAAATGCTCTATTGCTAGGTTGAAATGTGGTCTTTCTCATTGGAAGTCTGGTGCATCTTTACCTTGCACCTCTAGTAGTGACATGGTTAGGAAGGTTGATGAGCTACGCTTTTCTCTTGCTAGCTTAAAATCTAAAAATGAAATGTTGAAATCGAATGCCTCCAAACCATGTCTAGTTTGCATTGACTTGGGCAAGGACCTTGATTGTGCTAAAACTGAAATAGCCTTGCTAAAGTCAAATGCTTTGTCACCATGTGATTCTTGTGAATCTTTTGTTGCTAGACTTAGAGAATTATGTTTGATTCACAGGACATGTGTAGATGAACTTGAGCATGCTAGGGCTAAAATTGTGGAATTAAATTCTAAGCCTTGTAGCTCATGCTCTGTGAATAAGAATGCTTGCCTTACTTCTTGTGTTATTCATGATTCTTTGCTTGATGTGAATGGTGATGTTTCTTAAACCAATTTGATTTGCACATCTTGCATTGATTTAGAAAAAGAAGTTTTGGCTTTGAAGGTTTTGCGCGATGATATGAGCGCTAAGTTGGTTGAGCACAATGATATGAGTGCCAACCTTGAGAAGGAGATTGAGCTCTTGCGTACCACATATGTCGAGTGCATTGAAAAGGAGATGGAAAACTTGAGAAACACTCCTTGTGGTACTTGTGACCGCCTCATGTTTGAAAATGAGGTTTTGGCCAAAAGATGCAAGAGCCTTTGTGCGAAGTCGTTTGAGTCACGCATTTCTTCCAACCCCGATGTTGGTGTTTCTAAGCTTGATTCTTTGAAACCGGAGTTGAGTTCTTGTGTTGCGCGTGAGTCTTTTGATGATAGCACTAGTGTCAAGGTTTCGGATAGCTCTTTCATAGCTACTCCTAACCTTGTTGTTTCTTCGAGTGATGTCCAAGGGACTTCTCTTGATAAAGGTGCTTCTCATATTTTTGGGACTCATGTTCCCAATCCAGTTTTCCATTGCACCTTTTGCAAGAAGGATGGACACTCATTCGATTTTTGTTTCTGCCGTGTCAAACACGAGCGACGAATTCGAGCTAAGGCTTTTAGGAAGCCACGTAGCCTTTCCCATGGCACGTGTGCTCCTAGTGCTGGCACCAAGTTGAACATTGATGCTTATTGTTCTAAGTCCCAAGGGACTTCTCACTTGTCGGAGAATGGTGTGCCTTCCAATAGGCCTTTGTACCATTGCTCTTTTTGTGAGAAAGATGGGCATCAAGAAAGTTTTTGCTATCGGCGTGCCAAACGTTTGCACCAAGCTCGCTCTTCTAGGAAGATGGTGGTTCATAGCCCTTCTCATGGCATGAACGCTTGTGCTCCTAGTAAGAAGCCCCTCTTTGTTGATGGGTTTTATGACTCCTTTTCTAGTGGGATAGATCGTGGTCGTGGACATGCTTCTAGTGCTTCTTCTCTTGGTCCACGTCATGCTTTTCATGGTGCTTCTATTGGTTCTTCTACAAAAACCTTGGAAGATGTTTGCCTCCTTTCCCGTGGTACGACTTGTTCTTCTCCTCGAGTTGTCCTTTTGAGGAATGCTTCCAAGGGTATTTCACAATTGCATTTGAACCAACATTTGCATCATGCTAACCCACAAGATAAGTTGAGTTTTGTGACCAAGTCTTGGGTTCCCAAGCAACAATTTGCGATTCCGTTTGAATCAGATTGTTTGTTGTCGTGAGCTCCTTCTTTCCACCGAAGGATTTCCCCTCTAACCTCACGAGCACATAGATCGGGTCGAAATCGTGTTCGTTCTTCGTTTCTTCCCCTTTTCTAGTGTTCTTCGAATTTCTCATGGATTAGTTGGTTTGGAGCGATGATATCCTAGGATTAGCTTCCCAACACATAGAAGAACACTTGGGAGAAGTTTGGTTGCAGCCTCGTTCGATTTGGTGAGGATCCATTCGATTTTTGTTTTGTCCCGTGGTGTTTTTGGGCGTTCTGGGCAGTGGCGGACTGTCTGCCCCCCCAGCCGTGGACAGTCCGCGAGTCGGGGTTCCAGCCGGAGCAGCGGCTGTCTGCCTCGGTGTTTTTCCCCTCGGGTGACCGGCGGACAGTCCGCCAATGACAGGCGCGGACAGTCCGCGAGTCACGTAGGAGCGTCCAGCAGGGTTGCTGGTTTTGTCCTTTGGTCGGCGGACAGTCCGGCCCCCGTGTGGCGGACAGTCTGGCCTTCACCGGACAGTCCGGGAGCCTGACGGCGGACTGTCCAAGATTCTGCAACTTGTGCAGTTTTAGTGCGTTGGCCCTCCCGGCTTTTCCGTTTTGTTTCCGGACTTCTCGTTTGCTCCTAGAGTTCACCTAGGAACCTCTCTACATATCTCTGCTACGCGTTAGCATCGGTATTTGGAGGAATCCCGACGTAGCCCTCTATCTACGTTTGGGAGTGGGTCTTTTAGGCACGAACTTGACTCGGGGTTTTGAGAGTTTTGGTTTGCTCTCTTGTGTGGTGCCTCGCGGTGATCCTAGGGATCATTCACCCTCTTTCCGAGGGTCGTGGGCATCGCGTTTGAGTCCGAAGCTTTTGGGGTTGATTTTGTTGGGACAGAGGCCGTAATTTCGAAAGAAATTTTTAGGCTCCCATTCACCCCCCCCCCCCCTCTGGTCGCCTTGCATTAGCATTTTCGGTCCTTCAAAGCAGAGTCCCCTTCATGTGAGTGGGTGCTTTCGGCGTCATTTTGGGTCGTCATTCCAACATTTCCGGATCCAATAGATACAGTTTCGCTTGATCCTCGTTCTGCCGAACCAGTTCTCATCACGGAAGTGCCCGAGCTTTCGCTAGTGGAATCAGACGATGACGAAGGCGAACTCCTGGACGCCATCTAGCATGGCGGCGAAAGCGAAAAGAAAAATGAAAATGAAAAATAAAGAAGCTACAATCCGATAAATGAGGCGAAATTTAACCAAGACAAAAAGAAGTTAAATTAACGGCGAATATGCGAAAAGATGCTTACCAAGACACGAAAGGAAGCCGAAAGTCTGATCTTGAGCGGAAGGAGAGCTCGAAGGGCACAAGACGAAGAAACCACCACAACAACAAGCGAAAGCGGAATTCAATTCGCGCAGGCAGGCAGGAGCAGGAGCAGAAGTGACTCTTCCGGGGGCGCTTGCCTCTATATATATACCCGCCCAGGCCAGAGAGAAGGCGGCGGTTATGCCAAAGCCAAACCGATGCGACAGTCGAGGAGACACGACAGTACGCATCGCGCCTCGAAACGCGAACCGTCATGCCTCGAAACGCGAACCATCACAGCGTACGGTTGTTTTTAATAAAATATAAATAAAATAAAATAAAAATAATAAAAATAATAATAATAAATAATAAAATAACAATAATAACAATAATAATAATAGTTAATTAATTAATGATAAATAAAAATATATAATATAAATAATGATCTAATTCGTGACTTTGGAATTCAGTCAATATGAAGAAATGCAGAATTAGTTAAAGTTGACAACGTTATTGCAAGAGAAAGCTTCAAGGTACAGCGAAAACGGGGTACACCTTCCGCTATCCTCTCACGGGCGGGCGTACGGGTTGAAAGCAAGTAGCGTCGACCCGCAGCATCGCACGGATCGGCGCTGAAGGGCTATTGTTGGGGTGGTAACCCGAACATAGGACACCCGATTTCGTGATGAAGTGCGTTCAGTAGCTACCTTGTCAAGCGAAAGCTTCAAAAGTTTGGTCGCACCCGAGCCAGAATAGCTTTTGAGGGAAAGCACATCGACGAGATCGAATGTGTTTTCGTTAGAAAGAGTACCGGTAAGGGGAAAGTGTGAGAGCGAAAGTGCTTTCGTGCGAAAGCGAGAAGGGATGAGCTTTTGGGCGAACAGTTGGAAACGACATCGAGGCGGCTTAAGCGAATGGTTAAGGTCGTAGCTTGAGTTACTTTCGCACGAAAGGGCCCGGTATAGCTAATGAGGCACTTTCGCCATTTATCATCTTCGTCATGTGACCTTTCGCAGGTTATAGGGGCTACGACTGAGAAGAGAAGGCCCACAGGTCGGGAGGCGGAGGTCGCACGTGCCCGGGTCCACCACTGGATGGAGTTACGACGGTGCCCCTCGAGTTCATGAAACGGAGGAAGCTGTGGGAGTAGTTAGAGGGGTATTCTTACAATAAAGAGTGGTTGGTTCAGCATTTCTGTACTTGTAAACTGACTCAGATTAATATAATAGTCCGATCCTCCGTGTTCATGGGAGGAGAGGATCACTGTTCAATTTACTTAACCACTGCTACAGAAATAGTTAACAAAATTCTATATGCAGTAAGTGAATTGCCCATCCGTTTCACAAACTTCAAAATATCAAGAGAGCCCATGTCTTCCTTAGAGATGAAATCTTGGAGGGACTTTTAACTCCTCCGGTGTAATTCTTTGTCATCAATATCTAAATGTTCACCACTCTTACGTGTAGTGGCAGATCTAGAAACACCTCAAGGAAGAGGCTAAAATAGTGTAAAGTAATTTTAGACTGTATCAGGTAGGGCTAAATGTATAATTTCATAGGTTAAATTGGACTGGTTAAAGGAATTGTTAAAAGGATTTTTGGACCACGTCCCGGACTGCAGACCGGGGTCTGGATCCGCCCCTGCTTAGGTGCTTCCTCAAGACGAACACAAAGAAGATAACAAACTATTGTCATCTAAGGAGCACAATTTATGTGAAGTAATCAAAAAAACCAAGTCTTTTTCATACCTCTGGTATTGCTCAAAACTCCCCGTTAGTGAAGCAATTGCTTGATAATCAACAACGGGCAAACAAATGCTTGACTCTAAACGACTCCTCTTCGGACTGTGAAGCAATAGATGCATCACATCGGGGGTCTCCATTAAGACCTCACCTCCTTGAACTCCATGGTGATGATGCCACGGTACGTAGCGGAGCTTGTCAGCTAGGCCGGGACTAGCCATGGAGCCGAAGGCCGTGCCGCTGAGGTCGAAGTGGTAGGGGGCGCGATGGGGTAGTAGTCGTTAACGTCGGTGATGAACACTACCATCGGCTGGTCGTCGGAGCACTCCTGCTTCTGTGGTGTTGTGCATCTGATCTCGTAGCAGGAGTCGCAGCCGTTGTTGTTCCTTGAAGTTCATGGACCACTACGTCAAAAAAAGATTTATAAGAGTCAGCCCCCTTTTACTGTAGGGGCGGTTGGTCATTGAACCGCCCCTACAATGGGTGGTCTGGGCGCCTGAAGACCAACCGCTCCTACAAATGGATCTTTAGAGGCGGTTGATGTTACCAACCACCCCTACAGATCGTCCCATTTGTAGGAGTGGTTCGTGTTTGAACCGCTCCTCCTGTGATGATTTGTAGGGACGGTTGGTGATTGAATCACCCCTACAAATTACGGTTGTATAAGTAGCAGCCAACAGCTTCTTCAACCTCGGGTCACTCACTTCAACTCGAGCAAAAAAGGTAGGGAGGCCTTGGGCTCCTCCCAAAAAATGCTCTAGTGATGGGAGGAGGTTTTGGTCTCAAATCCTTTGGTGCGGAGCTGGTAGAAGGTAAGAAAAATGCTATTCTAACCATTTAATTGAGCTTTTAATGGTTGGTTAGTGAGTAATTTGAGTTTTACTTTACACTCTCTTTCATGGTGCTTGAGCTTTGTATGAGCAAATTAGCAGTGTCTTTTGAAGCTATTAGTGTAATTTAGTTATAGATCTTGATTTTAGTGAAGATTTGAACCCTAGTTTCTTGTTGTTTCATCTAGTTTTAGATATGTTGTTGTTTATCATGATGAACAAGTGTTTTTTTTTTAATTTGTAGATGAATTTTGTAACTCGTCTTTCTCCTTTGTACTAACTCCAAATGTGATCGTTTTTTTTCCTAAAATTTTGTAAAATCAAGATCTATCATCTTAGTATATTGTTACTACCATTAGGTTAAATATACTTTCATGCAACTTTATTTGACCTCGGCTCAAAAATTTAGATTAAACAATAATATTTGTAAATTCTTTATATATTTATTTGCATTAACAAACAATTATTTAATTATCCTCTACCATCAGCATAGATACAAAATTAATATAAAATAGTATTTTATTAATTTGATTTATTTTCTTTATTGTTATTTGTATTTTTGTCTTTAAAATATGAAGTACAGGCACTCTTGGATGTATGATTGGCCAAGGATCAGTGAAGGTTTCCATGATAAGGTGGAAAATTTTATTGAAGCCGCACAAAAGCATGCATCAACATTGACAGATAACAAAAATTCAGTTATTTGTCCGTGCAATGATTGCAAGAACACCATGGCATTGGTAGATATGAGTATGCTCAAAGCACATCTGATTACGCGGGGATCTGTTCCGAACTACACTGTGTGGATTCATCATGGTGAGACAATGGTTGTTGATGACGACAACAACGATATTGAACAAGACGACAAAGCCTTGAAGTATGTCCACCAATACACAAAGTTATTGGGTGATGATATGGGCTATTGCGACTATGGCAATGAACAAGGGGTGACTTTGGCAATGAACAAGGGGCTCATGATGCTGGTGGCGCCGGCACAAATGGTGGAGCACGTGAGGGGGATGAAGATGATGGTGACTATTTGGAGGACATGCTTCGGACATTTGGACCAGAAATATTACGACAAAAGAAAGGTCTAGAAAATCTAGAGAGGGTGAAAGCTGCTTAGTAGGAGTCTCTCTATGGTGTTGAGAAGGGTTGTCCGGCAAACTGGACACTACTCCGCTTTGTGCTTGAGATACTCATCCTGAAGGCTATGTATGGCTGGTCTGACTGCAGTTTCGATGATCTGATGCGTCTCCTATCATGGGTGCTGCCACAACCAAACTCAGTTCTCGCCAACACATACCAAGTGAAGAAGGTTATAAGTCCATTGACAATGGGTGTTGAAAAAATCCATGCATGCCCCAACCATTGTATCCTTTTTCATGGTGATAAGTATAAAGATCTAGACAAATGTCCACAGTGTCTGGCTAGTTGGTACAAGGACAATGACATGTATAGTGGTGGAGAAGCCTCCACGGGTAACAAAAGGAATAAGAAGGGTGCCAAAAAAGTGGCACAAGAATCTCAACCCCCAGAGGAGACTCCATTAGGCAACGATGCAACGAAGAGAAAGGTTCATGCCTTGGTAATGTGGTACATGCCCGTGACCGACCGCTTGAGGCGTATATTCCTGAACCCTAATGAAGCCCCACTCATGACATGGTGGGACGATATGCGCAAGGTCAATGACGATGTGATTTCACACCCAGTCGATGCTAGCCAATGGCAAGACTTCGATAAGAACAACAAACTATTTAGCAGTGACCCAAGGAATGTACGGTTCTCCTTGAGCACCGATGGAATGAATTCATTCAACGAAAGAATGAGCGGCCATGGCACTTGGCCAGTGACCCTAACCATGTACAACATCCCAACATGGTTGTGTCAGAAGAGGAAGTACCTCTTCCTCACGGTTCTAGTTTCTGATCCTAAACATCCAGGCATTGATATGGACGTGTTCCTTGAGCCTATGATGCAAGAATTTGAGATACTTTGGAATCATGGGGTGTCGATGTACGATGCATTTCGACAGGAGGCCTTCACATTAAGAGCAATAATATTTGTCACTATCAACGATCACCCCGTGTTGTTTTCCATGTCTGGATAGATCAAAAGCAAGATGGGATGCTTAGTCTGTGTGGATGATACTAAATCAGTGTTCCTAAATGGATTCAAGAAGGTTGTTTATCTAAGGAATCATCGCTTCTTAAAGAAAGGTCACAGGTCAGTGTTCCTAAATGGATCCAAGAAGGTTGTTTATCTAAGGAATCGTCGCTTCTTAAAGAAAGGTCACAGGTATCGCAGCAAACTGTACACACGATATTATGGTGGCATTCGGGAGGATGACCCCCCTCTAGAGAGACGTCATATTGGACAACATGTCTACCAAATGGTGAAAACAATACACATCGTCTATGGAAAGAAGATGTCGGATGGAAGAGTCAGAGATAGAAGCACACCTCCTATCGAAGGCATACCTTTTAAGAAACAATCAATCTTCTTTCAGTATCTGCCTTACTGGAAAGAATTGGCGGTCCCCCATGCCATTGATGCTATGCACGTTCAGGAAAATGTCTTTGAAAGTCTCGTCGGTACCCTAATGGACACAGTCAAGTCAAAGGATGGTCTCAAAGCACGTAGGGACATGGAGCAGCTAAAGGTGATGCCAGAGCTTCACCCGGTACTTCAGGACAATGGAAAATACACTCTGCCCGCGACTAGCTTTAACCTAGACCCATAAGAGAAGAGAGATTTACTCACAACCATCTGTGAAATCAAAGTCACAACTGGGTTTTCAGCGAACCCGAAGAAACTAGTGTCGATGAAGGACCTGTCATTTCACTATTGCAAGGCTCACGATTGTCATATGATGTTGACAGTTTACCTACCAATTGTCATCAGGGTTATAAAGCCAGAGTTCCTAAAGATGGCCATCACCCGCATGTGCTACTTCTTCTCAAAGATCTCACAGAAGTCGTTTCGCAAGCAAGAGCTGAGAGACCTCCATGATTTCATGGTGGAGACCCAGAACCAACTTGAGATGTGTTTACCTCCTGCCTTTTTCGAAATAATGGTACATCTCATGATTCACATGGTTTATCAAATAGAAGCGCTAGGCCCTTGCTACTTGCATGAAATGTGGGCCTACGAGCGGTTCATGGCGGTCCTTAGCCGATACGTGCACAATCGAGCATACCCAGTGGGCTCCATGATAGAGGGTTAAAGTACTAAAGAAGTCATCGAGTGCTGTCAAGGGTACCTAAAAGTACAGAGAGGGATCGGCAATCCCAATTCTCATCACAAGGGTAGGCTGACAGGAATGGGCACTAGTGGTAGAAAAACATTCATCGACCGTGAATATCAACAAGTCAGTCAGGCGCATTGCTGTGTTTTACAGAGCACAAAACTAATGCAACCGTATGTTGATGAACACATGGCTCTCATTATGCAAGAGAGGAACAACCGGTCAAATGAATGGGTCATGAAACAGCATAGACAGCGCATAACGGAATGGTTGAAGGACCAGAACATACAACCTAGAGAAAGTGAAAATTTTGTTACCATTGGTAGGTTGGCAAAGGGGCCATCCCGGCAAGTGACAACTTGGAATGCTTATGAAATCAATGGGTACACATTTTATACGCACACAAAGGATAGTAAAAGTGTGAACCAAAACAGCGGAATTCGAGTAGAGGCTCTCCATGGAGTTGGCCAAAAGGTCCTGTTCTTTGGCATAATTGAAGATATATGGGAGCTTGACTATGGAGGTAGTGATCTAAAGGTGGCCCTGTTTCGATGTCGCTGGATCAAGCAACATGATCTCAATGAGATTGGTTTGAGAGTCGTGGACCTCCAGAATGTAGGCTATCGAGATGATAATTGGGTGCTCGCTTCACGTGTTGCACAAGTTTTCTATATGCCCGACCCGCCAAGTAAATTCCCCCTGAAGAAAAGGAATAAACATGTGGTTGCCTCCGGGAAACAACACATTATCGGAGTTGATGGCGTGGACGATGTTGGAGATTACAATGAGTATGATGAGATATCGCTATTCACAGGCTTTTTGACCAGGATCAGTGTAGTGGAAAGAAACCTACCCAAAGACATACTCCTGTGGGAGCGAAAAGGTGTCAATTGTTATGGCGGGGCCTAAGTAGTTTGTGCTAGTGTGTGTGAGACTATATTTATGTATGTGTGTGTGTGTGAGACTACATATATGTATGTGATTGTGAGTGGAACAATATGTATCAAATGCAAAACTTGCCTATGTATGAAATGTAGATTTTGCCACAAAATCTTGAGTCTCACACAGACTCTATGAAACTCTATGCGAGACTTGTGGATTTTGAAATTTCGCAACACTTTGTCAAATGCAAAACTTGCCTATCTATGAAATGTAGATCTTGATGAGTGGAACAATATTGGTATTCATCACTTTTCGTGTTGGGACCGTCTAGGGTGTCGAAAACTCGCACGTAGGTGTCAAAAATCTAAATTTCAAAATTTGACTCGTTCAAAATTTGTCAAATGAAAAGTTGACTGAAACAAAAAAACGTAGATCTTGATGAGTTTGAAAAACTTAGTGTTCATGACTTTTGTTTTTTACACCATCTAAGGTTCGGTCAAAGGGTCTTTCTCTAAAAATCCAAGATTTGACTTGGACAAACTTGGTCAAACGAGGCACTTAATGACCTTGGTTGAAAAAGTTTTAAATACCAAATTCGTAGAACTAATCAAGATCTACATTTCATACGTAGACTATTTCACCATTTGAAAATTTTTTGGTAAACTCTGCTCACATGTTTCAAAAATCCAAGATTTGACTAGGTCAAAATTGGTCAAACTTGGTCAAAAGAGGCAGTTAATGACCTCAGCTGAAAAGGTTTTGAATACCAAAGTCGTAGAACTAATCAAGATCTACATTTCATACGTAGGTCATTTTTGCATTTGACAAAGTGTTAGTAAACAGTAGCCACAAAATCTTGAATATCACACAGACTATGTAACTCTATGCGAGACTTGTGGATTTTGAAATACACTTTCGCAACACTTTGTCAAATGCAAAACTTGCCTCTGTATGAAATATAGATCTTGATGAGTGGAACAATATTGGTATTCATGACTTTTCGTGTTGGGACCATCTAGGGTGTCGAAAACTCGCACGTAGGTGTCAAAAATCCAAATTTCAAAATTTGACTAGTTCAAAATTTATCAAATGAAAAGTTGACTGAAACAAAAAAAACGTAGATCTTGATGAGTTTGATAAACTTGGTGTTCATAACTTTTGTATTTGAGACCATGTAGGGTTTCAAAAATATTTATCAAATCTGTAGAGTGGATTTTTCTATATAAAAAAATCACTTAAAATTATTTGTAGGGGCGGGTGGTTCAGGAACCGCTCCTACGAATGTTGCCTCCGTATAAATAGCGGGTTGTGGAATTCGCCCATTTTTTCCTAAGTCTTGGGCGTATACTCTCCTCCCCGACACCGTCAGGCTGCCAAAATCGTCGCCGCCGCCACATCCGCCTCTGTCGTCGCCGCCCTGCCACGCCGGCAAGGGTCTGCACCGCCGCCTCATCCTCCCCCTCCTCCCCTCCTCTGCCGCCTCTCCCTCCTCCTCCTCCTCCCCTCCTCTGCAAGCTTCGTCCGCCGCTGCCGCAAGCTAGGGTTTGCGCCGCCGCCGCCGCCTCCGTCCGCGCTCCGACACCGGGCCCCTCGTCACCGTCCGTGCTCCTCGACCGGTGTTCCTGGGCGTGCCGCCGCTCATGGATCCCTAGCCGGCGCCATCCGCGCATCGAGGTCTCTTCGGTCGTCCTCCGTCCGTGCGCCGTCGCGGCCATTTGTGCCCCGTCGTCTGCCGTTCGTGCGTCGTGGACCTCACCGAGCGCCCGACACAGGCAATAAGCACCAGCCCTCGCCCGCCCAAGGTAACCGCTGATTTCACTCCCCCTCCTCCCCTCTGTTCGAATATCCCCTTGTTGGATCCTCTGATTATGATTATTCCATTGGATTGAGATTATTGTCACATGGCTGTTGATTACTCGCACATTGTGATCCAATATTTTTTGTTAGATTATGCTAAATTGTATGCTTTAGATTTTAATCCATATTAATCCATGTTGTAGATTTTAGATTCAATTCATTTGTGAATCGGTGATGCAGAAACAAAAGGGCAAATTGTGGACATTGTATACTGACACTTGATACCTATACAGGCATTGCAACACTACCTTTCCTCAAAACTAACCAGATATTGCTTCAGAGCAAAGGACTGCATATGGCATATGGTCTGTTTATTATTAGACATCGGATTTATTTATTTTTTGTTTGAAAACTTAAAGTTGAATGCAGTTCCGATTAGTAAATTTCAGATAGCCACCTTGTAAACTGTAAACTGAAAGTTGTTGCTCTGTACTACTTGTAAATTGTTTACTCATATTAGTTAAATGATGCTCAAGTTGTATAGGCCATCACTGTCAGCTGTTGTGCCTGTCTACTATATGGCAGGCAGCACCTGATTTGTTTGGCTTAGTCCTACTCCTCTCCTCTCCTATAGACGATGATGAAATTGTCTAAGTCCATACATTATATATGGAATATTACCTGATGTCCAAGAACTTGTGAGCTACTTGGCATCTTTACCAACCACCCCTATTCTCTATTATGATGTCTTTATGCTCCGAGTTTTGGGTCAAATGATGACTGACATGCTTCTGAGGCCTCTCCTTTCTCTCTTCTCCTCTCTCCTCTCCTATCCTCTCCTCTACTTCCCTCTCCTCTCTTCTCTCCTTTGTTTTTGCCGATGATGAAATTGTCTAAGTCCATACATTATATGGAATATTGCCTGATGACCAAGAACTTGTCAGCAACTTGGCATCTTTACCAGCATGGTGAGGGATGTGAGGCTATGGTGTAGACAATAAACCAACTGATGGATGATTGTTGCTTGCAATGATGATTGGAGACATTTTTATTTCCCGTTAATCCAGTTTCTTAGTACCATTTGAGGGTTCTCCTTGGCCTATGATGCAATCTTTGCAATTCTGAGGTGGCAGCATTCTTTTACACATATGAGTCTTTGTTGTTGTCATGTGTCCTATGTAACCATGGGATACATTCATTCCCAAGCAACTCGTGTAGGCTTACCTCCCTGATGGCTGGGATGGATGTATCCCACGGTTACATAGCTCCCATAAACTTGTCTGCCATTTCTTCTACTTATTTGTCACCAGTGATGCTTACTAAATAGCTCAAACTTAGTTGGCTTGTGTTGAGGCCTTTGTTTGCTACTTATATGCCACCAGTGATGCTTACTAAATTTTTTCATGGCCAATGAAGAAACTTGATTTTAGGAGGTGGTTGCCTGTTCTATGGTTAACTTCTGAATTGGTTTTCTCATGTCTCTCATCTGATCTTCTGGAATCATCCACTGTTTCGCAACTTTGGGTTGACCCCCAACTTGATGGCAATAGTTGATGGTCCAGCAGATTACATGGGTGTCATGAACTTGTTTATTTGCTTTCGAATTGCAAGGCAACCACCAATGAATGTTTATAATCTGAGGCCTAATTTAATTGCTTTCTGCCTATGATGAATGCATTGCCACTTTTTGATGGATTCAGTAGTTGTTGGTTATGATCTTGGACTTGTGAGGTACTGGACCATTGTAACTCCTCTTATGGTTTTCATGATTGTCATCAAGCCATGGGAGACGTCCATGCCCAAACAACTGTCGTTCATGCAGGATGGCCTGATGGCTGGGCTGGATGACTCCCATGGTTCCATGGTTGTCATGATGTTGTATCTCTATAATATGTATGAAACATCCTTTAGCTCTAAGTCCAATGATTTTTGAAATGGCAATACAATCTGAGGCAAATTTTCACTGTATCTCTTGTTTTCATTGGTTGTTTGAAAGGTTGGATGGCATGGTATGTTGTGTACCGCGGCAGGGTTCCTAGAGTCTATCGATCTTGGGCACTTTGCAATGCTCAGGTCAGTGGTTATGCAAATAACTCCTCACTGTAGCTCCTCAAATGATGACTGACATGGTTCTGAGGCCTCTCCTTTCTCTCATCTCCTGTCTCCTCTCCTATCCTCTCCTCTACTTCCAAGGCTTGTCGGCGGCGGCGGTGGATTTGATGCCTGCTCTTGGTTGCCCGAAACCCTAACCCTAGCTGCTGCCCCCGCTAGCGGAGGGTTCGGTGCCGTGGACGAATCCCCGCTTAGGGTGGCCTGGTGTGGCAGGGGCGAGGGTCTTCGCAAATTGTTGTGCTAGCGCCGAGGAAAGTGAGCAATGGAGCAGGAAGAGGGGGTCAACATTGTTTCCGTGAATGGTGAGGTCGACAACGCGGGGCGGAGCGAGGACACAGATCGGGGAGGCAGCAGAATGGTCTTCTCGGTGATCCATCGGCCGCAAATCGGCGATGGGCGAGGACGACGAGCGGGTGCACGGCAGGAGGGAGCATGGGCGAGCGGTGAGGGAGGCAGCGTAGGAGAGGAGGTAGCTGTGTGGGCATGCGCGTGAGGGAGATGTGATTGGAGCGAGATGCAGGAGGTGATGGATCGTGAGATTGGACCCACCTGTCGGCGCATCCCTCTTGGGCTCGCGAGTACGGGATCGCACGGGAGGCGGGACAAAGGTGAAACGACTTTTTTCGCACCAAAAAATTGTCACCTTTTAGTCTTTGGTACAATATCACTAGTCCCTGTTTTTCTATTTGTCATATTTGTTTTATCCTGAGTCAAATATTGCAGTGCAATCTTTGATCAATCATTTTTAAAAATCTTTATATTTTCACAATATATGAATTATATATCATAATAGTATTTTTATAGTGAATCTAAAAATATAAATCTTATGACATGAATCTATATAATTTTTTTAAAATCAATGGCCAAAGACATAAATATTTGACTTAAGACAAAGCAAATGTGACATATAAAAAATGGAGGAAATATTACTCCTTCGGTTCATAAAAGCATTACACATCTCGCTTTTTGGCTAATTTTAGATTTGATTAGATTTATACAAAATAATTTTAATATTTATATCTTTTAAATTGATTTACTATAAAATTATGTCACAAGATTAATCTTTTAATACTTATTTGCTATCATAATAATTCACATGTTTACATATTGGGGAAGCAGCTAAATTACGGTTGGCACGGCCTTTCTTTTTTTGGTAAAAATGCAATTATTCTATTCCTTTTTTGGTAAGGATACTGATTAAAGTGTTTTTTTTATGCGGTCAACAGCATATACCAACCACACATTGGCACATCTGTACTTTAAAAAACGAGCAAAATAAAATCTAGATATACTCCCTCCGTCCCTTTTTAAGTGTCGTCCGGAAAGCGTGTCTGTGAGGGAAACACGGATTTCTAGAGACACTTATTTAGGGACGGAGGGAGTATGCTTTTAGGTACTACACATATATACATGTTCACAAAAGGCAATGCTTTCAGAAAAGAATACATTTGCATTTACAATTTTTTAAAAAGCACAACCAATATATATGTAGTCCCACACATTTGCATATCTTTCTCATACCGGCTCGCATCTTACTTCTCTGTACGCGCCCTGCATTCCTCCATGTTAAAATGACAACATGTGTCATGTGAAGCCTCTATTGGCGATGAACAGGTTGTTGATTCAATTTCTCTCGACAATTTAAGTATCATTCATTAGGCAACAAGGTCTTCCTATTGAGGCAATTTTTGTATTATTAAAAAGCAAGTATAACATCTGTGTTCCTAGTTTATTTGCAAAAATACATATCAAACAAAGGTAGGGTGATGATATCAATAACTGCTGTTTGTACAAAATGCAAACTAATTCAATGGTTAAACAGAAAGGATCTTCACACAGTAGAAAAAAGGAAAAAGGAATGATATGTGAGCAATAATATTACATCACTTGCATTAGTCAGCATCCCACTCAAATTCTGCACTTTTCAACTCGAGAAAATGAAATTTCAGGCATCCCCTAGTTACCAGCGCATGGTTAAAGTCACTTAGAGCACAACACTTGACAGTAAAAAGAGCAGAAGTTATATCCACATTTTTGGTAAACCACAAAATAAGTTGCCACTAGATTACTAATAACTTGCCAGACTATAGATATTAAACTGCTTAACTCAATTTACATGCACACTTTTTGTGGTACTATCATATTCATCAACACTTTTATCTAGCCTATTGCACACACCACCTTGCTGCAGGTCAACTTTGTTGTCTTCTCTATCTAGAGTAAAAGCATGACAACAGTATATATAGCAAAAATAAGTAGTGGGCAATATCAGCCTGATACTGCCTAATCGTAGCTAGTAGTGACTACAATAGTAGCAGGTGCACTAGATGGAGTTATAGCTTGTTTAGCAATGAAAAATAGCTTAATATCATTGGGAAAAGCAGAGAAAAGCAAAACTAACCTGCAATGTAAGAACAAAAGAAACAAAGAGAGTTTAGAGAAGAATGATATAAAAATTGTCTAATGATTTGCACTCTTTTGCCTTGATCTTGCCACAATATTGCCTAAGCAGAGTATGTTTAGTTGTCTATTCACAATAATGTTCAGTAACTAATCAATACACATGTAGTCATATCAATTAGGGTATCATGCCAATTGAGAGAAGCAAAGTTGTACCACATATCTATGCACATCCTAACAATTTGAAAAGAGCAAAAAAAATATCTACACTAGAAGAAGGTCAAAACTCATTTTGATTGCATACAGTATCTCACCTTTTCAGTTGTATAGTACTGATATGGTTCCTCAAAGTATTGTAGAGCTGAACAACCAGTAGATGAGCTCACTATGTATTGCCAAAAGGGCCTTCCATTATTTACATATCTGGAGAAACTCAAATGCATGAGGACTGGAATTTTAGTTCAAGTCCAAGCAGTAGCATGATTTTCAAAATCTTAAAGGCTGCAGGGCTCCCATGCACAACTCTTTTTAGCAACATAACAAATCCATCAGTTCATTCTAGTACAGAAGTGGGCAGGCAAGATGAGCTAGAAAAAATTGAAATGAAAGAACCAATACTACTTCGAACTACCACCCAGATGGCCATATATGTCGAGAAAAATTAGTGGCAGATAATTTTTGGCCAAGATGTTTCTTCTCATAGGTCTAAGAAGACAACATGGAAAGTACTTATTGTTATATGGAAGTATGCTTCAAGAGCACAAAAAACAGATTGTTACTTTTATCAATTGTACATTATTTGTCCAATAATGCCTAAACTAGATAATAAACCTGCATCCTTGCAATTGGCAGAAACCTACGAATTAATGTTCATTCTTTATTTCTTTATTTGTGTCTTCTTTTTAGCAGTGACATAAATAAACCAACAAAAACAATGCTATTTAGGAGATATCATGTTCTGGAACTAAGTCTAGAAGATTTGTTATGGTATAACTCTCCCGGTTATTGACTTGTTCTTGCAAGGATGTCTGTCATGTTGATTTGTAGTTCGGTCTTATCTCAGCATAAATTTCAACCCCACAACACACCACCATTTCTGCTTGTGCCTAAGCTATAAATATCTATTTCTGGTAATCTTACTACTATTGCTTAATCAATTACATTATTTTGCCTAACATAGAACCATATTATTGCTTAAGACTTAACAGTATTTTGCCTAAGGGATGAACTTAAGGCATGACAAGTAGCCTAACAGGGATGTAATGATCTATGTATTCATGTTTATGAGCTAAAATATTTTAGAATTGAATTGGATTTTGAAGAATCATTAGAATAATGGATTGACAACAACATCAATGACATATCATTAGAGCACTACAAAAATGCTAAAATCATTACATAGAAATACTAAACCAAAATAAACAAATTGCTTGTTGATTTAGCAGAAGTTGGCTACAAACAAAATATGGTCTAGGCTCGGCTGTGATGACATGGCATGATACAGGAGTGAGGAAAAAATTACTCCCTCCATCCCAAATTATAAGACATTCCAAAAATCTTGGAGAGTCAAAGTTTTTCAACTTTGACCAAAATTCTAGAGAGAAATACAAAGATTTATGACATCAAATATGTATATTATGAAAATATAACTAATAAAGAATCTAATTATACTTAGTTGGTATCATAAATATTATTATCTTATTATATAAATTTGGTCAAAGTTGAAAAGCTTTGACTCTCCGAGATTCTTGGAATGTCTTATAATTTGGGATGGAGGGAGTAAGATCTATGGCTTACCTATATAGTGATGATGAAAGGCATCAAGATCACCATAACACAGGACTAGGGAGACCTAGCCATCTTCGTGACAATGCAAGCCACGCTGATCCTTGGCTTGAATACACCATAGAGGAAGACAAAATGCCCAATTTGTTAGCTAGATATTTTATGTTTTTTCACTTTACATTAACAGTTATCACAATCCTAGGCATGAAATCCTACAACTGAAATGCTTGTGATGGAGCAAAACTTTGTTATGAAAAAACTAGAGAGATGAATCTCAATAGTTAAAAAAGGTGAGCTAATGTCATCATTTATTCTAACAATTTAATATTCAGATTTAATTAAACTTTAGGTCTGAGAGCTTAATTAAGGTACAAGGACAAAAAAAAGGCCTTGGCTATCAAAAGGTATCATGAAATTAGTAAAGGTAGCTACAGAAAACAATCCTCAGCTAAGTCAATTTGTTGTGCAAAATATGCTTGTAATTTGCTGTTAAGATGCTGATAGTATCAAATAGAAAAGCAAGATTCAAATTTCAGTACTGCTCTGAAATATAGCACATTAATCAATCTAAAAAGAAGTGTCTGGCTCACGGAAATATATATTCATCACAGTAACAAAAAAGAGAGGAAGAAAGAAACCTTACTAACCAGGCCCAGACCAAGATCTAATAAAAAAAAGTCAACACATGTTAAATAATCTAACCCCTGGATGCACCATAATATCACAGCTAATAATGTTACTCAAAATTAGTACGTATAAATAATATTAGAGAAATGGGGAACAAATTCAAGTGAAACCCTAGCCCAAGACACACCTAAAAAAAGGAGTGTGCTGCAGGAAAAAAAAAAGGAGTGTCGAATCCACGACTAAAATTCACCTATTGTGAATTATCATATTAAGTTTTTTTAATAAAACAAGCTTATGTACACAAGATAAAACATAATAAAATAAAAAATACTACATAAATATCTAGATACTTACCCTATAAAGTGATGCCTACTTAGTTTAGACTATGGTTCTCTAAAAAAACTAACCTAGCCGTGGAATCAATTTGTTTTGGTGAATATTTTTCTACTTATTAATACAATGACCTGCAGCTATCCTGCATGTTGGAGAAAAAAAAAAGTAAAGCCTCAAACATACATAACTTGGGTCTGTATTAAACTGTAACATCATGTTATCAAGTACTAATGAAAGGGGAGTGCAAAGACTTGTACATATATCTAGAAATCCTACTAAATATTACTAGTGTATTTCCTTTATTTCACATAAGTCTACATTTGGCTCTGTTTAGCAGCTGGCTAGCCAAGACAAAAACAAGATATAAAATCACCACTATGTTCATGCTACTCAACGTCAAGTGACAGGTGTTGGCAGAAACTAAATTAATCATAGCATAGCAGAGCTTGCAGCCCACTGCTCATGTGATGCAAGGATGGCTATGTTTTTTCTGCTCATTTCATGAAATCAGCACAACGCTGCTTAGCACTAAACTGCAGTCTGCAGGCTGGTGAGATTTGTCTCTGAGAAGAAGTAGACAAAAATCTAGAAATTCAAAAGCTAGACATGAGAATGCATATTCAAGCAAGCTGCGGGGTTATTTGGGAATGGATATTCGAGCAGAATAAAAACTGACACCAGAACATGGAGGAGATCCTTAACTGAAGATGAGAAATTACACCAGGATTGCAAACTAGATGCCGACGGCCGGTACCCTTCATCAGTCTGCTGCGAGCGACCATGATTTAGAACCTGATGGCTATGAGATTCACTTATCAGTTAACACAAGCTCAGTAGCTCACCATTAGTCATGTCATCAAGCATGGAGCCCTCAAGGCTCGGAGCAAAGCAGCACGGTCTGGGCTCTAGACTCTGGAATTGGAAACTTGAGCCACGACTCCTCACAGCTGAAGCAGAGTTGTACACAACAGACTAGCAGAGGCCAAAGCAAGCAGGACAGTACCTGTTGCCCACAACACTTATAGGCCGCAGCACCATGATGGTCGTGCGCATGCAACACGCACTGGCCATGCCGCACCCGTCGCCCGCGGTAGGCAACCCACATGACCGCAGCACCGGCTGGCCGCACAAAGGTCGCACAGCAATCGCTCGCCACCACATTGGTCGCCTGCAACTCCCGTCGGGCGCCCTCATACCAGCATATGCTCGCGCCGCCGCATCCGCCCGCAGACCAGCCTGCGCCCGAGTCGTCGCCTGGCTCGTCTACGATGTCGCAGGATTTTGTGGAGCAAAGGTCGGATCTGGTAGTGCGGCGATGAAAAGTGGTACGGGCCAGCGGATCTGAGAGGTCATCGGCTCGCGGGATGGCAATATCATGGAGGCGCGACGGATTCAGATCCGGAGAGAAGACCTAGAGAGGATGAAGAGAGAAATGGGGAGGGAGAGAAATGAACAGGCGCCTGCCCCTTTCCTCTTGCTAGCGGGTCCACCTCGGCGTTTGTTGGGAGTCAGTTTCATTGTGTCGTGTGCATGCGGAGCCACAAAGGCACGCCTGGCCGACACGAAGTCTTTACCATTGCTCAAATTTAAGATAAGTTAACTTCTAAAATTAAAAGAATATGTATTTTTTGTCGGAGGGAGTACTTTTTCCGATGTTCTGACTTAAACCATAATGTTAAGTGGTTATTAAATTGTAATGTTATTAAGTGGCTATGTTGTACATAATATATAATATTAATAAGAGTAAAAACTTCTTTCGTCTCATTCTCTCCTAATTTGTCTGTTCATCACTGACGGACCAGAATGCCAAAGATATCATCAGAAGATGATTACTCGGACTAGTCCTGGACGTCACGAGAGATCTGAAGACATGGTACGAAGGCAAGATGGATTAGGACTCTCATTGTAACTGAGTCGAGATTCTAAAGGAAGTCTTGTAATTAGAATAGGACTTCTTTATTGTAACCGACTAGGAATCGTTGTCCCTGTGTACTCGCCGAGTTCTACGAACGTCGATCCCCACCGAACAAATCGTCTAGGAATCCCCAAGACGAGTTGTCGGTTAACAAACACCGACAGCTGGCGCGCCAGGTAGGGGCTCTCGGCGATTCCATGATCAAGAGCTCGACGAACCGCTTCAACATGTTCTCGACGAGATCAATTTTCATTTTTGGCTCATGGACTTGCGTCACGGATGATCAAGGAAAGCTGCATCGACACCTTCAACCTGAATCAGAAGTGCAAGCCACGCCAAAGACAGACCATCTCGCCCAGAACATGGAAAACCTAACAATCCAAGAGTGTGCAGTCGGGTAAACCGCAACGCGGAAGCTTACGTTGATGACGTAGTCATAAAGACAAAGGATCCGACTACCCTCATATCAGACCTAGAAGAAACCTTTACCCGACTGCGCACTTACAAATGGAGGCTCAACCCCACGAAATGTGTATTCGGAGTACCCTCAGGCCAATTACTCGGATTCCTTATTAGTCATTGAGGCATCGAGGCTAGCCAAAAGCAAATCAAGGCTATCACTAGTATGAAGCCACCAACTTCGATCAAGGATGTCAAGAAGCTCACTGGGTGCATGGCCGCGCTCAACAGATTCATCTCACGATTGGGAGAAAAGGGATTACCTTTCTTCAAATTGCTCAAAGCCGGTGATAAATTCCAGTGGACAGAGGAAGCAGACAGGGTCTTTGAACAACTCAAAGGATACCTAACCAATCCTCCTATACTAACGCCGCCAGAACCAAGGGAACCAATGATGCTATACATTGCAGCTACCACACATGTTGTAAGCACAACAATAGTAGTGGAATGCAACGATGAGAAGCACATCTACAATACCCAACGACCAGTATACTACATCAGCGAGGTACTCTCCGACTCGAAGGTTAGGTACCCGCAAGTTCAAAAGTTTCTTTATGCTTTACTCATATCATCAAGGAAGCTACGGCATTACTTCGAAGCCCACGAAATCACAGTTGTCACGGATTTTCCATTGGGAGAAATCCTTCACAACCGTGATGCTACAGGAAGAATCTCCAAATGGGCAGTCGAGTTGGGCGCACTCAATATTAAGTTCACTCCAAGGAAAGCAATCAAGTCGCAGGCCCTGGCTGATTCGCCGAGTGGACAGAATTTCAGCAGGTTCAAGATGACACTATTCCAGAAACATTGGAAGATGTACTTCGATGGGTCCTAAAACTCGGAGGTGCATGTGCTGGAGTCTTACTTGTATCACCCGCTGGAGAGCAACTCAAATACGTTCTGCAAATTATGTGGCCAGCTACCAATAATGAAGCAGAATATGAGGCGCTACTACACAGATTAAGACTAGCAGTCACATTGGGTATCAAGCGACTACTAATCTATGGTGATTCTTCCGTGGTGATTCATCAAGTCAACAAAGATTGGGACTGCACCAAGGAAACAATGAACGCCTACTGTGCCGAAGTCCGCAAACTAGAGAAAAATTTCTCAGGGTTGGAACTCATTCATATCACCTGAGATCTCAATGTTGTCGCTGACGTTCTAGCAAAATTGGGATCTGATAGAGCCTCTGTTTCTAGCGGCACCTTCATACATGAGTTATCCAAGCCCCCTATTCAATAGAAGGAAGAACTCAACCCGACACCTCTCACGCAGATTCTAACATTATCACCCGATTGGACTAAAGTTTTCATTGACTACCTCAAAGAGCACAAACTACCAGGTGACAAAGCCTCAACAGAGCAAATCACCAGACGTAGCAAGAATTACGTTCTAGTCGAGGATAAGTTATATCGACGTGGTGCCTCATCCGGAGACCTCCTAAAGTGTATCTCTCCAGAAGAAGGCAAAGAAATATTGAATGAAGTTCATTATGGGTGTTGCGGCAATCATGCAACATCAAGGACATTAGTCAAAAAAATCTTCAGTTTCGGGTTCTATTGGCCCTCTGCCCTGAAAGACGCAGAAGATTTAGTCCGCCGCTGTCAATCATGCCAGTACTTCGTCAAGCAACAGCATGTCCTGACTCACGAGTTGATTTGCATCCCCCTGTCATGGCCTTTCTCATGTTGGGGGCTCGACATGGTGGGTCCTCTAAAGTGTGCTCCAGGCGGATTCGAGTACGTTTACGTGACAATCGACAAATTCACCATATGGATTGAGTACATACCATTGGTTAAATTCAACGCATCAAAATCAGTACAATTCATGCAGAGCATCTTTCATCGCTTTGGGATGCCTCATAGAATTATCATTGATCTTGGTTCTCCCTTTACGGCAATTGAATTCAAGTCATGGGCCAGCGACTGTGGAATAAAGATAGGCTATGCATCAGTAGCTCACTCGCAGTCGAACGGCCAAGTTGAAAGAGAAAACACCCTCATCCTAGCCGGCCTAAAGCCAAGATTATTCGATCTTCTAAAAGACCACGGCGGAAAGTGGGTCGAGGAATTGCCTAAGGTAGTCTGGGGGCTACGAACACAGCGAAGCAGGGCAACAGGGCAGACTCCCTTCTTCCTGGTCTATGGCACAGAAGCAATCCTCCCAGCGGACTTAATCTGGAAATCTCCACGAACAGAACAATATAGTGAAGGAGAGGCCAATGATACAAGGCGATTAGAAGTCGACAGCCTTGAAGAGGCTCGAATAACCTCACTCTTTCAATCAGCAAAATATCTCCAAGGGATGAGGCGCTACTACGACAAGAACGTCCATCACCGCACTTTCCAAGTAGGCGACATGGTCCTGAAAAAGATTCAGAATACCACAGGACGCCACAAGCTTATGAGTCCATGGGAAGGACCCTACATAGTATCCAAAGTAACAAGACCCGAGTCATTTGAGCTAGTCACTGAGGATGGTTCTCCATGGCCAAATTCATGGAATATTGAGCATCTAAAAAAATACTATACCTAAGGACTACGCTACAAATTCGACTAAGGGCAAGTGTATACTTACTTCCCGGATATTAATAAAGATTGGTTTCCATCAGAAACATGAGCATCATGAGTTTTCCTTTTCAAGCAATTACATTTATCACGACCATGTAGTCGGATAAAAATTTTTACAATAAGCTTTAGCTATTGTATCCCACCGATTAATATATAATATTACTCGGATGGGCCCTTCCTGGTTCAGAGGTAACCATACTCGAGTTATGAGCTACGAGCTCAATACAACTCATCCGCTAGTATGGCTTAAAAACTAGGCTACAAACCTATAGCGAATACGATATCTTGCAGAAAAGATATTGGTTCCTATAAGGTACAACAAGGGGAGCAATACTCACCCTATTGTGTACCACTCGAATAAAGGACTATCTGATTTCGCACTCAAGCTGCGAACGTCAAGAGGATATGATTCACCCTACAAGAACCATCGCATTGGTCCTCATGAGGTGCCTGATCACGCTTATCCCTTGAAACAAGGTACTAAGAGTAGTACTCGGGCAAAGACTAAAGTTCTCTAATAAGTCGCCGAAGACTAAAAGAGAAACAAAGTCATACGACAAAAACTCAAGTGCTAAAGAGCACTCGGATAGACTCGTCTAGTAAGACGCCTGGTCATACATCCACCAAAATACAAAGACCCATTGACAAGATATTCTTTGCAATGATGAGTCGACAAACGCACGGAATCAACAGACTCAAAAGTAAATTATACTTTGTGTCTATAACCATCACAATATTTGTTTTCAGGATATACAAATCTCGGTCAAAGACTCGGAAGGGCTACTACCCTGCAAGATCTAAAATCTGAGAGTACTCCTCCGCCACAGTCTTGACCTCCTCCTGCATCGCCGCATGATCTTCATCACTCTTGCCCTCAGGAAGACTCATGATAGAGGACAGATCAAAAGACGACATATAAAGTCGCAGAGTAGCCAGAAGACCACACACCACCGAAGTAGCCATATCCTTGATGTATTGAGTAAGCCGCCCGGGTGCAGCTTTTGCTTGATCGACCAAACACTCTTCAGCTCCTTCAGGGCGTGGTATTAAGTCAAGGGTCGGCTCCACAGCTTGCTCTAACGCCTTCAAAGAATCTTGAGAAGTCTTCAAAGACTCTCGAGACTCCTTCAGCTGCGTCTGAACTGCCTCCAGAGCTTCCCGCGACTCCTTCGTCGACTTCAAAGCCTGCAGCAGGTCTCGGTCAGCACCTTCACGAATCAATTTGGCTTCTTGAAGGATGTTTTGCGCATTAGCAAATACCTCTTCAAGCTCCGCCGTCTTACGGTTGAAAGCACTCTGCCATCCAGCAGTTAGTTTCTGTGATTCTGAAGAACAACAGATAAAAACAAGATGAGCATCATGAAGTATAAAATAACAGGGACTTCAGAAAGTCCTTCCGACTAACCAGTGAGTTGCTTCTTGGAAGACTTCATGGCCTCCTTGTGTTTCTGCTCAGCGGTAGCGTGTTTGGAGAGTAGTTCAATCTCCCACTGATTGGATGCGTCACGCTCATCAACAGCGATCTTAAGATTCTGCTGAAGCTCGTGATGCGATTGTGCAGAACTTGGGTGGCCACCTTTTGGCTAACCTGATCTTGAGCGATATAATCGTTCAGCTGCTGGTTTTCAAAGGAAAGCTCCTGACGGATCCGAGTAATTTGCTATGTTACCTTCACATCAAAACCCTGTGTAGAGACAATAACTTGAGTACCCGAAAGCAACTATGCTATATCAAGGGAACTTCAGTAGCATACCTCAATAAATTCTTTCAGTGTCACGGCTGGCGCCATCACCTGCTCACCCAGCTCCTTCAGACGGACGAGGTCTGGGTTGTACCCCACAACTTCAAGCTTTGAACCCTGACGAGAGGACTCGGGGGCATCTTTAGACTCCTTCTGCAGAGGAACCAAGGTTTCCACTTCCCCTCCAGCACTGGTACCAGCTTGGATCATTTCTAGGGTGGGCTCACCAGGCTATCGGGTACGAAAGAACCACTCATTTATCACCCGGTCAAGCTCTAATTGAGCGGGAGAGCGAAGGATGGAATAGGGAACACCAACCTAAGGCAAGGGAGGAGCATCCACTTCAGGAACTTCGTTGACTTGAGTACTGGATGGAGAAGAGTCCGGCATGGTATTCACCTGGCTGCTGATGGGAGGAACACTTGAGTCAGCTTTCCCCTGTGTTTCCGACTCTTCCCCCGTCTGGGCTTCAGTCGCACCTCCTGAAGATGCATCGATAGGCTTCACCTTCCTACATCGGATGAGTATTGATGTCAATACTAGAATCAGAAAACCATCATAATAACAAGTAATACGACTCACTTGGCTAGCCTCAAAGTCAACGGCAGCTTCAAGCTCGGTTCCTTTGGTTGCTGGTCTGGGAGCGGAGTCTCTTAAGGAGCAGCACCACTTGAAGTCCCTTGAGCCACCTCGATGTCTGTATCAAACAAAGATATAAGCCAGGGGCTTATTAAATCCAAAGCAGATAGTCAATAAAGTACTCGGGTTCCCTTACCATGAGCACCCAGATTATAGTGCTTTTCAGCCAACTCTTTTGATAAAAGAACTTTTCATCAAGCACGACGATTACCAGTGCGAGCCCTCTTCAGGACAGGATCGCCGGCTACCCGGAGTGGACTCGGAGACCGCTTCCGACTACCCTCAGCACTGGGATCTAGGATCATGACATCAGAGTCAGTCGATTCTGAGTCTAACCCATCAAGATCACCAAGAGAGCTTGACTCATTATGAAGATCCTCACTTCGAATAGGACCCTCAAGAACGATGCCTCCTCCCTCTTCAGTCGACAGGGGCAGGGGTGGACAATCATTGTTGTTCCGCCCTTGAGCCTATCAAAATAGAGGAAGAAGATCATATTCAGTCAGAGTGATATCTATTAAGAATCCAACAGATGGATATTACGATTTCTTACCTCTACAGGTGGGTTGATGGCAGAGAAAGTGGTCATCATTGGTACAAGATGCTCATGGCTCTTCAATAGCCGATTCATCCTCTTCAGAATTTCTTTATTGGGCAGCTGCTCGGCAGAATGCCAGCTTGGGTCCTTCACGCCAAGATACTCGAAGCCAAAGTTGGCTCATTGCTGCAGCGGATGGACTCGGCGAGCGATGAAATCTTGGACGACGGTGTATCCAGTCAATCCATTCAATTTCAAAACCGCTATCATATCAATCAATGGTTGAATGGCCTCCACCTCTTGAGAAGAAATTTTATCCTTCCACTCACGGATCTTCTGGGGCGGCCATCCATCATGACGACGAAGAGCTGGTGGCGGGTTGGCCATGTAGAACCATCCGCTAGCCCACTCTCGGAAGGAATCCGATAGCTCACAGAGATGTATTGGGTAGCTATTTCTAGCCTAAGCTGAATACTAGCTCCTCCGACTACCTCCACCTTTGCATCGCTGGGTTGACACTTTACCCAGAAGAAATAGCGAAAGAGGGTAAAAGAAGGACATATCCCTAGAAAGGCCTCGCAGAGGTGGGAGAAGATAGCTGTCGGGGGAACACCAAAGGGGTACCCCCAATCAACGCGAACAAATAGGTTAAGCCTAAAACACCAATTAATAAACCCAGCTAGGCTAACCTTCCAAGAAACCAACCCCTCGGAGCCTGCAACGCTGGCCCACCGCCAGGGAGCTTAGACTTGCCAAAACCTTACCGACCGCCTCCTGGTAACCTACCCCTCGAGCCCGCTACAGCTACGCACCGCTCCTCGGGACCCCGCGCGGGGATCTCGAGCCCCTCCAGCACGATAGCCTATCCCTCGAGGCTCATCACACCCTAGGCCTCGAGCTGGAGCTCAACCTCCGCTCACCCGAGCCCTCCGCGCCCGGCCTCGAGCGAGCGCTCCACTACCCTTCGAAGCCCACCACGAAGAGGAAGCTTCCTGCTCCTCAACCCCATACCGCGCATTTAATGCATCCACCTACTCCAGTCACGTCCTCTGCAACCCGACGTGTACCACAGTGAACCAGGGCAGAGCCAAGTCTCGTTTTCACAACAAGCATGGGTAAAAAGGCATCAGTACGGCACTGTTAACCCATATCTTACACTGTTGCACGTCCAAGCCACGTCTCGAGGCCCGGATACCTGCTGCTCAATCGGGTTTCCCGGGACTTGCCCATACCTGCGGGGACTCGAACCCCCCGCAGGCGCCACCTCGAGGCCGGCTCTGAGCCCCTCGAGCCCTGGCTACTTTCACGCTATTGGAGGACAGGTACCCCGAGACCCGGAGGGACCCCGCCGTGTCCTGCACGTGCCGGGATGGGTGCTGTACGGCTTCCACGTCGCCACGCCTCCACGTCCGCGCCCAGGATGGAGGCCACGCATCAAGGACGCCCCAACAGCAACACCCACGTTGGCTATAGTGGCTTCGACAAGACAGAGTTCCTGCCCTTCGCCATACCGAGCGCTGTACATGTCAATCCTGTGTAAACCCAGGCCTCCTCTTGATCTATAAAAGGGGACGCCAGGGCCCTTCGCGCACAAGAGACAACACACGAGTCCACACACACACATACACGAGTCCGGACTCCGGTCCACGCTCACTGAGCTTGTATTCGCCCTTGTACAAGCGCTTAGGTGCAAGTAATACAAGAACCTCCTCCCCCGCTGGACGTAGGGCCTTCTTTGCCCGAACCAGGATAAATCCTTGTGTCATCTTGCATCACCATCCAGGGAGAGAGCACGCGATCATATTACTCGTTGGTGTCATACCCCCGGGGTCGAAACACCGACAGTTGGCGCGCCAGGTAGGGGCCTTCGCATGTCCGAGTCGATTTCTCGTTGTTTTCTGGATGGCTTCATCCCCTCCTTCGTTCTCGGCTGGTGCCGTCGTCTGGTTCGGGAGCCTCGAGTTCTAGGCCACCGGCAACGGCAACGAGCTGACCCTGCTCTCCACGGAGAGCCCGAGCGGAGGGCGTGTCACGCCACCCCGCGCGGGGGGCGTGGCGCGTCGCCCGCACCACCACGCGTCGCCACCTCGTGAGCGGCGCCGTCGTCACCCTCGACGCCGGGCACGGGCGGTGCCCGCGGCGCACTCCCACTCCCCCGCGGCCGACGCAGAGTCCCCGAGGGGAAACCTGCCCGGCGCGCGGCCGGAGACTTCCAGGGCGCATGCGCACTCCCCCAGCGAGTTCGTGTTAGTCACGCGCACGGACCGGGAGCCTGGCCAGAGGCCCCCGAGCCGTGCTCCGTCGACACCACCAGGCCTCCTCCCGCACGGGGTGTACCGCGCCCAACGCCAGCGGTTCCCGTTTGGCCTCAACAACTCCGCAGCTGTCTACGCCCACCGCCTCAACGAGCGCCGTCAGGACCGGGCGGCCGCAGAGCGGGAGGAGCGTCCGGGCGTACTCCTACGAGCCACCACCGACCTGGAGATCGTCTACCCCGCGCACGTCGACCGCGGCATCTCACGAGCCGTCGAGCCAGCTCATCGAGCCACCTTCGGGGAGTGGTATCGCGAGCTACAGTCCCGGCACGAGCCAGGGCGGCGCGGCATCAGCAGCTCCGACTCCGATGAGTACGACTTCCACGACCCCGACCTCTGGGATCCCACCAGGGAGTGCTTCCAGCTCAAGGGGGACGTGGACGACGCCGAGGACGACGACGATGACGACACCAGGCCGGCGCTCAATCTCGAAGAACCCGGAAACATGGCTGCGGCAGGAGGATCACGCGTTCAGGGGAGGAACGAACCCCCGACACCGGCTGCACCATCTCAGCACGGTGACGACCGGGCGGCGCAGCTCGCGCAGCTGCGGGAGGCCGTCGCCAAGGCTGAGGAGGAGCGATAGCGCCTGTTGCAACTCGAGAAAACTATAGCACAGGAACCAGCCTAGCCTCGAGGTGTCGGTGTTCATGGCCGCGCTCCAGAGGTCCACCGGCAGATCCTCGAGGACGGGGCACCAGCACGCCCCGAGGTGCGTTTCCCGCGAGCCGGGCAGAACGTGGTGGCGGCGGCAATGCTGCTCCGTGATCTACCCGCCGTCTCCAACCCTGACGCTAGGCGCATGCTTGGGGAAATGAAGAACCTCCTCGAGACAGCCACTGTGCAGCAGGCGGAGAGCTCGGCCTCGCGGCGGCGCGGGGCGGCCTCGGGGAAACCAGCAGACATGCCCCGCAACGAGCGCGAGACGTCCGTCCACCAGCCGGACGCCTCTCGAGCTAGGCCAGTCCGGGAACGGATCATCGACAACCGGCCACCTCGAGACCCCGATGACGCCCGCAACGACACCAACCGTCGGCGCAAGGACAAGGGGGCCCAAGAGCGTGGCTATAGCGCCCATCGAGGGGGGCGCTACGACAGTGACGAGGACCGGCAAGTCCTCGAGCCCCGGGGCCCCAGAGTCTTCAGCAGGGCCATCCGCAGCTCAACCCTCCCCGACCGCTTCCGACCACCGACCAACATCGTGAAGTATGACGGGGAGGTCGAGCCCAAGCTCTGGCTCTCGGACTTCCGCCTAGGCTGCCAACTGGGCGGAGCAAAGAGCGACGACCGTGTGATCATACGCCAACTCCCACTTTACCTCTCGCACACCGCCCGCCGGTGGCTCGAGGGGATCCCACCAGATCGGATCCACGACTGGGCCGACCTAGTCAGGGTCTTCGACGGGAATTTCAAGGGGACTTGCGTGCGCCCAGGCAACCCCTGGGATCTACGGCGTTGCAGGCAGGCAGCGGACGAGCCCCTCCGCGACTTTACTCGGCGATTCTCGAAGCAGCGCCTCGAGCTCCCCCACGTGCCTGATGAGGACGTCATCTCAGCGTTCCTCGCGGGCACGATATGCCAAGAGCTAGTTCACGAGCTAGGACGCTACCGTCCCAGGACGGTCGAGGACCTGATGGATCGTGTCACCAGCTTTGCCTCAGGCAACGAGGCAGTGGGGGCATTTTTTGGCCGCTCCACGGACAAAGGTAAGGCGGTGACCGCGCCGGAGGGCTCGAACAAAGGCAACGACGCCAAGAACCGCAACAACAACAACAAAAAGAAGAAGAATAAAAGCAAAGGTCAAAAGGCAAAGCGCGACGCCGACGACGACGACGATGAAGAAGTGCTCATGGGCGCCCTCGACCATAAGAAACCTCGAGGCCCCCCTGACGGGGCTGTCTTCGACCAGATGCTCGAGGACCCCTGCCCTTATCACAAGGGCCCCGTGAATCACAAGCTAAAAGACTGCCGACTGCTGAAGGGCTTCTACGCCAAGCTCGACGACAAGAAGGAGGACACGCCTAAGGGCAAGGACAACAAACGACGCGATGACGGGGACGCGGGTTTCCCCCCGGTGCGTGACTGCTTCATGATCTACGGGGGCCCAACCGTCGGGCTCTCAGCTCGGGAGAGGAAGAAGGAACGCCGGGAGGTCTTCGCACTCCACCACGACACCCCCCAGTACCTCGACTGGTCCGACGCGCCGATCACATTCGACCGTAACGACCATCCGGACCATGTCGTAAATCCGGGGACGTACCCCCTCGTCGTCGACCCCATCATCGTCGACGTACGGTTTTCCAAGGTGTTGATGGATGGGGGCTCGAGCCTCAACATCATATACCTCGAGACTCTCGACCTCCTGGGGATTTCAAGGGATCAGCTCCGACCCAGCGTCGGGGGGTTCCACGGAGTCGTACCAAGGAAGAAGGCTCACCCCCTCGGGCGCATCGACCTGCCGGTTTGCTTTGGCATGCCGGCTAACTTCCACCGGGAGACGCTCGCCTTCGAGGTGGTTGGATTCCAAGGGACCTACCACGCCATCATCGGTCGGCCAGGCTACGCCAAGTTCATGGCGGTTCCCAACTACACGTACTTGAAGCTCAAGATGCCGGGGCCGAAAGGGGTCATCACCATCGACACCTCCTACGAGCACGCGTACCACTGCGACGTGGAGTGCGTCGAGCGTGGGGAGGCCAACGTCCACCTTGACTCGCTCGAAGCCCTAGCGGCCCTGGCCACCGAAGAGGCCCCTGAAGCAAAATGTCACGCCGGCGCCTTCGAGCCGGCAGAGCACACCAAGCTGATACCCGTCGACCCAACCTCGACCGATGGCAAGACGCTGGCCATCAGTGCCAGCCTCGAGCCTAAATAGGAAGCAGTGCTCATCGACTTTCTCCGCGCGAACATCGACATGTTTGCATGGGGCCCCTCAGACATGCCAGGCATACCGAGGGGAGTCGCCGAGCACGCCTTGGAGATCCAGGCCGGGTCCAGACCGGTGAAGCAACGCCTGCGCCGCTTCGACGAGGAGAAGCGCAGGATCATCGGCGAGGAGGTGCACAAGCTTTTGGCGGCCGGGTTCATCAAGGAGGTATTTCACCCAGAGTGGCTAGCTAACCCTGTACTAGTTAGGAAAAAGAATGGAAAAATGCGAATGTGTGTAGACTACACTGGTCTGAATAAAGCGTGTCCAAAAGTTCCATTTCCTTTACCTAGAATTGATCAGATTGTCGATTCCACTGCGGGGTGTGAAGTACTTTTATTTCTCGATGCGTATTCCGGCTACCACCAGATTAGGATGAAAGAATCCGACGAGCTCGCTACCTCTTTTGTCACGCCTTTTGGTATGTATTGCTACGTTACAATGCCCTTCGGCCTTCAAAACGCCGTGGCAACGTACCAACGTTGCATGCAGCATATCTTTGGCGAACACATAGGCAAAACCGTCGAGGCCTACGTCGATGACATCGTGGTTAAAACCAAGAAAGTCGGGAACCTCATCAGCGATCTCGAGACCACGTTCGAGTGCCTCCGGGCCAAGAATGTGAAGCTCAACCCCGAGAAATGTGTCCTTGGTGTGCCCCGGGGCATGCTACTTGGCTACATTGTATCACAACGGGGGATCGAGGCCAACCCCGAAAAGATCTCAGCAGTCACGAGGATGGGCCCAATTTGAGACCTCAAGGGCGTACAGAAAGTGACAGGCTGCCTAGCTGCTCTCAGTAGGTTCATCTCGAGGCTAGGGGAAAGGCGCTACCTCTCTACCGCTTGCTAAAGAAGACGGAACGCTTTGCGTGGACCCTTGAAGCCGAGGATGCCCTAACCAAGTTGAAGGGGTTGCTGACTTCCGCGCCAATCCTCGTGCCGCCACGACCAGCCCAGGGTGACGATCCCCCCGAGCCCCTTCTCCTCTATGTGGCCGCAACCACTCAGGTGGTCAGCGCGGTCATAGTCGTCGAGAGGCACGAGGAGGGTCGTGCGTTGCCGGTCCAACGGCCGGTGTACTTCACCAGTGAGGTGCTCTCCGAGGCCAAGGTTCGGTACCCACACATCCAGAAGCTGCTCTACGGCATCATCATCACGAGGCGCAAGCTCCAGCACTACTTCCTCGCTCATCCCGTAATGGTGGTGTCATCCTTCCCCCTCGGTGAGATCATCAACAATCGGGAGGCCACGGGGCGCATCGCCAAGTGGTCCGCCGAGCTAATGGGGGAGGCCATCACCTACGCCCCGCGAAAAGCCGTCAAGTCACAAGCGTTGGCAGACTTCGTTGCTGAATGGACCGACACCCAGCTCCCGCCGGCGCAAATCCAAGCCGAGCTCTGGACCATGTACTTCGACGGATCCCTCATGAAGACGGGGGCAGGCGCAGGCCTGCTCTTCATCTCACCCCTCGGAGTCCACATGCGCTACCTGCTACGCTTGCACTTCCCCGCCTCCAACAACGTCGCCGAGTATGAGGCCCTCGTCAATGGGCTGCGCATCGCCCTCGAGCTCGGGGTCCGACGCCTTGACGTTTGAGGGGACTCGCAGCTCGTCATCAACCAGGTTATGAAGGCCTCGAGCTGCATCGATCCCAAGATGGAGGCATACTACGGAGAAGTACGCAAGCTAGAAGACAAGTTCTACGGCCTCGAGCTCAACCACATCGCTCGAAAGTACAATGAGGCCGCAGACGAGCTGGCAAAGTTGGCGTCCACGCACGGCACGGTTCCACCAGATGTCTTCTCGAGGGACGTTTTTGAGCCATCCGTCAAAATCGGCCCAGGGGCTGGCCCCTCGACGCCACACCTCGAGCCAGACGCGGGGGCTCGACCATTAACGCCACACCTCGAGGATGACACCTCGATATCCGATGAGGCAATGCAGATTGATACGCCCGCCTCTCCTTCATCGCGACCCCTCGACTGGCGGACGCCCTTCCTCGACTACCTGACGCAAGGCGTGCTACCGAAGGATAAGACAGAGGCCCGACGCATCGCTCGAAAGGCCAAGACCTACGTCATCTACGGCGACGAAAGAGAGTTGTACCGTTGAAGCCCATCAGGAATCCTTCAACGCTGCATCCCCCTCGAGGAGGGACGCAGGCTCCTCGACGACATGCACTCGGGGGCTTGCGGCCACCATGCAGCGCCAAGGACCCTGGTAGGGAACGCCTTCCGGCAAGGCTTCTACTGGCCAACCGCCATCGGAGACGCCAAGCGCCTGGTCCAAGCTTGCCAAGGGTGTCAGTTCTACGCCAAGCAAACGCACCAGCCCGCGCACGCCCTACAGATGATCCCCAACACTTGGTCGTTTGCCGTCTGGGGGCTCGACTTCGTGGGCCCCCTCAAGACAGCAACTGGAAAGTACACGCATGTGCTCGTGGCCATCGACAAATTCACCAAGTGGATCGAGGCCAAGCCCATAGGCGACCGCACCTCCGAGAAGGCTGTCGAGTTCATCGCCGACATCATGTACCGGTTTGGGGTGCCTAACGTCATCATCATCGACAACGGCACCCAATTCACGGGCAAAAAGTTCACCAACTTCTGCGACGACAACAACATTCGCGTGACCTGGGCCTCGGTCGCGTACCCTCAATGCAACGGGCAGGCCGAGCGCGCCAGCGGCATGCTACTCCACGGGCTAAAGCCGAGGCTGTTCAAGACCCTCAAAAACTTCGGAAAGGGGTGGGCTGCAGAGCTCCCCTCGGTGTTGTGGGGCCTCAGGACTACGCCGAGTCGAGCCACCGGGTTCACTCCGTTCTTCCTAACCTACGGCGCCGAGGCTGTCTTGCCTACGGACCTCGAGTACGGCTCCCCTCGACTTCGAGCCTACAACAAGCAAACCAACGAAGTAAGGCTCGCCAACGCCAAGGACCAGCTCGAGGAGGCCCGAGACGTGGCGCTCATCAACTCCGCGCGCTACCAGCAAACACTTCGACGCTACCACGACAAGCACGTGCGCAAGGGGGACCTGGCGGTGGGAGACCTCGTGCTTCGACGGCTGTAGGATAATCGAGGGCGCCACAAGCTCATCCCTCCATGGGAGGGCCCGTACACCATAGCTGAGGTGCTCAAGCCAGGAACATACAAGCTCTACGACGGTCAAGGCAGGATCCTGACGAACGCATGGAACATATCTCAGCTACGTCGCTTCTACCCCTAAAGGCCTCGAGGCCTTGTTCATTTTGTTGCTTTGTACAAACATGTTAAATATGAATGAGCAAACTCGTGCACTGTCTTTCATATTACTTAGCAACTTAAGGTAGCCTCGACCCTGCATTGCCTAGGGTCGAGCCTCCCTCGGGGGCTGACAGGAGGGACTCCCCCCCAGACACCGGAAAAAACGCGTTTTTCTTTTCAAAAATTCGACCCTCATCTCGACTCGTACCTCGAGCAAACTAGCAACGTCTAAGTCCGAAAATACCTCGAGCTTCCAAGAGTCGGGAGGCGTCGACGTAGACGGCCACCTACGCCCCCGGGCTACGGTACCTTACCTACGCCTCCCCTCGAGGAACTCATGACGCGTATCGAAGGAACACAGACCAAGCCTGCAGAAACTCGAGCTAACGACAAAGAGAAATGATCGAATAAATTTGAAAAGAAAAATGGCTTCGTTAAACAAACAAGTCATATATACACATGTTGACCTCGACAAGCCACAAGTCATGACATAATCTCTTACAAGGGCCTCGACGCCCAAATTTGGCACGTAGGCCTTATTCCTCGTCGGTCTGGTACTCTTCCCTGAGATCTTCCGCAGCGGGCTCAACCTCGACGTCCAGGCCAGGAGGAGGCGGGCCTTCAACACCGCCGCCTGCGTCAGGAGGCAACACATCTTCCTCGAAGATCTTCGCGAACGCCGCCCCCGGTTTGTCCACCTTCTCGAGGATCTTCTCGACACGGCGGTCGTTCCATTCTTCGTCCTTCCCCTCGATTTCGAAGAAGCCCTTGGCGACGACATTGACCGGGAAGCGGAAGCCAGAGCGGACGGCCGCGAGCGCCTGCTTGATGCCATGGTGGAGAGCGTGCCGGACGCGGTCCCGCGGGGCCACGTCAAAGTAGCACAAGGCGTCCACCAGGGCGTCACCCCGAGCCACCGTGCCCTCTGCCGCGGCCACCGGAGGGGCACCCCACATGGAGCCGAGCCTGTCGAGGGTAACGCCTGCCCGCTCCGCCACCATGGCTTCATCTTGAAGTTGATCCACGAGGGCCCTGTTCGTCTCACGAAGCTCTTCGGCGATCTTCTCGACCTCTGTGCAACAAACAAGAAAGAGTGAGACCGCGACGTGACAAAAACCTCGAAATCAAGGCAAAGACAAGGCATGAAAATTACCATCGCAGTGCGCGCCCAGAGCGGCGAGGTCACTGGCGAGGCCCTCGACGCGCTGCTCGAGCCTACGCTTCTCGGACAGCACGTCAAGCTTTTCAGCCCTGAGGCCTTCGACCAGCTTGCCCGTATCGGCAAGGGCCAGATCCTTCCGGATCACCTCTTGCCGCGCCGCCTCCGCTACAGCCTGGGCGGTGGCGACTCCGTTCTTGGCCTCCTCGGCCTCCTTCTTCGCCGCCTCCGCTGCGGATCGGGCGGTGGCGGCTTCGCCTTGGGCCCTGTCGGCCTCCTTTTTCGCCGCTTCCGCTGCGGACCGGGCGGTAGCGGCCTCACTTCGAGCATCGGCGGCATCCTTCTTCGACGCCTCCGCCTCGGACAGCGCGGTGGTGGCCTCCTCCTTTGCCTGAGCGGCCTCGTCCCGAGCCGCCCGAGCCTCCGCCTGTGCGGCGTTGAGCGGCTCGCCAACTGGGCGTTCCGATCCAGCTCAGCATGGAGCTCTTGGAGTTGCCCCTGCGCCTTTGCGAGGGCAGCCAGCCGCCGCCCGCGGACTTGTCCGCCTCCTCCAAGAAGGACTGCTCCGCCTCCGCCACGAGCTCGGTAACCTCCCTGAAGACCGACCGCGCCCCCCGCGGAACCCCCCGCTGAGCCGATCGCTACGCGGGGATCATGGCTCGGGACGGGCTCGGCGCGTCAGGATACGGCCACACCGGTCGATCGACCTCGACAATGGGCAGGCCCTCCTCCTCCGGCTCAAGCAGCGCCAGCTGCAAACCACCAACCGGCGGCACCGGCTGTGGCTCTCCCCGCACCTCCGCCGTCTCCTCCTGCTGCTTCGTCCGAGGCGATGGTACGGCCTCGCGTAGAGGCAGGGACTCGAGCGGTAGCGGGTCGCTCGAAGGGTGGCTCGTCGCCAACCTCTCCCCCCTCGGGTCCTCCGGCGTCTTGTCGACCCGGCCGGTGCCTCGAGCGCTTCCTCCAGCGTTGAGCCCTCGACCGGGGGCGGCACCCGCTCCAGCTCGTCCAGGAGCTCCTCCACCGTCGGCACCTCTCCACCGACGCTCTCCCTCCTTCCCCTTCTCCGCGGGCCGGCTCGCGTCGACCGGGAACTCGAGGACCGCCGACCCTTCAGCCCCAGACGCCAACGGAGCCATGCTTGTCTCGGGAGCTCCCCCGAGATGGTCGTCGCGACGGGGGGAGGAGTGGCCCTCTCGATAGGCGCCATCTGAGGAGGAGGAGGAAGAGGAGGATGCGGTGCCGCGACGGACGACGGTGGCGGCAGGTGGCGCAGGCTGGCCGCTGAGGCCGTCGTGGCCCCTGAAAAAGAACAGAACGAACGTCGTCAGAAACAGGAAAAAGCTTCGACCCCCCGTGGTCGACGGCGTCGGCTCACCAAGATCCGCGGCGGCCATCTGGTTTCCCCGAGCCATGGCCGCTCGAGCTGCCAGCCAAGCGCCAGCCAAGGAGCCTCCCCATACCGGAAGAAGGAGCCATACCTCGAGGTGCTTGACCTGGCAAACGAGGTCTTGGCCGCTTGGACGCCACGGGGACCATCTCCTGCCGGGGCGCTTTCCCTGAAAAGCCAGAAAACAGCACATATCACAAAGGTAAAAGGTAAAGTTTCCCTACCAACGAAATTAAGGAGACCTACTCACCCAAAGTGAGGGCGGGACCTCTTCCCCGAATCGCCGGACCCGCTCAGGGGCTTCGAGCCCGACCCATAGCTCGAGCCACGCCCCTGAGCCGTCTCCACGTGGCTTGGACGGGGGGAAAGCGCCCGATGCGTCTCGTGGCCCGACCCCAGTGGGGAGCTCTCCTCCTGCCTTTGTCCCAGGGGGGACCGTGTCCCCTCGAGCGGTCCTCGTGGCGCCCTTCCTTGCGCGGGCTCCGGGACCTGCTCCGGCGCACGTGCCGGCGGTCGCGTCCCCCGCGTCGGTCTCCTTCTCCGACGACGGTGCGGTGAGGAGCTCCGGGAGCGCTCATGCCCCCGCCCGGCGGTCATCATGGCGGGGGCTCGACGCCCCCTCATGTTGCCCGCTCCTCCGCGGGCTCGACGCCGCCCTCGGCGACTTGCGGCGATCGGACCCGGAGTCCCTCTCGACGTGTTGGCCGCTTCTCGAGGGCCGGCCCTTCTCGAGACCCCCGCCTGGGCAGACGTGGCCGTGGCCTCCTTCTGTGCCGCGGCGACGGCGCCCCGGGTCCGAGGCTTCCTTGCGTCCGGGGGCACGTCCGGCACGGAGCTCAACGGGCCTTGAGCCCCCGACGAGGCAGGGCTCGGCACCGCCTTCCGCGGCTGCGTCCCGCGCGATCCCTTCGCCCGAGGGACCTCCAAGACATCCTCCTGCACAGAGGAACGGTCAGCCCGGACGTCGACGACCCCGCGCGCCTCAGACGCGCATCCATCCCCTCGTCGTCACTTTCCTCCTCATCATCACTCTCCTCCTCCGAGCTCGAAGAGCTGAGCTCGGGGGACCCATCTCCAGGCTCGGTTACGACGAGCCCTCGCCAGCCTCTGCTCCCGAGCCGAGCGACGCAAGTTTTTTGTCTTTCTCTTTCTTCTTTCTGGCATCCTTGCTCTCCTTGTCTTTCTGAGCAGAGAGGCGCCTCACCTGGGTATCCGCGGCGTCCTCCCTCACCGGGGGCCTCGACGCACGACAAGTAAACGTCCCCTGCGAGGAAGAAGAAGCATGACGAGAAAAACCACAAGAAGAATGTACAAGGTTCGGAGAAAGAGAAAGGGGGAGGAGGCTCGGGGCAGCTTAGCTCGAGGGGGGCTTACCAGGTCAAGACACCCCTTGTCGGGTGCCATGGCGATCAGGTTGGCGTCCTCAGGGACGAACGACCCTTGGATCGTGATCGACACCCGGGAGACGCCCTCGCTCCGAGGCAGCCTCTCCTCGGCCATCCTCGACCGATTTAGCGCCTCGAGCTGGGCCTTCGGCCCCATCTCGTGCATAAGAAGGGGGCGGTCCGCCAGCGGAAGAACCCTTCGCTGATGGAACGCCCAGATGACCGCCTGAACGGTCAGATTCTTCTCGTCCACCAGCATCCTCATCATCTTCATCAGCGGAACCAGGTGGCGTTGCCTGTCCGCCGCGACACCCCAGGTCCACTTCTCGGGCGCTGAGTGAGGACCCTGCCGGTGTACTGCGGAAGGAGACCACCTTCATTCCGCAGGTAGAACCAGTGGTCGTCCCACCCAGCCTGGTTGGTGGAAAGCTTGTAGCGGAGGTATTCGCGGGGGACATTGGCCGACGAGGTCCCAGCCCTCGCAGTGACGGTGAGGGAGCCCATGCGCACGAGCCGCCTCCCGCTGGGCTTCAAGGCCTTGATGAAGAGCTCGCCCCGGAAGAGGTGACGAACATCTCCCAGTGCGGCTCGATCTTCAGGTACCCCTCGCACACCGCGGCGAAGATGGCGGCGTGCGAAATTGAGTTGGGGGAGAAGTGTTGCAGCTCCACCTCGTAGTGGTGGGTCAACGCCCGCATGAAGCGGCTCGGCGGAACACCGAGCCCATGCTGGTGGTAGCGCGTGAAGCTCACCACGTACCCCTCCGGCGGGGTGCGGCTCCCGGTGATCCGCCGACGGGATAGCCCACCACGCGGGTCCCTCCTCCGGGTTGGGACGGAGAAGCCCCTGGGCCACCAACGAGTCCATCTCGCGCTGCGTCACCTTCGTCGGGCTCCAGTCTTCGGCCGGCAGCGCTTGTGTCTGGGCAGCCATGGCGATGACGGCGCGTACCCGAGCAGCGGACGGACGGCCGGAAAATTCCCAATCGACTAACTCGGGAAGAAGGCGTGCGGAGGCTACGGCGGCGGTGAAGGCAAAGGCAAAGTAAAGGGTCCCTCTTCCCCTCTTTCGATATTTATAAGAGAAAACCCCAGCGGGCGGGGTTTCCCACGACGGCGGAAAAAGTAACCGCACGCATTTAATGTGCCCACCTAACCGCATCTCGAGCTGGTCGACAGGTACACGCGGCAACTCCGCATTCGCTCCACTTCTCCGGGCCCACCACGGCCGCCGCTCCGACTTCTTGTCAGTCGCCCTAGCGCCACGATCTCCACTACCTCGCCTAAAAAGGCGCGCCCAACGGGCGGAAGGTTTCCAAGCGACGGAGGCTTCTTCAGGAAGGTAAAAACGGGCCCGGCCCTAAGTCTCGAAGCAGCGAAGGCTGGCCCTCGAAGAGGGTTCGACAGCCGGCTTCGAGCACCCGAGTCAGGGACACCAAGGGGCGCCACTCGCAGCATCGCTCGAGGGCCAAGCCCTCGAGGCCCCTCACGTGTATCCAAGGCGGGGAGCACGACATGCAGTGAGATCCCCTCGGAGGGAGGCATCGAGCCACCGGGTCCTATCGAATGGACCCGGCACTCCTGCAGACTGAGCACCCATGCTTTATGAGATCGCCTCCGGGCTACAGTCGACCCCTATCGAACGGGGCACGAGGTCTCACTTGGATTCCCCGTTACCAGCTCACCGGGAACCTCGATACTCGCCCGCTCGTGGTAGTACGAGGCATCCCCCCTCGCATCCGATCGAAAGGACTCGCGGGATGACAAGCCGGGGCAACCGGCGTGCCGGACGGCTCGAAGTGCCGGCCGGTCGGTTCAGCCTGGCACCCCTCGACGAAAGAGGGTAAAAAACTCGGGGGCTCGACACCCCCGAACCTAAAAAACGCAACTAACATTCACACTCACAAAACAGCCCACGAGGGAGTCCTAACCACTCCCCCGTGGCCTCGGGGGCTACACCCGCGGGTGTCGCTCGCACGACACCCACGGAATCAAAGCAACCAAACCCTCGAGATCCGGCTGGCTAACCCTCGAGATCCCAGTCGGGAGCCCCTGCTCGAGTGCAAACACTCAAACAAGGGCTCGGGGGCTACTGTCGGGGGAACACCAAAGGGGTACCCCCAATCAACGCAAACAAATAGGTTAAGCCTAGAACACCAATTAATAAACCCAGCTAGGCTAACCTTCCAAGAAACCAACCCCTCGGAGCCTGCAACGCTGGCCCACCGCCAGGGAGCTTAGACTTGCCAAAACCTTACCGACCGCCTCCTGGTAACCTACCCTCGAGCCCGCTACAGCTACGCACCGCTCCTCGGGACCCCGCGCGGGGACCTCGAGCCCCTCCAGCACGATAGCCTATCCCTCGAGGCTCATCACACCCTAGGCCTCGAGCTGGAGCTCAACCTCCGCTCACCCGAGCCCTCCGCGCCCGCCCTCGAGCGAGCGCTCCACTACCCTTCGAAGCCCTCCACGAAGAGGAAGCTTCCTGCTCCTCAACCCCATACCGCGCATTTAATGCATCCACCTACTCCAGTCACGTCCTCTGCAACCCGACGTGTACCACAGTGAACCAGGGCAGAGCCAAGTCTCGTTTTCACAACAAGCATGGGTAAAAAGGCACCAGTACGGCACTGTTAACCCATATCTTACACTGTTGCACGTCCAAGCCACGTCTCGAGGCCCGGATACCTGCTGCTCAATCGGGTTTCCCGGGACTTGCCCATACCTGCGGGGACTCGAACCCCCCGCAGGCGCCACCTCGAGGCCGGCTCTGAGCCCCTCGAGCCCTGGCTACTTTCACGCTATTGGAGGACAGGTACCCAAGACCCGGAGGGACCCCGCCGTGTCCTGCACGTGCCGGGATGGGTGTTGTACGGCTTCCACGTCCGCGCCCAGGATGGAGGCCACGCATCAAGGACGCCCCAACAGCAACCCACGTTGGCTACAGTGGCTTCGACAAGACAGAGTTCCTGCCCTTCGCCATACCGAGCGCTGTACATGTCAATCCTGTGTAAACCCTGGCCTCCTCTTGATCTATAAAAGGGGACGCCAGGGCCCTTCGCGCACAAGAGACAACACACGAGTCCACAACACACATACACGAGTCCGGACTCCGGTCCACGCTCACTGAGCTTGTATTCGCCCCTGTACAAGCGCTTAGGTGCAAGTAATACAAGAACCTCCTCCCCCGCTGGACGTAGGGCCTTCTTTGCCCGAACCAGGATAAATCCTTGTGTCATCTTGCATCACCATCCAGGGAGAGAGCACGCGATCATATTACTCGTTGGTGTCATACCCCCGGGTTCGAAACACCGATAATAGCGATATGAAAGCAAGCATTTGGAGTAATATGGTTGAGGGTCAAAACATAATAATGAAGTAATCCCCTCTGGAAATCGGATGCTGGAAGCCCTAATCCGCGCTCAACAAAAGACTTTAACATCACGATCTTCGTCGTATTGGGGGCTGCAGCGCGATGGTCAACTGGGACCCTCCATCCATCCATCGGCTGCGAGCGAACCAACCCCTGCTGATTCAGAAAAACAAGCTCCACTTCTTTGGTGTCGAGCGCCTTCCAGGCGAGAACATCAGTGTGAGGGCATGGGTGCCGCGGTTTTCCGCTAGCGATCCTCTTTTTCTTCTCCTCCTGAGATTGCTTCTTGGGACCCATGTTGATGACAAGGGTTTTCCTACGCATCAACTACACAAACTATGGGAATTATTTCTCAAGAGCAAAGGCTCGATGAAAGCGTGAAGAATTTGAGAAGCAAACGACGACTTATTATAGATCTGTTTTGACAACCGTTCAGCTTACACAAATGACGTTACGAAACCATCCAAAACCCTAACGGTTGGAAGGACATTCTGGACGGCGTCAGTAACAAGACACAGGCAACCGACAAACAGACAATATTATTTTCAAAAGATGCATTTAGTACTCGGAATCAAAGACGAAGGACTCGTAAAACTTTCCAAGTACCCAGATCTTAATATTTATTACTCGGAATTACAACAGAGAGACATGGTTACATCTTGAGAAACAGCAGTTTTTAGTACAAGTTTAATTAGGATGTAAAACACTACTCTAGTGTAATCAAGGTACAAAGTCTTGATACGCAGTGCATCAAGGCCTGGGTTCAGTGAGTCACAGTAAAGCAGACACAGAACCTTGGGTAGACACTATCTTTCCAGTGCATCCAAGGTGGGTTTAAGGCTCTACCTCAGTACACAAGGAACTCGATAGTCAGCCTTAACCCTAACGCCTTTTGACAACCTGTGACCCCGAGGTTGCCCGCGATGCGGGAGTAACAAGAGTTCTTCTAGGCGCAACTCTATATCCCTCTGCTCCCGACCACTTGGAAACCACCCTGACGGATGATCCCTTCACAAGAGTTCTTCTGGGCACTTCGACTATCCTACATAAAGAAGACACCCGGGGGCTTGGACATCTCCGTTATAGATATTATAACACTCATGGGAATAAGAGAGGTCATATACTTAGGAAGGTGTGGCATCCTTACTCCCCAGGCAGGGTATTTATACGCGACTGCTCTTGGTCTATGGACTTAGTTTATGGATACAATCAGGCAGAGTCCAATAAGTACACCCATACACGTACTGTTACACATGTGAAGCCTGGCATCATTGATGGACTATTCACTTCACGTGCATGTTTCGAGGCAAAAAAGACAAAAGTGTTGCAGTTACACAAAGCGACAAAAGAATTATTACTATGGGCAGGTGATACAGTCACTGGTCAATTATTGTTGTCCTTCGTAGTAATCTTTATTCAGTGGGAGATGAAAAGGATGTTTGATGAAAACATTACTCACCTGAAGCTCAATAGTTATTACTCAGTTGGATTAACATCAAATCAGTGTCGTGTACTAACCTCATACAGACTTTAAGATTTACCCGGATGATATATTGAAGACCCCAGGTACCGACTACTTGAGTACTCGGAACTCAGGCTCGGGGGCTGCAGAGTATATATCATTAAGAAAATGTTTTTTTAACTAAGGATTACTCGGAAAAAAGCTCGAAGATCCTCAAAGTTATAAAAATAACGAGAGACTCGGGGGGCTACACCCTATGGGGCATTTTTCTCTTTAGAAAAAGTGCATACCATGGAGTTCTTTTATCTACAGAGCACTTAAAGATTTCTCAAGACATTACTCGGGAGATTCTCAAAAGAAACCAGAAGATAATATTTTACAGAAATCTTGAAGAGCTCGGGGGCTTGACGGACCAAAATGCTAGAGATATCATCAGAAGATAATTACTCGGACTAGACCTGGACGTTGCGAGAGATCTGAAGACATGGTACGAAGGCAAGATGGATTAGGACTCTCGTTGTAACTTAGTCGAGTTTCTAAAGTAAGTCTTATAATTAGAATATGACTCCTCTATTGTAACCGACTAGGACTCGGTGTGCGCTGAGCTTCACCCGATTATATAAGGGGAAGCGGGCGCCTACCCCTATCATTGAATCTCAGATCAAAACACAAGGCACACGCCACCACTGGACGTAAGGTATTACGTTATTAAGCGGCTGAACCAGTATAAATTGCTGTCCTTGTGTACTCGCCGAGTTCTACGAACGCCGATCCCCACCGAATAAATTGTCTGGAAATCCCCAAAACGAGTTGTCGGTAAACAAACACCAACAATTACTCAGACACTCACTCACCTCTCTTTCGTTCGTCGGGCATTCTCACCCTTCTTGCTTTAAGGTTACAGCTACAAAATATTTTATTACTCCTCGGTCCCAGAATTAGATAAAATATAATTATATTATTAATATAAGCATTGCATTGGTATATTTGTTGATCTGTAAAATTTTGCACCTGATCATCATTTCGATCGATCATAAGAGATAGTCAGGCTGTGTGTAGTTTGAGAAATTTTTTTGGCAAAAGCCCTATAACACTCGTCGTTGTTACTCCCTCCGTCCAACAAAATATGCAATTTTCGCTTATCGAGGAGTCAAATATTTCGACTTTGACCGAAATTATATAAAAAAGTAGTAACATTCTTGATACAAAAAATATACCATTAAATAGAATAGAATAAATTTTCATAATAATTTTATTTAATGACATAAATACTAATAACTTTTATTATAATCTTGGTCAAACTTGAATCAATTTGACTGACACTGGTCCCATAATTGTATGTTTTATGAATGGAGGGAGTATTTGGCAAACTCTGTCCAAATATGGACTAATTATGCTCAAAAGATTCGTCTGGACATATACGTACTAAAAGTACAATTAGTTATTTTTATCTATATTTAATGCTTCATACATGCATCTAAAGATTCATATGACGGGAAATCTAGAAAAATCCATCCATCACATCAAATGTTTGGACACATACATGAAGTATTAAATATAGACTAAAAACAACTAAATACAGATATTGCAATAACTTTGCAATATGATTTTTTAAGTCTAATTAGTTCATAATTTGATAATGTTATGCTATAGTAAATATGTGTTAATAATAAATTAATTAGTCTTAATAAATTATCTTACGGTTTTCAGACTGGATATGTAATTTATTTTGTTATTAGTCTATTTTAAATTAACTAAATTAGTGCTAACATCTGATGTGTAATGCAAAAACTTTTTAAGCTAAACAAGGCCCGACAAATAATAGTCTTCATGTTCTATTTTTATGCCAGGAAGAGGCACTCGGGAAAGAGGTCAGCTTCCTCGAGAGCCAAAGCTCGGCACTCGGGAAGTTTTTTTTTAAAAAAAATTATAACGGCGTGGAAGGGTTGGCCATCAAGTTACACTTTTCTTCCTCGAGTGCCGCTCTTCCCCGAGTGTTGCACTCAGGGAAGAGGGCCTTCCCCGAGTACCGATCTTTACCGAGGGCCAGACACTCTGCGGCACTCGGGAAAAAGCTCTTCCCCAAGTGCAATTCTTTCCCAAATACAACACCCGGGGAAGATTGGCTTCCTCGAGTGCCCGATTTTTGGCATTCGGAGAAGCCTACGACACTCAGGAAATTTTGGCTCTCCTGTAGTGTAAGGACAGGTACTTTGTTACACATTAGTGGTCCCATACTTTGTCTTATTTAATGTCACATAAAAAAATTTGTTATGCAGAGGAAAGAGAAAGGTGAGAGAAAGAGGTCGTTGTTTCACGAAACAACCACTTCATGAGTTAATATTTAGAACTATGAGACAATTATTATATCATTGTATGAGTTGATGTTGTCATGCAACTCATAAATATAATTTTATTATATATATAAAAAATTTAGAAATTATGAGTTAGTACGAGACAACTTAAAAAACAACTATTATATATGTTGTCTGTTAAGTTATCTTAAAATTATGTGATAGATATGAGACCACCTATGAGATAGCACCAATATATAAGAGTTAAAAGAGGTGTTTTGTTCGATTAAGGAGAAAAAACAGACTTTGGTAAAAGTTGGGGAGGAAAAATGGACTTTTCCCACCGGGCCCCCGACGCATTCCGGATGGAAACGTGACTCTGACTCGCCTCGCTGCAGCCCCCGGCACCGGCCGCTCGCCGTAGTGCCACTACGGCTATCGCCGATGGCTCCCCGCGCGGGCCACTGCGGTGGAGCCTTCCGTGCCGAGGACATGAGCCGGTCATCTCGTAGTCCCTCCCTCGTGCGTCCTGCCTCGCGGCGCCCCGTTACGCTTGCGGCTTTTGCGCACGCATTCCATTTCCCAGCATCGGTGGGCTCTGCGCCGCCAGGGCGGCGGCGGCTCCGGGCTCTAGCCTGCCTCGCTTTGAAGCTGTGCAATCTACACCCGCATGACATGGATCATCGCTACTCACTAGTGGGCCTCTACAGAGCTCGGAGAGGTAATTTTTTTTCCCTAGTCCTAGCCTTCTGCGGTCGTGGATTCACTAGCAGGACTCGCTAGTCATTTCGTGTTTCATCATGCTTAGATTCGAACCTAGTTCATCAATAGTCACGGTTAATGGTTGCCTCGCCCTTCATATATCCACTAGTTTCTTTGAACCACCGAAGATGAGTATTTCTTGAGATTGTGCGAGATTTTTACATATGCTTACTTTGCTAAGGTAGTCAGTCGTCTTGTGGCTCTTGTAGATAGATAGCTGGAGGTGAATATGTAATGATTTTACGCTCGTGACGACTAATCGGAAGATGAAATTTCTCGAATTCTTTACTGCTTCACTGTGTCGTTTGCACTACAGCGTGTTGGCTATTGGATTTATTTTCTGGTATCTTATTCATCTCCTTTACTTCCAATAATATTGAATCACCAATGATTTATGTAGGAATATCTGAAGAACTTCTGTTCATTACTGGCCAAGTGTGAAAGCTCTTAGGATACAGAAAACGAGTGGACTTCTTCCACTAGGACCACTACTACCGATGTACTACACCTCGCATGTCATGTTCATTGGAAGAAACTACAATAATACACCTGTCCATTTGTTAGACTTAACTGAGATCTGAAGGTGACTTACAAAGACTTGGTAAGTAACCTCCTCTGTAGAGAGTCAACTAGTCTATCAGATACAGCTTCTGCATGTAAATTTGGAAAGAGACTTCAAGTGATTCTTCTGGAAACCAAGTGACAGTCAGCATAGAATTTATAGTCAGGTATTATTGAGTCAAAGGATGCTTCAAATCAAGCATATTAGACACTCTATTCAAATTTTGTCTCTAGCGTTATCGTGTGGCGTGTGCTAACTGCTAATGCGGGTCAAGCAGTCAGCACTTTTACATCGTCAAACAAAGCAATGGTTTCCTATTCATGTCAATGTTTTATTCTGTATACATCAGTCATCTGAACAGTGACCTGGCTGGTACCATATAAAATAACAATACTTCTCTGGTCCTCCTAGGCCTTAGCACCTTTGCAGCTGCACACATGATGCTGAGCCAGAAGAGTCTTTTTAGAGGGAGAGTATTTGTTGCACTTCCTGAGGAACCGAGGGATGGAAAATGCATACTATCTTGTGTTATTGATCATGTATCTGACAGCACAGAGATCATCATCGTCCACATAGTAACATCACCAAACTTTGGTTAGTTATGTGCACTTATTGTCCTGAATTTGATAGTCCCTTGTGAATTAATGAGAAGATATACTTGTTTCTTGCCATAATCTTTAGTTGATTGCTTGCTGTGATACTCTTTTTATCTCAACTACTATTTCTTGTTAATTGTTCTTAGTGTATAATCTATTGCAAAGTACTATCATCTTACCTGATCTTTTTTGTTATCTTAAAGAAAGCCGGCAGCAAATTTTGGACTGTTACCTGGATCAATGCTCAAGGAAAAAGGTGCATGACATCAATTTTGATATTCTATTTGTTCTACAAAATCTTATGTGGAAACATGCATTACACAGTCCCATGGACTATAGGTGTGCTATATATCAATATATGTGTGAAGAAAACAGAAAAGGAAAATGGAAATTATGTGCTTAGTAACCCTATGCACTGCTGTACTTTTGTCATGTACTGATTGAAAGTTTAATATGCCAGCTTTTCATTAACCAAATAACTAAACCTACAAAAAAAATTAGAAGTAAAGGTTCAAATCCAGAATGAACTTGGGTAATCCCGCATTTGAAATAGTTGGTTGTCTTATTTGAATTCATTTAATGAATGCATACTTGCATCTTGCATTCTTGACTAAAAGTGAGTACAAACTAAGTACAATCTGTGGCAAGGACTTCTTGATAAGCACGTTCATAGAGAAATATCCACAGTTTCTGTTTAACATCAAGTAAATTCTATTTTCTACCATGGCCAGGTTAGAGCTGAGAAACGGGTGTTTCTATTCACCGAAATCGATGAGGGCCTTATTCATCTGATAAATATATATGGGGTCACTGAACTTGTATTGGTGCAGCTGCAGACAGACATTACAGGAGGTCTCTCTCTCTCTCTGTCTACAAGTATTACAAACTGAAATAGATTTGATCTTCAAGGAAATGTTTTTTTGTGTTGTCCAGGAAAATGAAAGCACCACAGTCTCAGACAGCACTGAGTGTGATGCAAAAAGCTCACTCACACTGCAATATGTGGTTTATTTGCAAAGGAAAGCTAGTATTTTTCAGGTAGGATTCAAATCGTGAATGGGCCCTTCAGCAATTCTAGCTTCGGTTTTTCTTGTGTTGATCTTAAGCTGTACAGAATTTTGCTTCTATTCCAGGTAACTTAAAAAGTCTTCATCAAAGTCTAGGTAATATAAATTTTAATAGTCATTTCTTAATGTACATAGAACTACTTGACTGAGAGGTCATTTTTTTTTCTCGAACCATGCAGGAGAGCTGCGTGTCATTTCATTAAGATAGAAAAAGAGTACAAAAGAGAAGGGACACCCCTAACCTCAGTACACAGAATGCCCCAACACACCCAAAACCTCCCTTAAACTAGAGCAAAACGCACCACAAAAACACACATAAAACAAGACCAGGAGCACCAAGCCTAGGCGGCAGGTAACAGCGACCTAGCAAGTAACTCTCTGAGTTTAGTGGCCCCTGCCAAACACCAGAGAGTGCCCTCATTATTTATATCTTGAAGGAGCAGCGGAATGTTTGGGTGAGCACCCTCAAAAACACAGGAGTTTCTGTGCTTCCAGGTTACCCAAGCCACCAGAATGATGAGGGAGTTAATTCCTTTCCGTAACTCCTTTGGTGCTGCTCTGATGACTTTACCCCACCAAGACATTGTTGAATCGAATGGCACCTCTACAACGAGATTCAGATACAAAAAAACCAACGACCAAATCTGCTGAGTGAACACACAGGAAAGCAGCAGGTGTTGGGCTGTCTCTTCTGCCTGATCACATAGTGGACACGCTTCCTGATGTTGCAGACCCCTTTTGGCCATGCGATCAGCCCTCCAGAGCCTCTTCTTGATGGCCAGCCGGACAGAATTTGCAGCGAAGAGGTGCCCAACTTTTCCAAATCCTTCTCCAAGGAGCAAATTTAATGGAGCCCACGAAGAAAGCTTTATAAGCAGACTTGCTGCTGTACGACCCAGTTTGTGACAGCTTCCATCTGAACTGATCCGGCATGTTTTGATCTAGATCCACCCCCTCAAGTTGATCCCAAAGAAGAAGGTACTCCATCAGTTCCTCAAATGTTAGGGTTCCTCTAATATCTGACACTCATCTTCCATTATCCAACGCATGAGCAACTGTTCTTGATTTAACTACTCTTCTAGACACTCTTTGGAATAAATTTGGGGCAACTTCAGCCATAGTCTTTCCATTCAGCCAACGATCTGACCAAACAGAATAGACTCACCATTTCCAAGTACACAATCCACTGCCATACCAAACATTGCTTGAGCTTTATATGGTACCTGTTAGAGTATGGCGTGGGCCTATTGGGCCTGGGCTGGTAGTATAGCCCATTAGGGTTAAATAGAGATAAGGGTCGCTTGCTTAGGGGTCAAGGAAACCTCTCTATATAAGGAGAGGAGATGTATCAATCTAATCAAGCAAGAATTAAAAAGGAAAACCCTTCCCTCTTGCCCGGCCGTGGGCAAAGGCCCCGCGGCCGGCCCTTCTTGCACCCTAGCAACCCTAGCTGCCGCCGCCGCTACTGGCAGCCACCACCGCTCCCTCAACGCTGTCTCCCCCTCTCAATCAAGCAGCCACATAACAGTACCTGAATCTGAAGACCAGTCCAGGGCTTTGAAGGGTCAGTTTTCTGTGCCCAAAGCCATCTGAGCCATAGAGCCCACAACTCAGCCAAAGAAAACGAGGTCTGTTGATGGAAGAGGGGTCCCCCTGCCTCAGGCCGCGTTGATGGAAGAAACCCGCCCCTGGCTCCCCATTAACCAGCACCTGAGTGGAGGAGGTTTACAGGATCAGGCATAAAAGATTACACCACCGCTGTCCAAAACCCAAGTGACGAAGTACTTCCAGAAGAAATGACCAGGAAACTGAGTCGAAGGCTTTTGAGATATCAAGTTTTAAGAGGATGTGGGCTTCTTTCTTCCTATATAGAGCCTTGACCGTCTGTTGGACAAATAGAAAGTTGTCATGAATGCTCCTACCCCTGATAAAGGCACTCTGGTTGGCAGGGACCAGATTTGGCAGCAGAGGAACTAATCTGTTAGCCATGATTTTGGTTACAAGTTTGACAAAACTATGAATCAAGCTTATGGGCCTGAAATCTTTGACCGAGAGGGCCATCAGTGCCAACATGATATCACCTTTTATAATGTTCCAGCATGACTTGTAGAAACGACCAGTGAACCCATTAGGTCCTGGGGCCTTATCCAAAGGCATATTCTTGATTGTATCCCACACTTCTTCTTCCATGGAGGGGGCTTCAAGAGAAGAAAGGTCATGTTGCTGAATCCCAAGTGCCGCAAAATCAATTGTGTGTTTTCTTTCCTCTGTTGTGCCCAACAACTCTTCATAAAAATGTAGCACTGCTTCCTGCTTCTCCTTCTGGTCAAAAATAATTTGGTCGCCCACTTGCAATTTTGCAATGAAATTCTTCTTTTCCTATAACGAACTTGCTGATGGAAGAAGGAAGTATTAGCATCACCTTCCCTGAGATATAAAATTCTAGAACGAAGGCGAGCAATAATCCGCTCAAGGGAAGCAAGACCCAAAAAATGAAGCTTAAGCTTTTTTCTTAACCAATCCTCACTAGGGGATAAGTATCTGGAATCTCTTGCAATTTCTAGCCGATGTAGAATTTCCTTAGCCATTCCAAGCTGGAGTTTGACATTTCCTACCTTGTGCTGCTCCCATTTCTGAAGGTCTCTGCTGAGTCTCTGCATCTTCAAGAACAGCTGCTCAACTGCGCAAGTTGAGGACACCGGTGCATTCCAGTTCAGTTGGACAGCCTCCAAGAAACCGGGCAGCTTGGTCCAGAAGCTTTCAAAAATGAAAACGACGCTTGCCACTGGTACAGACCTTGAGCCCCAGGACCAAGGGACAGTGACCAGACACCATCGAGGCATTGCTTTGAAGAACTGCATCAGGGAAGATTTCCTCCTAGGCTCCTAGCCAAGGCAGCAGAAAGCCCTGTCGAGCATGACAAGAGTGGGAGAAAGTCTTTCATTTGACCATGTGTATTTCCTGCCTAAAAGTGGGATTTCCTTGATCTCAACATCATCCAAGAACCGCCTGAAACGACCATCATAGCACGATCGAGATTGGCATTATTTTTGTTAGCAGCTTGGTAGATTAAGTTGAAATCCCCCATAATCAACCAAGGTCCGCTGCATAAAGCACACACATCCCGAAGTTCTTGCAGGAACACTATCTTCTCCTCATCTTCCTGAGGACCATACACCCCAGTCAACCACCAGTTACGTCCCTCTTGTTCCTCAAATTGAACAGAACTAGAAAAATTGTCCACTCTGGAGGGTCATTTTTACCTGACTAAATGAACATGTTTATAGCTAGCATGTGATTTATTGGTTTAAAATATTATATGCTTTTTATTTCTGTATATATTGTAGTATGTGGATTTATGGTTGAGAGTACAGTTGGCATTTAATTTAATAGGTGATTAACAGTCATTGCTTGAAGTTATCTGTGTTTATCAGTAGCATCTCTGTTATTTTTCCTCATGTGAATGAGTATTAAACTATTAATTCTTGAAGCTTAAGTAAATCTTTCGTTTCACTCATTTAAGTTGATGGAAATTTTCCAGGGAGGCAAATTACTGCCTGTTGACCAAATCAAGATCAGCACGGCCAACTTGTGGTGTTGGCAATCCCAAAATGGATCTTCAGTGTTTGCTTCAACCTAATTTAGAGGTGCGAGAATTTTCTGGCATAATCCATATATACTATTTCTCAATATTGAATATTTATATGCTTGAAACAGAAGGATCTTATTCATTTCATAGCATTTTGGCATCTATCCACCTGTTATTTCAAAAAATTCAAGAACTACAGCAATGTGGTCTTGTTATGAGAACTACTTCTGCCGATAAAAAGAAAAGGCCTTGATATGTTTTTAGTATTTTATTCACACCATTATTTAGGTAAAAAAAAAGGTAGGATCATTGTAGGGTCCAGGGATTTCACTGATTTTCTATCAACAACTGCTAATTACATTCACAGGCTAAAAGATCGGAATATGTGTATATTAAGGATATGGAAATAAGGAAAGAAATAGAGGCAGAAATCTCACAACAGAAAGAAGAGATAGAAACTCTGAAGGAAGCAACTTTGATGCTCCAAAATGAGCTCGATTGGTACAGATACCAATGGAATAAGAATGCCAATGCATTGCAAGAGGCAAACAAGCAGAAGCACCTTCTGGAACATCGCATATCAGAGTTAGACTCTGTTGCCAGCTATTTAGGAGAGAGCATGAGAGCGTCTGATTCTCTTGTGCACTCACTAAAGTTGGAGTACAGTAAAGTGAAGCGGGAACGAGATGATGCGGTTAAAGAGGCAAGGGACATGCGTATGGAGAAAGAACTGACAGAACCTTGTGCCTATGGAGCAATGAACTCCGAATTCTCCTTGGTGGAGTTGGAGCAGGCTACCCAGGTATTCAGCAGTTCACTAAACATTGGTCAAGGTGGATTTGGATCTGTCTATAAAGGTTTTCTCCGAAGCACCACAGTAGCTATTAAGATGCTAAATACTGAGAGTTTGCGTGCCCAAACTCAGTTCAAGCAAGAGGTAAAATGCTTCTTTTGCTGCTTTGTATAGCCATACAACATTGCATTGGAACAACAGGGAGTAAGAACAAAGCCAACGAGTTTTATTGCTCTAATTTATTTTTTTCAGGTGGCAATACTCAGTAGAGTGAGGCATCCAAACCTAGTCACCCTTATTGGAGCCAGCCCTGAAGCTTCAGCCCTTGTTTACGAGTTCTTACCTAATGGAAGCCTGGAAGATCGTCTGAACTGTGTTAACAACACCCTGCCACTCAGTTGGAAGGTGCGCATCCAAATCATAACGGAGGTTTGCTCCGCACTGATTTTCCTTCACAAGCACAAGCCTTACCCAGTTGTGCATGGAGACCTCAAGCCAGGCAACATCCTCCTAGATGCAAACTTGGTGAGCAAGCTCAGCGACTTTGGAATCTCCCGTCTCTTGCTGGAGTCCAGTGTCACTGGCAGCCAGGCACACTTCACCACTCAGCCTATGGGCACGCCAGCGTACATGGACCCAGAGTTCTTTGGCACAGGGGAGCTGACACCACAGTCTGACACTTACTCCTTTGGCATTACGATCCTGCGCCTCTTGACCGGAAGGGCACCTCTACGCCTTACAAGAGTGGTGCAAGAGGCAGTGAATGACAATGATCTTCATTCAGTGTTGGATCACTCGGCAGGTGAGTGGCCACTGGTGCTGGCAGGTGAGCTTGCACGGATTGGGCTGCAGTGCTCGGAGCTCAGCAGGCAGAAACGCCCTGATCTTGAACTCGATGTGTGGAGGATGGTTCTACCTATGAAAAAGGAAGCTCCTTCGCCATTGTTACAATCTTTTCGGTCCATCTTCAATCAAAGCAGTAGAGCTGTTGCCACGCCATCCTACTTCCTTTGTCCGATCTCTCAGGTGATACAGTCTGAAAATATATATTGGTGCCTCTGTTCTTTTGGTGCGAGCTGCCGTCAGATAGTTAACTTTCTGCTATTGGTTGTCTTCAGGTTGTCATGAGAGATCCTCAGGTGGCAGCAGATGGCTTCACCTACGAAGCTGATGCTCTTTGATACTGGTTGGATAGCGGGCATGACACATCTCCAGTAACAATGAAAATTCTTTCAAATCGTGATACCATCCCCAATCACGCAATGCGTCCAGCCTTCCAAGAATACCTTAGGCAGAGAAAGGCCTCTAGCTGAGTTGGTTAGGTGGTCTGAGTAGCACTCTTCAAGTCTTGAGTTTGACTCCCCATGAGTAAATTTTCAGGCTGGGGTTAAAAAAAATCCCCTCGACTGTCCCACACCAAAGCATATCCAGGGGTTGTCTTACCTTGCAGGCCAGAGTTTTTTTCTTAAAAAAAAAAAAAGAATACCTCGGGCAGACCAAGCTGCAAGAACTATTTTCGCAGGGGTAGGAAGAGGCCCTTGTTGGGGTTTCAATTGTCAACTGATAATCCTAGATATAAGGCATGACATTTGAGTTATGAATGCCAAAAAAATATTTCCTTTCATGATGTGCGCATGATCTATTTGGATATGATCTTTGGATTCACTCGCTGTTTGAGGAGATTTAGTCGTTGTTTGAGGATTCAATTGTGTCTGGTCTTTGTATATTTGCTCACAAGAAGGCGCTGTTTCGGCTGGGTTCCTTCTGTCTTTTTCTGTATTATTATGATTTGTTACTCTACCCTGTTCCTGTATTATGAATTGTCATGCTATAATAGTTAAGATACACTTTTAGGCACAAGGGGTGAAATGTGCTAGTGGAGGTTTTAATTTTTGCGAGAAATTTTAGATTAGTCCAATTCACCCCTTTCCCTCTTGTGTATCTTAATCCTTTCAATCGGTATCGGAGTCTTGTGCTCACGAATTAGGTTTCACTGCCTAGAGTAAAGATGTCTGGAGGTGATGGACCTCCTCCCATGTTCAAGGGATACGACTTTCCATATTGGAAAATCCATATAGAGTCGTACCTAGAGGCGGCTGACATGAATGCTCATCATGCCGCCATTCACGATTTCCCTAAACCAAGAGACGCTACACATCCTATTCCTACTGAGGACGAAAATGAAAAGTGGTATGCAAAAGCCAAAAACATCTTTTTAGAGACATTTGCAAAGATGTGTTTAATCGTGTGAGAAACCACAAAAACGTCCATGAGCTATGGACGAATATTTGTGTGGTCTATGAGGGAACCATAAGCTTAATTCATTTGAGACGCTTGCTCATGAAAGTGCTAATGAGATAAACTCAAGCTTGAATGTTCTTGTAGAGAAGCTAAATAGGCTTGGACTCACACAAATGTCGCCATCCGATGTTGTGAGAAAGAACTTGTGTGTCCTCCCCATTACCAAGTATGGGCAAATTATCACTATGCTTCATCAAGTCGATCTTAACGCCGCTACCCCAACACAAATCTTGGAAAAAAATCAACGCTCATGAGATGTACATGCACATCACTCCTTAAGGTGGCTCTTCATCCGACAAGAAGAAAGACTTGACATTCAAGGCAAGTCAAGAGAAGGGCAAAGCCAGGTGAAAGCTAGTTTGGTTTTGATAATTGATGAAATCTATTTGGTCAAATCCTATGACTAAGCATATGTGTAGTTATTGAGAAGGGATTAAGACCAAGTCAAGTGGTGGAGCTAGCAAGGTGGCAACCATGATGGATATGGTGATGACCACACGCAATCAAGTGATCAGTGCTCCACATTTGGTGGAATGGAGAGAAGACCAGAAGTAAAGAGAAGAGGAGGAACAAAGAGGCTCGAAGGCAAAGGTATAATCTATTGGTCTCTTTGTTTTGGTGAACAAGAAACTTAGCGAGTGTGTTCACATTTAGGTAGATAGTCGTACTATTAAGAGGAGAATATTCACGACTTATGCGGTGTTCAAGTGCCACTAGGTAATCGCTAACATGATGATGCATTAGACCTAGTGAGTGACTAACAAAACCCTTGGAATATGCCTTGAAAAATGCTAACACACGTGCATAAGTGATGAAACACTTTAGTGTTGATGTATGGAAGCAAGGGCGGAAGTTAGAAAGCGAAAAGTGATGCTCTAGGGGCATCGGACTCTCCCTGCGGGAGCATCGGACGCTGCATGTCCAATAGCAAACTCTAGGTGCAGTCTGATGTTGAGGGAGCATCGGACGCATAGGTAACACTGTGCGTGTGTCCGGTGTTGATGACGTGGCACGAGAGAACTGACTAGAGAGGAATCGGACGCTCCCAGCGTCCGATGGGGTTCCTGCTGACGCGTGTATTCGTGCGCTCTCTGGAACCTCTATGCATAGACATCGGACGCTGCCCTGGTGCATCCGATGCATGTGTCCGGTGATGGTCCAGAGAGGTGTGGAAATGAGGCAGAGGGCATCAGACGCGTCCGATGGTAGGGCATTGGTGTGTCCAATGTCCCTTAAACCAGCGCGGGAATGAGATAACCGTTGAGATCCAGTGGTTGACGTTCAAAGGCAGAGGGCACGTGGCGCCGATCGGGGCATCGGACGCTGGGTGTGCGTCCGATGGTTCCGACCTGGCGCGTCCGATGCTAGGCAGAATTGTCCAACGACTAGCCCTTCTGTGTGAGGGTTATTTGAAGGGGTTGGTCGTCTTGTGGGTGCACTCTCTTGCACATTTTGATACTCTAGCATCCTTATGAGCATTGTCAACCCTCTCACTCATCTCTAGATTTGATTTCTTGATTCCAAGTGAGATTGAGTGATATAGTGCTAAGATTTGATAGTGATTCGATCTAGTGGCACTAGTTCTTCGCATCGGTTGCGTATTTCTTGTTACTCTTGGCATTTTTCGGTGCCTAGACGACTTGGAGGTGTTTGGTGGAGTTGACAAAAGTTGGAGATTGTTCTTGGCCACCACCAACCAAGATGTGAGGGGTTTCTCGAGCCTATTCCCCACCGGAGTGGCGAAAGACACCTTTAGTGGATTGCTTGTGTCATTGATCGAGCTACCTCTCTTATGGTAGATTCTTACAGTGCTTGTGTAGCTTGGTGTGTTGCCAATTAGCTGCTGAATCACCAAGAGTTGGTCGACACAACGGGGAGTAGCGTGCCGACAACCACGTGAACCTTGAGATAAATCGTCGTGTCATTGTGTATTGATCTTTGTGGCAATTGTCTCTCGGTGTTCTCGGTGATTGGACTTATATATTTGGTGATTGGCACTACACTTGGGATATTCACCGATGATTGGTTCTTCAAAGGCGACCCCGAAGGCTCGGTGAAATCATCGCATCTAGCTCCCTCTTTTATTGTTTTCTTATTGAGCTAGTACTTTGTGTATCCTCTGTGCTATTTATATTGCGTTCTATATCTTGTGTATATAGTTTATTTATCGTCTTCCTAGTCATTATCTATTTGTTCTAAAGCTCGCATATATCTCCTATATAATTTTGTAGCTCTAATTGTTTGAGTGACTTAGAAATATTAGGTAGAATTGTTGGATAGGTGGCTTGCAACACATCCTTTAGGCTAGTGCAAAAAACTTTGTCATTTGTGTTGCTAATTACTTTTCCTAAGTGATTTTGTAGATTTTTAATTAGACTATTCACCCCCCTCTAGCCAAATTTGGACCTTTCACCAAGGCAATTGAAGTGTAACTCGAGAGCTCAAGTGGTGATGAGCATGATGACACAAACATTTCTCTCATGGTGAGGAGGGTCACCAAGATGCTCAAGAAGCTTCACAAGAATGAGATCAATTTTGATTTCAAGAAGAAGAAGTTCTTCGTAAGTAGCAAGAGAAGACCAATCTATGAGATGGATTGCTATAATTATGGTGATCTTGGTCATCTTGCACATCAATGCTCAAAGCCCAAGAAAGCCAACTACAAGAACAAGAACAAGGGCAAGAAGTATGACTCAAGTAGTGAAGAAGAAAAGAAGAAAGAGAAGTCATACAAGAAGAAGGATGGCAAGAAGAAGCAATACCACAAAAAGGGTGAAAAAAACTTATATTGTTGGTGATTGGCTCACCGATATTGTGTCCTCAAATGCTTCATCCAATGAAGATAGTGAGGATGAGAAAGAAAAGGTGGCCGCTCTAGTGATTGAGACTTCTCTACCTATACCGCCGTTGTCGCCATTATCCCCTACACACAACCTTATGGCCAAGAGTGACCGGAAGGTACAAAGTGATGATGACTCTAGTGGTAGTGATAGTGATGGGAGTTTGAATCACCTTCTTATGATGAACTTGTTGTCTTGCTTAATGACTACTCTAAAATCATAAGAAAGACTAGAGCCAAGAATGAGAAGCTAAAACTTAAAAATGAATCACTTCTTGCTAAGTATGACATTGCCACTAAAGCTAGTGGTGAGCTTAGAGATGAAAATAAAATTGTGCCATCTACTATTAAGGAGCTCAAATCTTCTATCAAATAGCTTAAAGAAAAACATGATAAACTTGATAGGATGCTAAAAGAACAATATACTACTCTTAAAGTCAATCATGATGCTCTAGTTGTTTCTTATGAACAATATACTACTCTTAGAGTCAACCATGATACTTTTAAAAGAACAATATACTGCTCTCAAAGAACAATGTTTAGTAAATAAATATTAACAATAATACATATGACATTATTAATACTTTTTATAACTTGTTCAAACATTGGATTCATGTACATTTGTATATGATTTATAGTACAAACATGAGAATCTTGTCATATTAAAAAAATAAGGTAAATAATGTCATCATCTTATAACTCTATTAGTTATGCTGGTTTGTTATGGTATGAACGAAATACATTAAACACACTATTTATAGCTGCTCATGGTCACTGTACCTATTTATAGCTGCTTATGGTCACTATAGTATTGCAAAAATATCTCCATTTTTTTCTAATTCGTATCTATTTTTAGATATTTTTACTATAAAGAATATCTAAACTTTTAGTATCCTATTTTTCACTATGTAACATGATAAATATGTCTTATCTGTGCTCATTATTTATCTAGAAAGTTCTATAAATATGCATTTTCACCTTTAGCACTGTCATTTAATATTTACTTATCTCCACTAATTATGTATGATACTATCTTTGAATCTTTTTTTGTCGTCCTAGTCGTCTACCATAGTGACAAGTTATGCTCTTCTTTCATCTCATATATTTTTATGAGAACGTCACTCCTTTAGATATATATATGATGCTTCTCAAGTTTGTTAACAAAAACATACTAGTAGGATGCCACACTAGACATCTCACATGTCGATCCATCTTTTAGCCTATAGTTTGTCTATTTTCTTTCTTCTCTCTCCTTAGTCGACTCTTCCTACTCTCGATTCATCCGCATAGTGCAGCAACCACCTCCTCTTCCCCCATGGCCGAGCTCGCCCTAATGTCCCACGGCTATTAGGCGCTCTTGAAAGGATCAAATCAGCCTAGAGGGGGGTGAATAGGTGATTTTCTACAATCTGAAACTTCACAAACTAAAACTTGTAGTTAGATAACAACCGGTACTACCGATTTGTTTGGGTAGGTACTACCGGGTATGAAACACTGGTACTACCGACACAAACAAACGGCACTACCGGAAACCTAAAAGGAAACTATAAATTCAATGTATGTGAGCTATGAACGTAAATCAAAGAAATGCCCCACTTCCCTAAGTATTGTAGATGAAGATTCTAGCCTTGCCAAGCCTTGGTTACTTCCCACGGTGTAGATCGAGCCTTCTCAACCTAAGAACGAGGGAGGAAGAGGAAGAACACGAAGAACACAAGTACAAGCATAATATCCAAAGTAGAGATAACAACAAGCATACGGGACACGACGATTTATCCCGAGGTTCGGCCAAACCACTAAGGAGTGCCTACGTCCTCGTTGTTGAGGTGACCACCAAGGTCGGAGTCTCTTTCACCTCCTTGTCTCACTCAAGCCACCACAAAGGTTAGCCGAGTTTCTCCACTAGAAATCACAGGGGAAATACAAACGCTTCGGGGAGCCATCACAAATGAATCAACACGGGCTACCACGAAGAACACCTAACCGGCTAGGGTTCAAAGAACCCAAGAGTAATAGACACAAATCAAGTCGGCTAGATGAGGAACCAAGTGCTCAAGTCATAGATCGAAGCTTCCCACTCTCTAATCTCACTTCCCTAGCTCAAATCTTGCAAGGAATGAATCTTGGAGCAAAAGGGGAGAGAGAGGGGAGGAGTCAATGCTTGGAGGCGTTTTTGGCAGCTGGTTGGTCGCAATGAATGTTAGCGTAAGTGGGTAACGGTTAGAAATGAAGTGGAGGGCTATTTATAGTCCCCCAGTCCCGAGACTTGTCGGTAGTACCGACCACCTATGGTCGGTAGTACCTACCAGCCAAAAACCGCTGCGCCAGATCTGAGTTGACCTAGATCCAACCACCGACCAAGGGTCGGTACCACCAAGGGTCGGTTATGGCGGTACTACCGCCAGGCCAAATCGTCCGCGAATAGAGAGCTCCAAGAAAAGATCACTTGGCTGCTCGGTACCTACCGACCAGGGTCGGTACCACCGAGCGTCGGTAGTACCGGCTTTTATAGTGGTACTACCGCCAAGTCAAATCGTACACGGACAGAGAGCTCTAAGAATCGGCCTCAGGGGCTTGGTACCTACCGACCGGTACTACCGAGCCCGGTAGTACCGACTATTATAGCGGTACTACCACCAAGCCAATTGGCACACGAATAGAGAGGTCCACAAAATGACCTTCCTACCGACCGAGGTCGGTACCACCGAGGGTCGGTAGTACCGGCCTTATGGCGGTACTACCGCCAAGTCATTTTTGAACCTACACAGAGAAGGTGTTAGAATGGTCTGGGTGGTCGGTAGTACCGACGTTATGGCGGTACTACCGCCAGTTCAAAATGAACTCTACCCAGAGAGCATTGCACGCGGCCTCCCTGGTCGGTGCCACCGACCCCCATGGTCGGTACTACCGACTATACAGAAATACATCTATGTGTTTGTGATCGTACGGTGACTCTCAAGCAAACTTTTGTTAGTTGACATGAGCACTTTTCTCCATATCTAGCCAACCTAATTTGTATCCCTCTTGATAGTAAGGCTTACCTATAACTCAAGTTTAAAATTAACCTTTCAATCCACCACTTGAGTTAGGCATCTTTTGTCCAACTATACTCAACGTGCTTTGTTCACGAAATTTCAACATTTCAAATCTTTCTAAGGACTAACACCTGCATACATGCTTTTATAAATCCGTTAGTCCCTAATTTGATTGTCATTAATTAGCCAAAACCCACATTGGGGGCGAATGCACTTACAGCTCTCCTAGGCACATTATGCGTTAGGAGGAGGGGACCGCCTCGCTCAAGGGGGAGGCGAAGATTAGGCAGCATGCCCCATATTCAGGGCTGCAGTACTTAAGAGATGGATGAAAAATGATGACGGAAGCAGGGAGCGCACCCGGAGGAGCCTAGTGGTAGGCGTGGTCGGAAGGAAGACGTGCTGCAAGTGCAACTGGAGGCCGCAGGCAAAGGCTAGGAGGTGGGCGGGCAGAGGCGATGGGCGCGAGGTTGCATAGTCGGCGGGTTGCGGCCTGAAGGAGACAGGCAGCAGCGGCAGGCAACGGAGCATGGATAACATGAGCCAGAGGTGGGCGAGAGCATAGTAGTGTTCGAGGTGGATGTATAAGGTTGAATGAAGTGGTGACTTGGATCGCGAATGATAAGGTGGACCGACCTTTTTAGATCTTTTTGTATAACTTTAAGTCCACGGTCTCTTACTTTTATTTATTTTATGATAGATAACAAGTGTCGATATATAGGACACGTAGACAATAGCTAGGCACACCCAAGCTCTAGACGGTAGGTCACGAACACAGATCAGGTGTAATAGTAACTACTATTGTAACTTAAGTAGTTGAAGCATCCGATCAATCCATGAGGCAACGACTACGATCAAAGTGCTTGTTTTTCATGTCTTTCTCATCGTCTTTGTGATGTCAGCTGCTATCTGGAGAGATAACACCCCTATTAGACTTAACAATAGTACATAGAGACCAACGTGTAACAACAATAGATTTGATAAAAATAGTAATTCTTGGTGGTTGGTCATTAGTTATAACGGATTTCATAACAAATAGCCTAATAATGTGAATCTTAGGTCAGTCTCAGTGATGATTTCATCTCACAGTTTTTAATACATTCAGATTTTGGAAACAGTGTATAAAAGTTTCATGAGGATGAAACTATACTCGTATGAAACTCTTATCATCTCTCTTCATTAATATAGCGTCATGTCAGCGTACTAAATGCCCATGAAACTCTATGAACTTCCACTGAGACTAGCCTTGGGGCACGTACAACGCATGTTTTGATACCGTCTGTACGCACTAAACGATGCAAATTTTGACTGATTAAATGAAGAAAGAGAACGTTGTCGTCGTCTGGTGAAGCGTCGGCTGTGACTCGTGCTTGTGTTCTCGTTGCATAGATCTAGCGTGCGTCTGCACGCACATGTCCAAGTGACTGGTGTTCTGATCATGACTGCTAGTTGTGTCATCTGGCCATTCCCATCAATCAAATCATTGTTAAATTTGATTGTGGACTCTCAAATAAAAATAACTTGTTTAGATGCTGAAAAAAATTCAACTTCGTTACTGTAGCACTTTCGTTTATATTTGACAAATATTGTTCAATCATGTGCTAACTAGGCTCAAAAGATTCGTCTTGTGATTTACAACTAATCTGTGCAATTAGTTATTTATTTTACCAACATTTAATGTTCCATATTGTCGGTGTTTCGTACCCGGGGGTATCACACCAACGAGTAATATGATCGCGTGCTTCTCTTCCTGGATGGTGATGCAAGGGGACACAAGGATTTATCCTGGTTCGGGCAAAGAAGGCCCTACGTCCAGCGGGGGGAGATGTTCTTGTATTACTTGCACCTAAGTGCTTCTACAGGGGAGAATACAAGCTCAGTGAGCGTGGACCGGGGTCCGGACTCGTGTTTGTGCGTGGACTCGTGTGTTGTGTTCGTCTTCCCGAATGAGGGCCCTAGCGTCCCCTTTTATAGAGCAAGGGGAGGCCAGGGTTACATGAAAGTATTACAGGTGTCGGGGCGTATGGTGCCCCATACGGAGAAGGGTAGGAACTCTGTCTTGTCGGGGCCACTGGAACTGATGTGATCGTCGCTGTTGAGGCGTCCTTGGGTCGTGGCTTCCATCCTGGGCGCGGACGTGGGGGCGCGACAAGGCGGGAGCCGTACAGCACCCATCCCGGAATGTACAGTACCCGGCGGGGTCCCTCCGGGTCTTGGGGTACCTGTCCTCCAAGAGCACGAAAGTAGTTAGGGCTCGAAGGGCGCGGAGCCGGCTTCGAGGTGGTGCCACGGGGGCTCGAGGGGCGCGGAGCCGGCCTCGAGGTGTTACAGTGCAGGGCTCGAGGGGCGCGTAGCCGGCCTCGAGGGGTTACAGTGCCTGGCTCGAGGGGCGCGTAGCCGGCCTCGAGGGGTTACAGTGCCTGGCATGGCCGAACAGTGCCGCACTGGTGCCCTTTTGCCCATGCTTGTGGTGAAAACGAGACTTGACCTTTACACCGAGTTACTGTGGTACACACCGTGCACTAGTGGACATGACCGGAGTAGGTGAAGGCATTAAATGCGTGATATGGGCTGGTACGGCTGTCTGAGCAGCTCGAGGTCCGTGTGTTAAGGCTCGAGGTGGGGGCGCGCATGCCCGAGGTTTGGAGGGCTCGAGCGAGACGGAGAGCGATCGTGCTCGCCCGAGGCCTGGCTGGGAGGGCTCGGGCGAGACGGAGACGGAGCGTTCGCCCGAGGCCTTGCTGGGAGGGCTCGGGCGAGACGGAGATAGAGCGTTCGCCCGAGGCCTGGCTGGGAGGGCTCGGGCGAGACGGAGACGGATCGTTCGCCCGAGGCCTGGCTGGGAGGCCTCGGGCGAGACGGGGACGGAGCGTTCGCCCGAGGCCTGGCTGGGAGGGCTCGGGCGAGACGGAGACGGATCGTTCGCCCGAGGCCTGGCTGGGAGGGCTCGGGCGAGACGGAGACGGATCGTTCGGGTGTTTGCGTTGATTGGGGGTACCCTTTTTTGTGCCACCGACAGTAGCCCCCGAGCCTTTGTTTGAGTGCTTGCACTCGAGCAGGGGCTCTTTGACCTAGGTTTTTAGGACTTTGACTGCGTTGGTTGTCGAGGGGGTTTAGCCGTGCTGATTCCATGGGTGTCGCGCGAGCGACACCCGTGGGTGTAGCCCCCGAGGCCACGGGGGAGTGGTTGGAACTTCCTCGTGGGCTTTTTGCGAGTGTCGAGTCCCCGAGTTTTGGATCCTTTTGAAGAAACCTCCGTCGCTGGGAAGCCTTCTGCCCGCTAGGCGCGCCTTTCTTCTTTGTCGTGGGAAACTCCGCCCGAGGCCTGGCTCGGAGGGGCGTTCGTCCGAAGCCTGAAAATCTCATGCTCACACAAAGGAAAAAGATTAGTCGCAACTGCTCGAGTTATTTGACCCTCTTTCGTCGAGGGGTGCCAAGCTGAACCGGCTGGCCGGCACCTCGAGCTGTCCGGCATGCCGATTGCCCTGGCTTGTCATCCCGCGAGTCCTTTCGATCGGATGCGAGGGGGGATGCCTCGTACTACCCCGAGTGGGCGAGTATCGAGGTTCCCGGTGAGCTGGTAACGGGGAATCCAAGTGAGAGCTCGTGCCCCGTTCGTTAGGGGTCGACTGTGGCCCGGAGGCGGTCTCATAAAGCAGGGGGGCTCAGTCTGCAGGAGTGCCGGGTCCGTTCGATAGGACCCGGTGGCTCGATGCCTCCCTCCGAGGGGATCTCACTGCACGTCGAGCCCCCCGCCTTGGATACACGTGAGGGGCCTCGAGGACTCGGCCCTCGAGTAATGCCGCGAGTGGCGCCCCTTGGTGTCCCTGACTCGGGTGCTCGAAGCCGGCTGTCGAACCCTTTTCGAGGGCCAGCCTTCGCTGCTTCGAGACTTAGGGCCGGGGCCCGTTTTTACCTTTATGAAGAAGCCTCCGTCGTCTGGGAATCCTTCTGCCCGTTGGGCGCGCCTTTTTAGGCGGAGATCGTCGGGGAGTGCGGCGGGCGCGAAGCCGGAGCGACGGTCGTGGCGGGCCCGGGTAGTGGAGCGAATGGAGAGGTAACGCGTGTATCCTGCACCCGGCTCGAGACGCGGTTAGGTGGGCGCATTGAATGCATTCGGTTACCTTTTTACGTCGTGGGAGATCCCGCCCGTCCGGATTTCCCCCTATAAATATCGAAAGAGGGGAAAAGGAACCTTTTACTTTGCCCTTGCCTTTGCCGCCGCCATAGCCTTCGCGCGCCCTCTCCTTCGAGCTAGTCGATTGGGGATTTCCAGCCGTCCGTTCGCTGCCCGGATCCGCGCCGCGCCACCGCCATGGCCGCCCAGACACAGATGCTGCCGGCCGAAGACTGGAGCTCGTCGAAGGTGACGCAGAGCGAGATGGACTCGCTGGTGGCCCAGGGGCTTCTGCGCCCCAACCCGGAGGAGGGACCCGCATGGTGGGTTATCCCATCGGCGGAGCACCGGGAGCCGCACCCGCCGGAGGGGTACGTGGTGAGCTTCACGCGCTACCACCGTATGGGGCTCGGCGTCCCGCCGAGCCGCTTCTTGAGAGGGCTGGTCCATCATTTCGAGGTGGAGCTGCAACACTTCTCCCCCAACTCCATCTCGCATGCCGCCATATTCGCCGCGGTGTGCGAGGGGTACCTGAAGATGGAGCCGCACTGGGAGATGTTCGTCCATCTCTTCCGGGGCGAGCTCTTCATCAAGTCCCTGAAGCCCAGCGGGAGGCGGCCCGTGCGCATGGGCTCCCTTGCCATCACCGCGAGGGCGGGGACCTCGTCGGCCAACGTCCCCCGCGAGTACCTGCGATACAAGCTATCCACCAACCAGGCCGGGTGGGACGACCATTGGTTCTATCTGCGGAACGAAGGTGGCCTCCTTCCGCAGTACACCGGCAGGGTCCTTACTCGACGCCCGGAGAAGTGGACCTGGGGTGTTGCGGCGGACAGGCAACGCCACCTGGCCCCGCTGATGGAGTTGATGAAGACGCTGGTGGATGAGAAGAAGCTGACCGTGCAAGCGGTCATTTGGGCGTTCCACCAGCGAAGAGTCCTTCCGCTGGCGGACCGCCCCCTTCTTATGCACGAGATGGGCCCACAGGCTCAGCTCGAGGCGCTCAATCGCTCGAGGATGGCCGAAGAGAGGCTGTCCCGGAATGAGGGCGTCTCCCGGGTGTCGATCACGATCCAGGGGCCGTTCGTCCCTGAACTTTCCCACCTGGTTGCGATGGCACCCGACGAGGGGTGTCTCGACCTGGTAAGCCTCCCTCGAGTCGAGCTATCTCGAGCCTCCTCCTTCTTCTTCCTCCTCCGACCCGTTTGCATCCGTCTTGTGGTTTGTCTCATCACGCTTCTCCTTTCTTCAAGGAGCATTTACTTGTCGCGCGTCGAGGCTCCCGGTGAGGGAGGACGCCGCGGATGCTCAGGTGAGGCGCCTCTCTGCTCAAAAGGACAAGGAGAGCAAGGATGCCAAAAAGAAGAAAGAGAAAGATAAAAACTTGCGTCGCTTAGCTCGGGAGCAGAGACTGGCGAAGGCTCGTCGTAACCGTCAGCCTGGGGACGGGTCCCCCGAGCTGAGCTCCTCGAGCTCGGAGGAGGGGAGTAGTGACGAGGAGGAGGACGACGACGAGGGGATGGATGCGCGCTTGATGCGCGCGGGGCTCGTCGATGACAGGGCTGACCGCTCCTCTGTGCAGGAGGGTACACTGGAGGTCCCACCGACAAAAGGGCACGCGGGACGCAGCCGCGGAAGGCGGCGCCGATCCCTGCCTCGTCGGGGGCCCGAGGTCCGTCGAGCTCCGCGCCGGACGCGCCCCCGGTTGTAAGGAAACCCCAGACCCGGAGCGCCTCGGCCACAGCGCCAACGGAGGCCGCCCCCGCGTCAGCCCAGACGGGGGGCGTCGAGAGGGGTCGGGCCTCGAGAGGCGGCCGACAGGTCGAGAAGGGTTCCGGGCCCGACCCCCGCGAGCCGTCAAGGGCACCGTCGAGCCCGCGGAGGAGTGGGCGCCAAGAAGAGGCGTCGAGCCCGCGCCATCACGAGCGTCGGGGAGGGAGCCCCCGAGCGTCTCGTGACCAGGGGCGCGAGCGTCCCCGGAGTCCATCACCGCACCGCCGCCGGGACGCGGAGGCGGACGTGGGAGGGCGCGACCACCAGCGCGGGCGCCGGAGCAGGTCCCGGAGCCCGCGCCGGGGCGAGCGCCACGACGTCAGCACGAGGGTGGTGCGGTCGCCCTCCCGCGATGTGGGGCGGAAGGAGAGCTCTCCCTCGAGGTCGAGCCATGGGAGGCGTCGGGAGCCCTCCCCCCATCCCAGCCCTGCGGAGACGGCCCAGGCGCAGGGCTCGAGCCGTGGGGTGGGCTCGAAGCCCCCGAGTGGGTCCGGCGACTCCGGGAAGAAGCCCAGCGGCCGCTTCGGGTGAGTAGTTTCCTTAGGTCTCGTCGGTAGTGAGACTTCACCTCTTTGCTTTTGATGACGCGTGCCATCTCCGTCTTCTCAGGGGGAAGCGCTCCTACCAGGAGGTGGACCTTGCTTCGTCCAAGCGGGCCAAGACCTCGAGCCCTGTCGAGACACAGGCACCTCGAGGTATGGCACCTTCCTCCGCTAGAGAGGCCGCTTGGCTGGAGAAGGCCCGAGCTGCTATGGCTCGAGGGGGTCGAATGATCGTCGCCAATTTTGGTGAGGCCGTCGCCATCGACCACGGGGGTCGAGGTACTCTTCCTGGTTCTGACCTCTCCGTCATTTCGTTTTGCAGGGGCCTCAGCTCATGGCATCGAGCCTGCCACCGCCGTATCTGCCGAAGCGCTGCCTCCTCCCCCTCCTCCTCCTCCTGCGATGGTGCCAACTGGGAGCGCCATCCTTCCCCTCACCACGGCGGCTGTTCCGGGGGAAGCGCCTGGGGCGAGCACGGCCCCGCCGGCGTCTGGGGCTGAGGAGACTGCGCCCCTTGTGGCTCCAACCAGCATGGGTCGGGCTGCGGAGGAGGGAAGGGGGGAGAGGCGTCGGCGGAGAAGGAGCCGACGGTGGAGGACCTCCTGAACGAGCTGGAGCAGGGGCCGCCCCTCGCCGCGGGCTTGATGTCGGTGGAGGTGCCCGTCGTGCCGGCCAGCGCCGACAAGGCGCCGGAGGGCCCGGCCGGGGAAGAGGGCCCGGGGTCGAGCCTTCCCTCAACCGATCCGCAACAGGAAGCGCCGGCGGAGGGACGGAGGGAGTCGGGGCCCGTGCCGTCGGGCGGCGGGTCGCTGTCGGGGCAGCTCGAGGCGGAGGAGGATCTGCCCGACATCGAGCTCGACCGACCGATATGGCCGTTTCCCGTCCCGCTGAGCCCGCCCCTTGCCGTGGTTCCCGTCGAGCAGCCGGCCCAGCGGGGGGCACCGCGCGAGGTGCGGTCCATCTTCCAGGAGGTGGCCGCGCTTATGGCGGAGGCGGAGCGGTCCTGTACCGAGGAGGCGGGCCGATCCGCACAGGTGTCAGCCGCCCTCGAGCGGGCCGAGGCGGAGCTTCGAGATCTCCGCGCGGAGCTGAGCCGGAACGCCCAGATGGCGAGCCGGCTTAACGAGGCGGAGGCGGAGGTCCGGGTGGCTCGAGGCGAGGTCGCCCGATCCAGGGAGGAGGCTGCCGCCGTTCTCGAAGCGTCGAGGAAGGAGGCCGCGGACGCCCGAAGCGAGGCCACCTCTGCCCGGGCTGAAGCCGAGGCGGCGAAGCAGGAGGCTGCTGACGCCCGTGGTGAGGCCGCCGCCGCCCGAACCGCAGCGGAGGCGGCGAGAAAAGAGGCTGAAGACGCCGTGAGTGGCGCCGCCACCGCCCGAGCTGCCGAGGGGGCGGCGCGGCAGGAGGTGATCCGCAAGGATCTGGCCCTGGTGGAGGCGGGCCGGCTGATCGAGGACCTTAGGTCCGAGAAGCTCCTCACGCTGGCCGAGAAGCGCAGGCTGGAGCAGCGTGCTGAGGGCCTGACCAGCGACCTCGCCGCACTGGGGCAGAACTAGCCGTTATGTGGCATCGGACGCGCGTCCGATGCTCCCGTCAGGAGCGTCCGATGCTACGCAGGAAAGTCCATCTTTGGTGTCCAACGACTCTATTTGCTTGGGGCTCTATATATACCCCCATGGCCGGCCAAAACAATAGTGTTGGAGCTCAAGGAAGTATACCAAGTGTATAGACACATATTTAGTTGCTCTATCCATCAAAGTGCTTAAGTGATATACTAGGTGATTAGTGTAGGTGCTTTGCGAAGTGCTTAGGCTAGTTAGACCGTTGCATTGCGCTTGCTCTAGGTGTTATACCTAGTGTTTAGTGAGCTTTGCATACCTCTAATCTACCGGTGCTTGCGCGCACTGTTGTTGTACTCGGAGGGGCTTGTAGTCTTGCGAGACCACATCAACTGCGTTTGTGGTGTGGCCGCCATCGTGTATCGAAGGGACAAGGCCCACGGTGGTTTGGCCAGAAGCTTGATAGTGAAGACGGCAGGGAGCATCCGGGAGAGGTCGTGCCTTGCGAGGCTTAACCGGAGACCCACTTGCGCGTGGGGAAGGCCCGAGGCTATCCACGGAGTTACCTGACCGGGAGCTTGGCCCTTGCAAGTTGCTCCAACGAGGACTAGGGGAAAGCTTGTGCGCTTCTCGATACCTCGGTAAAAATACCGGAGTCATCGACGAGAGTTTGCATCTCTACCACACTCTTTAGCTTCTGCATTTACTTGCTACCTTTGTTGTGTGCTTTACTTTTCCTACCTTAGTTGATAGGCTAGATGATAGGTTTGGATCATAGGTTGCAAAACTCTTTTGCGGTAGAGGTAGAAACACACCTAACAAAACCTTAGTTGCACATTGGATAGTTCACTTTCTTGCATAGGTTTTGACGGGTAGAAATTAGAGGCCATAGTTTAGAGTAGAAGTTTTAAGTTGCCTAATTCATCCCCCTCTTAGGCGTCACGGTCCTTTCATATGTCATTTATATTATATTCATGGTTTCAAAAACATATTCTAACCATGATCAACTTATTCATGTTCAATCTCTTTTCAACAAGCAACACAATAGTATACATGAATTATATTTACACTTGATCATGACTACATGGAGACATTAAAGAATAAATAGACAGCTAAAGAAACAATACATTGTACGGGTTGTTTGTTTAGAGCAACTCCAACAGTTTGGCAAAACCACTTGGCATCCTAGTATTTTTGCCAAAACCATAAAAAACCTCCTCCAACAACTTGGCAAAAGTGCTTGGCAATTTGGCAAGCTTGGCAAAATTCCTTCTTCACTTGCCAAATATGCCAAGTCCTCCACCGCTTGGCATCACGTGTATCCCAATTTGCCAACTAGTTTTGCCAACTTGTTGGAGGCTCAATTTTATGATTTTGGCAAAAATTTTAGGATGTCAAGTTCTTTTGCCAAGCACAAATAGCAGACTGTTGGAGCAGACCTCTTTTTTCACTTGGCATTTGGTTTTGGGACTTGGCAAAACTATAGATTTGCCAAGTGAGTTTTAGCAAACTGTTGGAGTTGCTCTTAGCTGTCTATATGTGTTATGACATCATCATAGAGACAACATGCCATCTATGGGTTGTACATGCCTTATACTTAGACAATTAATAATTTTCCTTAATAAAGGCACATAAAGGCACCGAACTTTCATGTAGTGACCACGTCTGATATTTCGGCCAGTCTTCAATTACCCATAATTTTCACTCTATCTACTTAAAACATATACTCATTAACATATATGAATATATGTACAATCGTACTTAACAAAATACACGAAGAACTATAAACCAATTCGATCAATAAAAAATGATCTACACTACAAGCAAATACAAGTATATAGATGCATATGTATTCAGAAAATAAAAAGAAAACCTGGTATGAAGTCACTGCAATCAATCTGACCCAAAAATATATGTCTCTATTTAGGGCCTATTTAGTACAGCTTACAATAGCTTCATGAGCTATTATGAGCTGTTTTTTTTTTGCCAAACACCTTTTTTTTCCAAACACTTTTTTTCCAAAACAGCTTCACGCATGAAGCTATTTTATTCCACCTCTCACAAAACCATAAGCTGAGATGAAGCTGTAAAAAGTAGTTTTTTCACAGCTCTCTCCCAACCATGCATGAAGTTGTTGGTGAAGCTGTTTGCCAAACACTTTTTTAAAACAGATCAGCTTCACCTAATAAGTTGCTCATGAAGTTATTTTCTAGAAAAATAGTTTTACTAGTGAAGTTGAGTTAGGCCAAACATGCCTTATTTTCCTTCGTACCAAATAGCTTAACAAATAACAATACCCAACAAACCCAATTAACCTCTATCTAGGCATCATCATAGGGAATTTTTTGTGTCAACTCCCATATTACCTAAATGTTAGCGGCTGTCCCTTAAGCACGTGGTGACATCTCGGTAGTGGTGGGTGCGCATCAGCTAAGCAGCGGCGCATGAGGCGGCAAAGACGAGCACAGATAGGCATCGTGGCATCGAGCGTGACTGCACGGGCTGACTACCGTCGGTCTTGCCGAAGGGGTTGGGGTTGTGTATGTCCAAACGTGTAGGCTCGATCCTTGCGCGCCGCCAGAACTCGTTTTGCTCGCGGCCGAATCCTCCATCCGCTCGTGGCGCCACAACCCTAGAGAAGAGACTGCGCTCGGTCGAGCACCACCTGAGGCCCAGCGTCCTCACGATCCGTGACCAGCTCCGACGCGACGCTCGACCTCTGCAGCCCTGGCGACCGTTGATGCTATCCTACTTTGCCACTTCACCTTGGTTGGCGATGAGCACCACCAGGACACCAGGTAATCCCTCCACTTGGTTCTCCCTTCCTGCTGCGAAGTCGTGCGCCCAAACCTAATTCGTAAGACTCTCTCCAATAAAACAACCCAAACCCAAATTTAAGTTACGAACACTGTTTTGGGTGTTAGAAACATGCTCCAACGAGCACCCAAACACACGACCCAGACCATGTTCGGATTCCAAAATCCCTCCAAATATTTTGCACAGTACCTGTCATATTGAATCTTTAGACGCATGCATGAAGCATTAAATGTAGGTAAAAAATAATTAATTGTACTTTTAGTATATACATGTCGAGATAAATCTTTTGAGCCTAGTTAGATCATGTTTGGATAAAATTTGTCAAATAAGGCCAGTCTCAGTGGGAGTTTCATCCGAGTTTCATTTGCATTAAATATGTTGCCACATAAGCATTTTTGATGACATGACAGTGTATTTAAGAAGTGAGATGAAACTCTCTTGGCACGAATACCAACTCTTTATGAGTCATGAAATTTAATGCCTATAAAACCCTAGAATTAAACTCTCACTCTCAACGGAGAGTTTTATTTAAGTTTCATTTGATTTCATATGACATGACAGTTTTGGAAACAACGTAATGAACTCACCGTTGAGATTGGTCTAATAACAAAAGTGCTACAGTAACTTTTCGTCACGTATTTCGCGAACTGAACAAGGCCCCAGTTTACCTAGCCAACGAAACGAACCCCAAAAAAGCGTTCTCCAGTGACGACGACGCAAACCGCTGGGGGCTCCTTCCCTGCCAACCCTGTCGGCGCTCCCCTTCCCCACCGGCGCTCCTCCCCGCTTCCCCAACGGCGCTCCTCCCCACCGGCCCCCACAGGCGCCTGCGGGCGCGGCGGCGGCGGAGGCGCGGACGAGGAGGCGCAGGCAGGCGCGGCGGCGGTTGAGGCGGAGGCGCGGGCGCGGGCGCGGTGGTGGCGGAGGCGCGTGCGGGCCTAGCGCAGGGTCGGAGAAGGCTTTGCGTCCGCTGTTGGAGAGGCTTCGTACTAGGTCCGTGACTCTTTTCCTTTGTGCGACCCAAATCGTGGAATGGTGGTTGTATTTAGGTTCATCGGATCTGGATCTAATTATAGGTGTATATGCATGTAGTATGAGATTTATGACTACTAACTTCGATTGCAAAAATTATTGGGTGTACATGTGTACACCCATGTCCTTTGCTAGGTCCGCCATGATGCCCCAAGTGAAGGTCGCCCCTACGCTGGTGAGCTGGCTGCCCCCGGCTGCGCCTGCCATTTGCCCCGCACTGGTGAAGCTCAGAGCCCGGGGGTTCCGCAGTCATGGCTCTTTCCCCTCGGCGTCCCGGATTTCTTGCTCATCAGAGTTATCTGGTACTGATAGTGGTGCCGCCAAGGAGATGGAGGCGTCAGGATTCAGTGACGAGATGTATGCAGAGAACGCTGCTGAAGCGGACGATGAAACAGAGGATTTAATTTGGAGCGAAGAAGAGATTGATGCTATTTCGGCGCTCTTCGACCGGCCGATGCGCCAGAAGCCCCTGAAGCCGCCAAACCCCGCTAGGCAGAGGGCACTCCCATTGCCACTGCCGCACAAGACGAGGCTGCCCGTCGCTCCTGCGCCGAAGCAGCACATCCGCCTTGCTGCAAGGGCGGGGCTCTCTTCTCGGGCTTCCTTCAGTGACCAGGTGCGCAAGAACCCGGAGTTCCTCCTCGGGATTGCCCGGGAGATCGTCGGGCTTCCTCCAGAGCATGATGTCTCCACGGTGCTCGACCGCTGGGCGAGGTTCCTCCGGAAAGGCTCCTTGTCACTTACCATTCGTGAGCTCGGGCACATGGGGCTCCCCGAGCGCGCGCTGCAGACATTGTGTTGGGCTCAGAGGCAGAAAGTTGTGCCATTGTTTCCTGACGACCGGGTTCTTGCTTCGGCCATCGAAGTCTTGGCGCGCTTTGCCCGGCTAAAAGTGGAGTCTGCGCTGGAGCAATGTGTCCCCACGGCCAGCCGTGCTGTTCTTGAGGCCATGGCGAGCGGTTTCATCAGGGCAGGGAAAGTAGACCGTGTGCGCAAACTCCTGGAACTTGCAAGGGTCAATAACAGGACACTGCACTCCAACATCTACGTGAAGTTGATGTTGGAAGCCACCCGGACACCTGAAGGCTATGGGCTTGCGTCGGCATTGGTCGATGAGCTCGGCGAGAGGCCAGACTTGGAGCTGCGTCCGCAGGACTGCACGGTTGTCATGAAGGTCTGCATAAAGCTCCGACGGTACGCAGCTGTCGAGAGCCTGTTCAGCTGGTTTAGGGGGTCTAGAGGGAGCCCCACCGTGGTGATGTACACGACGGTGATCCACAGCCGCTGCCATGAAGGAAGGCACCGCGAGGCGCTGTCCCTGGTGTGGGAAATGGAGCAGGCAGGATGCCTGCTTGATCTGCCGGCCTACCGAGTTATTGTCAAGCTGTGCGTGGCATTGCACGATCCAGAGAGGGCTCTCCGCTATTTGTCAAGGATGAAGGAGGCTGGGTTTATTCCAACCGGCGACATGTACGACAGTCTGATCGAGGGCTATTTGGCAGATGGAAGGCTGGCCAAGTGCCGACAGCTGATCAGAGATGCTGAGTCGGCTGGCGTGAAGCTGGACAGGAGGCTGCTTTCGCGGTTGTCTGAAATCGGAGGCAGACATCTTTAGTTGACTCTGATGAGTGTTGTTGACATATGTTATGCACGGGTAGAATCAGGACAGGAACACCAAACTGTGTAGAGGCAAATTATCTGTAGCATTTAGTACAGTAATAGAAAGAGTAATCTTGACAGAAGATTATGAGCTGTTATTTTAATTGTTGCCCAGTTCCCTTGTACTTTCCAGTAATGGATGGTTCCATGACAACGATGAATTGGTGACTGCAATGGGCTTAAGCCGAAATCCTGAAACTGCTAATGCATGCTTGCAAATTCCTTTGTATCTTTTCTTCTGACCATGCCATGAACAGTCTCTTGTAAGCTCTAAATCGATGCAAGAACTGGGTTTCTGAAGCTGTAGCTTCAAGACTGCCCAGTTAGCAGTGATAAATTTGTGCAGTTCGATGCCAGGAGATTGCTCAATGCTGAATTTGTGTTCATCCTTGAATTCAGAGAAGCCTTGGAGTGCTGATACTCTTTTTTTTGGGGTGGGGGGCATACTCAGACATTCAATGTGCTGACATCAGTGTATCGAACGTACTGTAGAAGAGATTTGTAACTATACCTGGGGGGGTTTATCTTGTAGTACTTCTCGAGCAAGTGATGATTTCGTGACAAGGATGAAGTGATAGCTGCCATGAGCTTAAGCTGAAATCTTGAAACTGCTGGTGCTGATGCCTGCCTGCAAGCTAAACCTATTGCAGCATTCTTCCTTCTGACCTTATACAAAGTTACAGTGAACAAGCATGTTTCTTGTAAGTTTTTATTAGTCGCTGCAAGTAATGAACATCTGAAGCTGTAGTTTCAAAGATTGATCAGTGCTGAATTCGTCTAGTTTGATGGCAGGTGACTGATCAATGCTGGATTCGTGTTCATCAATGTATCCATAGTGGTCTGAGAACGTTTGGTGACCTACTGACCAATTATAGTATGAGCACGGCATCATCACTGCATCGATCGTATCTAGGAAATAAACTTGATACAAGAGATTTGCTTTATGCCACTTGCAATTGCAAAGCTGCAGAAAGCCAAACCAGCAAGGTAACTTGCAATTGCAAAGCTGCAGAAAGCCAAACCACAAAAACCAGCAAGGGTACCCAAAGTCCCAAACGGCAAGAACATAGAAAACGGTTAGATCCAGAGGGGAAAGGAGAGGGAAAAAAAAAAGAAAACTGAGCAAGAGGCCGGTGTCTGGGTGCCCGTCGTCGCCAGAGGCGGGCACAATGCCGCGCCTCCGCCTCCCTCTGGTCCTCCTCCTCCCCATAGCCCTCACCATCCTCCTCCTCCTGTTCTCATCTTCCCCTGCGGCTCCGCGCTCGCCGCAGCAGCAGCCGCTCCCCTGCGGCGCCGCGCTCTCCGATGCGGCCGACGGCCGGTGGGTGCCGACCCCGTCCCCCGCGCCGCCGCCACTATATTCTCAGTCCTGCCCCTTCCACCGCAATGCCTGGAACTGCCTCCGCAACGGCCGGCCCCAGCTCGCGGCGCTCTCCTGGGCGCCCACCCGCTGCGGCGGCGCCGTCGTCCCGAGGATCGACGCTGCGGGGTTCCTGGCCGCGGCCAGGGGGCGACGGATTGGGCTCGTGGGGGACTCACTGTCTGAGAACCTCGTTGTCGCCCTCCTCTGCGCGCTCCGCTCGGCGGACGACGGCGCCCGCAAGTGGAAGCGGCGTGGCGCGTGGCGGGGAGGCTACTTCCCCAAGGAGGACGTCATCGTCGCTTACCACCGCGCCGTCCTGCTCGCCAAGTACACGTCAGTGAGTACTCTGCTGCTAATAGCTGCTGGTTTCTACTACTACTACTTTGAGATTACCATGATTGGTACCGAGTGGGCAAGGAGGGCAGATAACAGTTGTGATCTATAATAGTTGTAGTTTACTACATTGCAACAGTAACAAAATGTTTCGGTTGCTTGGCTTGTTTTGGATACAAACATGCAACTGAGAAGAGTTCTTAGAAATTGGAACAACTATTGAAACATTTAAAACTGTATAAGACTGCAATGCAGTGCCATTACATGAGGCAGAGGGCACAATCGGAGTCATGTGGCTAATTCTATAAAAATGATCTTCAAGGAAGATGCACATGCGTACTAACAGTAACAAACACATACTGCATTCACATACACGCCTAGAAAACACAAAAACGGCACACACATTTTACCATTCAAATTGTTAATGTTTTATAAAAAAGGTTAATTGTTGATGACTGGTAAACCATCATTCTATTTCTAGATGTATAGGAAAAATACTCCACTAGGTGTGCTACAACACAGTTCACTAAAAATTTTTATTTTATCACACATTAGTCAGCATGCGTTTTCAACTTCCTCGCCATAATTAAACTGTTTTGATCCATAAACATGCAAAAAAAAACTGTTTTATCTGTTTGTTCTTTTTTTTTTCTCAAACTACACAAAAGAGATGTGTGTTATTCCATTAAGAAGAAAGAGAATACGAGGAGATGCCAGCAGCCAAGTTCCACATATATCTAGTGACAGACGCACCACTTACAAGTTACAATAGAGACTCAACCTCGACCAAACAGGCTTTGATCTAGATGTCAAGGTTAAGCGACCTGATGTGTAGTTAGTGGAGAGCTAATGCACCAGCCAAAGACCACAAGCTACTCTCGTTTGCCACTGCCTGTAACACTACCGAGATACAAGGCCTAGCACCCTCAAACACACATGCATTGCTATGTTTCCATAGGCACAAGGATGATGCTTCTGCTCTTTCATGCTATCCTTAGGAACATTTCTGACCCCACCATGTCACCAGCTGGAGAAGCAAGTGGCAGCAGGTTGAGGAGCAAAGGCAGCCAGACCTTTTTTTTTTGCGATGAGGCACGTTTTTCATTAAGCAGAAGTAGAGTTTGTTACATCTTAAGCTGGCCACGGTAATCCACTGATTACAGAGACCAGCGACCGAAAAAAGGAAAAGAAAAGAACACACGAGGTTGTGATTTACACAGAAGTGTTTTGCGACAAACTAGCTGACCACAAGGCTTATATATCCTCAGCGTCAAACCCGACCAAATCAAGGTTCATGGCCACCGGGTCGAATTCGCCCGAAAACAGTGCCTCCTGCTTGGAGGCCGACAAAGGGGCCGCAAAGGTCACCCGGAACTTTTCATCAACCTCGGTGTCCACAGCATTGGTGTTGACGGTGACACCAAGGTTCTCCATAAGAATGCACTGCGCCTGTAGCGTGGAGTTAGCCAAACGGGGCTTCCACAGCCAGACCCAATTTCCGGAGGATAAACAACCAAACCTGTCTTGTGAAGACACATGAGACTAGAATATGATGAATTGTCTCATCTTCTTTATCACAAAGGGGACAAGCACTAGGATGTAGCACCCCTCTTTTAGCCAAACGATCTGAAGTCTGGCACCTATTCTTAATCGCCAACTAGAAAAAGAACTTGCAGTGGAGCTGAGGTCATGATTTCCAGATGCATTTTCATTGCCCAAACTTTATGGAACCGAGGAAATATGCATTGTAAACTGGCTTACTAGTATAGGACCCTGACTGGGTTAGGCGCCATATGTGTTGATCTGGCACATTTCGCAGCAAAGAAAAGTTATCTAGCAGATCCCACAGGACCATATATTAAGCAAGGACTTGTACAGTCAGTGTTCCCTTAATGTCTGCCACCCATCTCCTGCCATCTAGAGCTTGGGAGACCGTGCACTGCTTAACTGCTTGTTTAAAGATTATCTTGGTCAGGTTTGGAGCAAGCTCTGCCACTTATTTTTTCCTTGCGAGCAGTGATAAATCCATAACCTGCTATCTTCACCAATGACTGTCACAATTGCCACTCCAAACAAGGCTTGAGCATTACGTGGCACATGAATTGGTAAACCAGCCCATGGCCGATCAACCTCCGTTTTCTGTAACTAGGGCCATATGCGCAAAGTTCTACTTCTATCTGACTCTGATATAAGCATATAGCTAGGCTCACTCAGACCATGCTTACAATAAAAATTGATGTTCTTGCTAAGCTAACTGTATATACATCCCTTCTTAATATCTTTCAACCAACAACACTGCTACCAAGGCATAATCCAAGCCATATTCACCAGCAGAGATCATTGAGTGCCTGCTTCTTGCTTTCATGACCATCACCAATCATGGTACCGTAGTGTTATCTCAAACCTTTCCCTAGAAGGATGAAGTTTTGCATGATTTTAATGCCATTAATTCATTAGATATGGAGGATCTGCATTATAAATATAGTTGCACAAAAGAAGAGGTTTTATATGCTGAGGGTGTCTCTTTGGATGATTAGTAACTTTAGCCCAGCACAATGTTATAAAATTTTATAACTTCATATGAGCATTGTCAGCGAAGGCGCACGATATCCATAATAAGTATGAATGGATATATTACAAAGAACTGGTGTAAGCATGCCTGTCCATTGCAAGTAGATGCATTTAGGGAGGATTCGAAATTGAAATTAGTTTCAAAATACACTTTGAATTAGAACTGATACAAGAAAAGTTATTGCTAAACGCTAAAACATTATTGTTAATCTCTTCTGATGTCCATTGCATACAAATCAGAATCAGAACCTTCACCGCCCATCTTTGTATCTATGAGGGGCGCACTGTTTTTTTACCGGGGGCACTAATGGTGCTTATAGGGCCTTAATAAGGAGCTGGCAGAACTTGAGTGGGGTCCTGGGCCCCTGCTCAGCTTAGCATAGGTCCGCGGTCCACCCCTGACTTGAGTGTTTTGGCAGGAGTTGGTAGTATTCCAACGGGAGTTGAAATGATGCTAAATAGAAATCTGGATCAGTTGCACTTGTGGTTATCTGTTCTCGATGGTCTTTTCTCGATTCGGATGTGTAACAGACTAAACTCCTTTGGTAGTGCTGTTCCCTTGAAGAAACTAGGATGATATGTTGCAAATATTGTTCTATGCTGCATGGTTAAGCTCATGGTTAAGCTATGTATATTTTGCTCAAACGTGAGTAGTTATGACATTGGTTTGCTCTTCATTGTACATCTATGTATGAAAAGCAGCATGTTTAATTGCATTTTGTTTAGGATTAGATATTCTGTAACACCCAAGGAGGCAAAGGATACTATACTACATATTTGCCACATAAAGTTCATATTTGTTAAACATGTGGCACTTGGACATTTCTATTTCTTGCACCTGTGTTTTTTTAGAACAACAGGATTGCAGTTTTTTATACTTCACATAACAAAATCATGAAGCTTACTTGGTGGTGACTAATGATACAAAGGTGGCATCCTGTGGAGAATTCAGAAGAAGTTCGGAAGGATGGGATAAAAGGTACATACATAGTGGATGTTGACATTCCTGCTGGTGATTGGGTAAATGTCACCAAGTTCTATGATGTGCTAATTTTCAACACTGGACACTGGTGAGTTCGTTTCCCCAAATGAATTCTTTCTTTTTGCATACTACTAAAGTGAAAAGGCCATTTCTTGTTTTGTCGGAGGCAATAAGATTGTTCAAATGTTTCTTACAGTACTACGGTTCCATCTCTCAGCTTCATATTGATGTCATTTTCATTCATAAAAGGGTCTTTCTTGAACAAGAACAACCTTCAGTTATTTTCACTTGTTATTGTTAATTTTCTTGACGAATAGTTTGGTCATGAATATACTAATTTGTCATTATTGTTCCTATTGTAATGCTTTACACATTTCTCCATATCAGGTGGGATACGTATAAATTCCCAAAAGATACTCCCCTTGTTTTCTACAAAGGAGGAAAGCCGATTGAACCTCCACTTGACATACACAGCGGACTGAAAGTAGTCCTCAAAAACATTGCTTCTTACATCGAAAGGGAGGTTCCTAGGAAAACACTGAAGCTGTGGCGCACACAGTCACCTAGGCACTTCTATGGAGGTGAGTGGGATCACAATGGCAGCTGTGTATCTGATAGACTTCTTGAAGAGCATGAGGTGTGGTTCTGACGATCAAACTGTTTCAATTCAGCTTATGCATTTCAAAGTTGTGAATTGTTTATTCCTTTTCACAAATCTCTTGCAGCTCAATTCTTGGTTTGATCCCCGGTTTGGGGGAGTGAACAAAGAAGCGAGAACGGTGAATTTAGCAATTCAGGAAGCCCTAGCTGGCACAGAAATCCAGTTGCTCAATCTCACTTACATGAGTGAGTTCCGTGCTGATGCCCATCCAGCTATCTGGCTCGGCAAGAAGGACGCCGTGGCTGTCTATGGACAGGACTGCATGCATTGGTGCCTGCCTGGCGTGCCGGACACATGGGTCGACATCTTGGCTGCACAAATCTTGCATCACTTCAAGCAGGGGAAAGGCTGATTGCAGTTTTTAATCTGTAGTTTTGCGATAACTACAGCACGTATAATAGATATATGTAGTTTTGTGATACAATTTTTTAGATTTGTAATTTTGGGATAGCAAAACAATGAAATAATACATAGTTTTGCAAATGCTCCGTTCCTACCAAATCATAAGTCAGCTTAGTTTTATACTAAGTCAACTTCTTAGCTTTGAAACATCTACAACAATCCAACAGTATTCAGTATCATTAGGTCTTCCATAATGTGATAGTGATGCCACAGAATGAATGTGTCCCACATTGGGTAATGGGCACCGAACCTCATAGGGCATACTCTCTCCATACCCATATTAGTTGACGTTTTAGAAAAGATTAGAGTCAAATATTAGGAATATAAATCATTAATAACTATTAAGTTTCTAAGTTTACAAATATAAAAATTATATAAATAGATTTGTCTTGAAGAATACTTTCATAAAAATAAACATATTTCACTTTTCCATAAATATTTTTATAAAAATAAGAGGTCAAAGTTGTGTTTTGAAGACCGTGTCGCTGTCCTAAACGTCAACTAATATAGGTATGGAGGGAGTATTTAGTAGAGCTCTTGCTACTCCTAAGAACAAGGCTAATAATTAATACAATTTGCTACTGGATGTATGAAAATTTACAACCCATTTATCATCCTACACATAAAATAGTTAGGTCTCGTTCAGTTCCCAAAATCTTCCCAAAAATGTTGCGCAGTACCCGTCATATCGAATCTTTAGACACATGCATGAAGCATTAAATATAGGTAAAAAAAATAACTAATTGTACTTTCAATCTATTTATGTCGAGACGAAACTTTTAAGCCTAGTTAGGTCATGCTTGGATAAAGTTTGACGAAACTTTTAAGTCTAGTTAGGTCATATTTGGATAAAGTTTGTCAAATAACAACGAAAGTGCTACAGGAACTTTTCACCACAAATTTTACGAACTGAACATTGCCTTAGTTCACTTATGATCCACAGTTTTATTTCACAAATCTTGGTTCTTATGTATAAGTTGGTTGTAAACTTACCGTTCGCTTCACTTCTCTTCTCTCTTCTCTTTTTTATTTTTATTTTTGTAATTCTCTCTCCTCTCATCTCCTTCATCTGAACATAAAACTCACCTACAACCCTTGACTATACTTGTTCTAAGATTGTAGTGTTCAAATAAGGATTGTGTAGAATTTCTCTTGTTTAGATTCTTTCAAACATGTTCTTTCCTTGCTATAAGTTTTTTAGGCATGAGTTTGCCACGATATGTGGAGTGATGCCCAAACAATTCTTCAGTTTGGTTATCACTCCAAGCACACAACGTGGAAGGCCTTAGATATATTATATATATACTCCTTCGGTCCTAAAATAAATCAACATCTAGGGTTGTCTTGAGTTATTAAAACTATTTAAGTTGATCAAATTTATAGAAAAAGACACCAGTATTTACGAATCAAATTAATATCACTAGATACATCATGAAATATATGTTAATAACATACTTATTTGGTATCATAGATGAGTTACTTTTTTATAAAGTTTGTCAAACTTACAATAGTTTGACTTTAGTTGATTCTAAGAATTGATTTATTTTAGAATGAAGGTAGTATGTTAATATATTTTCTATAAATTTAGCTAAACCCACCTCTTTCACTAACAAAATCCTAGAGCAGCTTTTACGCTGAAATTAAAAGGAGCTCTCTTGAAAGTGCATTTGCCCCCATTGTGGGTTTTGGCTAATTAATGACAATCATATTAGAGACTAGTGGCTTTATAAAAGCATGTATGCAGGTGATAGTTCCTAGAAAGATTTGAAATATTGAAATCTCGTGAACAAAGCACGTTGATACATTTGGACATAAAGATACCTAGCTCAAGTGGTGGTTTGAAATTTTGATTTTAAACTTGAGTTATAGGTAAGCCGGACTATCAAGAGGGTCACAAATTAGGTTGGCTAGATGTGGAGAAAAGTGCTCAAATCGACTAACTAAAGTTTGCTTGAGAGACATCGCACGAACACGAACACATAGAGGGTTTTCTGTGTGGTCGGTAGTACCGACCATGGGCGGTCGGTAGTACCGACCATGGCTGCTCTGCGCAATGCTCTCTGTGTAGAGTTCATTTTGAACTGGCGGTAGTACCGCCATAAGGTCGGTAGTACCGGGCACTCAGAGCATTTTAACACCCTCCCTGTGTAGACTCAAAAATGACTTGGCGGTAGTGCCGCCGGTACCGACCCTGGTCGGTACAAAGGTTGTTTTTGCGGAGTTCTCTGTGTTGGCTCAAAATGGCTTGGCGGTAATACCGCCATCCGGTCGGTACTACCGACCCTCGGTGGTACCGACCCAAGCCGGTAGTAAGGCAGATTTGCAGGGCTCTATGTGTTGGCTCGATTTTGACTTAGCGGTAGTACCGCCATAGAGTTGGTACTACCGACCCTCGGTGGTACCGACCCTAGTCGGTAGTAACCGAGGGACCAAGTCTCATTCTGCGGAGCTCTCTGTTCGCGGCCATTTTGTCCTGACGGTAGTACCGCCATAGGGCCGGTACTACCGACCCTCGGTGGTACCGACCTATGGCCGGTAGCTGGTTTTAGGTCAGATCCAGATCTGTGCAATGGTTAGTGACTGGTCGGTACTACCGACCATGGGTGGTCGGTACTACCGACCAATCTCGGGACTGAGGGACATAAATAGCTCTCCTCTTCTCGTTTGACCGTGACCCACTCATTTCACTCACTTATTGCGATCTAACTTCAGACAAAAGAGCTCCGAGCATTGACTTCTTCCCTCTCTCTCCCCTTTGCTCCAAGATTCATTCCTTTGCAAGATTTGAGCTAGGGAAGTGAGATTAGAGAGTGGAAAGCTTCGATCTACGACTTGAGCACTTGGTTTCCATCTAGCCGGCTTTGTTTGTGTCCATTACTCTTGGGTTCTTTGAACCCTAGCCGGTTAGGTGTTCTTCGTGGTAGCCCGTATTGATTCATTTGTGAGGGCTCCCCGAAGTGTTTGTATTACCTCTGTGATTTCTAGTGGAGAAACTTTAGTAGCCTTTGTGGTTGCTTGAGTGAGGCAAGGAGGTGAAATAGACTCCGACCTTTGTGGTCACCTCAACAACGAGGACGTAGGCACTCCTTAGTGGATTGATCGAACCTCGGGATAAATCGTTGTGTCCCATGTGCTTGTTGTTGTCTCTACTTTGCATATTACTTGTGTTCTTCGTGTTCTTCCTCTCCCTATCTCGTTCTTAGGTTGAGAAGGCTCGATCCACACCGTGGGAAGCTACTAAGGCTCGGTAAGACTAGATTCGCTATCTATCATACTTAGGGAAGTGAGGCATATTCTTGTATTACATTCATAGCTCACATATATTGGATTTGTAGTTTCACTTTAGGATTCCGGTAGTGTCGTTTGTTTGTGTCGGTAGTACCGGTGTGTTACACGCGGTAGTACCTACCCAAACAAACCGGTAACACCGGTTGTTATCTAACTACGAATTCTAGTTTGTGAAGTTTCAGATTGTCAAAAATCACCTATTCACCCCCCTCTAGGCTGATTAGATCCTTTCATCTCTTAAATAGATTTTGCAAAGCGATTCTCTAAAATAAAAGCTAAAAATAGCTTCTCTTGATTTGCTCTATGGACAATATCACCTTTTTATATACCCTGATTCCCTGAATAATCATATAGAATAACTTTGGCCCTTTAATTTATTTTAGAGAGGATCATGTGTATCACTATTTTATATTAAAAATAGGAAAAGGATAAGAACCCTAAGTACAACACCACACCTAACACTTGTGGCAAACATAACAATGACGAGATATGTCTCATTTAGAGAGTTTGCACCTTCTTTCTTGAGTTTTTTTTACTCATCGCATTTACATTTCCACATATGCTTGTATTATGCGCCTTTATCTTCCCTATAGGTCTAATTTTAGATGCAAAACTCTTGGTGGATCTGGATAAATAGATAACACCAAATAAACTTTAAGTGCACATCTTGCTAGTTTTTTTTTCATCCAGAATAAAATCAAGAAAAAAGCTAGCGGTGAATTCACCCCTCTCTTCTTGAGTTGGCTGCTGCTCCTCTCTCCTATGACGCTTTGGTATCTTATAGGTAGCACAAAGTTTTTGAAACATATGGTCATATTCAATAGATCTTCGTATCACAAGTCATCAAGCGACTGCAATATTTTCCGTTACAATGCAAACATATATTTGCTACTACCTATAGAAAAGAATACAATTTTTAACATATAAGTCAAACCATTCTAAGTGTAGTTATAATTTAAGACATCACTATTGTGATACTAAATACGTATAATTAAATTTATCATCTACTCTCTTAGTTTTAAATTATAAGATGTTTCGACTTTTTTAGATATATAATTTTTACTATCTACTTAAATATGCACTATTTCTGCATACTAAAAATAATGTATATAGAAAAATCAAAATGACTTATCATTTAGAATGATGAGAGTAATATATTTTATAGTGTGACCAATTAGTGTCATAGATATTGATATTTTTATGAATTGCTCACTCCATTCTAAATTATAAGTTATTTTGATTTTTTGCTACATTTATTTTACTATATATCTAGACATGTATTTGCATGTCAATACATAGTAAAATAGAAGTATAAAAAAAAGTTAAAGCGACTTATAATTTAGAACGGAGGAAGTATAAATTAAATTAAAATTATAATTTAGATAATTTGTTTAAGGACACAATTAGAATTATATTTTTTTTGAGAAAAATTTTCTATTTGACATTGGAAATAATGCAGCTCTCCTATTTGACACCAAAACTGAAATTCTTTCTTATATGTCCTTTACTCAAGTTTTTCTTTCTTATTTGATATTTTCGTCAGTTTGGACGGGTAATGATGTTAAGTCCTAGGGGAATAGTTGTTTTACCCTTGAAGCATTTTTTACCAATCATGACTTATATAATATAATTATATAAAATAATGTTTGCTCATTTATTTATTTTACAGAAGCAAAAATGGAAACATCGTAGTTCAAGATAAAAACATTAAAAAGTACAATCACAACCACGGAATGTTACGAAAGGGTAAAACAGATTTTCTTCTAGGACTTAAAATCATTAGCAGTCTAAACTAACAGAAATGTCAGATAGAAAAGAAAAACTTTAGGTTTATAACATATAGAAAAGAGTTTTTTTATTGATTTCAAATTGAAGAGCTATTATTTCTCTCTCTCTTTTTTTAGGCAGTAGTTAGTACTCCTTCCGTAAAAAAAATTTATAGAAAACGTGTCGATGAAACTATTTCAACTTTTAATCAAGTTTATAGTAAATTTATTAGCATTTATATCTTAAATTAAATTTATTATGAAAAATATATTTTATAACTAATCTAATGATGTTTATTTTGTCTCACGAGTGTTTTTATATAATTTTAGTAAAAAATTACAATGTTTAACTTTTTGGGACGTACTTCCTTCGTCTCAAAATAAGTGTACTTCTAAAATTTAAATAAAGATGCTAAAGTTAGTGCGAAATTATATTTATACCCTTAGAAAGACGTAATTATTATGCCTCGAAAAATGAGAAAGTAGAAAAAACAAATAGTATTAATTTGTTTTTATGTAAATATATACTTATTTTAGATAAATTTTAAACTCTAAAAGTGTATTTATTTTGGGACGGAGAGAGTAGAATTGTTTGTTTTAGAGGTAACAGTAACAAGAGGTCAAGAGGAAAGACTGGGAGTGGCTCCACTAGAGGAGTCCTCAAGAGCCAATTTATCGCCCTTCCGTCGCTCGCTTCGGCTGTTCGGCCCCTTTCCTCCACGCTCCGTTTTGCCGGCCACCGCCGCCGCCGTTTTCCGCCGCGCTACCTCGCCGACGACATGCCCGAAACCGTACTCCGCTCTATCTCTCTATCACACTCTCCCGCGCCCCTCGCCTCACTTCTTATTGACCTGGTCTTTTACCCCCTCGCAGGCGGCGGAGGCCAACCTCCGCAGGCAACTGGAACAAACCCTCGCCGACGAATCCTCCAGTCCGCTCCACCACTACAACCTTGTAGGTTTCATTGTCCATTGCATTGAGCCCGTGGTCGCGCCCGCGCTTCTCCGTTGCGCCTAATCACCTGCTGGTTGGTCCTGTGCGTGCAGGGCGTCTTCCTATGGGACCGCGCCGAGGCAAAGCAGGAGGGTGACGGGGAAGAGGCGCGGAAGCTTCGCGCAGCAGCGTCGGAACATTTTCTCGCCGCGGCCAAGCTGAACCCCAACGATGGCGTCCCCTTCCGCTTCCTGGGCCACCACTACGCTCGCAGTGCAGACAATCAACGAGCGGCCAAGTGCTACCAGCGTGCGGTGACCCTCAACCCTGACGACGCTGAGGCTGGGGTATGTGTGGGAATGTGTATATTCATATGGCCAATGCAGTCGTCCGTTTGCTTGTACTGAATTCCAATGTGTTTCCTCCCTTTATTTCTGGGGTATGGTGCAGGAGACACTCTGTGACTTGCTAGATGTTGAGGGGAAGGAGAGCTTGGAGCTTGCTGTGTGCAAGGAGGCAGCTGGCAAGTCACCCCGTGCGTTCTGGGCTTTTCAGAGACTTGGCTACTTACAGGTAACTTGTATAGCAATTTCTTGAATGGATTTTCCATTGAAGAACGCCAATAGTATGTGTCATTAGCAGAGGTCCCGATTAGATCAGTTACGTTAATGAATCTTATGGATTCATTTTGGATTGGGTCAGAATCTACAGGTCCAAACCTGTCCAAGCCTAAATCCAATGATATTGGTTAGGGACAACATTGGTTTGCAGTAATTAGTTAGATTTAACATGGTTATGCAGGTTGATGAAAATGGTTGATATTTAACCTAATCTAGCCCCTTCAATATTTAAATCTTATAGCAACCTCATCCATTTGTCGTTGATGTTTCTCATAGTTTATAAAGAGGCAGTGTTCACTTCCATTCATTATGGCATTGATATCACCACCCCATAAAACCTTTATGTTAAGTTGTTAATGTTAGTGACTTTTAATAAACCAATTCTGTTGCCATCCTTTTATATTAGCTGACAGACGAAATTAGATTGAGCAGGATAACATGACTCAGTTGTAGCATTATTAAGTTAAAATCTGGATTGTGCTGGTCTTTGAAGTATTTGAAAGGTTTACACGCCTGGAGCAAGAGCAATATCTCTTATGAGGACTTCTACTTGAGAAGTTGATTGCTTATTTTCTTTAAAAATTGCAAAGGTTTTTCTGTTGTAAGGAGATACTACTGCCAATATTTTAGGTGTGCAATTTTCTTTTGTTTGTGATAAGGCATTACAAAATTTGTATATAATGTGTATTGACATGATTTGGTGAAAGGTTAGGTTCATCAGAGGAAATGGTCAGAGGCTATACAAAACCTTCAGCATGCAATACGAGGTTACCCAACATGTGCAGATTTATGGGAGGTGGGTGCTTTTACCCCTCCATCAATTTGCTCTTGCCAAGGTTTCTTAGTGTAACTTATATATATCAATTATTTGAATTTAAACATTCCATATTTAATTTATGGCTACAGGCACTTGGTCTGGCATACCACCGTTTGGGCATGTTTACTGCAGCAGTAAAGGTTTGCTGTTTTCAGTTTTGAGCATACTTAATAACTGTTGCAGTGCGCTGTATTGAGCCTTCTCAATGTGCTTAATTCAGTTTTTGCCGGCAGTCATATGGACGAGCTATTGAACTTGATAGTTCCAGGGTCTTTGCATTGATAGAAAGTGGAAACATTCAGTTAATGCTTGGTTACTTTAGAAAGGTATGAAGTTTTCTGCTTGCTTTGTTAACTATCTATCATTCTGTTGGTATACATGATTTAATCAGCCAATGCTAATCTAACAGCGCATCAATTCAAAAATCTATGTAGCCCTTATCTCGTTCATTGTTAATACTATTTAATTTCTCTCTAAATACACAACACCAGGGAGTGGAGCAGTTTCGTTCTGCTTTGGAAATGGCTCCATCTAATCATTCAGCATACTTTGGCCTTGCTTCTGCATTGCTTGCATGGGCAAGGAATTGTGTAACTACTGGGTCCTTTGGTTGGGCTGCTAGCCTGTTGAAGGTATTTTGATCTGATACTAGCTTTTTAAATATTTTTGAATAGGCCATAGCTGTATAGCTTCACCATATAGATTGTTTTCTTGTAGGAAGCTTCAGAAGCTTCCAGAATTTGTACTTCATTGACTGGAAACCTTTCATGCGTCTGGAAGTTGCATGGAGATGTTCAGGTATTTGGATTTTTCATCATTTAAGTCTGCTTGTCATCTACTTATAATGTGGATAGTTACAATATTATATTCTACCATATACCTTGCCTGCTTGGTGTCAGCTCGCACTTGCGAGATGTTTTCCATGGGTGGATGGGAGGATCAAAAGGGGCATGGATGCACAGATGTTCAAAGATTCCGTTCAAGAGTGGAGAAATACATGTTTGTTAGCAGCAAATGGTGCAAGACTCTCATATCAACGTGCTTTGCATCTTACTCCCTGGGAAGCTAATGTTCACAATGATACGGCTATTTGTCTTGATCTAATTTGTTCCATGGATGACAACAACAGACTCAACCCCAATGTTTGGTAGGTTTCTTTGTTGCATAGGCTAATACCATATTACTTTTCAGATGGGGTTTTATGAGTCGTCTAAGAGTATTATATTTTTCATTTTTGTGCAACAGGGAGCTGCCAGAGAAAATGTCACTTGGTGCCTTGATGTTGGAACCAGTTAATAAGGATTTTTGGGTTACTTTGGGTTCAATGTCAAATTATCTGGCTTTGAAGCAGCATTCTTTTATTAGGGCACTTCATCTCGATATGTCGTTGTCTGAAGCTTGGGCATGCCTTGGAAAGGTACTGCTCTTAAAGCAACAGCTGATTTATATCTGCTACTAGTAGGGGGTATCTAATAGTTTGGCCTTCAGATTTACAGGCAGTCTGGTGATAAGCAAATGGCAAAACAAGCATTTGATCGGGCTCGAAGCATTGATCCTTCGTTGGCATTGCCATGGGCTGGAATGTCGGCGGAAAATTATCACCAATCTGGGTAACTCGTCGCTCCTCATTTCATGGAAAAGGTTCCTATGCTGTGCTCTGAAAAATTAGTTACTCAAGCTGTTTTTTCTATTTCATGTGATTTTAAAGGAGCAGTCCTGTAAATGAATCTTTTGAAAGCTGCTTGAGGGCTGTGCAGATCCTACCTGTAAGTGCATTTTTGAAAATCAATAATGTCTTCACTTGTCAGTATAACAATTTTATGTTTTTTCTTCTCCAAGTTAGCCCTGATTTCATTCTATTATGTTCTTGCATTAGCTGCCAGAGTTCCAGATTGGTCTTGGAACAATTGCTGCCCGTTCTAGTAATCTTCTTTCACCTCAGGTATATATCCAGTTTTATATTCATGGTTGAGGCTCTTTTAGTTGGCAATGGTCTATTCAACTCGATGGCAATTTTTTATAGTTGGCCTTCATTTTTATATTCTACATTATTTAACTGGTTGACACTAAGAGATACATTATGATTCACTAAGTCATAAAGATATTTATATTGCATAATCTGCTACCTAAAACCCTAGTGCGTAGCTTAACAAATCAATTTATTTATACTTGGTTCCATTATGTAGGTATTGATGGCTGTAAGACAGGCTGTTCAGCGAGCACCTCATTATCCAGAATCTCACAATTTAAATGGCTTGATTTCTGAAGTGCGATTAGATTTCCAGTCTGCAATCACATTTTACTTGCAAGCGAGATTTGCTTTAGGCATGATGTACAATTCCAAGTCAGACAGTAGACAAGCTTTTGCTGATGTTTCAGTGAATCTTGCCCGTGCACTATGCAAGGTAAGAGCGTTAATGGTTACTTAACATCTGGTTTGATAAAGTTAAACATACTAAGCAGCTAAAATCATGGTGTTTTGGATGATACATCTGAGATTCTAATCATTGCACTAATTGCAGGCTGGTCTTGCAACTGATGCAGCGCGGGAGTGTGAAGAGCTGAGTTCTCAAGGTATATTATTTTTATTCTACTTAAGCAATGGAAGATTTCCGTTCCCTAATTTGCCAGATAGCATTGACAGTAGATCCTTTCAAAATATTTTCCACATGCTGTATAACATATGAACTAACAAGTAGCCCTAAATTTTCTAGGACTGTTGAGTGTTGATGGATTGCAGATATATGCTCTGGCATTGTGGAAAATTGGACAAAGCAAGGAAGCTCTTTCTGTATCGAGAAGGTTGGCTGAAAATTTAAGTGGTATAAAGGCAGAGAGTGCAACTGCAGCTTGGGGATTCATATGCACCTTGACGTATGGAATTTCTGGGAAGGACTCTGCAGCTGCCATCATTCACAAGCTTCCTGGTCAACTCAATTACAGCTCACAGTTGAAATTCATTATCTCTGCATTGGATGCTTTGCATCCAGCCAAGCGTCTCCAGCTGCCTCAGTTGAATATGCCTCCTAAGCGTACAGCTTATGAAGTGATGAGTGAAGTACACTCGAATATTGCTCTTGGGAAGGCTGTAAGTATTCTAAAATACTGGTGCTATATTTCTATGGAAAACTAGTTTATTTTGAGTACATGCTTGATGTACTAATATATGTATATATATAATTCTTTTAGATTGGTGCGGAATTTGACAAGCCTCTGAGGGTTGATGGTAGTTTGTCTTACCTGAAAAAAGTTCTGCACATGTATCCCGACTGCAGTTTAGTGAGGTAATTTTCTTGCTTGGAATGGTCATATCAGGTGTTCAAAAGGTTACTAAACTTGAGGCTTGAGTCAAAATATTGCTCACCATTTTCTCTTTTCCGCATGCTGCAGAAACCAACTTGGATCCCTGCTGCTGTGGAGTGGAGATTGGATGGCTTCTCATAAAGCAATAAGGGTTACCTCTCTGTCGTCACATGGACACACATCCAGTTTGGGCCTAAGATCACCACATCATGTTCAAGCCTGTGCAATGGTTTCTTGCTATGCTACCTGCCCCACTTACACAAAATTCTCTGTCGCAACATGTGAACACCAGTACCTAAGTGGACCTGATGCAATACACCACCTGCAAAGGTATATCTTCTACTTGTTGCATTGACAATGCATGCCTTTGGTAGGAGAGCTATTCATGTTCTTTTTTGCCCTCTCAAGGTGGGTTCATTGTGAACCATGGAACCAAGACGCACGCTATCTGCTTGTGCTTGCCATTTTCCAAAAAGCACGGGAAGAGAAGTACCCCAAACATATCTGTGCTATTCTGAAGAAGCTCATTATGCAAGTGTTGTCCAATATTAGCAATCCACATGAGAAAGAAGCTATGCAGTATGAGGTGTTCTTGCTACTTCTTTTGTCATCAGAGGTCTGTTTGCAATCTTTAGACTATGAAAATTGCATTGCCCAAGCTAAAGAAGCCCTAGGAACCACCCCGTCAAGCCGTGTGGATACTTTTTTTGCACACTTGCAACTGTGTCGGGCCTATGCAGTGCAAGGGGATCTTTTGAACTCCAGGAATGAGTACACGAAATGCTTGAGAAACCATACAAATACTGAGATTGGCTGGGTAATGCTGAAGCAACTTGAATCTGCATGTTCATTGGAGGGCTCTTCTGATGAAATAGATATAAATCTGCGTGAATGCGTTAAAAGGAATGGTAGCGATTCATCGAAATGGGCATCCCTTTTCAATCTGGCGTGTGCTCAGTGCTTTCTGTGGGATGGAAATTTTGAAAGCGCTGAAAAAGCTCTTGCTCAGGCATGCACTCAAGTAGATCCTGATAGCTGCATCTTGTTCCTTAATGGTTAGCCGCTTTCTTCTCACATAGCTCATTAGTCATCAATGATTCTCTAAAACCCTTTGCTGTTTATGGTATGAAGTTGCACCTTGAACCTGGTTGTTTTCTTCCCTTCAGTAGAATCTAGGAATAAACTTGGTTGCTTTCTTCCCTCCAGTAGAATCCAGGAATAAACTTGGATGTTTTCTTCTCTCCAGTATAATCCAGAAATAAACTTGGTGGCTATCAGATCAACAAACTTTCTGCCAGTCTTATCATGTAGATATGTACCGTAGTACATTCCTTGCACTGATTATTGAGTGGTACTAATTGTTCACTATGCTAATAGTAGTGAACGAAGGGGAAAATGTGCTTAGATGGCACTTTCTCGATAATTTATTTTGTGGAATTAAATTGATCCAATCTTTTAAGGATGCCCTGTGAAGAACGATGCTTCTAATTTTAGACTGTTTCCCTGCATGACTGAGAGTACTAGTCTATAATAGGCCTTATTAATTACTAATTATGAAAGATTCCTGTTTTATGTAATGTGATTTTGTGCTGAATGAAACATCACTGATAGGTGCAACCTGTATGGAAATTGCCCGGAGGTTTGTAGCTCCTCAATTTATATCCCGTGCAGCTTCCAGCCTCAGAAAGGCCCAGCAGAAATCACATGCTTCATTACCTCTCGTGTCACTACTACTGGCTCAAGCTGAGGGCAGCCTTGGCTCCAAAACCAAATGGGAGAAAAACCTTCGCCTGGAATGGTTCTCATGGCCCCCAGGTACGGATTGAACGAGCCTTTGAATGAACACTACTATTGGGTTTAAAGTCAGCTGTTTGGTTTCAGTCTCGATGCCTTTTTTTTTTCCGTTTGGTTGTGCAGAACTCAGGCCTGCGGAGGTGTACTTCCAAATGCATCTGCTGGCGAGGCAGTCGGCTGCAGCGGTTTCTCAGCAGAACCAGCTGGTGGAGACGATGCAGAGCCCCGAGTTGTGGTTGCTTCGGGCGATTCACCTGAACCCGTCCTGCCCCAGGTACTGGAAGGCTCTGCAGCAGCAAATGGATGTGTAGCCTTTTGTATGACAGGTATCATCCAGGCGCATTCTAGCGGGCGATTTGGATAGATCGCTGGGACGCTGGCGACAAGTTTGTGACTCGTCGTTTAAGGCTTTGCGTTGGGAACTTGGGATAGTTTGCATCTGCCCTGTGCTCTATCCTTCCTGAAATGATGTTACTGGGGCTTGTAGGATTATTTTGCCGATGTGTCTTTGTTAATTATTATACGTATATAACCTTCAGTTTGCAGGAACCAATACACTGATCTCTTAAAGTGTTTCTAACAATTATAGTTGTTGCTAGCTAATGGGATCCACAATGGTATAAACTAGTTCTTGGCTCTAAGCCAAACACTCAACAGGGCTAGCTTTTAGTAAAAGTTCATAGTATATTAGACCCACATGGCAAACATAGCTTTAGAATATGGGTATGAACCTAGCTCTTGATTTTGGAGGATAAACCTATGAAGTAACCTCTTGGAGGATAACCTAAATGCGGAGCCAATGGATAGCCAAATGTGCACCACCTACAAAGGGTAATAAACATGCTTCTTTTTAAATACAAAATCATCTAGTAAGGAAGCTAGAGAATCTATGTTTTTTTTTGACAACATCTAGAGAATCTATGTTTTTTTTACAAGAATCTAGAGAATCTATGTTAAGGTGGCCTCATCCAATCCCCTACGTAATATGAAAAAAATACCTTTGCGGAGCTTTCTCGGAAAGTCATTTTTAAGTATTTTAGCACAATTTTGACTCTGGCTCTAGCTTTTTGCAGCTTGGCTATGCAACCGTGCCAAACAACTTGGTAGAGATTCACCGGCCGGCTCTAGATTTACTAAACCAGATCTAGATTTAGGGTTTAGTAGAGATTTATCAGCTCCAGATTCATCAAACCAGATGTAGATTACTTTTTGTTTGCCAATTTCTTTGTTTTCTCCCTTTTTCTCCGTAGCAACTCACATACGCGCCCGCCCCAGACCACTGTAGATTCACCAGCCGGCTCTAGATTTACTAAACCAGATCTAGATTTAGGGTTTAGTAGAGATTTATCAGCTCCAGATTCATCAAACCAGATGTAGATTACTTTTTGTTTGCCAATTTCTTTGTTTTCTCCCTTTTTCTCCGTAGCAACTCACATACGCGCCCGCCCCAGACCACTGTGCTGCCCGCCCCTTGCCACCGCGCAGCCCGTCTCCGGCCGCCGCGCTCGCCCGCTGCGGGAGCTCCTCGTGGCACGGCCGCGCGCCCCACAAGACGCTTCGCTGCGGGAGCCGCCGGGCCCTCCCCGGCTCCCCGTGCCGCGCCCGCGCCGTCCGCCTGCCCTCGTGTCGCAGCGGGATACAGCTATGCCTGCGACGCGGGAGGCAGGGAGCTGCGGTCGCGCCGGCACTGCGCTCCCCCGCGCTGCAGGCCTCGCGCTACGCCGCCACGCCCTGCCCGCCGGCTGCGACCGACCGACCCTGCGCGCTCGTGCCGCCGATCGCGGGAAGAAGGCCACAGAAACGCAAAACCGCAGCCGGCTGCGGCCGCATCCCCTATCTCCCACCGCCCATTCTGCTTTGGGATTCGTATTAGGATGAAAAAAAAACACATGGTAGAGCTGTATTAAAGGATTTGGTGAATCTTAAATTTATGATAGAGCTGTGGATTTAGGTGAATTCTAAATCTAAATTTACTTTTGTTTGATGAGGCTATACCAAACGGGCCTTAAAGGAGGCTCATTGCAAAGAATTTGGAAGCACCCAGAACCTACTGAGAAACTAGAGCCCCAAAAGAAGAACGTTGCGAGCCCGACCTCAGCAAAACACGCCTAGTAGAAACACGTAAGGGCTCTTTGTCAGTTGTTTAGGCGACGGCGTGGAGCTCTACAGACTGCAGCTCACAACTCTCACTCAAATCTCAAATTCTCAACATGTGTCATCCTAATTTCGAGGAGGTGCCCACGTCAGGCCGGCCCCTTGCAGATCGTCTATCGCCGCGCTGTTGAGCTGTTCTCCCAGGCCGGTAAAATAATGGAGCCCAAATCCCTTCCTCCTACTCGGCCCACGCGGCACTCCGGGGCACCGCGGCGCGCCACACGTCCTCCGCTCCCGCGTTAGCCTCCTCCGTCTAAAACTTCACCGCTCTCGGCTCTCGCGACCTGAACGCCGCCTCCTTCGCTCACCAGTCGCCCACCGGCCACCGCTTCCAGTATCCAGCCAAGCCCGCGCGCCGCTCACGCACGTACGCTCTCAGCACCTCAGCTCGCCAGGCCATGTCAGGCGGCGTCGGCCCAACGGCGGGGGGCGGCATCACGCTGCCGTCCATGGGCGCGCCCCCGCCGCCGCTGCACCCGACGCCCACCTCGCCCACGGCGCGGCCGCACCACCGCTACTACCTCTTCTCCATCAAGCAGCTCAACACGCTGGGCGCGGCGGCCGTGCTGGCCTTCTCCACCACGGTCCCGCTGTCGGAGATCGCCTTCGCGGTGCTCCTCCTCCCCTACCTCCTCGTCCTCGCCCGGCTCGCCTTCCCGCAGCGCCCGGGCAAGCCCGTCCCGGCCGCGCCCGTCTTCCGGGGCAGGCGGCTCCGCCTCGCCGCGCACACCGCGCTCGGGTTCGCCGTCGGCGCCGCGTGTTGGAAATAAACCTGACCGGTGTGTGCTCCGGGTCAGAACGCGTGTGTGCGTGTGTGTTCAACGTATGTATGTCGGTGTTTAGGTGTTGGCTAGTCGAGTGTCCAGAGGCCAAGTTGTTGCCGGTTGACCACATGCAGGAGCACGCCATGCGAGACGGACGGAGACCCATTCATGCGGATGAGTACGTGGCTTAAGCCTGGGCGTTCGGGTTAGCCGTTTTTTTCGGGTCGGGTAATTCGGGTAATTCAAAGTTCGGGTAATGAAAATTGCTACCCGAATTTAGTCCTGAAAAAACACTACCCGCAACTTCGGGTACCCGATAATTCGGGTTCGGGTTCGGGTATTACCCGATTTACCCGAATTCATAAAAAGAGCAAATTATACAAAATTTTAATAGAAATTCATACATAATTTCAGCAACATCTTGTTTAGAATTCTAACACTAATTTACAAAGAATAACATATTACAGTCACTTGTTCAAACCGAGAGAATAGTATACTAATTAAATAATAAATTCATTGATTTAACTAACAAAACATGATAAATACAAAGATAAAAATACAACTTCGGGTAATTCGGGTAGTTCGGGTACCGGGGGATATTACCCGAATTACCCAAACTAATTTCGGGTAATCAAAATCAGTATCCGAAGTTGGGATCGGGTACCTCGAGTTCGGGTAATTCGGGTCCGGGTTCGGGTAATTCGGGTACGGGTAATGGGTAGCGGGTATTTTGCCCAGGCTTAACGTGGCTCACGAATGCGTGAAACCAGGTCGTCCAAGCTGCCATGCGTACGTGCGCGTGAAGCTCGCGAAGTGGGTGCCAAGATGCTGCATTGCTGTGGGTATAAACTGGCCTTGTAGCCTTGTGTTCTAGAGGGTGTTCTGAGTCGAGTCTTGTACCAATAATAGCCAAGATACAGGCGTTTATCGTCGCGGGCGTTTGTCGCCGAGAAATTTCTTACCTACTGTTTATCTTCCACCTTCGTCTCCTCTCGTGTGTGTGAGCGCGTGAGTGCAATTCGTGCTGTCCAGGGCTAACAATTGGTATCGGAGCTAGGGCGATGGGCGGCGATGGTGAGAAGGGTAGTGGCAGCAGCTCGTCGCGTGCGGTCGTGGTGGAGCGTGTCACTGCCGTGGCAGGAGAGATCCTGAAGCTGACGAAGACGAACTACCACGAGTGGACGCTCGAGGTGCAAGTCAACCTGGAGGCCATGGAGCTCTGGGATGCTGTGGAGAGCGGCAACGCCGAGCGCGGCAAGGACCGACGGGCGCTGGCCGCGATCCTGCGCGGTGTGTCTACGTTGATGAAGTCCGGGCTCGCCGCGAAGAAGACCGTCAAGGATGCTTGGGCGGCCATCAAGTCGTTGCGGATGGGAGACTCACGTGTGCAGGAAGCCAAGGCGCAACATCTCCTGAAGCAATTCGAGAACATGACGTTCAAGGATGCTGAGGCAATCGACGACTTCGCTATGAGGATTGGTTCGCTCGCTGCAGAGCTGCGCGAGTTGGGGGAGACCATGGAGGACGAGCGCGTCGTGAAGAAGATGCTGCGGGTTGTGCCGGCGAGGCTCAACCAGATCGCGTGCTCCATCGAAATGTTCGCCGACCTGAAGAAGGTGTCGCTCGAGGAGCTTGTCGGGCTACTGCGTGTAGCGGAGGAGCGCTGTGGCGGCGTTCAGGCGGTCGAGGATGGTGTCGGGCATCTGCTGCTCACGGAGGAGCAGTGTGAGGCACGTCGTCGTCAACGCCGCAGCAAGGAGCGCTCGGGCGAAGGCAGCGACAAGCGCGGCGGCGGCAAGGAAGTCGACGACGACGACGACGACGATGGGAGCAACAGCACCTACTCCGAGCACAGCGAGCGCAAGTCAAAGAACAAGAAAGACAAGTGCTACGAATGCGGCAAGCATGAGCATCACTCGTATGAATGTCCCAAGAAGAAGAAGCAGGAAGAGGCGCTTGTTGCCACGGCCGACGACGAGCCCACGCTTCTGTAGGGCAGAGCGTGTGGTGAGTTCAGGTTTAGGGGGAGTTTGTTGGAAATAAACCTGACCGGTGTGTGCTCCGGGTCAGAACGCGTGTGTGCGTGTGTTCGACGTATGTATGTCGGTGTTTAGGTGTTGGCTGGTCGAGTGTCCAGAGGCCAAGTTGTTGACGGTTGAGCATATGCAGGAGCACGCCATGCGAGACGGACGGAGACCCATTCATGCGGATGAGTACGTGGCTCACGAATGCGTGAAACCAGGTCGTCCAAGCTGCCATGCGTACGTGCGCGTGAAGCTCGCGAAGTGGGTGCCAAGGCGCTGCATTGCTGTGGGTATAAACTGGCCTTGTAAGCTTGTGTTCCAGAGGGTGTTCTGAGTCGAGTCTTAGTACCAATAATAGCCAAGATACAGGCGTTTGTCGCCGCGGGCGTTTGTCGCCGAGAAATTTCTTGCCTACTGTTTATCTTCCACCTTCGTCTCCTCTCGTGTGTGTGAGCGCGTGAGTGCAATTCGTGCTGTCCAGGCTAACACCGCGCTCCCGGCGCTCTACATCCTCGACGGCCTCCGGGCCGGGGACACCGCCGGCGTCGCCGCCGCGGCCCCGCACGCGTTCCTCCTCTCCGCGCAGGTGTTCACCGAGGGCATCGCGGCCGCGTGGCCCGGCACGTTCTCGCTCCCCGTCAGGGCCGCCGTCCCCGTGATGTTCAGCGCGCGCAGGATGTTCGCGGCGTCCGAGTGGCTGCGCGAGGAGCTGCAGGAGCGCGACGACCTCGGGCGTGGCCCGCCCGTGCCGCCGCGGCGGGTGGTGGCCGGCAGGGCGCTCGCCGCCGCCAACCTGGCGTTCTGGGGGTTCAACCTCTTCGCGTTCCTGCTGCCTTTCTACCTGCCCAGGGCGCTCAGCAGATACTACCTCGGCAGCGACCACGAGGATGACGATGACGGCGGCGCACACGCACCTCACTTGAAGCAGCAGCAGCAGCAGGATGAAGGGAAGAAGGATTCGTAGATCAGGCTAAATAGACGTGTGTGATTAGTAGCGGAACAAGCTGGTACTACCTGTCTGTTGTCTCTATGCTTTCATTATGTATATATGTATGCCAGTAGTTATCTTGTTTGATGCATGCCAATCTTTTTCGCTTTTGCTTCATGTTATTACCAGCAGAGCAACGCTTACAGACTGCTAATATCTTCTTCTACTATCAACAATTTTTATTCGATGGAACAATCTATAATTTGTTACGGAAGTGACTAAAATTACCATCGGGACCGTATGCTTCATTGTGGCAGAGTGAGCCAATGCCGATTTTGGTCGCGACCGAATCAGGGCAGTGTCAAACTTTGAAGTTTTGATGTTTGCGATCAAGCCAGTCATGCTAAATTATGCGAATATGAAGGTGTCTGGTTGAGGTCATCTTTCATGGGATTGTATGACGATTGACGAGGAGGTGTTTGGTTCCCATCCATACCAAGGGCAGCTCTAATATTGACTCTAATAATATTGACCATCTCCAATGTGACTTATGAGCTAGTTCTGAGTATATCATTGCATATTTTAGTAGAATATAAAAGAGGAAAAATCATCTTTTGATAACAGCTAGCTAGGCTCATGTATATCAGTATATGGCCATATATATGGAATTCCCAATATATATATGCGCTATTCATGTTATGGCTTACACTTTTTCCTAAAAAGCATGCATCCGAAATCTATCTTTGGTTTTCCTAAAAAGCGTGCGTCCGAAATCTGTCTTTGGTTGGTTAAGACGATGACATGATTTTTTTTGTTGTAAAACGTAAGGACTCTATCCTAATCCTAGTCCATTTGTATTTAGACTCTTACTAAAATTCTAGGCCTTGGTAGGACTATATATACGTGGGGTCAATAATTACAGAACTAAGAACATGGATAACACACTCATAATGATTTAGGATTTACGAAGAAAAAGGCATCAAGAGAATTTTGCATTAATTGCAATTAAAAAATTCTAGAAGAAATTCCATGTGAATTTGAATGTTGCATATATATTTGAAGTATATGATCCATTCTTATTAATGTATGAGTACTTGTGGATTAATTATTTTGGCTAAATAATAAAGAATCTAGATAATGAAATAGTTTTATAAACTATGATATGTGCACATCAGGGGGAGAACATTCCTGAGTTTGTAGGAATGTTGAACATTCCTAAGTGCACTATGTATATTCTAGCTCGCTATATATAATGTATAATAACCTCATGTTTAATTATGTGCGTGAATATTTCCCATAAAACTCTATCATATATAGCATACATGAATGAGCCTTCACTTGCAGTTGGAGATACATGAATTTGATTATTTTAAGCCCATGATAGGGGATATCTATTGGAGTATGCTATTAAAGATCTAATATTGGCATTAGGGGAGAGAGAAAGCCTATTTTTGAATGCCAAATATTATTTGCACATACAAGGAAAATGATTTAGAGAAAATATTCCTTGAAGCTTGAAGCAGGAATATTATCATGCACTAAGTCAACAAATAGTTTGACTAATGCTCTTGTGAAACATGAAGCGGAGCATATGCGAGATATTTTTAGAAATCAGAGGAGTAACTTGAAGTTATAAACCAGAAGTTTTATTTACTAGTAATAAACTAAATATTACATACTATCAAGCTAAAATCTACGGGGACACATGTGGGTTATAGTTTTAGTGTATACTTATTGAATAGAAATAAAATAAAACTCCATCATTCTTATGAAGAGAACACCTCATGAAGAAGGTTAAGCACCTCATGCAGAGGCTCATCTTGAAGATGAAATCCTACATACTAAGTGCACACATCTTTAGTGTTGGATATGCAGGACAATAAAATATCTCTTGTTTGGGAAATGGCAAAGAGACAAAATAATCTCATATCATGAGAATATTGGGAAAAAATAATAGTTGTCGACAACGCTACCTCTATAATTGCAAATGTTTCTCTTACGAGAACCCGGATCCAGAAAACAAGTCCATGGCAAAGTCGCTTGTAGCGATTATATCGGATCAAATGAACAAATGCGATTGAAGTTGAATCTCCTACTAAGAAGAAATAAATGTTCTGCTATATCTCTGGCAAATGAAATGAATGAATATGAAATATGCAACTAATAAATGGATTACGAAGATCCATATAATTCCTGAAGAATATAAGTTACAACATATAAAAATTAAATCTCATACGAGTACTATTAAGTCTAAGGTAGAATATATTCATGAATGAGTATTGAAGTCTCTAGAAGAGCATATCCTAGAAGGAATAGTCATCGAATGACTTCATAGTGAATAACACTATCTCATTGTGTATATCACTAAATAATCTCTCTTGTAGTAGAGTGAGAATATCCTTTAACGAACTAATCCATGAACTAATCCATGAAGGATTTACCAGTCAATTCTTGAAGAAAGATGATTTATCCCCGAAGTGAATATAGACCCGAGAGAAAGAAAATGAGAAATTCTAAACACCATGAAGGTGTCATACAAACACTCAGAAAGTGTAAAGCTAGCAATAAAAATATTGATATCCTCTAAATACCATAGAAGGTATGAGAATAATGGTGATTTGACATTTGACTTATCCCCTAAATGCCAAATGCAAGGCTGGATTTATTACTTAGTGGTACAATGAAAATCTTGAAGATATGTAAGTTTAAAAATCCACTATGAGAGAATTATTAGTATTGAAACTCTTGTAGGAGTTTGACACTATCTAGAAGATATTGAATATTGTAATTTATTGATCCCCATCATCCTCTGAAAGGATTTATTACCCTGAAGGGTAAATTTTTATTTGTTTTGCACAACTAATAAATGGTTATTTATGTATGAATCATATTGCTCTTTGTTATACCCATATAATTCATAGAAGAATTATGAGCCAACTTTTTGAAAGTGTGGTTTGAATAATAAAATTCAAAGGATGGCTTTATGAGGGGGAGCAATTTTATTCAATTTATCTTGAAGATAATTGAAACCACTAGAATTATAAAGACCAAGTAGATCGTATTTGCTAAAACATGAAAGTTTATGCATAGATCATGAAGATCAATATCTATTCATGAAGAATAAAATATCCCGAAGAATATATAACCAAGAAGGTTAAATGTTATACTCTTTTTTTCTATGTGAGTTTTTACTCGAAGGTTTCTCACACAAGGTTTTTTAATGAGGAAATATGTGCAATGCAATTAACGAATGTGATGTACTCTTTTCTCTAAGAACCGTTTTTCCCATTGGGTTTTCTGATGGAGTTTTTAACGAGGCATGTGCATATCGTGGTAATCGCCCAAGGAGAGTGTTGTAAAACATAAGGACTCTATCCTAGAAGGAAAGGAGAAGGAAGAATCCTAATCCTAGTCCGGGATTAGTCCGTTTGTATGTGGGCTTTTACCAAAACTCTAGGCCTTGGCAGGACTATATATACGTGGGAGATCTATGTTGTAATTACCGATATTCAGAGAAATAAAGAATAGTCTCCCTACACCTTGTGTCTACTTGTTTTACTTTCATCTACTATGTTGATCATGAGAGACAGAGAGATGAAGGTCCTAATCGCTGGCAATATGTTTTATAACACGTTATCAACACGACAAGCTCTTCGTCGACATCGCCATTGAAGCCACTGTCGACCTCGACACCGACGTCTGCGCCGACGTCCCTGCTGCGGCTACTCCGACGATGTCAACGTCCTCGACGTTGTTAGCGGAGCGGATCTGCTACCTCTACCTCCATCGAATCTGCACTGCATCGACATATACCGTCGTCGTCAACCAGACAGTCCTACGACAATGCCAAATGCCCTACGCGGTATGTATCTACTAATCACTGTCCTACGCGACATGTGACGTAGATCAATTGACATCTGAAATAATTAATGTATGATTTGTTTTAATAGTAGATTGGTTTGTGTGTTGCTGTACAACTAGATTTATTTTTCAATCTACTTATATCGGCTTTGACAAACGACACTTTCGTGTCGCCTACATGCGGCTACGAGATCGCATAAGCCTGGTAGGCTATGTATAATGTTTCATATGTGCATAAATGCACTACCTAAATGGTACGAGAAGATCACATCATCTTGAAGATTATGTTTGTCTTTGCCTATATGCCTGCTGGACATTTGTTTTTCTCCTTAAGAATTATGAGTTGTACTTGAAGTATACCAACACATATGAGAACAAACATACATGTATGAACAGTACCTACAAGCGCTACAATTTGTATTTATATACATGAACTACTAAATCTAGCGTTAATTAAAGGGAGGAAAGTACGATGACATCATCGTGGTGTGTCAAGCTCATGCATGAGCTTGTGACCGTGCGGCCAGCATGTCCGCTGCCACACAACCTGAAAGCACCATCCCTCCTGGCCTGAACGCCACGTCTTCCGGCTAAACGACGTCTCGCTGCATGGTCGCCTGCCATCAACTGCTATATCAGCCAGAAGATTGATCTGTTTTTTTTAATCCGAACTATTATCGCAGTACAAGAAACCACACTGTGCAAAATCATCATATATGTGCCATCACCGAATCGATGTTCGTTATCGCGCCGTATGCGACGTGAGTCAGGTTGTCCTACTCACATTCACGTAGGATTGTCAACCTTGGCTCGAAGCCACTATTCATGTCTCGTGGTGCTTGCAGCTCACTACTCTCGGCACCAAACCATGGTATTCTTTCTATGCCATGAATTGTGGCTTGCACGCCGCTACCTTACACCACTGCCACTGAACCTCTGCATTATGAATCTGCATGTTTTGTCTTTGGACTATGGGCCCGCATGCTCAAAGCTCCACGTGCATAGAATCCCATCGGTATATGCGTGCACAGACAAGAGACGAGATGACCTCTGCAGTTCGAAACTCAGAAGTCAAAGCATACAATACATGTGTACTGGGCCTGAAGTCAACCCACTACGATAAATTTTTAGTTTGGATAAATTGAACCGGTTAGACCCTATCGACATGCATGAACTATATATGTTCTTCTGTCCCTTGTGTTTTATGAATTATTGATTTTGCCTAGCTTTATTTTTCTATAATTATTAAGTAGAATTAATTCAGAAAATTTTTCTGCGCTTTGGATTTAATTATGAAAAGGTAGTGCAAACATTCCACCTCTCTAAATCCTGTAGACCTTAGACTTGTCATTTTTTAGGCTCATATTTATTTTTCCTAGCATAATGAATTTATTAGTTCTGAAAATTTACATATACCACGGTCCCGAAAACTGCTAGGATGCTTCTAAGATTATTTTGAATAATCATCCACTATCTTTTTGCACCTTACTCCTTGTTTACACGAAGTAAACCTATATGCACATGATTTGTTATAATGATATAAGCATACCTTCATGAAGAAAGAATATCTTGGACTTGCCTTGAATAGCATAATTATTTAATATGGTCATAATTCAATCCTAGAAGGATATTCTCTGTCACTGTGAAGTGAAGTGGACTTAAGCATTGTAATTTCTAATTACTCTCTAGAATAAGTATATGGCCATGAGAAGTAACAAATTAAGGCATTGTGGGACTTACTGCATGAGTAAAATCCCAAATTATAATTATAGAATATTATGTTGCATTAAAAGCTAAAATTTTCAAGCTATATGCCTATATAGATTGAGATATAATGTTGCTCTATAAATAATAGCTTGAAGCTTTATACTAAATGTCTAGAAGACAAGATGGTAAATAAGATTTTATCAATGCATATTCTCGAAAAAATGTCTCTTGTGTGTAGAATATCACAGAGCAATGCAATACATGAAGTATTTAAATTTACCATTACTCAAACAGAAATTGAGTTGAATTTTTAGACAACTTTATAACCCCAAGATATTATCGATTGTAATATGTGGCTTGCATATGTTACACACCTTGAAGATTTGTGTATATATATCATAACTATTGTATATAGAGCATGAAGCTATCGTTTGTCAAAGAATAGAAGTTAAGACATGTGAGAATAATATTATTTAGAATATTTAAGAATTTTCTTGAAGAAAAACTTAAATCACATGCTTATAAATTTGTTGCATTTCAAGTTCATATCTGAAGTATCGATAGTAGTAGTGGTGGTGCATTAAGTTTTAATTCCCATTGAATTAAGTGATTAATGGTTAATTTATTAGCTTGAAGGCTGAAATATCTAATATTCTTAGTTGCAATTATTATGCTAATTTCTCATGGAATAAATTAGATTTATATGTTTCACATATAAACAATTGCCAATTGCCTATCTAAATAATTTTGCATTATTGTTTCCACAAAAGAAGCCTCAATTAACCATGAAGGTTATAGTTATTTGTGCACCACTACCATGTAGGTAGAAGGGAAACTGAATTTCCTAGAAGCACATGAACAATTGGACTATACTGGCATATAAAATTGCGCCTAGAAGGATAAATTTAGCCAAGAACTAGTATAATCCTAATATTTTTAGCCCGAGAACTAGAAGTTTTATTCTACCCTATCTATATGAATTTCATGCCATAACCAATAATACTAGGAATATGATTGTATTCTATGGAATATTAGAAGTGATTATTCATAGATGACGCAAGAAGCATATTACGACAAATTTTGGGTAAAGACATAAGAAAATGTGGGTAATATATATTTAATAGGCATAGCCTTCCTAAATCTATTCTAAGTGCATGTATCAGGACTTAGAAGTTCTGCCCGCGTCCCTTCCGGTCGAGTTAACTTTCTCTACTGCACTAATTGCACAAGCTTGTAGCTTTGCACTTTTGTTGTTATCTATTATATTGGACTGAATACCAATATTCCACATTACACATGTATGTGTATTGCTATGTTATTCTCTCATTGAGCTAAACTATCTCCACTCTTGCATGGATGTTAGCATAGAAGCTATAGTTGTAGCTAGTAGCTACCTTTACACTTCCCTCATAATGAAATTGGCTAGCTAGCATGCTATGTCTATATGGTTCTCGTTGAACTAAGAAATCATTTGCTTTCAATGTATCGTATGCATAAGCAATAGATTGGTCTACGACCATGTAGCCTAAGATCAGGGGGAGTGAGATAATATGAAATCTGCTCAATGGAGACTAACCCAGTCGATGGGGTGAATAATTACGGAACTAAGAAGATGGATAACACACTCATGATGATTTAGGATTTATGAAAAAGGCATCAAGGGAATTTTGCATTAATGGCAATTAGAAAATTCTAGAAGAAATTCCATATGAATTCGAATGTTGCATATATATTTGAAGTATATGATCCATTCTTATTAATGTATGAGTACTTGTGGATCAATTATTTTGGCTAAATAATAAAGAAGCTAGACAATGAAATAGTTTTATAAACTATGATATGTGCATATCAAGGGGAGAACATCCCTGAGTTTGTAGGAATGTTGAACATTCTTAAGTGCAGTATGTGTATTCTAGCTCACTGCATATAATGTATAATAACCCCCATGTTTAATTATGTGCGTGAATATTTCCCATAAAACTCTATCATATATAGCATATATGAATGAGCCTCCACTTGCAGTTGGAGATACATAAATTTGATTATTTTAAGCCCATGATAGGGGATATCTATTGGAGTATGCTATTAAAGATCTAATATTGGCATTAGGGGGAGAGAAAGACTATGTTTGAATGCCAAATATTATTTGCACATAGAATGAAAATGATCTAGAAAAAATATTCCTTGAAGCTTGAAGCAGGAGTATTATCACACACTAAGTCAACTAATAGTTTGACTAATGCTCTTGTGAAACATGAAGCGGAGCATATGCCAGATATTTTTAGAAATCAGAGGAGTAACTTGAAGTTATAAACCAGAAGTTTTGTTTACTAGTAGTAAACTAAATATTACATACTATCAAGCTAAAATCTACGGGGACACCTGTGGGTTATAGTTTCAGTGTATACTTATTGAATAGAAATAAAATAAAACTCCTTCATTCTCATGAAGAGAACACCTCATGAAGAAGGTGAAAGGTCCTAGTTTGGTTTTGGTAATTGAGTGACAACTTTAGGTGGACTAATTGTGTTTATGTGAGATACACAGGAGATTAGTCCACATGTACAAATATGAAGAAGGAGCTTATTTCATATGTGACATGACATGGAGTCATGTGGCTAAGATGGTAAAGATCAAGACAAGACTTGGCTTGATGGACCGGTTGCGAAGGTGAAGGGCAAGTTGGAGGCTTTGAAGCCGTTGGTACCGAGTGTTGGGAGGCTTGAGCAAAGACTTGGTGCCGAAGAACCAAAGCAATGGTGAAGAGCAAGTGAGGTCAAGATCGATGGACCATGAAGGCCATGTGATGATATGAAGTGGATCATATCATTTGGAGATAGGTTGGTGCATGTGTTGCATCAACACCGGAGGAGATGGAATGGAATGCGCAAGACAAAGGTATAATTGTAGGGCATTTCATTTCACCGGTCATAGGTGCGTAGAGAAGTTGATGACCGGGTTTAGGATAGATGGCCGTACTATCAAGAGGAGCAAACTTGTTTGCATATCGGTCATCTAGTGCCACTTGAGCGATCTAACATTGCGTTGTTACTAGGATCGAGTGGCGTGGTGAGTGCAAGTGCTAATCCTTTGAAAAATGATAGAAAACATTATAACACACATGCACATGATGGTGTACACTTGGTGGTGTTGGCACATTTGCAAAGGAGAAGGTGTTGGAGTTGAATTGGATCAACTCAGAGAAGTTTTGGAGAAAGCTTTGGTTGAAAAAGAGAAGCGATGTATCTTGGATTAGAAATCTGTTCTAATCCTTTGTGTTTTTGATTGTGTATTCATGTGGGTTGTGTAGCCATCTGAATAAGCTTTTCAAAATGTCCAAGATCATCGAAATCGGAGTCCAGAGCTAAGAGTTATGGCCGTTTTAGCGCGGAGCTCAGGCTGGTAGCGGAAGTACCGGTCCGGGGGCCGGTAGTACCGGTCCAGTGGGCGGTAGTACCGGTCCGAGGGTCGGTAGTACCGGTCTGGGGGACGGTAGTACCGATCGGGGATCGGGAAGTCCCGTTTCGTGCTTAGTTTCTTCCAACGGGCGCCTAAGGGGTTGACCGGAAGTACCGGTGGTCGACCGGTAGTACCGGCCCTGCGAGCGGTAGTACTGGTCAAGGACCGGAGGTACCGCTCAGGTGAAGTAGCCGTTGAGCTGAGGATCGAAGCCAGGCGGTAGTACCGGCCCTATGGCCTTTTGGTCAATCGGGAGGAGTGAAGTGCGAAGCGGAAGTACCGGTCTGGGACCGATAGTACCGGCCCGCTGACCGGTAGTGCGCACCGGTAGTACCGGTGGTCTTCGTGGAGCTCGGGAAAAAGTGGAGAATGGCTAGTTGTTTTCCCCTCCTCTATATATAGTGGTTGAGGCCGGCCGTGGGCTGGCTGCCGAGCTGAGCACTCCAAAGTCTTGGTGGCTTGTGTGGATGTACTAGGGAGCCCTCTAACTCGCTTGTGCTTGCTAGTGTGTGAATCAATAGCGAGTGAGTGATTCTAGTGCGGTGCTTTGAGAGATTGCATCGAGTGGCACTAGGTGTTCGTGTTGCAAGCCGGTGGTGCTTGTTACTCTTGGAGGTTGCCACCTCCTAGATGGCTTGGTGATCGAGTCTCCGTCGTGAAGCCTGCGTGAAGATTGTGCGTGGCTCCGGAGAAGGATTGTGAGGGGCATTGTGCTCGCCCCGCGGGGATCGCGAAGAGCAACTCTAGTAGAGCGTGTCATTGAGTTACCCTCACTTGTGGGTGAGTTCTTGCGGCGCTCGAGTGTCGAGTTAGGTGTGGGGCCTATTAGCCGCCGAACTACCAAAGTGTGTGGTCGACACAACGGGGACTAGCTTGGTGGCAACCAAGTGAACCTCGGGAGAAAAATCACCGTGTCAACTTCGTGTTCATCTTCTCGGTGGTTTGCAAACTCCATTCACTAGCTTGTATTTACTTGTTCATATACTTGTGCTAGTGTAGATTGCTCTTGTGCTTCTAGTTAGCTTGTGTAGCTTGCTAGTTACATTCTTTGCTTGTGTAGCATAGAGTTGATCCCGTGAGTGACTAGTTGACTTGTAGTCTTGCTAGTCACATTGCTTAGTTTATGTAGCTAAGTTGAGCTCTCTAATTTGTCTTGTGTAGCCTTGTTATTGAGCATTGCTAGTGAGCTTAGGCTTTGTGCTTTTGCTTAGTGGCATGTGTAGGAGCTCCCCGGGTGCTTGAAATACTAGTTGCATAGGTTTGTGTGACCTTGCAAGCTAGATTGATTAGGTGAGCTTTAGCTAGCTCGACACCTTATTTGCTTTGTTTAGGATCTTTTGTAAGGTGTCATAGAGTATAAGTAGAGGGGTGTAGTCTCGGCTAGACCGATAGTTTTAATTCCGCATTTGTTTCGGTTAGCCAGTGCGATTAATTTTTAGAAAGGACTGTTCACTCCCCTCTAGTCCGCCATCTCGACCCTTCAGAAGGTTAAGCACCTCATGAAGAGGATCATCTTGAAGATGAAATCCAACACACTAAGTGCGCACATCTTTATTGTTGGATATGCAGAACAATAAAATATCTCTGGTTTGGGAAATGGCAAAGAGACAAAATAATCTCATATTATGAGAATATTGGGAGAAAATAATAGTTGTCGACAACGCTACCTCTATAATTGCAAATGTTTCACTTACGAGAACCCGGATCCGGAAAACAAGGCCATGGCAAAGTCGCTTATTGTCGGTGGTACAAAAAAGGGTACCCCCAATCAACGCAAACACCCGAACACTCTTTCTCCGCCTCGCCCGAGCCCTCCGAGCAAGGCCTCGGGCGAGCACGATCTATCTCCGTCTCGCCCGAGCCCTCCCGGCCAGGCCTCGGGCGAACGCTCTATCTCCGTCTCACCCGAGCCCTCCCAGCCAGGCCTCGGGCGAACGCTCTATCTCCGTCTCGCCCGAGCCCTCCCAGCCAGGCCTCGGGCGAACGCTCCTTCTCCGCCTCGCCCGAGCCCTCCGAGCAAGGCCTCGGGCGAGCACGATCGCTCTCCGTCTCGCCCGAGCCCTCCAGGCCTCGGGCGAACGCGCCCCCACACCTCGAGCCTTAACGCACGGACCTCGAGCTGTACAGACAGCCGTACCAGCCCATACCACGCATTTAATGCCTTCACCTACTCCGGTCATGTCCACTAGTGCACAGCGTGTACCACAGTAACTCGGTGTAAAGGTCAAGTCTCGTTTTCACCACAAGCATGGGCAAAAGGGCACCAGTACAGCACTGTTCGGCCAAGCCAGGCACTGTAACCCCTCGAGGCCGGCTACGCGCCCCTCGAGCCCTGCACTGTAACCCCTCGAGGCCGGCTACGCGCCCCTCGAGCCCTGCACTGTAACCCCTCGAGGCCGGCTACGCGCTCCTCGAGCCCTGCACTGTAACACCTCGAGGCCGGCTCCGCGCCCCTCGAGCCCCCGTGGCACCACCTCGAAGCCGGCTCCGCGCCCTTCGAGCCCTAACTACTTTCGTGCTATTGGAGGACAGGTACCCCAAGACCCGGAGGGACCTCACCGCGTACTGTACATTCCGGGATGGGTGCTGTACGGCTCCCGCCTTGTCGCGCCACCACGTCCGCGCCCAGGATGGAAGCCACGACCCAAGGACGCCTCAACAGCGACGATCACATCGGCTCCAGTGGCCCCGACAAGACAGGGTTCCTACCCTTCTCCGTATGGGGCACCATACGCCCCGACACCTGTAATACCTTTATGTAACCCTGGCCTCCCCTTGCTCTATAAAAGGGGACGCTAGGGCCCTCATTCAGGAGGACGGACACAACACACGAGTCCACACACAGGCACGAGTCCGGACTCCGGTCCACTCTCACCGAGCTTGTATTCTCCCCTGTACAAGCACTTAGGTGCAAGTAATACAAGAACATCCCCCCCCGCTGGACGTAGGGCCTTCTTTGCCCGAACCAGGATAAATCCTTGTGTCCTCTTGCATCACCATCCAGGAAGAGAAGCACGCGATCATTTCACTCGTTGGTGTGATACCCCCGGGTACGAAACACCGACAGTTGGCGCGCCAGATAGGGGACTTCGCGTGTCCGAGCCGATTTCTCGTTGATTCCTGGATGGCTTCATCCCCTCTTCCGTTCTCGGCTGGTGCCGTCGTCTGGTTCGGGAGCCTCGAGTTCCTGGCCACAGGCAACGGCAACGAGCTGACTCTGCTCTCCACGAAGGGCCTGAGCGGAGTGCGTGTCACGCCACCCCGCGCGGGGGGCATGACGCGTCGCCCGCACCACCACACGTCGCCACATCGCGAGCGGCGCCGTCGTCACCGTCGTCGCCGGGCGCAGACGGTGCCCGCGGCAAACACCTACGCCCCCATAGCCGGTGCAGGGTCCCCAAGGGGAAACCAGCCCGGCGCGCGGCCGGAGACCTCCAGGGCGCACCCGCGCCCGCCTAGCGACTTCGCATTCATCATGCGTACGGACCAGGAACCAGGCCAGAGGCCTCCGAGCCGTGCGCCGTCGACGCCGCTCAGCCTCCTCCCGCACGGGTCGCGCCGCGCTCGACGCCAGCGGTTCCCGGTCGGCCTCGACAACTCTGCGGCTGTATACGCCCACCGCCTCGACGAGCGCCATCAGGACCAGACGGTGGCGAACCGGGAGCAGCGTTCGGGCGCGCTGCTGCAGGCCATGGCCAGCCTGGAAATCGTCCACCCCGCGTGCGTCGACCGCGACTTCTTGCGACCCTTCGAGCCACCTCGGCGAGCCACCGTCGGAGAATGGTACCGCGAGCTGCGGTCCCAGCATCGGCCAAGGCGGCGTGCCGTCAACAGCTCCGACTCCGACGAATACGACTACCACGACCCCGACCTCTGGGATCCCACCAGGGAGTGCTTCCAACTCGAGGGAGTCGTATGCGATACCGAGGATGAAGGCGACGACGACAGGCCGGCCCTCGACCTAGAGGGACCTAGCGACGTGGCCGCGACAGGCGGATCACGCGTTCAGGGAAGGGACGAACCTCCAGCACCGGCTGTACCGCCTAAGCACGACGATGGCCGGGCGGCGCAACTCGCACAAGTACAAGAGGCAATCACCAAAGCCGAGGAGGAACGGCGACACCTGCTGCAGCTCCGGCAAACCCTGATGCAGGAACCAACCCAGCCACGAGGAGCCGGAGCTCGAGGCCGGGCTCGAGAGGTCCACCGGCGGATCCTCGAGGACGGGGCACCAGCACGCCCCGAGGTATGTTTCCCGCGAGCTGGGCAGAACGTGGTGGCCGCGACTATGATGCTTCGTGACCTGCCCGCCGTCTCCAACCCCGATGCCAGGCGAATGCTCGGGGAAATGAAAAACCTCCTCGAGACAGCCGCGGTACAGCAGGCCGAGAGCTCGGCGTCACGCTGACGTGGAGCAGCCTCGGGGAGACCGGCGGACACGCCCCACGACGCTCGCGAGGCATCCGTCCACCAGCCGGACGCCTCTCGAGCTAGGCCAGTCCGCGAACGGATCGTCGACAACCGGCCACCTCGAGACCCCAACGACGCCCGCAACGACATCAACCGACGGCGCAAGGACAAGGGGGCCCAAGAGCGTGGCTATAGCGCCCATCGAGGGGGGCGCTACGACAGCGACGAGGACCGGCAGGTCCTCGAGCCCCCGGGCCCCCGAGTCTTCAGCCGGGCCATCCGCAGCTTGACCCTCCCCGACCGCTTCCGACCGCCGACCAACATCGTGAAGTATGATGGGGAGGTCGAGCCCAAGCTCTGGCTCTCGGACTTCCGCCTTGGCTGCCAACTGGGCGGAGCGAAGAACGACGACCGCGTGATCATACGTCAACTCCCACTTTACCTCTCGGACACCGCCCGTCGGTGGCTCGAGGGGCTCCCGCCGGATCGGATCCATGACTGGGCCGACCTAGTCAGGGTCTTCGACGGGAATTTCAAGGGGACCTGCGTGCGTCCAGGCAACCCCTGGGACCTACGGCGTTGCAGGCAGGCGGCGGACGAGCCCCTCCGCGACTTCGCTCGACGGTTCTCGAAGCAGCGTCTCGAGCTCCCCCACGTGCCTGACGAGGACGTCATCTCAGCGTTCCTCGCGGGCACGACATGCCAAGAGCTTGTTCATGAGCTAGGACGCTACCGTCCCGGGACGGTCGAGGACCTGATGGATCGCGTCACCAGCTTTGCTTCGGGCGACGAAGCAGTGGGGGCCTTCTTTGGCCGTTCCACGGACAAAGGCAAGGCGGTGATCGCGCCGGAGGGCCCCAACAAGGGCAACGACGCCAAGAACGACAACAATGACGGCAACAAAGGAAGAAAAACAAACGCAAGGGCCAGAAGGCGAAGCGTGGCGCCGATGACGACGACGACAAAGAGGTGCTCGCGGGCGCCCTCGAGCCTAAGAAGCCCCGAGGCCCCCCCGATGGGGCTGTTTTCGACCAGATGCTCGAGGATCCTTGTACCTACCACAGGGGCCCCGTAAACCACAAGTTGAAAGACTGCCGACTGTTGAAGGGCTACTACTCCAAGCTCGGCGATAAGAGGGAAGACGCGCCTAAGGGAAAGGATACTGATCGACGCGGCGGCAGAAACGCAGATGGCGACTTCCCCCGGTGCGCGACTGCTACATGATCTACGGGGGGCCGACCGTCGGGCTCTCAGCTCGAGAAAGAAAGAAGGAGCGTCGGGAAATCTTTTCGCTTGGCCACGACGCCCCCCGGTATCTTGACTGGTCCGATGCGCCAATCACGTTCGACCGTGACGACCATCCGGACCGTGTCATAAACCCGGGGGCTTACCCCCTCGTCGTCGACCCCATCATAATCGACGTTCGGTTCTCCAAGGTGTTGATGGATGGGGGCTCGAGCCTCAACATCATATACCTCGAGACCCTCGACCTCCTGGGGATTTCAGAGGGACAGCTTCGACCCAGCATCGGGGGGTTCCACGGAGTAGTACCAGGAAAGAAAGCCCACCCCCTTGGGCGCATCGACCTGCCGGTCTGCTTCGGTACGCCGGCAAACTTCCGTCAGGAAACGCTCACCTTCGAGGTGGTCGGCTTCCAAGGGACCTACCACGCCATCATCGGCCGACCAGGCTACGCCAGGTTCATGGCGATTCCTAACTACACGTACTTGAAGCTCAAGATGCCGGGGCCAAAAGGGGTCATCACCGTTGACACCTCCTACGAGCACGCATACCACTGCGACGTGGAGTGCGTCGAGCGGGGGGAGGCCAACGTCCACCTCGACTCGCTCGAGGCCTTGGCAGCTCTGGCCACCGAGGGGGCCCCAGAAGCAAAGCGTCACGCCGGCACCTTCGAGCCGGCTGAGCACACCAAGCAAATACCCGTCGACCCGACCTCGGCCAATGGCAAGACGCTGACCATCAGTACCAGCCTCGAGCCCAAATAGGAAGCAGTGCTCGTCGACTTTCTCCGCGCGAACATCGACATGTTTGCGTGGAACCCCTCGGACATGTCGGGCATACCGAGGGAAGTCGCCGAGCACGCCTTGGAGATCCAGGCCGGGTCCAGACCGGTGAAGCAACGCCTGCGCCGCTTCGACGAGGAAAAGCGCAAGATCATCGGCGAGGAGGTGCATAAGCTTTTGACGGCCGGATTCATCAAGGAGGTATTTTACCCAGAGTGGCTAGCTAACCCTGTACTAGTTAGGAAAAAGAATGGAAAAATGCGGATGTGTGTAGATTACACTGGTCTGAATAAAGCATGTCCAAAAGTTCCATTTCCTTTACCTAGAATTGACCAGATCGTCGATTCCACTGCTGGGTGCGAAGTGCTTCGTTCCTTGATGCGTATTCCGGCTACCACCAAATTAGGATGAGAAAATCCGATGAGCTCGCGACCTCTTTTATCATGCCATTTGGTATGTATTGCTATGTTACGATGCCCTTCGGCCTTCGAAACGCCGGGGCAACGTACCAATGATGTATGCAGCACATCTTTGGCGAGCACATAGGCAAGACCGTCGAGGCCTACGTCGATGACATCGTGGTTAAAACTAAAAAAGTAGGGAACCTCATCAGCAACCTCGAGACCACGTTCGAGTGCCTCCGGGCCAAGAATGTGAAGCTCAACCCCGAAAAGTGTGTCTTTGGTGTGCCTCGAGGCATGCTACTTGGCTACATCGTCTCACAACGGGGGATCGAGGCAAACCCTGAAAAAATCTCAGCAGTCACGAGGATGGGCCCGATTCGTGACCTCAAGGGTGTGCAGAAAGTAACAGGCTGCCTAGCCGCTCTCAGCAGATTCATCTCGAGGCTGGGGGAAAAAGCACTACCCCTCTACCGCCCTACTAAAAAAGACGGAACACTTGCGTGGACCGCCGAAGCCGAGGAGGCCTTAACCAAGTTGAAGGGGCTGCTGACTTCTGCACCAATTCTCGTGCCCCCGCGACCAGCCGAAGGTGACGATTCCCCCGAGCCCCTCCTCCTCTATGTGGCCGCAACCACTCAGGTGGTTAGCGCGGTCATAGCCATCGAGAGGCACGAGGAGGGTCATACATTGCCGGTCCAGCGACCGGTATACTTCACCAGTGAGGTACTCTCCGAGGCCAAGGTCCGGTACCCGCACATCCAAAAGCTGCTCTACGGCATCATCGTCACAAGGCGCAAGCTCCAGCACTACTTCCTCGCTCATCCCGTGACGGTGGTGTCGTCCTTCCCCCTCGGAGAGATCGTCAACAATCGGGAGGCCACGGGGCGCATCGCCAAGTGGTCCGCTGAACTAATGGGGGAGACCATCACCTATGCCCCGCGAAAGGCCATCAAGTCGCAAGCGTTGGCGGACTTCGTTGCTGAATGGACCGACACTCAGCTCCCGCCGGCACAGATTCAAGCCGAGCTCTGGACCATGTACTTCGATGGATCCCTCACGAAGACGGGGGCAGGAGCAGGCCTGCTCTTCATCTCACCCCTCGGAGTACACATGCGCTACCTGCTACGCTTGCACTTCCCCGCCTCCAACAACGTCGCCGAGTACGAGGGCCCTCGTCAATGGGCTGCGCATCGCCCTCGAGCTCGGGGTCCGACGCCTCGACGCCCGAGGAGACTCGCAGCTCGTCATCAACCAGGTTATGAAGGCTTCAAGCTGCATCGATCCCAAGATGGAGGCATACTGCGGGGAGGTGCGCAAGCTGGAAGACAAGTTTTACGGCCTCGAGCTCAACCACATAGCTCAGAAGTACAACGAGGCCGCAGACGAGCTGGCAAAGTTGGCGTCCACGCGCGGCACGGTACCGCCAGATATCTTCTCAAGGGACGTCTTCGAGCCATCCGTCGAAATCGACCCGGGGGCTGGCCCCTCGACGCCACCCCTCGAGCAAGACACGGGGGCTCGACTCACAACGCCACCCCTCGAGAAGGACACCTCGACGTCCGCGGAGGCGATGCAGGTCGACGCACACGCCTCTTCTTCATCACGGCCCCTCGACTGGCGGAAGCCCTACCTCGACTACCTGACGCAAGGCGAGCTACCAGAAGACAAGACGGAGGCCCGACGCATCGCTCGGAGGGCCAAGACCTACGTCATCTACGGCGACGAACGGGAGCTATACCGACGAAGTCCGACTGGGATCCTTCAACGCTGCATCCCACTCGAGGAAGGGCGCAAGCTCCTCGACGATATGCACTCGGGGGCTTGCGGCCACCACGCAGCGCCGAGGGCCCTGGTTGGGAACGCTTTCCGTCAAGGCTTCTATTGGCCGACCGCCATTGGGGACGCCAAGCGTTTGGTCCGAGCGTGCCATGGGTGTCAATTCTACGCCAAGCAAACGCACCAGCCCGCACACGCCCTGCAGATGATCCCAATCACTTGGCCATTTGCTGTTTGGGGCTCGACCTCATGGGTCCCCTCAAAAGGACAAGTGGAGGGTACACACACATGCTCGTGGCCGTCGACAAGTTCACCAAGTGGATCGAGGCTAAGCCGATAGGAGACCCCACCTCCGAGAAGGCTGTCGAGTTCATCGCCAACATCATGTACCGGTTCGGGGTGCCTAATGTCATCATCATCGACAATGGCACCCAATTCACGGGCAAAAAGTTCACCAACTTCTGCGATGACAACAACATTAGCGTAACCTGGGCCTCGGTCGCATACCCCCAATGCAACGGGCAGGTTGAGCGCGCCAACGGCATGATACTCCATGGGCTAAAGCCGAGGCTGTTCAAGACCCTCAAGAATTTCGGAAAGGGGTGGGCTACAGAACTCCCCTCGGTGCTGTGGGGCCTCAGGACTACGCCGAGTCGAGCCACCGGGTTCACTCCGTTTTTCCTAACCTACGGCGCCGAGGCCGTCTTACCTACGGACCTCGAGTACGGCTCACCTCGACTTCGAGCCTACAACGAGCAAACCAGCGACGAAAGGCTCGCCAACGCCAAGGACCAGCTCGAGGAGGCCCGAGACGTGGCGCTCATCAACTCTGCACGCTACCAGCAAACACTTCGATGCTACCACGACAAGCACGTGCGCAAAAGGGACCTGGCGGTGGGGGACCCTCGTGCTTCGGCTGGCTGCAAGATAATCGAGGGCGCCATAAGCTCACCCCTCCGTGGGAAGGCCATACACCGTGGCCGAAGTGCTCAAGCCAGGAACATACAAGCTCTACGACGACCAAGGCAGGATCCTGGCGAACGCGTGGAACATATCTCAGCTACGTCGCTTCTACCCTTAAAGGCCTCGAGGCCTTGTCCATTTTATCACTTTGTACAACATGTCAAAATGAATGAACAAACTCGTGCAATGTCGTTCATGTTGCTTCGCATCTTAAGGTAGCCTCGACCCTGCTTTGCTCAGGGTCAAGCCTCCCTCGGGGGCTGACGGGGGGGCCTCCCCCCCAGACTCCGGAAAAAATACGCGTTTTCTTTTCTAAAAATTTTGACCCTCGTCTCGACTCGTGCCTCGAGTGAACTAGCGATGTCTAAATCCTAAAGTACCTCGAGCCTCCAAGGTGGGGGGGCGTCGACATAGACGGCCACCTACGCCCCCGGGCTACGGTGCCCTACCTACGCCTCCCCTCGAGGGGCTCGCAACGTATCGAAGGAACACAGACTAAGTTAGCAGAAACTCGAGCTATGCGACAAAGAGAAGTGGTCAGACGCATTTGAAAGGAAAACAACCCCTTTTAAATAAACAGTCATATATACATTCAGGTCTCGACGTACCCTCATTCACGTCATAAAATTCTTACAAGGGCCCCGGTGCCCCAAATTTGGCGCGCAGGCCCTAGTCTTCGTCGGTGCGGTACTCCTCCCCGAGGTCTTCCGCGGCGGGCTCAACCCTCGACCGCCCGAGCTCGAAGGAGGAGGGCTCCCGACACCGCTGCTGGCGTCAGGAGCAGCACGTCCTCCTCGAAGATCTTCGCGAGCGACGTCCCCGGCCTCTCCATCTTTCTCCAAAATTTTGTCGACACAGCGGTTGTTCCACTCCTCATCCTTCCCCTCGATCTCGATGAAGCCATTCGCGACAACGTGGACCGGGAAGCGGAAACTGGAGCGAACGACCGCGAGTGTCTGCTTGACGCCGTGATGGAGAGCTTGCCGGACACAGTCCCGCGCGGCTGCGTCGAAGAAGCACAAGGCGTCGACCAGGCATCGCCCCGAGCCACTGCTACCTTCTGCCGTGGTCACAGGAGGAGCACCCCACATGGGGCCGAGCCGGTCGAGAGAAGAGCGAGCCCGCTCCGCCACCATCGTCTCGTCTTGGAGCTGGTCCAAGAGAGCCTGGTTCGTCCCGCGGAGCTCCTCGACCGTCTTCTCGACCCCTGCGCAACAAACAAGGAAGAGTGAGACTGCGACGTAACAAAGAACTTCGAGACCCAAACAAGAACAAGGTGTAAGCCTCACCGTCGCAGTGTTGCCCCAGTGCGGCGAGGTCGCTGGTCAGGCCCTCAGCACGCTGCTCCAGCCTGCGCTTCTCGGCCAGCGTGAGGAGCTTCTCGGACCTAAGGTCCTCGATCAGCCGGCCCGCCTCTACCAGGGCCAGATCCTTGCGGATCACCTCCTGCCGCGCCGCCCCCTCGGCAGCTCGGGCGGTGGTGGCACCACTCTTGGCGTCTTCGGCCTCTTTTCTCGCCGCCTCCGCTGCGGTTCGGGCAGCGGCGGCCTCGCCACGGGCGTCAGCAGCCTCCTGCTTCGCCGCCTCGGCTTCAGCCCGGGCAGAGGTGGCCTCGCTTCGGGCGTCCGCGGCCTCCTTCCTCGACGCTTCGAGAACGGCGGCGGCCTCCTCCTTGGATCGAGCGACCTCGCCTCGAGCCACCCGGACCTCCGCCTCCGCCTCGTTAAGCCGGCTCGCCATCTGGGCGTTCCGGCTCAGCTCCGCGCGGAGATCTCGAAGCTCCGCCTCAGCCCGCGAGGGCGGCTGACACCTGTGCGGACCGGCCCGCCTCCTCGGAGCAGGACCGCTCCGCCTCCGCCATAAGCACGGCCACCTCCCGGAAGATGGACCGCACCCTCGCGCGGGGCCCCCGCTGGGTCGGCTGCTCGATGGGAACCACGGCAAGGGGCGGGCTCAGTGGGACGGGAAACGACCATACCGGTCGGTCGAGCTCGATGTCGGGCAGATCCTCCTCCGCCTCGAGCTGCCCCGACGGCGACCCGCCGCCCGACGGCACGGGCCCCGACTCCCTCCGTCCCTCCGCGCCGGCTTCCTGTTGCGGATCGATCGAGGGAAGGCTCGACCCCGGGCCCTCTTCCCTGGCCGGGCCCTCCGGCGCCTTGTCGGCGCTAGCCGGCACCTCGGGCGCCTCCACCGTCATCGAGCCCGCGGCGAGGAGCGGCCCCTGCTTCAGCTCGTTCAGGAGGTCCTCCACCGTCGGCTCCTTCTCCGCCGACGCCTCTCCCCCCCTTCCCTCCTCGCAGCCCGGCCCGTGCTGGTCGGAGCCACAAGGGGCGCAGTCTCCTCAGCCCCAGACGCCGGCGGGGCCGTGCTCGCCCCAGGCGCTTCCCCCGGAACAGCCGTCGTGGTGAGGGGAAGGATGGCGCTCCCAGTTGGCACCATCGCGGGAGGAGGAGGAGGGGGAGGAGGCAGCAGGCGGCTTCGGCGGATACGGTGGTGGCAGGCTCGATGCCATGAGCTGAGGCCCCTGCAATACGAGATGACGGAGATGTCAGAACCAGGAAGAGTACCTCGACCCCTGTGGTCGATGGCGACGGCCTCACCAAAATTCGCGACGATCATCCGGCCCCCTCGAGCCATGGCAGCTCGGGCCTTCTCCAGCCAAGCGGCTTCTCTAGCGGAGGAAGGTGCCATACCTCGAGGTGCCTGTGCCTCGACGGGGCTCGAGGTCTTGGCCCGCTTGGACGAAGCGAGGTCCACCTCCTGGTAGGAGCGCTTCCCCCTGAGAAGATGGAGATGGCACGCGTCATCAAGAGCAAAGAGGTGAAGCCTCACTACCGACGAGACCCAAGGAAACTACTCACCCGAAGCGGCGGCTGGGCTTCTTCCCGGAATCGCCGGACCCACTCGGGGGCTTCGAGCCCACCCCACGGCTCGAGCCCTGCGCCTGGGCCGTCTCCACAGGGCTGGGATGGGGGGAGGGCTCCCGACGCCTCCCATGGCTCGACCTCGAGGGAGAGCCCTCCTTCCGCCCCACATCGCGAGAGGGCGACCGTACCACCCTTGTGCTGACGTCGTGGCGCTCGCCCGGCGCGGGCTCCGGGACCTGCTCCGGCGCCCGCGCTGGTGGTCGCGCCCTCCCGCGTCCGCTTCCGTGTCCCGGCGGCGGTACGGCGATGGACTCCGGGGACGCTCGCGCCCCTGGTCACGAGACGCTCGGGGGCTCCCTCCCCGACGCTCGTGATGGCGCGGGCTCGACGCCTCTTCTTGGCGCCCGCCCCTCCGCGGGCTCGACGGCGCCCTTGACGGCTCGCGGGGGTCGGGCCCGAAACCCTTCTCAACCTGTCGACCGCCTCTCGAGGCCCGACCCCTCTCGAGACACCCCCGTCTGGGCTGACGCGGGGGCGGCCTCCGTTGGCGCTGTGGCGGAGGCGCTCCGGGTCTGGGGCTTCCTTACGACCAGGGGCACATCCGGCGCGGAGCTCGACGGACCTCGGGCCCCCGACGAGGCAAGGATCGGCGCCGCCTTCGCGGCTGCGTCCCGCGCGACCCTTTTGTCGGTGGGACCTCCAGTGTACCCTCCTGCACAGAGGAGCGGTCAGCCCTGTCATCAACGAGCCCCGCGCGCATCAAGCGCACATCCATCCCCTCGTCGTCGCCCTCCTCCTCATCACCACTCTCCTCCTCCGAGCTCGAGGAGCTCAGCTCGGGGGACCCGTCCCCAGGCTGACGGTTACGACGAGCCTTCGCCAGTCTCTGCTCCCGAGCTAAGCGACGCAAGTTTTTATTTTTCTCTTTCTTCTTTTTGGCATCCTTGCTCTCCTTGTCCTTCTGAGCAGAGAGGCGCCTCACCTGAGAACCCGCGGCGTCCTCCCTCACCGGGGGCCTCGACGCGCGACAAGTAAATGCCCCCTGAAGAAAGAAGAAGCGTGATGAGACAAACCACAAGACGGATGCAAACGGATCGAAGGAGGAAAAAGGGGGAGGAGGCTCGAGATAGCTCGACTCGAGGGAGGCTTACCAGGTCGAGACACCCCTCGTCGGGTGCCATCGCTACCAGGTTGGAAAGTTCAGGGACGAACGGCCCCTGGATCGTGATCGACACCCGGGAGACGCCCTCATTCCGGGACAGCTGTGGCGGAACCGTCCTGATTATAAGAGCTCAAGTATTATCTTAGTCAAATCCGTCTGACTTCGACCCACACTTGAACCCATATAACCCCGGTAGTCCGGAAATCTCGAAGGATTTCTTACACCAGAACATACAGGATCGCGTCGTTCAAAGGTTACATCCGTAAAGAGACATCACAGTGAAACGAAATCGAATTTAAAACATCAGAGTGCGGAATTTTAAAACAGAGTTATTACAATATTGAGTTTAAAAGTGCGGAAGCTCGAATAAGTTTAAAAACACGACCACAACAAACGTGGTCCAAATAAAACATTGTTTGATAAACCAACTCAACACAAGTCATTCCTCCTTTTTAAGATAGTGTGCCACCAGTAGTCTCAGTCCGGCAAAAAAGGAGGAAAGCCCTTCTTGACGACCCTGCCCGGGGCCTACTCCTCATCACCTTCCACTGGTTAGAGGCAGTGCTTACAATAGCCAAGTAGACCTGGCCATCTGCAACAAACGGGATAAACCCTGAGTACGGGGATGTACTCAGCTAGACTTACCCGTCTAACTGAAAATAAAAGACTCCAAGGGTATGCAAGGCTTTTGAGGTGGAGCTGGGATCTTTTAGTTGCGAAAGGTCAAATTCAGATAAGGGTAATTAATGATTCTGATGAGCTGTTACTTTTAAACCTACTCCTTAGTTCTAGGTTATTACCTGTACTAGGCACTCACACTGAATCTAACAAACAATAATATAACCATATCCAGTTGACTATCCACATTTAGTTGAACCTTTAAACATCACATGGAGTTGTATCGTGGTGAGCTCGTCATAGTTTCCCACTAACCGGGGAGACGGCGACTCGAATCGAATTCCAAATCAGCTGATGAAAGACCTTTAATACCAGCCCACACTTTTCCCGTCGGGTCCATGCATTGGGCAAACCCGCTCGACGCTTGTTCGTGGTGGTAATCGTCGCGGTCAAGCACGGACCGCCCAATCAGAGTCTGGCGATGGCCTCACGCGGCAGATCGCAAAACTTCCGTACTAGAGGGCACGACACGGGTTGAGACCGGCCCGAACAGCTTCTAACCGGCTTTGGGGTCGATGATTACGGCACCGACATATCCCTAAGTAAAAGGGCGCGTTCAAAAATGAACGAGGGCAACATCGATACAAACCTACACGATCCAACGGACGGACTGCCCCAAGTTTCCAAACTTGTGCCTTGCCTTCCAGTTGACCGTATTCATTACTACTCAGGTTCTTTTCCACGATAGCAAATATAGCCAACCGTGATCCGGTAAATACCCATCGGGGTATTACGGAAACATCCTTAACTATACTTTTATTAAGCAGGCTAAGCAATTCTACATGATTAAGCAGTAGCAGGATAACAAGGCAGGTAATAATCAATAATCAAGGAATGGTAATGCAACAAACTGGGATTCACTCAACTCCTATACCTAATGCATCACAATATAAAAGGACTCAAATAAATTAATTGCAAAAACTGGGAGACTTAGAATGCTCCGGGCTTGCCTTGAGTGAAGACTGAGGCCTCGTGGGAGGGGCACTCAGGCAGGTTAGTGTCGTGGACGGGGTCTGCTTCCTCCGACTGCTGGAGCTCCTGGATCTCCGGCTCGGCGTTTGCTCCTGCTCTTGGTGAAGCTCCGCGGGGTCGATCCTATTGCATGCGATGAATTTATAATTCAATAAATGCGGAAATAACCCTTGCAAACCAACAAAGCCAACTTGTTGAACCACTTTTAACATTGAGGCAACACTATTCAATTCATAAGACAAAATCCGATAATCACCCTTTCCACTTTTAACTAGAGCAAAAGAAATCCGATTGAACTGCAAGTGCATTTTTCTAGACTCAGAAAAATCCACAAAAATTCCAGAAAGTCAACAACACCTACTGGACCCTACTGAAACAAGTTTCAGGCAAATAACTTGCAGAACTGCAGATACAAAAATGACAAGCAAACTGCTCATAAAGGTACTTTGAAATACAACTCTACTGTAAAAGAGTGCATAGCTCTATTTCCTATTTTTCCCAGATTTCTACTTCACATTCATATTTATCCAGGAAGTTCCATGACCAGAACCATCATATATTCTTACATGAATTTCTAAAGATCTATACAGAAAAACAGTTGTAAAGCAACTACAAATTTTTCCATAAAACAGATCAAGTTTATATTTTTCTCAGACTCTTCATGACACACCAAGACTGTGCAAATTTTCCCATATTTTATTTCAACATATAAACACCTTAACACTTATTCTAAGAAATCAGCAAAAAGAGACTTTTAACTATAACAGTAACTTTTCCTACATAAACAGTGCATCATATATTTTTCACAGGTGCCAAACAGTATAATAAACTTACACAAAATTTTCCAGGAATTATCTCAACCAGAAAACACTATAATCATTTATCTAAACAAAAGCATATAAACTGAAATAAATGAAAACAGTAAAATAAACTACTATCAAAAAATACATTCATATTTTCCCATGATAGATCTATTCATAAGAAGCTAATAAAACTGGAAGCACTTCATTCGGATTATAAAACAGGCTACACAAAATAACAAGCATCTCTGGAAATTAAACCGAAAAGAAAAACATTTAACTTCTCCCGGCTGGCTTGCGAGAACTCGGTCTATGGACCGGTAAGGGACTGACGCGCGGGACCCGTGGGTCAGCAGAACCCATTCGGGCTCGGGCGCACGGCGGAAAAGAAAACGGCGAGGCCTGGCTCGAACGAGACGCACCCGAGGTCGCTCGAGGCCGAGCTCGAGGCCGAGGCCTGGCTCGAGGCTCGGGCGAGACGGAAGGACGCACGCTCGTCCGAGGCCTGGCTCGAGGGCTCGGGCGAGAGACGAAGGACGCACGCTCGTCCGAGGCCTGGCTCGAGGGCTCGGGCGAGACGGAAGGACGCACGCTCGTCCGAGGCCTGGCTCGAGGCTGAGGCCTGGCTCGAGGCCTCGGGCGAATCGGAACAGGCGCGCCCGTCCGAGGCCGGACTCGGGGCTCGGACGAGACGGAAACAGGGGAGGGATTGGTCCGGCGATTTCTCGCCGTTGGTGAGGTCGCCGGCGCGGAGGCTGGGCCCGGCGGACTCGTCTCGACGAGGCGCATCCGGCGGTACTGGTGGTTTGGCCAGCGCACGGCCGTAGCGTGCCGGCGGCGAGCGGCAGCGCACGGCGGCGACGGCATCGCGCGGCTACGCCGTTTCCGGCGGTCGCCGGCTAAACTGGCGGGCGTGTGAGACTCAGTGAACCTAGAGAAGAGTCCTAGGGGTGATGGTTTGGCCGGAGGTGCGCTGGTGCGTGCTGGCCACGTGTGAGGTCCGCGATGGCGGCAATGGCGCTCGGCCGTGGTGAACAGAGAGATGGGGAACGATAGCGTTGGGGCTGGTTGGTGTTCTCACCTTGCCTTGGCTGGCGAAGCTGGAGGAGGAAGAAGGGAGGCGGTGGAGCTCGGGTCGGGGACGAACGGCTCCGGGCTCCGAGCGGCGCTGAAAGCTTCCGCGGCGGGGCTCTTCGGACTTCGGCGTCGGTGGAGCTCGGCGGATGGCGCGGGGTGCGCACCGGGTGTCCGAGACGAAGGCGGGCAGTGGCCGGGTTAATCGGCGGTGATGGAGGTGGTGACTGGAATTTGGAAAGGGGCCTTGCGGCGGTGGTTGCAGCGAGCGGAGAGTGCTCAGTTTGCTTCGTGCGCGGGTGAGAGTGGGGAGTGAGAGCGAGAGTGAGCGGGCGAAGGAGCGGAGGGTGGAGTGCTCGGGCTTTTGGTCGGCTCGCCGGCCGGTGGTCGTGGCGGGGGCCACGGCGGCGCGGTCGGCGAGGCGGCTCGGCAGTCGAGGATGCGCGGGAGTGGCCGGCGAAGATCGCTGGCGTGCTCCGGTGGGAGAAGATCGGAGAGGGAGTGGTCGGCGTGGATTTGGCGCAGAGAAGGGGCGCCACGCGGCAAGCCAGCCGGCGTACGGCGCGGCCGTGTCAGGTGGCCAGCGACGGTGCGCGGGCGGGCGCGCGCGCGGGCGAGGCGGCGAGCGCTGGGCCGAGGCGGGGAAGCGGCCGAAAGGCCGGATGGGCCGAAAGGGTTGGCGCCGGAAAGAAAAACATTCTTTTTCTTTTTCCAGAAATTTCCAAAGTTTGACTTCTCAAAAACAGTTTGAAAAACTTCAAAGCAGGCTTTGACCCAATATAAAAGTTGCTCAAAATATTTTTCTCTACAACTTTCATATAGAACACTTTTCTTCTGAAAACCATTTATAAATCCTCCTCAAGCATAAAGCCAAATCAAAGCATTAAGTCAAATAGAAATCCAATTTCAAATAAAACAAAAAAGATCAAGGCATACTTTTACACATGAAATGATGCAATGCATTGCTTATGCTTTCTTAGTGGCTAATTGCAGTGCCTAATGCAGTGCTTGACACCAGGGTGTCACAACAGCCTCTCTTCGGCCATCCTCGAGCGATTGAGCGCCTCGAGCTGAGCCTGCGGGCCCATCTCGTGCATAAGAAGGGGGCAGTCCGCCAGCGGAAGAACTCTTCGCTGGTGGAACGCCCAAATGACCGCTTGCACGGTCAGCTTCTTCTCGTCCACCAGCGTCTTCATCATCTCCATCAGCGGGGCCAGGTGGCGTTGCCTGTCCGCCGCAACGCCCCAGGTCCACTTCTCCGGGCGTTGAGTGGGACCCTGCCGGTGTACTGCGGAAGGAGGCCACCTTCGTTCCGCAGATAGAACCAATGGTCGTCCCACCCGGCCTGGTTGGTGGAAAGCTTGTATCGCAGGTACTCGCGGGGGACATTGGCCGACGAGGTCCCCGCCCTCGCGGTAATGGCAAGGGAGCCCATGCGCACGGGCCGCCTCCCACTGGGCTTCAGGGACTTGATGAAGAGCTCGCCCCGGAAGAGATGGACGAACATCTCCCAGTGCGGCTCCATCTTCAGGTACCCCTCGCACACCGCGGCGAATATGGCGGCGTGCGAGATGGAGTTGGGGGAGAAGTGTTGCAGCTCCACCTCGAAATGGTGGGCCAGCCCTCGCAAGAAGCGGCTCGGCGGGACGCCGAGCCCCATACGGTGGTAGCGCGTGAAGCTCACCACGTACCCCTCCGGCGGGTGCGGCTCCCGGTGCTCCGCTGACGGGATAACCCACCATGCGGGTCCCTCCTCCGGGTTGGGGCGCAGAAGCCCCTGGGCCACCAGCGAGTCCATTTCGCTCTGCATCACCTTCGACGGGCTCCAGTCCTCGGCCGGCGCATCTGTGTCTGGGCGGCCATGACGGTGGCGCGGCGCGGATCCGAGCAGCGGACGGGCGGCCGGAATCCCCAATCGACTAGCTCGAGGAGAGGGCGCGTAAAGGCTACGGCGGCGGCGAAGGCAAAGGCAAAGTAAAGGGTTCTTTTTCCCCTCTTTCGATATTTATAGGGGAAATCTAGACGGGCGGGATCTCCCACGACGTAAAAAGGTAACCGAATGCATTCAATGCGCCCACCTAACCACGTCTCGAGCCGGATGCAGGGTACACGCATTACCTCTCCATTCGCTCCACTACCCGGGCCCGCCACGACCGTCGCTCCGGCTTCGCGCCCGCCGCTCTCCCCGACGGTTTCCGCAAAAAAGGCATGCCCAACGGGCAGAAGGATTCCCAAACGACGGAGGCTTCTTCACAAAGGTAAAAACGGGCCCCGGCCCTAAGTCTCGAAGCAGCGAAGGCTGGCCCTCGAAAAGGGTTCGACAGCCTGCCTCGAGCACCCGAGTCAGGGACACCAAGGGGCGCCACTCGCGGCATTACTCGAGGGCCGAGCCCTCGAGGCCCCTCACGTGTATCCAAGGCGGGGAGCTCGACGTGCATTGAGATCCCCTCGGAGGGAGGCATCGAGCCACCGGGTCCTATCGAATGGACCCGGCACTCCTGCAGACTGAGCCCCCATGCTTTATGAGACCGCCTCCGGGCCACAGTCGACCCCTAACGAACGGGGCACGAGCTCTCACTTGGATTCCCCGTTACCAGCTCACCGGGAACCTCGATACTCGCCCACTCGGGGTAGTACGAGGCATCCCCCCTCGCATCCGATCGAAAGGACTCGCGGGATGACAAGCCAGGGCAATCGGCATGCCGGACAGCTCGAGGAGCCGGCCAGTCGGTTCAGCCTGGCACCCCTCGACGAAAGAGGGTCTAAAAACTCGGACAGTTACGACTAATCTCTTTTCTTGGTGTGAGCATGAGATTTTCAGGCCTCGGGCGAACGCTCGTCCCCCATCTCGCCCGAGCCCTCAAGGCCAGACCTCGAACGATCGCTCGTTCTCCGTCTCGCTCGAGCCCTCCGAGCCAAGCCTCGGACGGAGTCTCCCACGACAAAGGAAAGGTAGCAAACATTTAATGAGACTACCGAACCACATTTCGAGCCTATTGACAGGTACACACGGCGCCGCGATCTCCGCTCCCTGATGATTTCCGCCTAAAAAGGCGCGCCCGCTGGGCAGAAGGTTCCCAAACGACAGAGGATTCTTCGGGAAGCCCACGAGGGAGTTCTAACCACTCCCCCATGGCCTCGGGGGCTACACCCACGGAATCAAATCGACAAAACCCTCGAGACCAGTCAGCTATCCATCGAAATCCCAATCTGGAGCCCCTGCTCGAATGCAAGCACTCAAGCAAGGGCTCGGGGGCTACTGTCGGTGGTACAAAAAAGGGTACCCCCAATCAACGCAAACACCCGAACACTCTTTCTCTGCCTCGCCCGAGCCCTCCGAGCAAGGCCTCGGGCGAGCACGATCTATCTCCGTCTCGCCCGAGCCCTCCCGGCCAGGCCTCGGGCGAACGCTCTATCTCCGTCTCGCCCGAGCCCTCCCTGCCAGGCCTCGGGCGAACGCTCTATCTCCGTCTCGCCCGAGCCCTCCCAGCCAGGCCTCGGGCGAACGCTCCTTCTCCGCCTCGCCCGAGCCCTCCGAGCAAGGCCTCGGGCGAGCACGATCGCTCTCCGTCGCTCTCCCTCTCCGAGCCCTCCAGGCCTCGGGCGAACGCGCCCCCACACCTCGAGCCTTAACGCACGGACCTCGAGCTGTACAGACAGCCGTACCAGCCCATACCACGCATTTAATGCCTTCACCTACTCCGGTCATGTCCACTAGTGCACAGCGTGTACCACAGTAACTCGGTGTAAAGGTCAAGTCTCGTTTTCACCACAAGCATGGGCAAAAGGGCACCAGTACAGCACTGTTCGGCCAAGCCAGGCACTGTAACCCCTCGAGGCCGGCTACGCGCCCCTCGAGCCCTGCACTGTAACCCCTCGAGGCCGGCTACGCGCCCCTCGAGCCCTGCACTGTAACCCCTCGAGGCCGGCTACGCGCTCCTCGAGCCCTGCACTGTAACACCTCGAGGCCGGCTCCGCGCCCCTCGAGCCCCCGTGGCACACCTCGAAGCCGGCTCCGCGCCCTTCGAGCCCTAACTACTTTCGTGCTATTGGAGGACAGGTACCCCAAGACCCGGAGGGACCTCACCGCGTACTGTACATTCCGGGATGGGTGCTGTACGGCTCCCGCCTTGTCGCGCCACCACGTCCGCGCCCAGGATGGAAGCCACGACCCAAGGACGCCTCAACAGCGACGATCACATCGGCTCCAGTGGCCCCGACAAGACAGGGTTCCTACCCTTCTCCGTATGGGGCACCATACGCCCCGACACCTGTAATACCTTTATGTAACCCTGGCCTCCCCTTGCTCTATAAAAGGGGACGCTAGGGCCCTCATTCAGGAGGACGGACACAACACACGAGTCCACACACAGGCACGAGTCCGGACTCCGGTCCACGCTCACTGAGCTTGTATTCTCCCCTGTACAAGCACTTAGGTGCAAGTAATACAAGAACATCCCCCGCTGGACGTAGGGCCTTCTTTGCCCAAACCAGGATAAATCCTTGTGTCCTCTTGCATCACCATCCAGGAAGAGAAGCACGCGATCATATCACTCGTTGGTGTGATACCCCCGGGTACGAAACACCGACACTTATAGCGATTAAATCGAGTCAAATGAAGAAATGCGATTGAGGTTGAATCTCCTACTAAGAAGAAATAAATGTTCTGCTATATCTCTAGCAAATGAAATGAATGAATATGAAATATGCAGTTAATAATTGGATTACGAAGATCCATATAATTCCTGAAGAATATAAATTACAACATATGAAAATTAAATCTCATACGAGTACTATTAAGTCTAAGGTAGAATATATTCATGAATGAGTATTGAATTCTCTAGAAGAGCATATCCTAGAAGGAATAGTCATCGAATGACTTTACAGTGAATAACCCTATCTCATTATGTATATCACTAAATAATCTCTCTTGTAGTAGAGTGAGAACATCCTTTAAGGAACTAATCCATGAAGGATTTACCAGTCAATTCTTGAAGAAAGATGATTTATCCCTGAAGTGAATATAGACCCGAGAGAAAGAAAATGAGAAATTCTAAACACCATGAAGGTGTCATACAAACACTCATAAAGTGTAAAGCTAGCAATAAAAATATTGATATCCTCTAAATACCATAGAAGGTATGAGAATAATGGTGATTTGACATTTGAATTATCCCCTAAATGCCAAATGCAAGGCTGGATTTATTACTTAGTGGTACAATGAAAATCTTGAAGATATGTAAGTTTAAAAATCCACTATGAGAGATTATTAGTATTGAAACTCTTGTAAGAGTTTGACACTATCTAGAAGATATTGAATATTGTTATTTATTGATCCCCATCATCCTCTGAAAGGATTTATTACCCTGAAGGGTAAATTTTTTATTGTTTTGCACAACTAATAAGTGGTTATTTATGTGTGAATCATATTGCTCTTTCTTATACCCATATAATTCATAGAAGAATTATGAGCCAAATTTTTGAAAGTGCGGTTTGAATAATAAAATTCAAAGGATGGCTTTATGAGGGGAGCAATTTTATTCAATTTATCTTGAAGATAATTGAAACCACTAGAGTTATAAAGATCAAGTAGATCCTATTTGAATCTAAAAGAGTAGTTTTTCACAGCTTACATCTTCATTTCTCTCTCCCAACCATGTATGAAGTTGTTAGTGAAACTGTTTTGCCAAATATTTTTTTCTAAAATAGTTCAGCTTCACCTAGTAAGTTGCTTATGAAGCTACGGTGAAGCTGAGCTGTACGAAATGAGGCTTAAATGTTGGCAACTTTTTATCACTGACCATGACATGAATCACACCGATTCCGGTAAGGATTATTTTTTTTAAAAAAGATATTACCAGCAAATTGCTTTATCTAAATCTAAATCTAAAGAAAATGCGCCACATTTTTTCTTTTCTTTTTGGTTGGGTGGTGGTGGGGAGATGGATGGATCCTCGTCATCAAGGGTCCGGTTTGAGTGGATGCCACAACTTGCTACAGGAAACTAAACCATATCAGATTTACTGAGGGAGTGTTTAGTGGGTGAGTGAAAAGCTTTTGAGTGTCATATTAGATGTTATATTACTAATTTAGTCTATTAAAAATAGATTAATAAAAAAATAAATTACATATTTTATCAGAAAACCGTGAGACGAATTTATTAAGACTAATCAATTTATCATTAACATATATTACTATAGCACAACATTATCAAAATATAGACTAATTAGACTTAAAAAATCATCTTGCAAAATTATCACAATTTGTATAGTTAGTTATTTTTTAGTCTATATTTAATACTCCATACTTGTGTCTAAACATTCGATGTGATAGATGAAAAGTTTTTATGTGGGAACTAAACACCTCCTTATTTTAGATTTTTTTTCCTTGTCGAAGGTTTGTTCCTTTTCCATTTTACTCTGGTTTATTCACAATTTCATATATATTGTGTCCGATGGAAGCTTTCATGTAAGTCGTGAAAAGGGCAAATGTGGAGCCTAGCTTGACGAGGAGCCTGTTAGAGTTCTAGACGCTTTTATGGGCGCGAAAAATAATCCACCGCTTACTTTTGTGACTGTGTGAACTTAATTTTTTCCGAAGCAAAAGACACGACAGCATGCTTTAGTTGCTTTGTGAGTCATCAGGATACCTAAGTTTCTCTTTTCTAAAAGCAAAGATACCTAGTACCAGCTTGCTTAAATCGTAAGAGATCATTTCCAACACTATGCATGCATGGTAATTGCAGTTGGGAGACTCGGCCATTCTTTGCCTTCCTCAGCTGACCGTCTCATTCAGCCCACACACATTAGTGAGCTACTTTGCGGATTCCTAACACACTATAAAACGCGCACTGCGGTGCCGTTTTATGAGCACCTTGCAGTGCAGCGAGTGACACACACGCCTCCCACTACTCTACTGGTCGTCGTTGCTGTCGTCACGCCTTCAGTCCAGTGACACTGCTGTTCGTCCTGCCTGAGCCCTCCTGAGGTACGAGCACGACACACTCGGCAGTATAGTACTAATGGCGGCGCCGGCTCCGGCGTCCTCCTCCTCCTCTGCCGCTTCCGCGGTGGACAGGGAGGAGATCGTCTTCTTCGACGTGGAGACGTCGGCCCCGCCTCGCCCGCGCGTGCTGCTCGAGTTCGGTGCCGTGGTCGTATGCTCGCGCAGGCTCGTCGACGTCTCCACCTACGCCACGCTCGTGCGCCCCGCCGACCTCGACGCTGTCCCGGACCCGACCGCGCGGTCCAACGGCATCACGCGCGCCGCCGTCGCGGACGCGCCGCCGTTCCGCGACGTCGCCGACAGAGTCTACGACGTCCTGGACGGTGAGTACGCAGCGAGCGCCCGCGCGCGCCCCGCTCGATCCATCGCGTCGTCTCGTGCGGAAACTAATAATTATTGTAATTGAGTTGAGGATGCCGACCTTTGCTTGCACAGGGAGGGTGTGGGCTGGGCACAACATCAAGAATTTTGATTCCATGATAATAAGGGACGCGTTCGCTGAGATTGGGCGACCCCCTCCCGAACCCAAGGCCATGATCGACACCCTTCCCCTGCTTATCCACTGGTTTGGCCCCAGAGCCGGGGACATGAAGGTATAGAAAGACTCTGCTTTCGCACGTGCTGCTGGCACGTGGATCATTACCGATTCTATGTTTTCAACAGTACGGTTTTGGGTAAAGATGAAACAGGGTCCTTGTGTTTTATTGTGTCCCATGTTCTTTCCCATGTTTAATTTCGCTATCTGTTTTAAACTTTTGACTGCAGCTGGCAAGCTTAGCAAATTATTTTGGTCTAGGTAAGCAAAGGCATAGGTAAGACGTGCTCTCTCTCTCTCTGTCTCTGTTATTATTAGCTGACACCTGTACTTTTTTTTGCTTGTTAGCACACGAAGCAGGAATGCATCATCTTCCTTCCTCTAATTTGTGGTTTCCGTCTCATCTGCAGGAGCCTGGATGATGTGAAAATGAATATTGAAGTTCTCAAGAACTGTGCTACAGTCTTGTTCCTGGTATTTTCACACCACCTGTTTCCCCGTGAATATAATTGGTTCATCTCAGCAATTCGGTGGACGAAAGATCAAATATGTAGGCAACTAGAGAGGAGTTGAATGAGTTTTTTTTTCACCAATAAGTGATATATATAGCGTAAACATTCAACCAAAGCCTCTCATTTAGCTTTTGCTAGAATCATATAGTCATCATAAGGTACCTACTAACCTTAGAAACAACACTAGAAAAATGCATAGAAAAAATGGCCAAGTCAGTGGTTGTATTATCCAGCCAAGTCTGGCAATCCGGCCTAGCCTACTTTCAGGCTTGGTTAAGACTGTTTTAACCGCACTATGACTCTTTTCGCAACTTTGAGCTCAAGATTTTTTTTAGAGAAAGAAAAGAAAAACTCGATCAAACGACATCTAAAAATTGTAAAAGTTTGCAAAAATCTTACCTGCCACAGGGTAAACGTATACCCATGATATGTTGCCAAGAATGATCTAACCTTCAGTTAGGGTTTTGACAATAAGATTCAAAAGCATGATTTCAGGATGCTTAGGCGAAATTTTTTGAAAGGAAAGCCTAGGTATGTTTCCACTATTTTGTAGCATCTAGACACCAAAGAAGAACACCTCAAGAACCTTAGCTAAAAAGACTTCAAGCAATCCACCAAAATAGGCAACAAACTTGCGACATAAAAGTTGGGCTTCAAGCCATAATACAAACAAGTTCCAAGGATTTCAAAACACTCCAAAATGGTTGAACAATCTCAGCCGAAGTAGCAGATAAAAGATCCATAAAAAGGGGGTAAAAAATTCCCCAAAAATAAGATCTTGGATTTAAAATGGAGAGATATGGAGCACGAATTTGAATATATTTTTTTAGATTCACAAGGAATCCACCTACACATATTAGGTTTTATCCTCCTCCCATCATTCTCCTACTAGAAATTGGAAAAATAGATAAAGAGAATCTCAACACTCTCTAACATAGCCTCAATTGCGTCGAGGACTTGGCTAACTTGTGGAAAATAAAATTAGGGTTGCAAGTGATGCCTATCCAAGCCAGCCACATCCATATATATAGATCCATGGTAAATACGAAAATATTCCTAGCACCTAATACTAGATATGAAAAATACTTTGATGGACAAAATGGTCTAGTTCTTTTCGTGTCTATCAGACAGACCTAGTGTCCTCAATCATGACTTCACTTCGTTTTGACACAAGCTTAATGATGGTGCCACACATCCTCCGACTTGTTGGCTTTAGTTTTGAGGCCAAAATTGGAAAACCCCTTCACGCCCTTGGCTTTTGAGGGTAAAATTGTCAATCCTTCTCGAGTCTAGGTAGCTCATATGCTTCCTCCATGTTGTTTACACAACCATTTCGTTCTTGGCTCGATGATCAATAAGCTAGTTCTCTTGGTCCATGCCTTGACTTGGTCTTGATCTGCCTTGACTTTGGTCAATGCCATCTTTGTTGCCTTCCATATGCCCTATTGTTGCTTTTATGCTTGGTGTCGATTACTTAAGGTCCTCTCGGATGGTCCCTAGGTCCAAGCCTTTTTGTCCACCCTTAACCAACCATGGTATATGAGCATAAATAGTGGTAGATCTAGGATAATTATTAGAAGGGCTTCTTTAACCTCCAAACGACTTTAATCTCTCCTCAAAGTGTACCTATGGCAAAAAAAAAAAAATCTTATGGGGTTCCATGGGTCTGGCGGTCGTAGGGCGGCTAGAGAGCCCCCGCGCCCCGCCGTTGGATCCACTCTGAGCATAAACATCCACTTGACCTTCTCCCTTGCCATCAATCACCAAGTCTTCTTGAAAGAATACACATACACAACCAAGAGACATGTCGCACCGCTATCACTTTGCCTTCGGTTAGTCGTAAGCAAGAACAAACTCAACTAAAAGGACTTCATATTGCTTGACAATCAATCAGTCGTCATCACAATATCAACTCACATTGTCATCTCAGTGGACTGGTAAAGTTTAGCTGTTTTTTTAGACAAAGGATATGTATATCTGGCTTCATCTATCAAAAATAGACTCTCGCCACTTATTACAAACATGTTGGAATCACACCAACAAACGAAAAGAAATAAGTTCTGACAATTACAACCCTATAAATCTAGAGGATAACCATCCACTGGAACTAAAGAACTGCAAAGTTATTGGTGGTATAAGGGCACCTCCAGCGTCAAGTCCAACCGTGAAATCGAACCAAAGCAAAGTTCAATGCCTCCAGTGTGGCATCCGGCTCCTGCGTCCACATAATATTAAAAAATACATCTTTGTTCAAGTAGTGCTGTAAGTGCATAAGAGTGTGGAGAGAGAAGCAACACGACCGAAAACAATTTTCATTCTGCTGACATCACTTTTCATTCTGACACCGAGCGTTTGACTGCTTCAGTGTTCACGGTTCGCTTCCTGCTTCCCTCGGTTCACTTTTTTGCCCACAACGGAGGTGCCCTAAGCATCATGTGTAGTGTGCTAATAATCTAGAAGCTGTTGTTTATTACTATCCGTGGATTGCATGAATTGCTATTACAAGAGGTTTTATTGTTAAAACCACTAATCTTTGGCAAATTATTTGCCACCCAAATAGAAAATTATTTAGTTGGTAGTTGCGAATTAACATTTACTTTCACAATAATACTTGAAGGGTCATTTACAAATTCGAAGATGCCGAATAATGGCCTTAATGTTATGTTTGTAGCATTCATTTTTTGTTTTAATATTATTCAAAGTAATTTTTGTGTTAAATTCCCAAAAATTCTTCTCACAGGAGGAAAGTCTTCGGGGGGAGCTTCCTGTTCAGAACATGTTGGAGGATGCAACCATTCTGGAGAATTAAGATGTGGCATATTCTTGATATATGTTTGGTCAGAGATAGACCCTTTACTTGCGGAGTAATATGTTTGGGAGGAGATGATGGAGAGGAGATACATGGCAGATTGTAGCCCTATGAGAAGCAGTAGTTTAGGTGCATGAGGAAGTTAATTATTAGATGTAAGGGAACACTAGAGCTATGTTCATTAAATAAAAGAGCCTGAACTTTCACAGCTTGTAGTGAAAGAAATCAGTGGCGGATTCAGAAATCGAGCAAGAGGGGGGCTGAACTATAATACAGATATATAACTAATAATTTATTTCTGTCTCATACTATGAATTTCTAGCAGGTTCAATTAACAAAAACTCAAACTATAAATATCTAGCAGGTTCAATTATATCTTCAATAGTTTAGTTTTACAGTCACAAACTATAACAACTAGTTTAGTGCCCGTACTAACGCCACGGTTTCACTTCACGATACATTTGAAAATGGAATGACTAAAGTTATTTTTTATAGCTCAATTTTCACACATTTGTAATGGTTCTAAGTACATCTAGAAAATGTTATCCTTACCAGGCATAACAAAGAATTATTTGTTTTATTAACCATCTAAATACATCTTGCCTAAGGCCTTGAGCATGTCCTAGATATCTTCAGTTAAGCTGTCAAAACATTCATTCATACCACTCTTCAAAATCTCTAATTCTTTTCTGTTTTTTGAATCTTCCATATCATTGTACATAATCATGATGTCATCAGAATTTGGTCTCTAGAGCTTGATGACATTTCTATTAACACATAAAGTAGACTTTTTATTAAATTGGACATTTATACTGAAACATGTATATATTTAAGTAAGTATATTATTAATCTAGAACAAGTATATATATATATATTAAGTACATTAATAATAAGTACATTAACATGTAGAGTAGGATCCAAGTTCTACCTGGATTAGTCCCACACATATGAGCGCTCCTTCGCCTATAGTTGTCATTTCGATGCAACCATTCTGGAGAATCATGAGGTATTTGGATTTCCAATTGTTGCAACGGACATGCGGCAATAATTACTGTTGAAGACGTCGTTGGTAATGGTGACACGAAGGTGGATGGAGTTAACATGTCAGGTGTGCACCTAGACGCTCCTGCAACTGTGTTAGCATATGGTGACGGTGTTGTTATTGTTGAAACACCTGTTGTTACATCATAAGTATAATATATATTATTAAATTGAGAGGCATGGCTTGATAGGATCGTTCGTAAGAGCAGTCTATATTTACCTGACGAAGTTGCTGATTGTTCTGATTGGTGGTAAAGTGCACTTGAAACAGTTTTTCGTTGAGCACGGTAATCACGTTGTTTTTTATTTCTTGCTTCCCGCTCGACATCAGTCTCTTGAGCCCTCATCCTCGCGTGATACTCATGTTGTTTCTTGTTCTTTTCTTCCCTCTTTCGTTGCTCTTCAGAAATCACTGTTTTGGTATGTTGGTGTTATACATGATTTGTTATATATATGATTTGACAATATGCGTATATGGTTATACTTGGAGTTTGGATGTTCGTTACATCACTGAGCACCGTGCGTCCGTCACTTGGCGTTCCCATTTTTTCGTCTGGATGTCTCCGGCCGCGCGCAGTGATGAAGAGTCGTCTCGCGATGGTACTGTTTCGTCGATGTGCGTCACGTTCAAGCGACTATTGTCGGATCGCAGTAAAAAATTATCCAGTTACGTTAGATATTATGCTTAGAATTAAAAGTAAAAAAGCTATCTTAATTAATGTTACTAACATCGACAATCATATAATTTAACATCACTGGAATAGTAATAATTGTAAATAAAATGTGGACTTAATTAATGTTCTTCGTGCATGTCGCCGGCGACCAGCGGCGTGCTTGTGGAGGCTCGCGTGCATGACGCCGACGACCGTGTGGAGGCTCACGAGAATGGCGCCGGCGACCGACGGAGTGCGCATGTGTCGCCGCATATTGCGGTGTGCGTGTGGAGGCTCACGTGCGTTGACGCAGACGGCGGCGTGCGCGTGGAGGATCGCGTGCATGGCGCCGGCGACAGGCGGAGTGCGCATGGAGGCTCGTGTGGGTCGACACAGACGACAGCCCGGTGCACGGACAGTGCGCTCGCGTACTTTGGTTGAGTGATTTTTTTTCGCTTGTGCATGTATCTACGCGTACAATGGCCAACGTTCGTTTAGACGGACTGACGAATCATGTGCATGAATCTCACCTGCGTTCGTGGAGTCGGACGACGGTCTCGGATCGTGATCAGCGATTGGCCGGCGCCGCCTTCGTCCGTAGAGTCGGTTGATAGCCTTGGATCGCTGACGGCGACCTTCAGCTGCGAACACAGACAACAATATTTTTTTTGACGATATCAGTTTTTTTTTTTTTTTGCAATATCCACTCTCCCCTCACACGCTCGTTCTAGGAAGACGCTCGTTTCAGGAAGGGCATTTTTCTTGGCTGATCGGTGATTAGCATTTGTTTCTTTTGGTAATATTTTATCTCCTTCCTCCTCCCAAGCGCTTGTTTTGACGGTAATATTTTTTGCCTATCTAATCTGATTTTCATCTCCTCCTCCCACGCGTTGTCAAAGATCTCAACGCGTTTTTTTTGGCATTTTTTTTTGTTCAACGCCGCAGGACGCGTTTATTTGTTTTGGCAATTTATTTGCTTATTATGCTCGGCCGTAATTTCTGTCTTTCCACGCGATGTCGCGATGTCAATGATCTCACGTTCGGTGGTTATTTTCTCTCCTTTTGTGGATTGTGTGAAGGAGGAGATATATACCATACATCTAATATGGTCCATTGGATGTGAATGAGTAAGGAGAGAGAATGTTACACAACAAATCTGGATGGTCCATTATTATAGAGTTTGATTTCTGGGTACAGTTTTGTGTGTCTTTAGCTAGGCCATCTCAGTGGGGGAGATTTTTTTGGTACACCGAACAAAGATAAAGACGGTGCTTTAGTAGTGTAGATGATATATAACTGTATCAAATTAAATTTATCAAAATAATTTAGTTTTGAGTCCTGAGAGTCCAATCAGGGTGATAGGATGCTACGATACAGATATTATAGATTGTATTGATAAAAAAAAGAAATATCAAATAAAAAATGATGAAATAAAAATCAGAAACTAAAGTGTTAAACCTATAGAACTAATACCCTGAGTGTCTGCTTATAAAACAGATAGGGTCGGGACCTGAGTCACTGATCTCCTAGGCAGCTGCCAGCGCCGGCCTAGACAAGCAGCTAGCGCTTGGCGGCCAAGCACAGTAGCACAGGCATCGGAAGAGACGAGCCATCGTGCTGACCCGGAAACACGGACGTGGAGCAACGGAGGCTGTTAGGAGTGCACGTGACCGTGACTGAAGCGTGCTCACGAGTGCGACTAGAGCAAGATAGGGGCTGATGCTAGGATGAATTACGATTTTTTAGACCAGACAAAAGAGTTGTTTCACTAGAATTAGGTCCACGAGGGGCTGCAGCCCCACCAGCCCCCTCATGTATCCACCCTGAAAGAAATGGTGGCCGCGGTAAAAGAAGAACGTGCAGATTCTGAGAATTTGCGGGTTGCATTGCAAACCAATGGTAGCGGTCAGGTTCCTTGGCCGCTGACAGTATGTGCATGCAACATCTTGTGGCAATTAAACGGTCCGAGAGTTTCTTTTGTGGTGTGCTAGAAATCTAGGAAGTGAGCCTAGCTCAACTGGTTGGGTGGAAGGTGTGGTTATGCATCCATTCAACCAGGTTTTAGTCTCCTTTTGACTTGAATTTGGTTGCCTATTTGTTACATTTTCTCTTCTTAATGAAAAACCTAGGTTGGATCTCGTTTTTTTTGGCGTGTGCTAGAAATCCAGTCACGATGCCTTCAAGTTTCAGAAGAATACAGGGTTAGTGGAGCTGTAGTGTGCGTTTTCATCAGACAAGTTTGGCACCACCAAAATGCAGTAAAGAATGTGAATGTCCTGTTTATTCTAAAAATAGGGGTGGTTCAACCACGGTCAGAACCGCAGCTGACCCACTAAGGCCTGGTTTGGCTGCACATAAATAGACCTCAATCCACGTGGGTTGAGGTGTATTGGAGTGCAACTTAAACTAAATTACACCTCAATCTCTCTCAACCCACATGGAGGCGACCTGGAGACGGCGAGCTTCCTAATCTCTCTTTGCGTGTGTACGGACGCGCACGTGTGTGTGCGCGTGTGGTGGTGTGAGTGTGGTGTGTGTGGGTTGTGTGCGTCCAATTTGTACCTGATAAAAAAACTATTTTTTTTAGAAAATAACTCCATGAACAATTTATTAGACGAAACTGAGCTGTTTTAGAAAAATTGTTTGGCAAAACAAGTTCACCAACAACTTCATGCATGGTTGGGAGAGAGAAATGAGGGTGTAAGCTATGAAATGCTACCTTTTTCAGCTTGATGTCAGCTTATGTTTTTGTGAGAGGGAGAATAAAACAGTTTTATGGGTCAAGCTGTATTGAAAAAAGTGTTTGACAAAAAAACAGCTCATATTGAACCGATCATGCCCTAAATAAGTGTTGGACCCGCGGTGCATCATTGGATAGCAGGTTCGTTGATTGCTTAAACAAGCCTTTACAATCACCATTGGATAGCAGGGTTTGTTGATTGCTTAGACAAGCCTTTATGACCAGCTTATTATTGCTAGCTTGCATAGACAAAAGCACAGATTGCTCGCTGCCAGCTACTACCATTGTGTATAAATTTTTATAAAACATTAAATACGACTTTGAACAAAAGGTGAAACATCAAGCTATAAGAGCATGCATAAGATTTTTACATAGAGAACATGAATAAGTAGCCACATCAAAGTTTCTTATTGCATCAGATTACATGGTCCCTTCATGCTTGCAACTTTGAATGAAGATTAGATGCCACATGAAAGAGTATATTTTACAAAGTAAAAAACTTTGACATCCGACACTTCTTCGCTGAGCACAAGACCTTTCTATCTTTGGCCTGCATAGAAGAGACATTCAGATCAAACAAGAGATTAATTTGTCAATGCTTGATAACTTGTTTTGAAAATAAGATGACTTGTTCTAACAAGTAAAACAGAACTTGAGCTTGATATAAAGAACAAAAATTTTGCAATTAGTCTACTGCATGTGTATCAGATTAGAAGAGGAACATGTAAACTACCAGTTCAGTTTTTTATAACCTTCCAATGGTTACATGATCTGCTTAATTGCAGCCACTGAAATTCCAAGCACAAGCACTGCTCATATCAATACTAAAAACAGAGACTGATTAAATATTTTACTGAAATTCCAAGCACTGTCATATTAATACTGAAAACATCAGATAACTGAAATTCCATATACTGTTATAAATAAGCAAGTGCTACACGATACATGGAGGATGTGAGTGCAGATCAATTTTAATCACTTCAAAAATGGCTACAACCTTTTATTGTCAGCAAGAAAGTAGGCTGTGTCGATGAAGAAAAATATAAAAAATAAAACCTATTGTTAGCATACCTTTAAGTTAAAGCTGTTGGGCCCTGAAAAATGTACACGATAGCTGATTCCTCAAAGCAGTATAATAAATTCCATGTAAGTGACTATCATGCAACAAAATGCTTTGGACAATAATTTCAAGATTTCAACACAATACAGTCACAAAGAGCTTTCAGTCTTTGGAACATAAAGTCACAAGAGTTTCCGATGCATGTTGCTCAATGGTGGCAATCTAGAATAATAGATGGACGGAAATCTCGCAAACAAAATAAAAAAGGGAACCATGTATATCAACTGATTAAGAGTTGGATATCTTACTCTAATAGGCTCTAGGTTTAATCATTTATTGAACCAGTATATCAGATAAAAGTCAAAAGATTATTAACACCAGCTATGACCAAACAACTACTAATAATTAAATGGTTTAAGTAGTTGATGTACTTGACAACCCTGATAACCACAATGTTTTCCTTCACAGATCACAGGTACAGGTACAGATACACTAACACGAATAATGCCTAATGACGATAAGCGAAGGCAACCAAAGTACTTCAATCAGCGGATGGATGGATGGATCAGTCAGGCTAATGCTTGTCACAACCAAAGAAAAATCTTGAAGTACTTAGAATAGCAAATATTATAGAGATGGCGAGTGACCTGGAAAATGACATAAGCGGATCCGAGGTTGTGGTTGGAGGCATGGTCGGAGGCACAGTCCAAGCATATGGATGTTTCTTGCCTTCTTGGAGCTCGACGTGGTCTGAGTGCGCCGGCGGCGGCAGCCGCACAGACAGGAAGCAAGGGAGCGGCGGCACTGAGGCTAGGGTGCCGCCATGGCACGAACGGGAAGTAGGGGAGCGGCGGCTCTGAGGTCGCCGCCACCGCACGGACGGGAAGGGTCAAACCACTCGACCCTAAAGTTCAAGGGTTCGTGATTCAGAAATCCTAAGTGCTTTCGTGGGTTGGATTTGGAGCCCAATAGGATCGTTTTTCTGAGTCGGTTTGTCGAACCGGTGGACCAAACCGAACCACCCCATTTTTAAGTTTATTCTGACAGATTTACTATGTTTGTGCCAGACGAGCTGCAAATTACAGGCCCAAGCATGTGAATGACAGATCTTGATATATGCAAATTACACCCAAGCATGTGAGTAAAAGCTTTAGCAAGTGGTGTAATCTCGGCTAGCTCTGAAAAGTTTCCGTACTTTAGGTATCAGAACAGTCAGTGATGCACAAGGGAAAGAAAGGCTTATGAGGCCAGTCTCAATGAAAGGATTCACCTTCCAATTTTCAAGACGTGAAACTTCTGTTGAAATAAGTCTCTCTCAGTGCATAGATTACATTGTACAGTTTTCTAGAATTATTTTAATTTTTTTATCCCACCGTTGCCTTATCTCTTTACCTTTTCTTCCCCACCGTGGCTTATCTCTTTACCCTTGGCACCCACATTCGGCTGGCTCGCGAAGCTCACACGACCACACGGATGACCCCGGCACCCGCATTTGCGGCGCGGCGAGACGTGCCCGCCCGCGACGGTGGTGGCCGGCGGGGCTAGCGGAGCTCAGGCCCTCCCGCGGCGGCGACGTCCGCATGGCTGGCGGAGTGCCTCCGCACTCGCGTCCGCAGCATGTCGAAGCGCTGCAGCGAGCGGGAAGAGCATCAGCACGATGGGCGACGTGAGCAGCTGCGCAACGGGCAGGAAGGCCGGGCAGGTGCGCCGGGCAGCCGTGAGGTCGGGCTGTCGGAGCCCGCGGCGGCGGAGATGTGCGTCGTGCTCCACCGCGGCTGGCACTCGCAATGGAGATCCCGTGGCTCCCATGGCGGAGGTCCTCGGCGGAGCCATGCCGGTGGCCAGCGCCCAAGGTGAAGACGAGCGCACTGCCGGCGTCCGCGATGGAGGTCCTGCAGTGGAGCTGATCCCGCGGCCGACGCCCACGATGGAGGCAAGGTTTTGGGATTCAAATCACCAAAAAATTCGGTCTTGACCGAAATGGATGAATTTCGGAAAATTCGAAAATGTTGGACCGGGATTCAGTTGCTTTGACCCGTCAAAATGTTCAAATTTAGCTAATATTTGACCAAATTTTGGCCAAAATTTGATCAATAGGCATGAATATGAAATGATTGAACTGTAACTTAGGAAGGTTTGCACTTATATATTGAAATAAGAACTTGTATGCAAGTTTTGAACTATAGACTTACAAAAAAAATTAAATTTAACTGAATTTTTTGATCGAGATAGTGTTATTCGGACCTAACCGAAATGAACGAATTTCACCGAAATTCAGTCATTTCAGGACGAATCCCAGAACCTTGGATGGAGGTCGCGCTCCCCGCGGGAGCGAGCCTGCGGCCGACGTTTCTCCCTCCGGCGCCATCCCCTGGTGAAACGCTCGAGCGCCCTCAACGCATGTTTCATCCAGTTTCACGCGCGTTGTAAACGCCGCTCGCTCGTGTCGTGGCCATGCAACGTTTTGCCCTCTCTCTCCTCCTTTTTCATGCAAAAAGATTGTTTCTGCTGATGTGACACTCTATTTAATGTGCATGAAACTTCTCTTGAAACCCTATTGAGACTGGTCTGAGTGTGTTAGATGCATACCTCTCAAAGTTCGGTACAGATGGCAGACACGGATTTGGTTAAAAGAGCAGTAATCAACAGCTGGCTAGGTACAGTTGCAACATTGATCTCTATTTCTCGGGATGAGTTGCTCTACGTTCAGTGCAGCCAGCACACTTCAAAAATCACCCAAGCTGAATGGGCCATATTTGTATGAATCAATGAATGCAGTATATGCGTATATGTATCAGTGTTTTTTTTTTTTGACAGAACTGGGCACCTACAGGAATTTATTATTAAACTTAAAGCAAAATACAAACAAAGGTCAGTGCTTCACAGAGGTCCTGATTGCCAAAAGGCGCTTCCTCGCCACCGGCATAAGTTTCATGGAGTCCTTCCTCACCATGAATTCCTTCCTGGTCTTGGTCATTGATACCTTCGATTAGGTAGGCATGGATTGTTAACAAATTCGAGTATTGCTTTTCATTCTCACAATCAACCTATGGACACCATATAGATGCTCCAAGACTCCAAGAGTAACTCAAAACCTAGTTCGGCTATGGCTAATTGATACTACTACAAAAAAACATTTATGAGGTGGGCAAAATTGATTTACTGAGGAAGGAATCACAACCGTCTCGGTCGAAAGATCGCAGTTAATTAATATTTACCAAGGCAGTTTAGATGTCCATCTCGATTAATCAAATATAAAACAGAGAAAGAATATACTCGTACGAGCTCTAATCAGGCCTGGATCTGGGCCTGGCTCTGCCGCCTCTTCACGTGTCACACCCGATTTTAAGGATAAAATCGAATGTACAATATATGTATACCATGATCAATTTTCATACATATATCGACATCATAATAGTATCGAAATCAATGTTGAAATTATATTTCACACATTATTATAAAATGACCCTCGGGTCTACATAATCTCTCAAAAGCTTCTTGCGGAACGGGACACTATCTCCACAGGAAGGTAGACCGGGGTAGCACCGTGAAAGCATCTAGGCCCCTAGTGAGTTTCGATGATTGATGACAATATAAGATTATTGTGAATAACGTGTGTTTTGCAGAAACAATATGAGTTAGATCATAATAATGGCGATTGTATGAACAAATGAGTTTTCATGCTCCCTAGCGGTAGAAATCGATTCGGTTTTCAAAGGATGACGATAAAGATGGAGATAGGCTAGTTCTAAGTGTCGATTGGTGTTGGGAGATACTTAGAGTAGTTTAAGTCTTTGTTTTTCCTTTGGTCTTACTATAAAAAGGAGTATGAATGAGTAGCTTGACCTAACTGACTCTATTGAGTTAGGTGTGGTGCATACTTGTTATTTCATAGCTCTAGGTAGCTCAGAGATAGCCCATAGATCATGAGGATCAAAGGTCCTTTAGGCATCGTTTCGACCCTCAAAAGGGTATCAGACGCTGCACTTGCTGGCATCGGATGCGCGTCCGATGCCAATAAAAAGTGCATAGTGTGTTTACCTGTGCATCGGACGCACCAAGAGGGTGTCGTCGGACGCACAGGTGACACTGTTCACTTGGTGTGTGAATCAGCGTTACATCGAACACTGACATCAGAACACACCGGGGGGGGTGTTCGATATCCATGTAGAGACATTTCTGAGAGGGCAATTTGCCATACCAGACGCGTCTGATGGAGTGACATGTGCTGTCAGAGACAGTACACATTACCGTTGCAAGGGCATAGGACACGTCCAATGCCCGCATCAGACACATTCAATGTTCCTTTTACTGCAGTGTTTTATCCCTTCGTGGAGGGGTTATGTATGGGGCTATTTATACCCCATCACCTCCTCCATTTGGGGTCTCTTGCTCATTTGAACAACAACCAACATCATTGAGTGTGCAAGGGAGTGCAAGAGCCCTAGTGAGGTTGTGAGATTTGATAATCACGAGATTAGTCACCTCATTAGTGAGTTGTGAGTAGCAAGTGTGCATCCATCCATCTCTTGGCCTTGCTTCGATCAAGTGAGAGTTCTAGCTTGTTACTCTTGGTGATCGGCATCACCTAGACGGCTTGATGGTAATTGGGAGCTTAGTGATCATCCAAAGAGTTTATGGATGACCTAGCTCAAGTTGTGACCGGTTATGGACGATTCACCGGTCTGGAGTGGCAAAGAATCAGCTCGTAGTGAGCACTTGATCCTTGCACAGATCAAGGGGGAGCGATACCCTTGCACGAGTGCTCCAACGAGGACTAGGGGGTGTGCCGACACCTCGATACCTCAGGAAAACATCACGATGTTTCTCTCCTCTCTTTACTTATGTATTTACTTTGAGCATTTCAATCCTTACAATTTACTTGTAGAATTGTCATGCTAGAGTAGGATTGGAACCTAGGTGCAAGTCATTTGTGCGAGTGAGAGTAATCAACACACTTTTAGGCACAAGGGTTGAAGTGGGCTAGTGTAGGCTTTAATTCTTGCAAAAAAAATTAGATTACAATTCACCCCCCTCCTGGGCATCATGATCCATTCAATCGGTATCGGAGCCTTGTGCTCATGAATTAGGCATCACCGCCTAGAGTTAAGATGTCCAGAGGTGATGGACCTCCTCCCATGTTCGAGGGAGATGACTTTTCATATTGCAAAATGCATATGGAGTCGTACCTAGAGGAAGTTGATGTGAGTGCTTATTGTGCCACGATATATAGAAGGTTTTCACAAACCAAGAGATGCCACTCATCTTACTCCACATGAGTGAAAGGTCATAAGTGGCTAGAGGGGGGGGGGTGAATAACCTATAAAAATTTCTACAACAACACTAAACAAACTTGTTAGTAAACTAAATGGCAAAGCTCAATTAGCGCTAGCTCTAAAAAAAAGGTGCAAGCCACTTATCCACAATTCTAGGAAATTATAGTCTCTATGTCACACGAAGGCTATGTTGCTAGACTACAACTAGAAGAGCAATATGAACGAGTATGTTTACTACTCTACACAAATTAACAAAGAGACAAACAGCAAATAGATAAAAGTATCACTTGCTATAATGTAACAAAGGTAAATACAAGTGATAGGAGTTTGTACACCAAGCCAGACAAGAGATCAATAAGTGAATATCAATGAATACCACAGAGAAAAGATGACACAATGATTTTTCCTCCGAGGTTCACTTGCTTGCCGGCAAGCTACATCCTCGTTGTAGCGATACACCCACTTGGAGCTTCATGAGCTAATTGGCGTCACACGCCAAACCCTTAATAGGGTGCAGCACAACCATACCACAAGATGCGGACCCACAAGCTACTAGCAATGCACTAAGTTACCTTTCGTGATCTCCCACGGGGAAGGTACAAGAAACCCCTCACAAATCACCGATCAGAGTTGGAAACAATCACCACCTTTTGCTCAACGATCCTCGCTGCTCCAAGCCGTTTAAGTGTCGTCAAACACCAAGAGTAATAAGTGAAAACTGCAGCGAAACACAATCATCAAGTGCCTCTAGATGAACACACTCATGCAATGCACTTGTGAAAGGTCCTAAATGGCTAGAGGGGGGGGGGGTGAATAGCCTAATAAAATTTCTACAAAACACTTAGTTAGACAATTATGAAGCAAAGTTTTTTGCTCTAGCTCTACCAAGTGTTGCAAGCCACCTATCTAAGCAATTCTAGTACATTATGATCTCTATGTCATACAAGAGCTAAGTCACTACTTTCTAAACTAGTGAGCTAGCAAGAAATAATTACTTCTAATTAGAGAGCTACTTCTAGTAACAATTATCTCTACACAAGAAGTAAAGAATGTAATGCAATGATAGAGAGATATACCGACAACAACAAGGGATGATCAACCACAATATGAATACCAATGAAGTCCGGGAGATAGCCAAAGAGACAATGGACACAAAGATTTTCTCCCGAGGTTCACGTGCTTGCCAGCACGCTACTCCCCGTTGTGTAGACCAACCACTTGGTGGTTCGGTGGCTAATAGGTATTCACAAACCTAGCTCTACACTTGAGCACCACAAGAACCGACCCACAAATGGAGGTATGACACGAGCAGTCCAATAGAGTTACCTTTTGGCCCTTCGCCGGGGAAGGCACAATACCCCTCACAAATCACCGGGAGATGGCCACGAATAATCACCAACTCGTGCCAAAGCTCTTCCGCTGCTCCAAGCCGTCTAGGTAGCGGCAACCACCAAAAGTAACGAGAATACCCGCAGCAACAACGATCCCCAAGTGCCACTAGATGCAAACACACAAGCAAATGCACTTGGAATCACTCAATCTCACTTTGACTCACTTTGATTCGCGCTATCAAGCAAGGATATGAGTGGGATGGAGTATGTTTAGCTCAAAGGGATGTCAATATGTTAGAATGCCAAGAGAGACCTCCCAAAGCTGGCCAACTCATATTTATATACCCCCTCAAACAAAAAGAGCCGTTACCCCTTCGAATGGGCTGTTTATGTAGCGACCGGACGCGTCCGGTCATTGTTTCACTAGCATCCGGTCGTTGTTTCAGTAGTGACCGGACTCTTGTTTTACTAGCGTCTGGTCAAAGTTTCACTGAGCGTCCGGTCATGAACGATTTTTTTATTAATAACCCAATTAAATAAGATATTTTAAAAACAACACCCTCCATTTTTTCCAGAACTAACCCTTTTGTCACGTTGTCCCCCATGACGCGGTAAAAGCGTTAGCCGCGCCATGCATGGCGGCGCGGTAAAAGTGCCACCGTGGCTCCATCCGTCCACGCAGGCCCGAGTGGGGCCCGCTTGCCAGTTTGACGCGCCAGGCGGGCTGGCGGCGGCCTGGCACGCTAATCGGCTTTGCCGCGCCAGGCGGGTTGGTGCGACAAAGCTGAACTAGATCTAGCGCCGCCTTCTTCCTCCTCTCCCTCCCTCTTTCCCTGCCTCCACCGCTCGCCTGCCAGCGCCGCCGCCGCTGCTGACCGCCGCCGCTCCCACATACCTCCTGAAGGACCGAAAATGCTAAAGCAAGGCGACCAGAGGGGGGGTGAATGGGAGCCTAAACATTTCTTCCGAAATTCTGGCCTCTGTCCCAACAAAATCAACCCCAAGAGCAAAGCCGACACACGTGATGTCCACGACCCAAGAGAATGGGTGGATGTTCCCTAGGAACACAGCGGGACACCACAAAAGCTCCCTCTCTCAAATCCACGCAAGTCAACTAGTTACAAAATGGACTTTGGGTAACCTCAACCTCCCCCGAGCAACACAAGGGGGATTCAGGCTATCTCGCAAAGCGTGAAGCCCGATTTCTGTAGAGCACGAAGTCAGGAATCCAACACAAAAAATAGATATCAAATCAGAGCTCGAACGCAAAAGATACGGACAAAAACGTGCACCGACAGCACTGACCGGACTCTGGCGGTGCGATCGATCAACAGGGACCGGACGCGTCCGGTCAGTCAAAATCCTCTCTGGACCTTCTCTGTTTGTGACCGGACTCAGGAGGTGGAGTGTCTGGTCAGCATAGGACTCAGCGTCCGGTCACAGCTGCACGGTGAACAGTAGTAGCAACGCGTCCGGTCAAGTGATTCCCGAGCGTCCGGTCACGCAAAACACTCTCTGGAGCTGACCGGACTCAGCAGGGGTGCATCCGGTCGTGTCTAGTCCAGCGTCCGGTCACCACGCGCGAACTGGACTGCGCGTGTGTTCAACGACCGGACTCTGACAGGGTGCATCCGGTCGCTATGAAGAAGCGTCCGATCAACCCGACCAGCCCACTGTTCGTCCATCGAATTGACCCGATCTCCCTCAAATCAAAAGCACTAGGGCTCTAACTTCGTGTAAGGGGTCACAAAGATGTTAGTGAGCTACTCCTAAGAGATCATGGCTCGAACCTAACTCCAAATCGGTGAATCGAAGAAAACGGTGCAGAACGGGCAAGAACTCGATCCCAAAACTAAATCCGCCCGATCTGTGAGTTCGTGAGGTATTGGAGAAATTCCTTCGGTAGAAAGAAGACTCTCACGAAGCTACACAAGATGGTTCAAACGGATTTGCGAATCTTCCCTCGAAACAAGAATTCTCGTGAAGATCGAAAGAGGGGAAAACGTGCAAATGCGAAGAACAAAATCGCAAGACAAATCAAAGCACAAATTTGATCCTTGGATTCAGAGGAATGGATGATTGATTAAGCACTCGGTGTCGGGCTACAAGCCACTCCTAGCAACACAAAGCTTGGATGGCAAAAAGCTCAAGAACAAGAGCCAAACTCTCCTCTAACCCTAGCCTTCTCTCACAAGCACAAAATGAGAGAGACACCGTCCAAGGATTACTGTCCAACACAGCCCCTTCATCTATATATAGGCGCACGTCCGAATGACACAAACGCCCTAACATGAAGTACTAACCCAAATACCCCCAGGGGTAAAACTGTCCAACCCTAGCAGTTTTCATCCAACGGCCACGCGCCTTCTCATCCTTCGCTTCGCCTCGACGCAAGCTCCAGGATGCCGCCACGTGCCGTCACTGTCGACCACCGCACCTTCCACATGGATAGCTTCGCCGCCGCGCCAGCCTCTCCACGCCGCCACACGTCGACCGTTCCGCATGGGAACCTTCGCCCGGTTTTGAGGCCCAAACCGGTAAACCCACTAGCCCAGGTTTTGAGGCCCAAACCTAGAAACCGTCCACCCTGAGTTTTGAGGCCCAAACTTGGAAACCCGCGAGCCCAGGTTTTGAGGCCCAAACCTGGAAACCATCCATCCCAAGTTTTGAGGCCTAAACTCGGAGACCGGCCACCCCGAGTTTTGAGGCTCAAACTCGGAAACCGTCGAGGGTAGCTTTTTGAGGCTCAGCTACCGAACCCGCACCGTAGACGGGATGTGGTTTACACACCCCGACCACCGGCACCGATGCCGATGCATGTCCAGCCTCCACGCCGGGCACAACGCCTTCGCCTTCCTTCTTGACTCGGCCGACGGCACTTGCGCCGCACGCAAGCCCATGTCCGACCTCCTGCCAAGTGCCACGACGCCATCGTCTTCCTGCTGACTCGGCCGATGCATCACACATCCCCATGTGCTCCTGCTCGCCGATGCCACGTGCCAGCTACCACAGCTGGTCCTCCGGCACTCCGGTCCGTCGGTCCAAGCCTCACGTCCGCCCTTCACCGCTCTGGGTACATCGGCATGGCACGTCCGCCGCACGACACGCCCATCCTTCACCGCTCCCGGTCTGTCAACACGACACGTCTCTACTTGACCTTCACCTCGCCATCGACCATAGTCTCCGAGCTCCACACCTGCACATCAACACAGCCAAGAGACACATGTTGCACACGCACACGAACACATGAAACACCACAACTCAAAGCCACCGATTAGTCATAAGCATTAAGCGCATAGCAAGATAATGACTTAACCGGGAAAAGCCTCAAACCTTCCTCATCAAAGTCAATCCTTCATCATATATGTTCTCAATCTCCCCCTTGATGAATGCATTGACTAACAATAAAACCACAAAGGAAGGGTTTGAAGGCAAGCCTCACTCAAGTGCCCAAAAGCCAAGCAAAAGCAAACACAAGGCGACTTGATATGAGGAAGGATCATGAAAACTCCAAATAAAAGCTCTCGGTCCCGAAAGAAATGGGAAAAGTGGGCAAAGTCTCCACACCACCGAAGAGTCAAGAGAAACAAGAGTTTCATGAAATCCCAAAAGGCACTAAAAAACCAATCTCAAATAAAATTGTCAAACAATCATCACAAAAGAAACCCACAAAAGAAACCAAGGTACTTATCCACTTGGGTTTCGAAATTTAGGGTATACTTAACCACTTGGAAGGTTCGTAGGGTATACTTAACCACTTGGAAGGTTCGTATCCACTTGGGTTTCAAAATTTCTCCCCCTTGATGATTGAATTGACAAAAACTAGGCACAAAGAGATGGTTTGAGATACCAAAAACCGAAAACTTGGTCCCCAAAGACATGAGCAACGGCTCAATGCAACCAAGCAAAGGATCAGAGCAACAACTCAACAAGGAGCAAAACTCGATCACATAGAGCAAAAGATTTGGTTCCCAAAAACATGGGCAACGGCTCGACGCAACCAAGTCGAAAATGAGCTAGTCCTCAAGAAGAGGCAGAAAATGGCTCAATACCACTAGCTCAAGGCTCGACACCAATTGAGGCTGAAACAACGCATTGAAATGCAAAACTGCTAGTCCCTCAAAATAGAGGTACATAGGCTCAACACAACTAGCAGAAGACTCGATACCAATCACAAGCAGCCAAAAATTGGTGAAAACAGCTAGTTCCTCAAGACAGAGGCAAAGAGGATTGACACAACTAGCTGAAGGCTCCATACAAATCGAAAATACCAAGCAAATACTGCTAGTCCCTCAAGACAGAGGCAAAATGGCTCAACACGACTAGCAGGCTCGATACTAACTGAGAAAGCACAAAAAGAAGCTCAAAACCAAATGGAGCACGAGGAGAGGTTGTAAAACAAAACAACTCCCCCTGAAAGCAAGCCTATACACAAAAGCTATGCAACAAAGCTCATAACACCAATTACACTCCATACCAAAAGATGGATACCAATTGAAACACATAAAAGAGCTAAACTCCCCCTAGCTCAAGGCTCTCCCCAAAATGCATGACTCTCCCATTTGTGCCAACACACAAACTCCCCCTTGACAAAAGGGAACATGCTGAGGGGTTGTAACATTTCTCACAAAGTTGACACAAACACAAGACAAGTCATCAACCAAAAGCATATGGGGGTAATGAAAAGCATTGAAAATGACCACAAAGTGTATCGGAGTTGGGGGTATGTACACTAAGCTAAAAATGCATGATATGCACAATGCAACAACTTCAAGTGTATAGCAATCAGAATGAAAAGATGCTCAAAAAGGTGCTGCCCTGAAAATGTAGCAACCAATACAAATGCTAGCAAAGGCTCAAACTGATCAAATGAATAGAAATATGAACAATAGAGCATATGAGCAGTTTTAAGCCATTCAAAAGCAGTTCTCCACTAAAATAGCACTTAGCATGAATAGACAGGAAATCAACCAAGTGCTAACTCAAGTATACAAGGTGAACTACCCCTAGCAAAGTTCAATCATCATGCCATAGAATGAAGCATAGACTTGTGTCATTATCAAATTTTATCGGAAATTGCAGCGGTATTAACACAAGTTCTAATTAAAAGCATGTGATTGCGAGAGGTTGAAAGCATGGTCATTGCCTAACTTTTCAACCGGGCTAAGCCTATGCAAGAAAAGCAATCGGAAGCTTAAAGCACCGGTTTCGGTCTTACACAACACGGCTCAAGTTTAACTCAAATGTGCAATGAGAAACAGTCTCGATACCGTGATGTGCTGACACATGCAATCCCATCTCGATCTTTTCATTTCACTAGACTTGGATCAAATTTTAAGCACAAGGTAAATATGAACAATCCAAGCAAGTGAATGACTCAGTGCAAGAGACATAGCAACCTAGCATACAAAAGATAACACAAGTGATTTCAACACATCCTACCCATGCTAGTTGCCAATCTCAATGGTGAACAAATTAAATATTTCATAGTTTATTAGTCAAGTTCACCATTTGCAAAAATAGCTTAGCTCATAACATGTATCAAGTGATCAAAAAGAGCCTAAGCTACAAGCATCATCATGAATCAATAGGGCATTCCAAAAAGAGCATAGTCTCATTCTCATTACTATATACATGAAGCTCTAAAGTGCAAGATATACATGATGAAATGCATGCAAAAACTAGTCTATCAAAGACAAAGCAAAACTAGCCTAAAAAGAAGAACCCAAAACAAAAGGGTATCAGAGAAGTCCAACTAAGATACAACAAGCAAAATGCTTCCTCAACTAAAAAGGGAAACACGCCAACCTCACAAATAAAGAGCCAAGAAACGCTCAAGCGACAGCCAGCAAAATCCACATCGAAAAGACCACACAGCAAAAAGAGGTCAAGGAAGAAGAGTACCAGAAACCGAACTCAGAAGTGTGTCGGTGATACCTCATGAAGCGCATGACCGTCTGCTGGTGTGATACCCGAGGGGACGCCTAAAACTGCTGAAATCTCCGGGGCTCCTGCCTCGCCGAAGTCATCTCCCCCTCGCCTGATGTTGTCGCTCGCACAGGTGCTGCTAGTGCTCGCTAGAGAGCTGCTCGAACGTGGAAGAAGTGGGATCGGGTCTGTGAGCCGAAATGCCCTCTCCAGGCTCCTGTTCTCCTGCACACTCAAAAGCAGAAGAAAACACAAGGCATTGTCTTGTCCAGTGTGACCTCAAGGTCTCCACAAAACGGTTAGTCACATAATAAGCATAAGGTGAACTCTCAACAAAAAGAGATCTACCTATGAATGATACCGCAAGGAGATCTGAACTCAAACTAGTCAAAACTACCATGCAACAGGATAAAGCACTATATAGCAAAATGCAGCCTAGAGACATGATCAACCCAAACACAGCCTAAACCTCAACACATGCTACAATGCAAGATAATGATAGCAACAGATCCAAAAGCATGTAACATGATAAAATTGTGGAAAGGCTAGTGCTCAAACTAATCATATCAACAGGGTACATGTAGCTAACCAAAACTAGCACTTGAAAAATGATACCTAATGAACATCATACCTCTACATGTAAAGCTCATGGAGAAATAAGGTAAAGCATGGCATAATGTTCATGAGGATCACAGACTAGCATGAAAAGTGGAATAGCCACCAAAACTATACATAATGCTAGCATGACATGATATACAAGATGGCTCATGCTAGACTTAAACAAAACATGAAACAAAAGAACATGTACATGCAAGAACTATACAAGTGAGCACATGAAAGACCATCTCATACCTCAAGACATAAATCATGGATGTACAGGGTATGAGTGTAAAAGAAAGCCCACCAAGCTATAAAAGCCTCTTTGGAGGCAATTCTAAGCGGGGTGTAGAGAACCATCAAATCTTGGTCATATCTAAAAGACCAAGTCCCATCAGGTGCATGTTCTCCACCCCGCGTCCTCATATCTACACACAAGAGGACAAAGTAACCCGAGTCTTGGATTCCGAAGGGTTAACAAGCATATACTTGGGAACCCAAGACTTGGTCACAACTCTCAAAGCACTTAACTTATCATGTGGGTTAGCATGATGCAAATGTTGGTTCAAATGCAATTGTGAAACCCCCTTGGAAGCATTCCTCAAAAGGACAACTCGAGGAGAAGAACGAGTCGTACCACGGGAAAAGAGGCAAACATCTTCCAAGGTTTTTGTAGAAGAACCAATAGAAGCATCATGAGAAGCATGACGTGGACCAAGAGAAGAAGCACTAGAAGCATGTCCACGACCATGACCTATCCCACTAGAGAAGGAGTCATAAAACCCATCAACAAAGAGGGGCTTCTTACTAGGAGCACAAGAGTTCATGCCATGAGAAGGGCTATGAACCACCATCTTCCTAGAAGAACGAGCTTGGCGCAAGCGTTTGGCACACCGATAGCAAAAGCTTTCTTGATGCCCATCTTTCTCACAAAAAGAGCAATGGTACAAAGGCCTATTGGAAGGCACACCATTCTCCGACAAGTGAGAAGTCCCTTGGGACTTAGAACAAGAAGCATTAACGTTCAACTTGGTGCCAATACTAGGAGCACACGTGCCATGGGAAAGGCTACGTGGCTTCCTAAAAGCCTTAGCTCGAATACGCCGCTCGTGCTTGACACGGCGAAAACAAAAATTGAATGAATGTCCATCCTTCTTGCAAAAGGTGCAATGGAAAATAGGATTGGGAGCACGAGTCCCAAAAATATGAAAAGCACCCTTATCAAGAGAAGTCCCTTGGACATCACTCGAAGAAACAACAAGGTTAGGAGTAGCTATGAAAGAGCTATCCGAAACCTTGGTACAAGTGCTATTGTCAAAAGACTCACGCGCAGCACAAGAACTCAACTCCGGTTTGCAAAGATGCAAGCTTGGAAACACCAACATCGGAGTTGCAAGAAATGCGTGACTCAAAAGACTTAGCACAAAGACTCTTGCATCTTTTAGCTAAAACCTCATTCTCAAACATGAGGCGATCACAAGTACCACACGGAGCACTTTTAAGATTTTCCATCTCCTCTCTAATGCACTCGGCATATGTGGTACGCAAGAGTTCAATTTCTTTTTCAAGGTTGGCACTCATATCATTGTGCTCAACCAACTTGGCGCTCATATCATCGCGCAAAACTTTCAAAGCCAAAACTTCTTTTTCCAAATCAATGCATGATGTGCACATGAGATTGGTGGAAGAAACATCACCATTCACATCAAGCAAAGAATCATGAATAGCACAAGAAGTACGACAAGCATTTTTATTCAAAGAGCACAAGCTACAAGGCCTAGAATTTATCTCATCAATTTCAGCCCTAGCATGCTCAAGTTCATCTACACATGTGGTGTGAGTCAATTTTAATTTATCAATTTCAGCATGCAAAAACTCACAAGAACCACATGGTAAATAAGCTTTTGACCTAAGCAAGGCTATTTCAGTTTTAGCATAAACAAGGTCCTTGCGCAAGTCAAAGCAAACAAGACATGGTATGGAAGCATTTGATTTCAATATTTCATTTTCAGATTCTAAGCTAGCAAGCGAAAAGCATAGCTCATCATTCTTCCTAACCATGTCACTACAAGAGATGCAAGGTAAAGATGCACTAGACTTCCAATGAAAAAGACTATTTTTTAGCCTAGAGATGGAGCAATTCAATTTCTTGATCTTTCTACGCAAGGTATCACAAAGCTCATCATATCTAATGTTATCATCACAACAAGCTTCAAATCGTTGGGACAAAATCCCAAGACTAGCAACAAGTGTACCTTTCTTGGCCTTGCCAAGTTCACATATACGATCCTCAGTCGAATGCTCATCATCTCCCAGGAAGTCCTGCAAAGCATCCATCTCACGTTCCGCCTCAAGAGCCGCACTCCTCCTTCTTGCCAAAATGTCGTCCTCAATCGCATGTCCAAGACTCAAACCTAAGGACAAAGACACACTGGAAGAAGAACTTGGTGCCATTTCCAAAAGCACTGTTAGTGTTAGCCAAAACACAAGCTCAACACCTCGACAAGCAAAGTCGGAAACACAACCGCTCTTAAAAAGGCCGCCTTCGCGGATCCGGAACCGGTTAAGGTAGAGAGATCCTTAACTGGCTCCGATACCAATTGAAGGACCAAAAATGGTAAAGCAAGGCGACCAGAGGGGGGGGGGGTGAATGGGAGCCTAAAAATTTCTTCTGAAATTCTGGCCTCTGTCCCAACAAAATCAACCCCAAGAGCAAAGCCGACACACGTGATGTCCACGACCCAAGAGAATGGGTGGATGTTCCCTAGGAACAGAGCGGGACACCACAAAAGCTCCCTCGCCCAAATCCACGCAAGTCAACTAGTGACAAAATGGACTTTGGGTAACCTCAACCTCCCCCAAGCAACGCAAGGGGGATTCAGGCTATCTCACAAAGCGTGAAGCCCGATTTCTGTAGAGCACGAAGTCGGGAATCCAACACAAAAATGGATATCAAATCGGAGCTCGAACGCAAAAGATACGGACGAAAACGTGCACCGACAGCACTGACCGGACTCTAGCGGTGCGTCCGATCAACAGGGACCGGACGCGTCCGGTCAGTCAAAATCCTCTCTGGACCTTCTCTGTTTGTGACCGGACTCAGGAGGTGGAGCGTCCGGTCAGCACAGGACTCAGCGTCCGGTCACAGCTGCACGGTGAACAGTAGTAGCAGCGCGTCTGGTCAAGTGATTCCCTTGCGTCTGGTCACGCAAAACACTGTCTGGAGCAGCCCGGACTCAGCAGGGGTGCATCCGGTCGTGTCCAGTCTAGCGTCTGGTCACCACACACGAACTGGACTGCGCATGTGTTCAACGACCGGACTCTGACACGGTGCGTCCGGTCGCTATGAAGAAGCGTCCGGTCAACTCGACCAGCCCACTGTTCGTCCACCGAATCAACCCGATGTCCCTCAAATCAAAAGCACTAGGGCTCTAACTTCGTGTAAGGGGTCACAAAGATGTTAGTGAGCTACTCCTAAGAGATCATGGCTCGAACCTAACTCCAAATCGGTGAATCGAAGAAAACGGTGAAGAACGGGCAAGAACTCGATCCCAAAACTAAATCCGCCCGATCTGTGAGTTCGTGAGGTATTGGAGAAATTCCTTCGGTAGAAAGAAGACTCTCACGAAGCTACACAAGATGGTTCAAACGGATTTGCGAATCTTCCCTCGAAACATGAATTCTCGTGAAGATCGAAAGAGGGGAAAACGTGCAAACGTGAAGAACAAAATCGCAAGACAAATCAAAGCACAAATTTGATCCTTGGATTCAGAGGAATGGATGATTGATTAAGCACTCGGTGTCGGGCTACAAGCCACTCCTAGCAACACAAAGCTTGGATGGCAAAAAGCTCAAGAACAAGAGCCAAACTCTCCTCTAACCCTAGCCTTCTCTCACAAGCACAAAATGAGAGAGACACCGTCCAAGGATTACTGTCCAACACAGCCCCTTCATCTATATATAGGCGCACGTCCGAATGACACAAACGCCCTAACATGAAGTACTAACCCAAATACCCCCCAGGGGTAAAACTGTCCAACCCTAGCAGTTTTCATCCGACGGCCACACGCCTTCTCATCCTTCGCTTTGCCTCGACGCAAGCTCTAGGATGCCGCCACGTGCCGTCACTGTCGACCACCGCGCCTTCCTCGTGGATAGCTTCGCCGCCACGCCAGCCTCTCCACGCCGCCACGCGTCGACCGTTCCGCATGGGAACCTTCGCCCGGTTTTGAGGCCCAAACCGGTAAACCCGCCAGCCCAGGTTTTGCGGCCCAAACCTGGAAATCGTCCACCCCGAGTTTTGAGGCCCAAACTCGGAAACCCGCGAGCCCAGGTTTTGAGGCCCAAACCTGGAAACCATCCATCCCGAGTTTTGAGGCCTAAACTCGGAAACCGGCCACCCCGAGTTTTGAGGCTCAAACTCGGAAACCGTCGAGGGTAGCTTTTTGAGGCTCAGCTACCGAGCCTGCACCGTGGATGGGATGTGGTTCACACACCCCGACCACCGACACAGTGCTGATGCATGTCCAGTCTCCACGCCGGGCACAACACCTTCGCCTTCCTTCTTGACTCAGCCGACGGCACTTGCGCCGCACGCAAGCCCGTGTCCGACCTCCCGCCATGTGCCACGACGATATCGTCTTCCTCCCGACTCGGCCGATGCATCGCACATCCCCATGTGCTCCTGCTCGCCGATGCCACATGCCAGCTACCACAGCTGGTCCTCCGGCACTCTGGTCCGTCGGTCCAAGCCTCACGTCCGCCCTTCACCGCTCTGGGTACATCGGCATGGCACGTCCGCCGCACGGCACGCCCATCCTTCACCGCTACCGGTCCGTCGGCACGACACGTCTCTACTTGACCTTCACCTCGCCATCGACCACAGTCTCCGAGCTCCACACCTGCACATCAACACAGCCAAGAGATACATGTTGCACACGCACACCAACACATGAAACACCACAACTCAACGCCATCGATTAGTCATAAGCATTAAGCACATAGCAAGATAATGACTTAGCCGGGAAAAGCCTCAAACCTTCCTCATCAAAGTCAATCATTCATCATATATGTTCTCACCTCCGTTGGCTGGCCCCAGCCCCTGCTCGTTCATCCTCCGGTGGCCGGCCCCAGCCACTTGCCCCTCCTCCGGTGGCTAGGGGCTCGCCTCCGGCCGGTGGCTGAGGGCCGGGCTCTCCCTCCCCACCTGAAGCACTTGGCTCCCCCTCCCGGCCAGGTAATTTGTTGTTGTTAACTTTAGATTTTGTAGTCATTTTGTTAATGTAGTTAGTGACTTAGTTAGTTAGTTAGTGAAATAGGTTAGTTAGTTAGTGACTTAGTTAGTTAGTTAGTGAAATAGGTTAGTTAGTTAGTTAGTGAAATAGGTAAGTTAGTTTAGGTATTAGTTTAGTTAGTTACTTAGTTAGGGTTTTAGTTTAGTTAGGGTATTAGGGTGTTAGTGAAGATATGTTAGTTTGGGTATTAGGTTATTTAGTTAGGGTATGAGGACATGTTACTGAAGACATGTTAGTGAAGCCAACTTAGTTAGTAGTTACGCCATTCTTTACTTTTGAGTAGACCATCACTTGACCTTAGTTGCACCAATTATTTTGTAGATGGACACCGTCGCCAGATTGTTTTATGGAGGCACAATTAGTACACGAGATGGGTTGTTTGATGCGAACATGGAAGAAGAACTTGAAGTATTCGATGAGCGTCCACCTTTTACGGAGCTTGTGTTGCATCTGAAGGAGAAGTTTGATGGTGATTTCTCGTTGAAAGGGAGAATTGACAGTGGCAAGAGTAGGGCGAACTTTGTGTTGATGCCCTTGCGCAACCAGGCTGATTGGGCAAAATACCAGAGGATCATTGTGGCATCGAATGTGACCATGGTCGAGATCGTGATAGTGGATGGATGGAGGAAGCAGGCAGAGCCGTCCAATGATGGCAACGAAGGTGAAGAACAGGAGGTAGGGGATGATGATGATGCAGCTCCGATGAGTATGGACGTTGATGGTCACCCCACGCAGGAGACGGCGCGGTCCATGCTTTCCTAGAGGTATCATAACACATTCGAACCGCACTTGTAAATCTAAAGAGATCATGAACTGTACTAAGGCCTAATATTTCCTAATTTGTAAAAAATCAGGAAGGGTGCAGAAAGCTTGCTCAGAAGCTAGGGTGCATGGACACAACATGGGCCCCACCACACCTGCCTCAGCATTCGTGCCCTTTCGTGTCCGAGACTATTCCAGCAGTAGCTGCGTCATCCGACGCCCGGATGGGAGGTACTTCTGCGGATCCATGCGAAAAGGGCGTCGCTACAGAGGAGCAGGCCGAGGAGGAGGATGAGGAGGAGCGGGCCGCTACAGAGCGCAACACACCACCCTACACAGGTAGTGCAGGCTACATGACCCTCAGCCATAGCTTGCACTACGCTGGAGGGTCCTCTTCCAGAGGTGGCCCGCACCACTCCGCGGACGACATGGCGTGGTAGGTACCTGGCGGATACCAGTACCCTAGTGGCTACTACACCGGTCCCGGCTGGCAGCCTTGGCCAGAGCAGGGCGTACCATAGGAGCTGGGCTACTCACAGCTAGACGGAGCTCCACTACCTAGTCAGGAGGACGTGCAGGTACATAAGTTATATTCAGTTCGTACTTAGATTTAAGTTGTTTGCTAACATTTATTTGGAATCTTGCAGGGACCTAGTCAGACGCAACAGTCACCACGCTGGTTGCCACGCGCACGAGACCGCACGGACGTCACGTTGATGCCCAACATGGACTTGTCGCAGCCGAAGCGTCGGAGGTGGCCGCGGGACCCATACACACCTAGCTAGACACTAGAGACATTGCTATTGTGAGATATTATGTACTAGACACTCTTTATCCTTTATTATGTATATCGAGACCATGTTACAGAGGATTCAATAATTTTAGTGACTACTTTGTGCTAATGAAACATGTGCCAATCTATTATTTAGATCATAATTGTATTCAAAGTTTGACCAAAACAACTGTCGCGCCAAAACAACAAAACCTGTGAGCACTAAGTGTCTTCTGGGTGCCAGCCTTTGCCGCGCCAAACCTAGAGGCGCGGCTGACGCTTTTGCCGTGCCACCCCGCCTGGCGCGGCAAAAGCATTAGCCGTGCCACCCCGCCTAGCGCGGCAAAAGCGACAGCCGCGCCTCCAGGTTTGGCGCGGCAAAGGCTGGCACAAGCATCTCAATAGCCTTTTCAGTGTGGTGTTCTGTCCTCATAAGTGCTCTACAGTTTTGATTCCGGTAGGCTTTTCAGTGCGTATCCTTTTCAGTATATAGGCTTTTCAGTGTGGAGCCTTTTCAGTATATAGGCTTTTCAATGATTAGGTTTTTCAGCGAATAGCCTTTTCAGTTGCAATAACTACACACTCACAATGCTACTGAGATAATTCACAACTTCAAAATCAGGGCTCCGCCTATATAAACCCATCGGTGCCTTGCATATTCAACAACTTCAGCAGAGCTTGCGAGGCGTTCGTAGTAGAGATGTCTGGAGGTTCGTCCAAAGGCGGGAGAGGAAAGGGTGGGAGGAAGGGACCTCCCATTCTGTGGGAGGGTTCTCTTGGTCCTGATTTCTTCTTAGAGGCACTATGTGAGTTTCCCGTTGAGAGAAAAAAGGATTTCACCCGAGAGCGTCCTCTTAGTGGATATGATAACCGCTTAGAAGACTTGCGAAAATGCCGCCATGGTGAGGACTGTTTGGTGCAGATGCTCCACGACGACTTGGAGGCAGGCCGACGTTTCTTCAAATGCCCGCGGGCATGGGTAACTTTATTTAATTGTTGCTGCTATGCCTCTCATGTTTGCTAATACTTAGTCATTTTGTGAATGTCAGTCTTCTATTTCTGAAGAAAACTCCGACTTCACCAGATTGGTGGATCCTCCTCCAATATGGCTGCATCAGCAATACATCTATTATCTGCAGGGTCGTATCGACGATCTTGAAAGAGAAGTTAAAAGCATCTTCAAGGACTATGATGATGACAACAGCGATGCAGGCAGTTCAGATGAAGCAATATGCCTTGATCCATATTGCAACTACCCGCATCACAAGAACAAGGGGCTTCCACCGCCGCCGTCACCACCGCCACCACCACCTGCAATGGGAGGCTATTACAGAGAAGGGTCTACTCAGTTTGCTATGTGGGACCGCTTCTAGAACTACTAAGACTGCTATGTGTGTGTTGTGTTGTGTGAATCAATTACCTAAGGCATGTTAGGATTAGTCTAGGACCTTTTAACCAAGTTACGGTAAAAGGTCCTCACATGCTATGTATTAGTTTGTTGTTCATGTACTAGTTTGCTATATTCTATTTCTCGTGGTTTATCCCAGAAAAAAATCGATGACACATGAACTACCACAAACAATACAACAACAAATAAAAAATTTGAACAAAGTGCAATTGAAGACTACATTATCGAGGACCCAAAATAAAGGTACAGTCCAGTACATGCCAAGAATACAATAGACTAACAAGTCCACCAAATGACAATAATGTTCATTAGTCAATAACAACTACTCAACCTACCACACTACTGAGTGCAACGATGCCATTTTTTCTTCCTCACAGCATCTGGATCCTGCTCCATGGCAGCCTTGGCACGACGCACACACTCAAGCCTCTTCTCCCTCTCCCCCCTACGCTTAGCTGCATCCCTCATTTTTGCCTCTTCCTCATGCTGCTTTTGTGCTGCCTCTTCTTTGCGTCTCTTCTCCAAACGCTCCTTGTCCTTCGCAGCCCACTTTTTCAGCATCTCTACGTGCTGCTTGTCCTCCAGCTTCATCTCAGTGTCGATCCACTGCTCGAAGTCACATAGTGGTGGAGGCTCCTGCAAAACATGGCTAAGTCAATTAAGTAATGAAATATAAATGATTTGTCATTAATGTTTAGAACAAGGCATCAGCTTCTCACCATCAGTCCAATGTGGATCTGTTTAGGTGTGGGGTCAAAGGCACACATCCAATACCTCTGATCGTATGTGTCCTCCTCATCAGATATGGCGTGCGGATACATGGGCGTATGCTACATCTTGAGATGATGAGTGATTGTCAACTGGTATTATGCGCATGTTCTTTGGCTTGTGTTGTGCAGGTGTCGAGCTCGGAGACGGTGATCGAAGGCAAGGTGAAGTTCAAGTAGAGACGTGCCGTGCCGATGGACACGGAGCGGTGAAGGGCGAACGTGAGGCTTGGACTGACGGACCAGTGGCCTGAGGATCAGCTGTGGTGGCTGATAACCTGGGACAGCGACAAGAAAAGACATGTGGGTGGACGGGGTGCACGGGCGGTGCATCCCTCTACAGCTTCGGTTTGGTGGTAGAGCCTAGAAAAACCACCGAGTGGATGGTTTCCAGGTTTGGGCCTCAAAACCTGGGTGTTGGCCGGTTTCTGAGTTTGGGCCTCAAAACTCGGGCTGAGGATGGTTTCCAGAGGACAGTTTCCAGGTTTGGGCCACAAAACTTGGGCGATGGCGGTTTCTGAGTTTAGGCCACAAAACTCAGCCTGAGGACTTGTTTCCCGGTTTCAGCCTCAAAACCGGGGGGAGATCCAGGAAAATGGACAGAGAGCGAGTGGTGACACATGGTGGCATCCGGTGAGGTCGCGTCGAGGCGAAGCTAACAGTTGTGCGGGCGTGGCCGTCGGATTGACATCAACTTTGAGTTGGACAGGAATACCCTTAGAGTTAGCCTGCTCGCTCATTAGCAGTAAGGGTAGAAGGGGAATAATTGTATTAGGCTATATTAGGAGAGGCAACCCCTCCCTCCAAACTATCTCAGTCATTTTCTATTCTATTCTAGGGTTTCCTGCTTCCCATTCTTTGCTGTAGCTACTGAGATCCGCAGAGATGGCTAATCATACCTTTGTGTATTTGGATTTTGCGGAAACCGGACCGGATTCCTATTGTCTCCTCGCAGGGACGATTTTTGGCTGGAATTCGTGGTTGTGATTCGCGTTCTTGAGTTGTTCTTCCCGTTCATCTTTTCTCCTTGATTTTCCCATCGATCGATCTCTCTCTACATTGCTCCGTTTGCAAAACCGTTTGAATCAACTTGTTCTTTGCTATGAGGGGATCATTTCCACCAAAAGAATTTAACTCAATCCTCACGAACAAGTAGATCCGTTGGTTTTCTCATTTGGATCGGTTTTCTCTCCTTTGCCCTCAATTCTTTCGATTCACCAATTCGGAGTTAGGTTCGAGCCATGATCTCTTAGGGGTATCTCACTAACATCCTTGGAACTCCTCATACCAACTCTAAACCTTAGAGCTTTTGATTCGGAGGAGATCGAGTTGAATCCGCGGAAGAACTGTGTTGTTTCGGGGGCATCGGACGCTGTGTTCATCACATCGGACGCGTCGTTGCCACATGTCAGTTTCTGTGCTTTTAAAGGGGCATCAGACGCTGACATCGGACGCTACAGTCCAGCGTACTATGGTCATGCAGTGAGGTTTTAGAAACGTTCATCTTGCATCGGACGCAACAGGTGGCTAGGCATCGGACGCCCCGTTGTCATCGGACGCTCCGAGGCCTTAGCATCAGACGCTGAGCTTACACTGTAGCAGCGTCTGATGGCTATGCAGTAAGGTTTTGTTTTTGCCTATTTTGCATCGGACGCGTCCGCCAGGATCACATCGGACGCTGGCCAGCGTCCGGTGCTCTGAGTTCTGCGTTGTTTCATCCGCAGTTCGTGCGTCCGACTTCTGATTTGGTTTCGGGTTTTTGCGTTGGGTTTCTAGAGTTTTATAGTGTCTCACTGTGCCTCTTGGAAGCATCCACCCTACATCTAGGGTCGTTGACACTATCAAGCTCTAGGGTTTGCACTCGGGGTTGATTTTCGTGACAATGGCTATAAGTTTTAGAAAAGAAATTTGAAGCTCCCATTCACCCCCCCTTTGGTCGCCTTTGTATAGCACCTTCGGTCCTTCATTGCGACCTTACAATCATCAACGCAGTAGCACATGGGCACCGAAACACCACTAGGCAATGGCAAACGAGCAAAGGCATTGCCCGTGAGCGGCTGCCTACAATCATGAACGCAATAGCAAATGAACATAACACAAAATTACTTCATTTTAACCGACAAATAAATAAACAAAGTACTAATCTTACCTTGCCTTACTAGCTTTCCCACACCTTGGCATCCTAGCAATAAACAATATGTCAACATTAGACATATATTATAATTAATTACAAATATACATAATGACCTAACAAATATTTCACAAATAAATGTACACAAATTGAACAAAATATTAAACATATAGATGACCATACCTCCTATGTAGAACAAATTCTCCGAAGAGAACAAGTTAGATTGAAGGAGATGAAGAGAGGAGGAATGGAATGGATTGGATTGGATTCAGAGGAGAAAAGAGGAATGGAGAGGAGGAAGTTGCTGGCCGGCTGTGGTGGCCAGATCTAGATGGGTTTTGCCACGCCAACCCGCCTGGCGCAGCAAAGCCAAATAGCGCGCGAGGACGCCTGGCGCGTCAAACTGGCAAGCGGGCCCCACCCGGGCCTACGTGGCCGGGTGGAGCCACGGTGGCACTTTTGCCGCGCCGCCATGCATGGCGCAGCAAAAGGGTTAGTTCTGAAAAAAAAATTGAGGGTGTTGTTTTTAAGATATTTTATTTAATTGGGTTATTAATTGTTAACACCGGATTTTGGTCAACATTGAGAAGATGACAGGTGGACCCAACGAGCAGTGAGAAGAGCATTCGGTAGACGGCCAAGTGGTCGGTTACTCCATTCAGGAAGTAGATATGGCAAGGGAAGCCGATCACGAGGATAATCGACCATGACCGTGACAGATTAAACGAGTATTCAAGAAGCCAGAGGGGTCTGATCTCATTGGCTAGGAGTTGGATTTGGTGGCGTTGTGATGTGGCAAGCAAGCAAAGAAGGCAATTTAAATATAAATATATATAAAGCATACACATCTCGACGTCCAGTTCTATATTTAGCATAAATGGCTTCACGATGAAGGAAAGGCTAGAAGACGGCGTGCATGTCCAGTGTGCGGAGATGGCGTATGAAGCATTCGACAAGTACCCATGCGGTCGGCTAGTTTCCAAGGATTCGGCAACTGCTCATACGGTCGGCTATTTTGAGAAAAGGAGTTTCCATTGAAACGATGGAAGCAAGAGCCGATCGGGCAACAAAATTGCGACAATTAAGGCAATGAAGATTCCGAAAGGAGTTGAAGGACAAGAATATTGTTTTTTCCTTTAATATTTCATAGTCGTGTCCTCTTAGGACTTGTATTGCGTCCAGGGTATAAATATAGACCCTTGGCTATTGTAAAAAGTGTTCACAACCACATCAATACAAACTGGCCCCGTGCCGTCTTCGAGTCCTTAGTCGTGTCGTCGAGTTCTTCGAGAGGAATCATCGATCCGTCGACCTCCGTAAGTACCGACAACCTTGCTATCATGTCTAGTATCATGCGGTGGATTTAGATATGATGCAAGTAGTCTCATATGTTAAGCTTAGTATCGTGCGGCGGATTTAAGCTTATGACGGGAAGTTTTTGCTTGTGCCTTGTATCGTGTGGTGGATTAAGTCATGAGTAGAAACAGTTATCAGCTCTATTAGATTTGGCAGATCTGATATATTCTTTAAGTTATCATGTGTTATATGTTTTATTTATTTAATTCTTGTAACACTCTTTTGCCCAATCTAGATTGATCTTTGTTCGGCCTTGTCGCACGAGTTTGCTCGTGCTCTCTTTTAATCATAAGATCATGATGGCTGAATCAACTTTTAATCTAGATTGTCACATGTTGTGGGTTTATACATGTCAATCATGGTTAGGCTTCGATGAAACTAGGTGTCGTGCGGCAGATGCAGGTTTTAGATTAGTTTAATCGTGCTTGCTTGTTTGTTCTTTCTTCATGGACCCCAATTCGGCTGGTTTGCCGATCTTGGTTAAGCTTACACAAGTAATGAGCTCTTATAGATCTGTTCAAATACATGCATGCTTTTAGCTTGTTATAATTAGATTGTATCATGCGGTGGATTAATCTAATTATAAGAAGTGGTGTAGACTTGTAGCAAGTGGTATCATGCGGTGGATTAGCTTTGCTTGAGTTTATACCTGACCGGTTTATGAAGACTAAACGTGTGGCAGATTAGTTGGATTAGCCTATGCATGTGTTATTTGAATAGATCTATATTTGCGAGTTACCTGTTTATAATATCTTTAATTTGTTCAAGCATGTCTTTCTTTATATATGCATTCGGCAGTTAATATGCTCTACATACTCTGTTCTCATACTAGCCGAATGACTTTACAAACATGCTCCGACAGACAGCTTCTATAGTTGTGTGCTGTCGTGATTGGCTTTCAAAGCCGTACATATGGAACTGTCTGGTTTTAACCGGCATGTTCCAAAGGTATTCTCACAGTTTTTCCCTTGTTGGTTTTCAGGTCAAACCGACTGGCATGTCTCCAGGTTCAGCACATTCCGGGCACTCGATTGAAGCTAGCTTTTTGACTTGCTATGTGCTTGGCGCGAGGTGTCAGGTTTTGCGTCAACATTAATATAAAAAATTCCTGTTTGATTGTCAAAGCCGATTCGACGTGTACGCACGGGATAGCTGCTGATCAATTGAGTGTACATGGCATCTACGAAGATGCAGATAGCATGCATGGGTGGATTTGCTCCGTGCAGGGACATAGAAACCAATTAAAGAAGCTAAAGAACTTCTCCTAAAGATAGAATTGGCTGATATGGTTTCTCCTAAAAATAAAATGGCTTCAAATACATCATGCATGAATGTATCGGTCTCCAAATATATCATGGCACGACATGCACATGAAGAGATAAATAAAAGGAAGATTTCCATGGAGATGTTCGAAGAGATAAAGTCCAAACTCAGATTTACTTGCATGCTGCTATAAATAGCCGATTGAGTATCAAGGGGTCATGCCGAGGGAAGTTGGTCGATAGCTAATTATCTGCATGTCATCTTTGGAATCGGATATTCAGGAAAGGAATCGGTGGATACAACAACATGAGAAAAAATACTAATGGGCCGATATGCAAACAGGAATCGGCTAGAGTTATCATCGTGCACGCATCTGCGTACCGCCGAACTCGTATTCGTCCTCTACGGCACACTCAGCTTCATCAAAAATGACGTTCTTCGAAGCTACCGTGAGTTACCTGACAGCATGCTCACCTAAAGCATTCCAGTTCCTCAACAAGAAGAAAGTCAAAGGCATACTAAGCAAAAGCCGATAAGACAGAACCTTCGGCTCCTATTAATATAACTTTACCTTTCTCTGAGTAATGCAAAGCTCAATCTGGTGATAAGGTTACGAAAGGCTACATTAGAGGCACAAAGGACATTAGCAACCGGACGGCCGATAGAAGACCATCGGCTAAAACGTTTTCAGCACACTTCATATTGAAAGAGATACTTTTGCTGATGGCCTTGAATAAGGTGGTGCCAACAAGACACATGCAATGGTGACAAGTTCACTTATAGTGAGAACAGCTACAAGATCTGAAGCAGCCAGACATTTGGAGAAGAAGGATTGACGTTTATGATTGGATTCAAATATTTTCAAACCCGTATTCAGCGAAGACGTCTCGGCTGAGAGAAAGGAGGACACCAGTGAATCATCGATTACGCCGCTGTTACTACGTGTCGGGGGGCCTGAGATCAACATGCACACATCGTACAGCATCGAGCGATCCATCGTGAAGAAGGACAAAACGAATGGCCGCTTCATCTTCAACGGTGGTTTGTGTAATTTTACCCTCGCTTCTCTAATAGTTTCAGAGCTTAAAATTAAAATCATTAAAAAGCAAAACCTCTCATGTTGCGTCTCCGCACTAAAAAAAACCTTAAAAATTCCACTCTATGAATATGTGATATAAATATTTTGGGTTATCCATTGTTGAAATGATAAATAAATGCTCTGTTTTATGTTTCACCTGTGTCTGGTTTATAGCTTTGATTTCTTTTAGATTTGGGTCTAATGGTTATTATATTTATCTTGGAGTCTTTGAAATTTGTGGGTTGCATAGAATTTAAACTTTGTCTGAAAGTAGTTATGGGATATGAATAGAGGTAGAATTTGCTATGACATTATTGTGAGAGATACTTGAAATTCGGAGATTTGATGAAATAATAAAATTTACTTAATGTCATATTGAGCACTGTCAGATCATCGTGACTACTAGTTCAGATTATAGTCATATTCTCAAGATCAAGATTCACGTACACGTTATAAACTAATAAGCGTTTTGCATGTGCATTCTCTCTTTGATTAAAAATATGAGGCTATTCTATAAATCTCAGAAATAAAAACGACAGACACGTGTCTGCCAGAACTGAGAAAGAAAAAAAGGTCAAGTGACCGCCCAAATAAAAATATGAAAAATAAAAAAGGTCAAGTGACCGCCAAATAAAATAAAAGATGGCCGAAGGCCCAGTAGCCTCGTAATTTAAAAAAAAGTAGGGAGAATGACATATGCAAAAGAAAAAGTAATAAAAATATTCACTTACACTTCTTGATCTAGGTTTATGGCTTGTATCTCCTTATGGTCGAGTCTTTGACTTTGCGATATTATGTGATACGATTTTATATAAAGATAATGATAAAAACTCCGGATGAAAAGTGATCAAGGGGTAAAAGATAAGCATTTCTGTAGCTATTCTGTTTTGCCATCGCTTGAGGATTCAGTGAGATCTAAAGCCCCATAATTAAAGAGACAGATGGATGAGTAAGGTACCATTTTATTCAAGTTTAAAATAAATCTTGGTTATAAAATATGATACTTTTGAGATGTAGTCGGCATTGCAGCATCTTCTGATCAATAAAATAGAAGAACTATAATATTTATACACATATGCATTTGTAACTAACTTGTTTCCACATGTATTGGAGAATTATTGTTTTATAGGCAAAATTGTGGAAACATGGTGAGAAAATGTTATTGCTATCAGTGGGTTTATTGGCTTTTTGAAGAGGACCAACAGAGATCAAATAGTTCGAAGCATGACAATTCATACTCCGAACTAGGGGGGCCTGTGTTAACACTGGATTTTGGTCAACATTGAGAAGATGACAGGTGGACCCAACGAGCAGTGAGAAGAGCATTCGGTAGACGGCCAAGCGGTCGGTTACTCCATTCAGGAAGTAGATATGGCAAGGGAAGCCGATCACGAGGATAATCGACCATGACCGTGACAGATTAAACGAGTATTCAAGAAGCCAGAGGGGTCTGATCTCATTGGTCAGGAGTTGGATTTGGCGGCGTTGTGATGTGGTAAGCAAGCAAAGAAGGCAATTTAAATATAAATATATATAAAGCATACACATCTCGACGTCCAATTCTATATTTAGCATAAATGGCTTCACGATGAAGGAAAGGCTAGAAGACGGCGTGCATGTCCAGTGTGCGGAGATGGGCGTATGAAGCATTCGGCAAGTACCCATGCGGTCGGCTAGTTTCCAAGGATTCGGCAACTGCTCATACGGTCGGCTATTTTGAGAAAAGGAGTTTCCATTGAAATGACGGAAGCAAGAGCAGATCGGACAACAAAATTGCGACAATTAAGGCAATGAAGATTCCGAAAGGAGTTGAAGGCCAAGAATATTGTTTTTTCCTTTAATATTTCATAGTCGTGTCCTCTTAGGACTTGTATTGCGTCCACGGTATAAATATAGACCCTTGGCTATTGTAAAAAGTGTTCACAACCACATCAATACAAACCGGCCCCGTGCCGTCTTCGAGTCCTTAGTCGTGTCGTCGAGTTCTTCGAGAGGAATCATCGATCCGTCGACCTCCGTAAGTACCGGCAACCTTGCTATCATGTCTAGTATCATGCGGTGGATTTAGATATGATGCAAGTAGTCTCGTATGTTAAGCTTAGTATCGTGCGGCGGATTTAAGCTTATGACGGGAAGTTTTTGCTTGTGCCTTGTATCGTGCGGCGGATTCAGTCATGAGTAGAAACAATTATCGGCTCTATTAGATTTGGCAGATCTGATAGATTCTTTAAGTTATCATGTGTTATATGTTTTATTTATTTAATTCTTGTAACACTCTTTTGCCCAATCTAGATTGATCTTTGTTCGGCCTTGTCGCACGAGTTTGCTCGTGCTCTCTTTTAATCATAAGATCATGATGGCTGAATCAACTTTCAATCTAGATTGTCACATGTTGTGGGTTTATGCATGTCAATCATGGTTAGGCTTCGATGAAACTAGGTGTCGTGCGGCAGATGCAGGTTTTAGATTAGTTTAATCGTGCTTGTTTGTTTGTTCCTTCTTCATGGACCCCAATTCAGCTGGTTTGCCGATCTTGGTTAAGCTTACATGAGTAATGAGCTCTTATAGATCTGTTCAAATACATGCATGCTTTTAGCTTGTTATAATTAGATTGTATCATGCGGTGGATTAATCTAATTATAAGAAGTGGTGTAGACTTGTAGCAAGTGGTATCATGCGGTGGATTAGCTTTGCTTGAGTTTATACCTGACCAGTTTATGAAGACTAAACGTGCAGCAGATTAGTTGGATTAGCCTATGCATGTGTTATTTGAATAGATCTATATTTGCGAGTTACCTGTTTATAATATCTTTAATTTGTTCAAGCATGTCTTTCTTTACATATGCATTCGGCAGTTAATATGCTCTACATACTCTGTTCTCATACTAGCCGAATGACTTTACAAACATGCTCCGACAGACAGCTTCTATAGCTGTGTGCCGTCGTGATTGGCTTTCAAAGTCGTACATATGGAACTGTCTGGTTTTAACCGGCATGTTCCAAAGGTATTCTCACAGTTTTTCCCTTGTTGGTTTTCAGGTCAAACCGACTGGCACGTCTCCGGGTTCAGCACATTCCGGGCACTCGATTGAAGCTAGCTTTTCGGCTTGCTGTGTGCTTGGCGCGAGGTGTCACGTTTTGCGTCAACATTAATATAAAAAATTCTCACGAACAGAGAGGTTCCAGAGACGATTTTCATCGATCGGACGTGTCCGATCACTATTGACCGGACTCACTTAGCGTCCGATCACTCCATTTCATTCGTTGCCTCTCGTGAACAGTGTTACAGGCGCGTCCGGTCAATTGTTTCAGTAGCATCCGGTCACTGTTTCAATAGTGACTGGACTCATGTTGCAACAGCATCCGGTCGCTGTTGCAGCGTCCGGTCATGCCTGACATTCACGTTTTCAACTCCGGTTTCGTCTCCTTTGCAAATGTGCCAACACCACCAAGTGTACATAACCTTGTGCAAGTGTGTTAGCATTTTCCAAACATTTTTCAAAGGATTAGAGGTTAGCACACTAGGTCCTAATGCATATGCATGTATGAATTCACCTAGTGACACTTGATAACCGCAATCACGGAGATAGTCCCCTCTTAATAGTACGGCTAAATCGATCCTAAACACACTCACACCCTCTATGGTGTCTTGAGTGTCAAAACAAAATCCCTATTTATACCTTTGCCTTGATCTCTATAGGGTTTTGTTTTTCTCTTCTTCTCTTTCCAAATGTGGAGCACTTGATCCATATTTTGGTCATCACCACCAACACCATGGTCATCATCTAGCTCTCACACTTGGTGTGTACCAACCTAGCTCATAAACAATTCATGACAAAGGTTAGTACTCTAAGTGACATCAATTATCCAAAACCAAACAAGAACTTTCAACTTAGCTCTCCCCAATCTCTCACAAATATGATCAACAATCAATCAAAGGGAGTGGGAGATGAATGACTAGGCTCACAATAAAGTTTAGGCAATCAAAATGTCCAAGAGGTGAGCCCAAACTAGCCAAACACCTTATATAGCCCCCACACAAAAGGCCGGGCTAGCTGTTGGACTGAGAACAACTTTGAACGGACGCGTCTGTCGGAGCGATCGGACGCACAACCCTAGTGGCCGTCGCTCGATGAGCGCCACGTGCCCCGACCGTATTAACTCGGCCGCTCGATCTCAACGGCTATCTCACGAAATCCACATATTTATGTTCATCCGGACGCACCAGTCAAACTGACCGGACGCACCGATCACACGCAACCTCAACGGCTCTTTCTGACCACTGACCGGATGCGCTGTTAGAAAACGATCGGATGCACCAGCCGTAGCGTCGGGTCACAAACAAAGAGGTTTTAGAGAGGGAAAATCCTGACCTGACGCGTCCGATCAGGACTGAACGGATGCACCTTAGCGTCCGGTCAATCCCTGCTGACAAGATTATGCCACATCGTCATGACTGGACGCACTAGCGTCGAGTCCGGTCATGTTTTGCCTCAGAGTCCAGTCAGTACTGAAACCACTGCTAGACCTAGGGTTTGCTATACCGGACGCATCCGGTCAATGCAAAACACCTCAGATTCGCTTTCTTTCAGTTTCTATCTTACACCCTTGCTTCCATGTGCCAATACCAAATTGTTTCATCACTTGTGTATGTGTGTTAGCATTTTCTAAAACATTTTATCAAGGGTATAGCACACACTGGAATCTAAATGCACATGGTGTAGATCATCTAGTGGCACTTTGATAACCGCATTTCACAAACGAGTTCCACTCCTCTTGATAGTACGACTATCAATCCTAAATGTGATCACACTCTCTATAGTGTCTTGATCACCAAAACAAAATGGCCTTAAGGTTATACCTTTGCCTCTATCCCACTTTGTTTTTCTCTTTCTTCTTTTCCAAGCTTTGGAGCACTTGATCAATCACCATCATGTGGACATCACCATCCAGCTAGCTCCATCACTTGGTTTGGACCAACCTATCTCCTACACACACTTGAGGGTAGGGTTGGTCCAATAGGTTTCATCAATTAACCAAAACCAAACTAGGGCTTTCAATGAGGAGGAAAATGAAAAGTGGAATGCAAAGGCCAAAAACATCATCTTTAGAGGCATTTGCAAAGATGTGTTTAACCATGTTCGGAACCACAAGAATGCCCATGAGTTATGGACGAACATTTGTGCGCTCCATGAGGGAACAAAGAGTGAGTGTGAGGAACGCTATCATCTAGTCATACAAAAGGTTAATTCTTTTGAGATGTTAGCTCATGAAAGTGCAAATGAAATGTACTCACGTCTCAATGTTGTTGTAGAGGAATTGAACGAGCTTGGACTCACCCAAATGTCGCCATCCGATGTGATGAAAAAGATTATATGTGTCCTCCCAATTACAAAATATGGGCACATCATCACCGTGCTTCATCAAGGTGATCCTTCCACTGCCACACACACCAACACAAATTTTGGGAAAGATCAATGGCCATGAAATGTATATGCATATCACTCTGCTTGGTGGCTCTTCTTCGGACAAGAAGAAGGACTTGACATTCAACGCAAGCCAAGAGTGGAAGGAAAAGGCCAAGTCATTTGAAGTCAAGCTCGAGAGCTCAAGTGATGATGAGCACGATGACTCCAACATTGCTCTCATGGTGAGGAGGACTACAAAGATGCTCAAGAAGCTCCACAATTATGGGATCAATTTTGATTCCAAGAAGAAGTTCTTCACTAGTAGCAAGAGAAGACCCATCTCTGAAATGGATTGCTATAATTGTGGAGATCTTGGTCATCTTGCTCATGAATGCCCAAAGCCCAAGAAAGACAACTACAAGAAAAAGGGCAAGAAATATGATTCAAGTAGTAAAGATGAAAAGAAGAAAGAGAAGCCCTACAAGAAGAAGAATGACAAGAAGAAGCAATACCACAAGAAGGGTGGCAAAGCTTACATTGTTGGTGATTGGCTCACGAACATTGAATCCTCCAATGCTTCATGCAATGAAGATAGTGATGATGAGAAGGAGAAGGTGGCCGCTCTAGTCATACCCTTCACCACCATGACCTCTATCATCCTCTACAGTTTCTGGTCCACCTGTCATATATATCCAATAGATCCAATAGATTAGGTCTGTCGCGAGGGTTCGACTCCCTAGCCCATAGCACATGTATAAATAAGAGGAGATGTCTCTGGTGGCCCTATCCATCCACGTGATTCTATTCTAATCACACAACCGGTCATTTAGGCGCTGAAGAGTTTAGGAAGGTCGTCTCCCGCGCCCATGTCCTCTTGGTGCAAATCTACACCATGCTCTTCATCTAGAGAAAGAGAGAGAGAGAGAGAGAGAGAGAGAGAGAGAGAGAGAGAGAGCTCCAACTCTCAATTGGTGATGATCAACACACGTACATCAACCTCACGACGTCTACAGAGGCATTCATATGACCAAGGTTCTGGGATTCATTTTGGAAAAAAATTCGGTCCCAATCGAAATGGGCGAATTTCGGGAAATTTCGGGTCAATTTCGGACTGAATTCGGTGGACTTTCGAGATTTCAAACACAAAATTCGTTTCGGACCTGACCGAAATGGACGAATTTCGTCGAAATTCGGACTATCCCGGTCGAATCCCAAATCCTTGCATATGACATCTAGTGACTCTGGTTAGTATCTAAGATTAGTTTTCGCATTAAGATAAGTTAGTGGTCATGTTTAGGCTAAGTTAAGATCATATTTAATCTAAGTTTTAATTCAGCAGTTCTTCCCTAGAGAAGACGAGAAACATGTGTAGAATATTATGTGTAGTGTGTGTGAGTTGTGTTTGATAGGACAGTCTCATCTGTGTTTGAGCGCGCGGTCAGCATGATTGTCCACTTTAATTATTACATGATATGTCAGGGGTTCCTTGCGGTGTTTAGAAAAAAAAAAGAGATTAACCTTTGACACATTGTCAAGCAGTAATGCTTTGCCGAGTTGCCGACTTTAGTTAGAGATTATAGCCATCGTTTACATACTTAGATGATAGTTTTTCTTTCCCGATACAATCATACTGACCGATCGAAAGTACTTTTCGATCACCCAAACATATCTCTTTCTTTTAAAATTCCTCTGTAAGATTCAAACTGCCCCGGTGCCGTCGAAGTCGACCAAAGCAGTCGATTCTGTGTAGCTTTCCCTTAACAGTAATACTGCTAATACTAATTGCGCCTGTCTACTGCCTAAGGTAGTTGCTTCTGCTGACTGAAATAATTGCATCTGCTGACTTCTGGGCTTGCTCTAGTATTTATGTTGGTTCATCCCCCATCTAACACTCCCTAGATCGAGCCCTAACGAATCTGCTGCATATATGCGTGATGTGGTGGTTCAACCGCATAGGGCCCTCCGGCTTCTCGTGTGCCTCCACGGCTGAGGAGGTCACTGCGGGCGTCGACGGCCATGGTCTGGTCGCCGTCATCACAGGTACATATATACTTACCTCTCTTATACTATATGCTCACCGCCGGCGGGCGCCGGACCACCTCAGGGCAGTCGGGCCTTGTGATGACCGGCTACCACGGAGTGGTCGCCGGACTTAATAAGCTGTAACGAAAAAACGACACCAGGACTCCCAGGAATTTAAAAACAGGGAGACGGCGCTTGCAGGTGCGACGAGCGGCATCGGACTGGAGACGGCGCGCGTTCTTGTGCTGCGCGGCGTGCACGTCGTCATGGCCGTCCGCAACGTCTCCGCCGGGCTCGAGGCCAAGGAGGCCATCGTGGCCAAGACACCAGGAGCGAGAGTCAGCGTACTGGAGCTAGACCTCAGCTGTATGGCGTCGGTGAGGATATTCGCCGCCGAATTTGAGTCTCTGAACCTGCCCCTCAACATTCTCATGTAAGAAAAACGAACAAATCCTTGTAGCCTTGTGCTACTTCAGATTTGTACTATCATATCACGTACACACTAACAAGGAGTAGTAGCCCGCGTAAATTCTTCGGCTATGGGTACCGTTCAAACCAAGTAAAACTAAACATATACTCTTACGTCACTGCTAGAGAATAAGTCTTTGATCAATCTACCAAATAAGCTTTAGTCTTGACAAAAATTACCCCTGGGATCAAAGACTTTTAGTCGGACTAAAGGTCTTGCATACCAACCTGACTAAAATGGTGACATTTAAGTCTCGGTTGGTGTTACCAACCCGAACTAAAGTTCTTTTACCTAAAAGTAAAGGTCTCTCATGGATCAATTCAAAAGGAGAGAGTCTACAGGACTCTGTTGCATGTGGTGTACAGCTGAGTCGGTAAGGAGTTTATGCACGAGGCAAAAGGTACTAAGTTCGAATGTCACGCACTGTAAGAAAAGTCTCCATAGAATTTCATTTTTTCTGCTGAGACCTTTAGTTCCGGTTTCTTAGTCTCGGTTGGAAAAACCGAGAATAAAGTTGCTGAGACCTTTAGTCCCGGTTAGGAAAATCGAGAATAAAGGACCTTCCCAACCAGGACTAAAGTCTATTTCTCCCATCAGATAAAATAGTATGTCATAGATGCATAATAATAAGCTGATATGATATAGTATAGATGAAAAGAGATAAGAAAACTTTTATTTAACGAAATACTGGAGAGATAGGCTTATTATATCAGCTTATTATATCACGTGCCAAACATACTCTTATATGCATGCATGATCCATAGATGCATGTGCTAGATTTTTTAAATATATTTTGCAAGTTTGGACATGTTATGATTTGATTAGCATAAATTGCTGGTTTTTATGCATCTGAATCCACGTGATAGCTGCATACATATGTGTGTACATACCTTTCTTACTATATATTAGGGTTATTTCTGTGCGTTGCAACATAAAAAAAATTAACATAATAATTCATGTTTATTAGCGTGTATTGTACTATTACCAAAAAACAATAGTTTGAGTTTTATATTTTGTAACATTCCGTCTGTAGCCATCAACATTAAATAGGTTTTTATGGAGCATTAACAATTAATTCAAGCTTAATTCAACCACCTAACTCCAATGCCTTACAATTTAAGCATAAACCAAGTTAAATCAAGAACTCAGTCATACTGCATCAAAAAAACTTGAATTTCTTTACTACAAATCAAACATGCAGTGAGTAGCCTACCGGAAAACTTTCATAGCATTTAGACTATACAAACTGCAGTTATAAATTAAAACACCGGAAAATCATAAATTTAAATTTACAGCAGAAACTTTAAACTAAGATAATTCCATACATATCTATCGCTCAAGACGTCAACCAATTTGATTTTCTATTTTACGACTTTTCAGTGACTTTGTATGCATTTTAGAAGTTCAACCGATCTTTCTGCATAAAGAAAAAGATTAAACCACATGGACAAAAACTTTGCAAAGGGAACCCTAGACTTTACACTAATTAATCCACAGCCATATGTGGTACTGTTCGGCACTTGCGATGATGAGTCATGGATTTTCGGTTGGAGAAGATGCAAAAGGGAGATGTGTCGAGGTACGGTGAAGGCGGTGGTGCAGTTGGAGATGGATCCTTAGACTGACCGCACTCTTCGTACTCTAAATTCATCCTCTATACATCCTAGTCATCAAGATTCTCTCCTCTACGTCACTTTCTCCCGCACTCATCTATCCTCTATATCATCCTCTATCCACAGTGGGACCCACATGTCTGTAAATAAATTTTATCTAAATATATTCATGTGAGATCTTGTTTTGAAGAATTTATTGAAACGAATTTAATGGTGTAATCAGAATTTAATTTAGTTTTTTGGTTTATGAGTTATCATTTTTTTAGTTTGTTGAAAAAAATGAGATTTGTGTTGCATGTCACCTGCACCTGCTCGTCCGCTGCTTTGTTCGCTCGTGATGGTCTGCTGTGGTTTAGCGTACATCGATTCTCGTGCTAGAAATACAGGAGACCAGACTCATCCGCTTGTTTACCGTATCTCATACCGTACCCACTGCAGACTCCTCTTCTTCTATTTGCATACTGCAGTAACGTTTCCAGGTTTGCGGTGCAGTCAGTCTTACCCATCCGCATTTAGAGGAATGTCCAATCGAAGGAGTGGGCACATCAAGTCCTGTGCATGAAACACTCTTTTGTTTTCTAGGTGTGCATGGATATAGAGAGATAGAGATACATACTACAAAGTAGAGATTATATAACTAGAAAGACAGTTTCGTCTATCAATCTTTCATGCGCGTACGACGCACTTATAATTGGCATCCTCCGATTTTCATCAGCTGTGATTGGTGCCTTCTCCTGATTTAGCACGACTCTTTCTACTTGTTTGATTATTTTTTTATGCTTAGATTGAAAAACAGAAACTATATAATCAAGGCAACAGAATAGGTTAATAATTATTTAAATAATTTTAAAAATCTGAAAAACCAAATGGTCCTCCTAATAAGTAAGGAGAGTAACATATATAGCATGGCCCATTTACATATATAAGACAAATTAAAATGGTGGATAATTTATCAATATGTTTATGCATCTGCACATTGATTTGTTGTTTTCCCTTATTAATATGGCAATTTTTTAGTCTTGTGATATATAATTAATATATGGAGATTCCTTGTGTTTGGTTGGCTTGATGTTCTTTCCGACGACGACAGCAACAACGCTGGAGTGATGACAAGGAAATGCACACGTTCCTGCGACGGTCTGGAACTGCATTTTGCAACAAATCACATCGGTTTGTCATCTGCGCAAATTATATATTCCAACCAAGGTTCTGGGATTCATTTTGGAAAAAAATTCGGTCCCAATCGAAATGGGCGAATTTCGGGAAATTTCGGGTCAATTTCGGACTGAATTCGGTGGACTTTCGAGATTTCAAACACAAAATTCGTTTCGGACCTGACCGAAATGGACGAATTTCGTCGAAATTCGGACTATCCCGGTCGAATCCCAAATCCTTGATTCCAACCGGCAGTTTCATTTTTGCTGCACTTGAATGATTATGTATCAGAATGATTCCTGGTACGGTATCACCATTTGATTTGAATGGTGGCATGCAGGTCATTTTCTTCTAACAAATTTCCTACTGGAGAACATGAAGAGCACATGCAGGGACACAGGCATCGAGGGACGGATCGTGAATGTGTCGTCCTTAGCGCATGCGTTTTCTTATCCTGAAGGGATATGTTTTGATAAAATTCGTGATCCTTCCGGGTAATCCATTCTGAGATCAATATGAATTAATTTTCTCACAAAATTAGCACATGGTGCTGCATAACTAACACCGCCAAAATCTGTTGTATTTGAACCTTATATAGTTTGAGCAACTATACTGATTACTGTCAATCCAAGCTTGCCAACATTCTTCATTCTAATGAATTATCCCGAATCTTCAAGGTATCTCAAGTTCTCAACTCTTTGACACTGAATAATGGAAGTCGTTACATAACGCATGAGTTGGCTAATAATGACAAGAAGAATCTATGTTCATGAACAGGAGGAAGGAGTGAATATTTCAGCCAATTCCACTCATCCTGGTGTCATCATGACAAACATTTTTAGGGAGAAGACTATTGTTGCTGGTACTTTCTCGAGTGTAAAGATCAATTTCATGTTTGAAAAAAAAAAGACCTCTGATCCATCAAAATATCTCAAAACAATTGCTGGCCTCTACATGAATAAAAACATTTAGATGGAATTCTGGTTATGACGACATGTAACTATTATTATCTATATTTTTACAGCTTTTTTTAACATCATTGGAAGAATCATGTTTAGAAGCGTAGAACAGGTTCGATTTAACCTTTCTTACTTTTTATACATAGCGCCGCCCCCATTGGTGGGACATGCATTTGACCTTGATTAATTCATTGGTATCTTTTTGTTAAGGGCGCTGCAATAACATGCTATGTGGCAACACATCCTCAAGTGAAGGGGTTAAGTGGAAAGTACTTCGTCAATTGTAATATAGCCAGCCCGAGCTCGCAAGCTACGGATGCTGAATTAGCCAAGAAGCTATGGCAATTCAGTTTGCAGACAGTTTCATGATGCGCTTGTCTGATCTAGTGATGCGCATGTTCTTATATGTTTTTACATAGCTTTTCCAGATTCCATGTTGATGTATGCCGTTAGATAAATGTCTAGAATTCGCTTCAAGATTAAAAAATCAAACTGCCGTAGCCCTAATATCTTGTGGAGTCAATCGTAAAAGTTATTTTCATCCATGTAATAATATACTCCTATCTCACCACGGTGATGCACTGGAATACGCCTTTAGCATTTCCAGGTTGCCTACAAGTTTATTCGTATTTCCTTGTGTGGCACCAGCGCCGAGACAGGGCCGGTAAACGGATTTTGTCTGTAGTATTTTTATGCCCGTAAAAAAAATGACATGGCCTTAGATACCACAAACTATCAACTTTTTTTCACTCTCTCTCCATCACATCACCGTCACATCAATATTCGGACACATCCATGAAGCATTAAATGTTGGTAAAATAAATAACTAATTGTACTTTTAGTATGCACATGTCGAGACGAATCTTTTGAGTCTACATAGTCCATATTTGAACAAAGTTTATCAAATAACAACGAAAGTGCTACAGTTGGAAAAAAAAAACTAATCGGTTGCCTATAGTTTTCAGTAGCGACAGCGGGTCTGGATGGTGACAAACAACAATTCAACGCCAACACAACACGGCCATGCTCGTCATTAAAAAAAAAGAGAAGCCGAGAAATTTAATGCATCGAAGCATCGCACCTCGAGATTCCAGTCCTCGAGCAAATTAAATGCATTCGTCAATGCTGCTGTGAGGCGTACTCCCTCCCTATCACAATTAGAGTTCGTTTTGCACAGCGACACGGTCTTCAAAGCATAACTTTGACCACTTATTTCTTTAAAAATATTTGTTATAAAGTGATATATATATATATTTTTATAAAAGTACTTTTCAAGATAAATTTATTTATATGATTTTTACATTTCTAAACTCAATAATTTAAAAGTTATTCATGATTTATATTCTCAATGTTTGACCGAAAGCTTTTCCAAAACGAACTCTAATTGTGATACGGAGGGAGTATAGTAATTACAAATATACTCCCTCCGTACCTAAAATTATTACTAACGTTTTGGATATGATTGAGGAGTGATTAATAGGGGTTATTAGTTTTCCGTCTTTGCCCCTAATAAATACGGTTGTGCGTGCGTGTTTATTAAGAAACGACTAAAGTCTAAGGTGGCCCACAGAGCGAGGTATAAAGTCATCCGCAATGGTTGTCAAATAGCTATAACTAGGAGGAATTCTATTATTGGCTCTCAATAGCACTTTATAAATAGCTAATGAGATAACGTATAAAAATAATAAAAATAGCACTCTTATTGACTATCGATGAGAGAGATCAAATAGCTAGCGACTCATAAATAGCTAATCTAGCACGATCTCCTAAAAATACGTCTCTCATAATACTCTTCACAATAGTATTTATTTATATGTCTTATCTAGCTAGCTATTTGTAAGTTGTTATTAGAGCCAATATCATTCTTTTTAGAGATCAAATAGCTAACGATTTGAACACCATTGCGGACGCCCTAAGGCCAGTCTCAGTGGAGAGTTTCACCTCCCAGTTTCCAATACGTGAAACTTCGATACGAAACTGACATTACTTCACAGTGCAAAGTTTCATTGCACGGTTCACAGCTTATTTTACAATTTTCGTAGGTCCCACCAGGGTCTCTCTTTCCTTTCCCTTCTCTTCCCCATCCTACCGGTGTCGATCCCCTTTCCCTTCTCTGCTCACAGTACACGGAGGAGCTCGCCCGAGACCCCTGCTTAGGCTCGATGGAGTCCCCGCGGCGGCCGGCGGAGGTGCTCGCGACCAGGCGGAGCCGCGCCGCTCCGGTGGCCGGCTTAGCCAAGCCCGCGGCGGCAGGCGCTCGCGACCGTGCCCAGGCGGAGCCGCGCCGCTCCGGCGCTCGCGACGGCCAGGCGGAGCCGCACCCGCGGCCAGGCGGTGCCGGCGCTCGCGACGGCCAGGCTGTGCCGCGCCGCTCCCGTGGCCGGCGTAGCCGCGCTCACGCCCGCGGCGGTCGGCGCTCGCGACCGCGGCCAGGCGGATCCGCGCCCGCGCCCGCGCCCGCGGCGGCCGGCGGAGCCGCGCCCGTGCCCGCGGCGGAGGTCTCGCGCGCGGCAGGCGGAGCCCGCGGCGGACCCCGGCCGGCGGAGCTCGCATCCGCCCGCGGTGAAGAGGTCGCGCGCGCAGCCGGCGGAGCTCGCGCTCGCGTCCGCCTGCGGCGGAGGTCATGCGCGCGGTCGGCGGAGCTTGTGGCGGAGGTCATGCGCGCGGTCGGCGGAGGTCATGGGCGCGGCCGGCGGAGCTCGCGCCCTGGCGGCTCGGCGGTGGAGGAGCTCGCCTGAGCCCGCCTTCCCTTCCCATGAAACGCGAAGGTTTCTCAGTGCGAGTTTCTTTGCGGTTTCACGGCGTGGGAAAGGTCGCCCCGTTCGTTTGGTGGGGATGAAACGATTGTCTTCTCTCTCCTCTTCGTTTCATGCAAAAAGTACAGATTTGCTCACTAATAAATCTGCATGACATTGAGACTGACCGAAGTGCTCGTTCACGAGGTCCTAGGTTCAATGCCCAGTGGGCTTTTTTCGCTGTTTTCCAGGCTTCCAGCGGAGCGAGGTATAGGTCTCCTGGGTTCAATACCCAGTAGGGCTTTTTTAGCTGTTTTGTTTTTGGGGCAATTGGGGAAGAGAACGCCGTACTATGAAACGTCAATAATTCTAAAAACAGCCGCATGGTCTAGGACGTCAAGAAAAACGGGTATGGAGGGAGTACACTTAATAAATATATTTTTTATTTTTGCAGAAGTTAAACTTTAACTAAAATTATATAAAAAAGTGCTAATATTCATATTTCAAAATAAATATAATTAGAATAGTTATAGGATATATTTTTATAATAGATTTATTTAGAGACATAAATGTTAATATTATTTATAAATCAAAGTTAAGCTACTCCGTTCGTTCCTAAATAACTGTCGTTTTCGCTTCCTGAGAAACATCTTTGACTAATAAATATATATTAAAAAATATTAATATTAATCGTACATAATTAGTATCATTAAAAAGATCTTTGAATCTAGTTTTTTAACAGAATTATTTGGAGATACAAATGTTGCATGTATTTGATACAAATCGAATCAGACTTGCGGCACGAACACCAACAACGACAATTAATTAGGAATGGAGGGAGTAGTTTGATTGGTACATATCCCATAAAGTATTGTTTCAAGGAGTATAAGAAAATGAGTTGGTGGAATGAGATCGGTTTATGAATCACGACCTCATTCTTCATAAGCTAATAATTAATATATGCATGAGAAATGAGTTGGTTCGGTTCTACCAAAATTCAAAAATTCATGATGTCTTGCCTTACGAAGCATGAGTTGATTTTATAAACCAAATACAATATGAATGTTTTTTTCAAAAGATCTGTTACCGGCTTTCATTGATAAGAGTAGAGCAAAGAAATTACAAGTGTCATGGCGCGAGAGGCGCGCATTTTACATGGCTTCTCCATACAGAGATAGCCCTTCCACCCCTATAGGGTATCAGCACGATTTACGTAAGCTTGTAAACAACTATTAAGGAGCGAATCAGCATCTAAGCTACAGGGCCGATTGGCACAACCCCTGGTGATGGTGCCAACGATGGTAGCACCATTTCCAAACCTCTGTTGCCCGCACGTATCTAGACCTTTGCTTCATCTTAAATTGCTCTAAAGACCTGTTCAGGCGTTCTGGTGGATTTGTTGAAAATGCAGTTGTTCCTTTCTTTCCATATTTCCCAGGCAGTTAACATGACCATTGATCATACTCCATCCCTCCTGGCGCTCTGACCGCTGTTTCCCAAGTCGACGAACCATTGTCCCAAGTCATTTGTCTGCCCCCATCGTGTCGGTCTCAGATCCGCTGCCATAATCCACGAACCCACTTTGTCCCAAACCATCCTAGAAAAGTAGCATTCCTGGAACAGGTGTGAGACCGTTTCCAGATTTCTAATACACAAGGAGCAGAAGTATTCATTTGGCCACCCCCTGATCTGTAGTCGTGCAGCCGTCCAGATCCTATTTTGGAGCATCAACCAGGTGAAGAAGCGGCATTTCGGCGGTGCCTTCGTTCTCCATGTGTTCTCAGCTACAAAGGATGAAGTCATTCCCATGAATTGTAATTTATATGCAGATCTCGCCGTATATTGACCATCACAGGTATGTAGCCAAATAACTTTGTCTTTCTGCAGCGGCAGCAACACTATGTCCTGCACACGTTCCCATAGGGACACAAATTCTGCTATTATCTCCTCAATCATGTTGTGATCCACATCCTGTATCCACTTGCTGTCACTAAGTGCTTCCTTAACTGTTCTATTCTTCCTCTTACTATGTGTGAAGAGAGCTGGATAGAGCGTTGCAGGTGCCTCTCCTTGCAGCCAGCAGGATGTCCAGAAGGTAGCTCTTTCACCATTACCTAAGATCACTCTTGTTGAAGCATTAAAAAGTGTCATGTCATCCTTGTCCACCGACAGCTCCATTCCTTTCCACGGTCTGCCCCTGCCTTCCCAGCAGAACCAAAGCCACCTCAGCCTCAAGGCTCTACTAAATTTTTCTAGTTCTATGATGCCTAAACCACCGTTGAGTGTTGGAGTGCAGACTCTACTCCAAGCAACTTTGCATTTACCTTGTCACCTGCCCAAAGGAATCTTCTCCTCAGCTTGTCAAGCTCTTTTATGAATCTTTTGGGCGGCTTCACCACTGTCAGCAAGTATACAGGGAGAGAACTAAGTACTGAGCGGACTAACTCTCTTCGCCCTGCAATACTTAGCAGGCGTCCTTGCCAGCCTGCTATCTTTCCTTTGGCCCTATCTTGGATTTATTGCAGGTGCACCATTTTTAGCCTTCCAAGTGTGAGCGGCAGTCCCAAGTATTGCATTGGGAAGCTTACTCTCGGACTAGGGAAAACATGTAGCACCTCATTTATGTTTAGATCTGCACATCTAATTGGTGCTACAGTGCTCTTCTGCATATTTATTTGCAGCCCTGTGGCTTCCCCAAAAGCCCTCATGATCCCCATGATGCAGGTGATGTCCTCACGCCTTGGATTGGTGAAAATAACAGCGTCATCAGCATACATTGAAACTCGGAGACTTGCGTGTCTATCCTTCAACTTTGACAGGAACCCTTGCTGTGTGGCAATGTCAAAGATATTGTCTAGCACATCAATTGCCAAGATGAACATGTATGGCGATAGGGGTTCTCCCTGCCGGAGCCCCCTTCGGTGCTTTATTTTATCCCCTGGGCAGCCATTCAATAGGATGGAAGAGGATGATGTGTTGAAAGTGATTGCTAACCAGTCAAGCCATCTTGTCGGGAACCCTCTTCTGCCCAGTAGCTCAAATAGATATTCCCATGAGACCGAGTCAAATGCTTTTGTTATGTCCAGCTTGATTAAGCAGGCTGGTGTTTTTGTTTTGTGGTAGTGTCTTGCCAACCCCCGAACATACATGAAATTCTCTTGAATGCATCTCTTCTTAATGAACGCACTCTGAGATGTTGAGATGAGCTTGTCAATGTAGGTAGCTAGTCTGATTGCCAATACCTTTGTTAGAAGTTTTGCAAAGGAGTGGATAAGGCTAATTGGTCTAAAATCTTTTGGTTTTGTAGCAATTTTAGCTTTAGGGATCAGCACCACATGGGCCTGATTTAAATGTCCCAGGGCTCCACAGTGCTGTGTGTAGAAAGCATGGAAAGCACCACTCGGTAGGCTTTTGACTGCATGTTCAATCTCATGTTCTGTGAATGGTCTGTCCAGTTCGAGTCCAGGGAGCTGCTGTAGTGCACTAAGCCGAATGTGTGTCCACTGGAAGGTCCTCTGTAACACCCCTGGTGTTTAATTATAATTAACCTGTCATGTCATCATCTTAAGCATTAATCATTCCGGGGATGCATTTGAATTGCTATGCTTGATCCCTTTTCAAAACCCTTTGCCCAAATTTTACTTTAAGGACAAAATGGTAATTTCACCTCTGTGTCTAGTTCTTTGTTTTCCTCTTTCAGTTTTGTGCTTTGATGTTTTGTTGACCAAGGTTCAAAATCAGAATCTGATTTCAAATCTCTTTGCAAAAACCCTGATTTTCAATTTGTTGTTTTACCCCTCTTTTAATACTTCAAAAACTATTCAAAATTTGGAGTTGGTTCACAAAGCAAAGTTGTAGATCTGGTCAAGAGAAACAACTTTGGTATTTACGAATTTTCAAGTTGCAGTATAAAATCTTGAGTTATTTCAAATTCCAACCTTGTCCCATTTTCAGTTTTCAAAATTAGTTCAAAAGCTAATTAGTTTCTGGAAAAATGTATAATAGCAAAGTTGTAGGTTTTGATAAAAGGAACAACTTTCATGTTTACAGATTTTCGAGTTTCAGTGTAAAATCAAAAGAAATTTCGAATTTATTAAAATCCCTAAAGTGCTCCCTTTTCTGTTTTTCAAAACTGTTTGGATTTTGAAAATGTTCGTTTTGACAAAGTTGTAGATCTCTTTTTTCTAAACAACTTTGGTGTTTTGAGTTTTCTCTGTGCAGTTCATCTTTTGGGAGTTTTTCTGAAATTTCAAAAGAAAGGGAATAGGCCTTCACTGCACAGCCAAAGGGCCCCGGCCGCAGCCGCGCCAGCCCGACTAACCCGCGCCGTGTCGCGCGCACACCCGAGCCCCTACCTAGTCTCAGCCTCACCCATTCCCTAACCCGCCTACAGCCGCAGACAGCAGGTAGCTGCCGACCACCGAAACCGCCGCGCCGCGCGCAAGCCGCACCGAGCCGTCCGACCCGCGCCTGTGTCGCACGCGGCCGAACCCTGGCGCTCGCTCCCTCTCCCGGCCCCTACCTCGCCTCGTCCGAGCCCCTACAGCGCCAAGCCGGCTGACCCGCGCCGTGTCGCGCGCAGCCAGCACTCGCGATCCCGGCCCCTACCTCGGCCTCACCCGAGCCCCCACCTCGCTCAGCGCAAAACCCGCGCCCGTGTCGCCCGAGACCAGACACCGCAGTCCTTTGTCCGGACCCCCACATCCTTCGCCCGGACCCCGGCATCACCCCGCGCCTATATAAACCACCGAGCTCCCCTTCGCCATCACCAACATTTCCTCGCTAACACAGGCAGCACCAGCACCAGCCGAAGCCGCCACTTCCTTCGCCTGAAGCCTCCCCACCTCCCTGAACCACCATTCTCGCCCCGCCATCTTTTCCTTCGCCGGCACAGCAGCTTTTCTCCAACTCCGGCAAACCGACCGAGCCCAAACCTCAACCCTCGAACCACACAGCCTCGAGCCTCACCCTCGAGCATGCCTGCGAGCCTCGCCCTCGAGCAGCCGAGCCCCACCCTCAGCCTCGGATCAAAACCGAAGTCACCCTCAGACTTAGCCTCGAGATGCTAGCCGAGGCTACCCTCCAAAAGTTAGCCGAGGCCACCCTCGGCAAGTTAGCCGAGGCTGCCATCGAAAAAACTTAGCCGCGACCACCCTCGGAAAGTAGCCGAGCCTCACCGAAGCCTCGCCACCGTCGAGATCCGCCTCGCCGAGCCCTCCGCCTCGCCCGAGTCTCCGAACCAGGCCTCGGCCAGACGATCGTTTCTCCGTATCGCCCGAGCCTCCCGGCCCGGCCTCGGACGAACCGAAGCGTCTCCGCTTCGCCCGAGCCCGCGACTCCGCTTCGCCCGAGCCCGAGTCTCCGCTTCGCCCGAGCCCGCGACTCCGCTTCGCCCGAGCCGCGTTCCCGTCTCGCCCGAGCCTTCCCGAGCAGCACGTCCGCCGCCGCGTCTGACATTGTCAGGCAAGCGTCCCGTCACGCACAGTGCGTTTTCCCTTTTTCCTTTTCTTTTAGCAAATGTGAATAGTGTTTCCTTTTCATCTTTTTGTATGATTTTCTGTGTTGCTCCTAAAATACTGAAAATTTTATGGTAGACTCTTTACACCCTGTAGTATTTTAGAAAAATAAGAAACTCCACTTTTCTGCAACAATTAAAAATGAAAAATCTCCCTTTTAATTAATAAATGGATAGTTTTAGATTTTTAGTAAATCATGCATAGCTCCAAAAATTATGAAATTTGTTTTGTCACCTTTCTACACCATGATGGACCTATGAGAATAATTTGGTAAATTTTGAAGCAACTTTACAAAACAACCTTTTAAAATGGATTAGGAAAAATAGGAAGTTTTTTTTGTGCATGTCAGCATCCTCATAAGCATACATCATTGCATCCGTATAGTAACCGAAGCAGAAGGAATCAACGTCAAGACAGCCGCCGACGAACCTACCCCGAAGTAACCTCGAGCTCCGACTCCTGCAGTCCGCCCTCGAGCCCGCTCTCTTTAAGGCAAGCCCCGGTGCATCTAACCCTTCCATTTATAAAATGTTTTCCTTAAATGCTTTTGAGTTAAATTACTGCATTAGGTTATAGGAGTTGTGTGATGACCTATTACCTGCATTATTTACCTCCACCAGAAGATCAACCTGTCTCGTTTTAAAAATTATTTGCAAAATGCTTAGTGATGCTATATAATAGGTTTGCAAAAATGCCAATTTCAAAGGTGTGATCACTGAAAGAAACTTTATGGGAATTTGGTTTTACTTCCCGTTCGATGACTGCCTGCCTAGCTAGCATGTGGTCATTGTCGGGAAGAGGTTGTCCTTGCGTACGGTGCCGTCATGTCGTAGTCCGGGACTCGACAGTTGACACCGACCGGGACGGGTTGCAAAACTGACAGGACTGTTGCGCTTGGGTGAGATATAACCAAGGCGCAGTTGCTGGCTGGAAAATAGGGACCACCTGTATGGGGGCCTGCTGGCTAAGACTTGCAACTATTCACATACTACGGAAAGCTCTGGCTCCGAGAAATCCATTATTGGACCGACAACCGCGCACTGGGAGTGGAGAGATGGCGGAAGTAGCATGTACCCACGTGGGTTAGAGGCCCGGATTGGAGTGGTGTACTGTACTTCCGGGTGGCGTAGGACCGGGCCCAATCTTGGAGGAATCGTGGTAGACGAGTTGGCATATGCAAGCTTGGGTGCTACATATGCAGTGTGAATAGGGATCCTCAGCTGAGTATTCTTTATCCGGATTAACGCTGCTCCTCGGTTATGGAGACTTAGTCACTGACTGTCAACAGGGAGTGGTTCTCAACTAGGAATGTTTTGAAATGTAAAATGAATCATGGACGATGAAGAACTGAGGAATACTTGAACCTTTCCAAAGTAAAAACAAGTATTACAAAATGCTTTTTCTGCAAATTTCTCGCTCTTGTTCAAGCCTTACCTAAGCCTTTCATTCCTGAGTCTCCTTCCCTTTTTCTTTAGTCGGGTAAGTCTTGTTGAGTACCCCAGTACTCAGGGTTTGTTAACCCCTGTTGCAGGTTTCTAACAGGTGACGTTGATCCTGGTCATGTCAGTGGGCTTGACGTGATCTGATTGTTCCTCATCTCCAACTTAGGTACTCTGCCTAAGTGTGGTTCTGTAATACTACTCTATTTCCGCAACACCAGTTATTTATGTAAAAGTAACATCTTCATAATTTGTAAATTTATCTATCTTGCTTCCGCACTCCGATGGTATTTTGTAACAACTGTTGTAATGTTGTGATTATTCCAACCTTCATGATGATGGTCCTGTGGCTCGTGGATAATTCGGGGTCTCCGCAGGGACACCCGACGGATCTTTCCAGTAACGTGTTTCATTTGCACAGTCATTGGGCTCCGTATAACAACGACGTGTGCAGGTGGGCCACATTATTGGGAGGTTCTGCCACATCCTCAGCCTGTGCACTTTCTTTTCAATCAACCTCTCGAAGTAGTCCTGTAGAACTTGTTGTTTATCAGCTTGCTTCCATACTAGGGTTCCATCTTGTTTTTTGAGTGACGGGATGTACTGCCTTCGTTTTCTAACGGTCATCTTTAAGTGAAAAATCTTATGCATACATCTCCTGACTTTATGTAGTTGACTCTAGATGCATGTCTTCTCCTACTTCTTTCCAGAGCCGCTAGACCCAACATCCTAAGCTTTAGGTCATGCATCAAGGTCATCGATCTCCTCGCCTGATAGCTGTCGGCTTTCCTGAGCAATGTGAAGCCTCAGTACTATCTCATTTGCAATGTGCAACTGGAGTCGCGCATTGCTAAACAGAGGTTTGCTCCAAGCACGCAAAGCACGTACTGTAGCTGCTAGCTTCTTGCTTAGAACAACATGCGCTGATCCTAGTTGCGGCTTATTCCACTCTGCTAGCACCACCTCCCAGAAGCCATCAATCTTCAGCCAATGATTTTCAAATTTGAACATCGCCTTCCTTGAGACACGGTCTTGTCGGTTGAGGAATAGGGGGCAGTGATCTGAGGCGCCAGTTGCCAGAGCACTTAGAGCAAAATTTGGGAATGTTACTTCCCATTTAGAGTTGCAGAACACTCTATCTAGCCGCACCAAGGTTGGGTTCTCCCTTTCATTTGACCATGTGTATCTCCTATTCTGCAAAGCTATCTCCATGAGCTCACATTCATCCAGAGCTCTTCTGAATTTTCCCATTTGTCTTCTATTCAAGTTCAGGTTGTTCTTGTCACTTGCTTGATATATTAAGTTGAAATCTCCTACTATCATCCACGGAAAAGCAGTGGGCGGCTTGATAGCTTGCAGTTCGGTTAGAAATTCATCCTTCCTTGTGTCGTCCGCTAGACCATAGCATGTTGTCAAGAGGAAAGGAGTATTGCAGGATGCTACTTGGATCATTGCTGATATGGTGAATGTTCTGTTAACTGCATTTGCTACTGAGATCATGTCCTTGTTCCATGCCATCAAGATTCCACCTCTAGTCCCCTGGGCGCCCAGCTCCAGGTAAGAGTCAAGATACTGACCGAGTGTCTCGTGAACAAGGTTTGTATTGATACTACTCAGCTTGGTTTCCTGCAAGCACACAATATTTGGTCTTGAGCAATTCACCGTCTCTCTAACGAGTTCTCTGTGCGCAGCGTCATTTAGTCCTCTTACATTCTAGCTTAAAATAGTGAGGTCGTTGCTATCCATAGAACAACACTGAACAATATGAATGTATGTACTCACTGTTATCTATGCTTCCATGTCAACCTTGTTGCTTGCACGCTCTTTTGTCCTCAACAACAATATTTGATTGACTATTATTGTACTTGTTCCTATGTGCTCATTTTTTTTACTAGTGTTCCTATGTGCTCTCATTTGGTTTTCTGTTGCTTGCTCTTTGTTTATATCCCTATTTTATTTTTACATATTGGCATTATATATTAGTCCGGCGCCATCCCAAGTCCCACGCCCCACGCCACGCCGCTGAGCCGTCCGAATCCTGCTGCTGCTGCCTGATGATGTGGTGGTTCAACCGCAAAGGGCCGTCGGGCTTCTCCAGCGCCTCCACGGCTGAGGAGGTCACGGCCGGCATCGACGGCCATGGTCTGGTCGCCGTCATCACAGGTACCTTCAACGGGAGTAGAAATGGGGGCCACCTACTAATTCGTCCGGCCAGCCTCGGGCTAGCTAGTCGGCCAAGAAATGCCGGTGCTGAGCTGAGACACTGAGACTACCTGCGCAGGTGCGTCGAGCGGCATCGGGCTGGAGACGGCGCGTGTTCTGGCGTTGCGCGGCGTGCACGTCGTCATGGCCGTCCGCAACGTCTCCGCCGGGCTCGAGGCCAGGGAGGCCATCGTGGCCGAGATCCCCGGCGCGAGGATTGACGTGCTGGAGCTGGACCTCAGCTCCATAGCTTCCGTGAGGAGATTCGCCTCCCATTTCGACTCTCTGAACCTGCCCCTCAACATTCTCATGTAAGCACCAACGAGTCCTTCTACTTCATCCGAGGGTTGCTCTCGGCAAATAAAGAGGATCTTTGCCGAGTGCTATGGTCATTACAATCGGCAAAACAGAAGAGCCATGTTTTCAGCTTTGCTGAATACAGTGGTCATAGCACTCGACAAAGACTTAGGTTTGCCAAGAGCCAGGCTGGAGAGGCTCTTGGCAAAGGTTTTTCCAAAAAAAAAATGAACTCTTTACCGAGAGTCTGCCATCTGGCCTCTCGGCAAAGGTTTTTTCAAAAAAAAAACTCTTTGCTGAGAGCCTACTAGCTAGGCTCTCGGCAAAGATTGTTTCCAAAAAAAAATTACTCTTTGTCGTCGAGAGCCTTTTAGCTGGCTCTCGGCAAAAAATGTGTCAACGACAGACGGCCGTTAACAACACCTTTTCTTTGCCGAGAGCCTCGGCTCTCCGCAATAGATGACTCTCGGCAAAGAAGCCTTTGTCGATCGGATTTTCGCCGAGACCGCTTTGCCGAGAGCTACGCTCGGTAAAGCCTTTGCCGGGAGCTACGCTCGATAAAGCCTTTGCCGGGACTGGGACACTCAGCAAAACGGCCTTCTGCAGTGATGACCGTGCTATCACAAACTGTCAAAAGGCGGCCTGAAGTCATAGTAGTAGTAGTACCAGGACGTGTAATGCGTTTGGTTGGTTGACTTGATGTTCGTCTCGGCAGCAACAACGCTGGAGTGATGACAAGGAACCTCACACGTTCCTGCGACGGTCTGGAACTGCATTTCGCGACAAATCACATTGGTGTGTCCTCCTGTCGCACTGCGGGTTGCAACTTTTTTGAAATTTGTTGGCCACAGTGTAGAAGTGTATCCCTTCCTCCTCTGAATTATGACCTATGTATGAGGATGATCCCTTCTGAGAATGCAGTAGCGTTTGACTTGATGTATGGCAGGCCATTTTCTTCTAACAAACCTGTTGTTGGAGAACATGAAGAAGACCTAGTGGCGGAGCTAGAGCAAATTCAAGAGGGGTGCGGTAGCCTTGTGGGTGCATGTAATATTTTCAAATGAGTACATATATGGTGAAAAATTGAATAAAATCACTGTTTTTCAGATTTTTTATGGGTGCAGCCGCACCACCTATCTTCAATATGGATCCGCCCATGCATATAGGGACAGCTGTATCGAGGGACGGATTGTCAATCTGGCATCTTCCGCGCATTTCATGACCTATCGTGAAGGGATCTGCTTCGACAAAATTCATGATCCTTCTGGGTAATCCATTCTGAGATCAATCTGAATTCTGTTGAAAAAAAATTGATACTATTCTTCCCATAAATATGACACCAGCAAGTTTGTTGTTTTTGACCTTACACGTACAGTTTGAAGGATTTTGTTGCTTATGGTCAATCAAAGCTTGCCAATATTCTTCATTCTAATGAACTGTCCCGCATACTCAAGGTCAGCTCTTTGTTACTGTGGATGGATCATGGATGTTGTTAGATATGAATATATGAACTGGACAATAAAGGAAAAAGTTGTCCTACTGAACAGGAGGAAGGAGTGAATATTTCAGCCAATGCAGTTCATCCTGGTGTCATCGCGACTAACCTTTTTAGGAACAGGACTATTATCTCTGGTATTTTTTTCTTTTTTTTTTCAAGTCTTGCAATCAGTTTTATTTATCATATGAACAGGAAAGGGTTTCTGCCTTCTGAAAAACATTTACATGGAGCTCAAGTTAAAATTGCATACTGTTCCCTCTACCCTTGCAGCTCTATTGAACTGCATTGGAAGAATCATATGTATAACAGTGGAGCAGGTAGGTTTTCACTACCTCTTATTTTACTGCTGCCGCATTGGTGGAACATGCACAGGTCCTAATCAACTTTGAACGTTTTACCTTTACTTTTAAGGGTGCTGCGACGACATGCTATGTTGCAATGCATCCTCAAGTGAAGGGGATAAGTGGAAAGTACTTCGCCAATTGTGATATAGCCAGCCCGAGCTCACAAGCTTCAGATGCTGAGTTGGCCAAGAAGCTATGGCAATTCAGCTTGAAGATCGTGTCTTCTTGATCAGCTGCTTGTCTAAATTAGTGATACCTACAGATTGTTGTGCTAATTAATGCTTCACTTTACCTATATTTCGGTGTAAATGTACCGCGCCACCACATCAAATTTGAAATCTAAATCACCGTGCTATCACATGATTATTGCAGTAGATATAGTGTCATCATTCGTGTCTTCGTGTTGTCTCGTCCTACCGGAGCATTGTGGTGGTGATTCCTTGTACTCCAGTTGTTGGTCCCGTTCAGTGGCGGATTTAGAAACACCTCAAAGGAAGAGTTAAATAGTGTAAAGAATTTTGGACCGCATCAGGTAGAGCTAAATGTATATTTTCATAGACTATTTTGAGCTAGAAAAAGAAGTTGTTAAAGGGTTTTTTGGGCCACGTCCCGGACTGCAGCCCGGGGCCTAGATCCGCCCCTAGTCCCGTTTAGTGGGACACTCCAGCTCCGTGTCTCGTGTCTCCTTGCAAGGAGCCCTTCCCAATAGCCATCTAGAAATTAATTGCAAGGAGTTGGATCCGTTTTTTATAGAGGAGCCAGAGTCACAGAAATGTGTCTTCTTCTGGCTCAAAACAACTTCATCAGCTCCATCATAGAGGCTATGTGTCATGAACAGCACATCGTAGGAATAGCTAAGTGGGTTTAGCATTGGGCCTGCGTGCCTCTTTTCTTGTTGGGCTAAGCCCATGTAATAGGTATGCGGATACATGGGTGTATGCCGGATCTTGAGATGATGAGTGATTGTCAACTGGTTTGATGTGTATGTTCTTTGGCTTGTGTTGTGCAGGTGTCGAGCTCAAAAACGGTTATCGAAGGCAAGGTGAAAGTCAAGTAGAGACGTGTCGTGCCGATGGACCCGGAGCGGTGAAGGGCGAACGTGAGGCTTGGACTGACGGACCGGTGGCCTGAGGACCAGCTGTGGTGGCTGACAGCTTAGGACAACGACAAGTGAAGACATGTGGGTGGACGGGGTGCACGGGCGGTGCATCCCTCTACGGCTTCGGTTTGGTGGTAGAGCCACAGAAAAACCACCGGCTGGATGGTTTCCGAGTTTGGGCCTCAAAACTTGGGCTGAGGACGGTTTCCAGGTTTGGGCCTCAAAACCTGGGTGCTGCTGGGTTTCCGAGTTTGGGCCACAAAACTGGGGCCGGACGATTTGCTGGTTTGGGCCACAAAACCAGCGGCAGAGTTCACGAGGTGGACGTCCGGGACGGTGACGGCACGTGGCGGCATCCGGTGAGGTCGCGTCGAGGCGAAGCTACCTGATGTGCGGGCGTGGTCGTCGGATCGACTACACCTCGAGTTGGACACGAATACCCTTAGGGTTAGCCTGCTCGCTCCTTATCAGTAAGGGTAGAAGGGGAATAATGTATTAGGCTATATATGAAGAGGCAGCCCCTCCCTCCAAACTAACTCAGTCATTTTCTATTTTCATCCTAGGTTTTCCTGCATCCCATTCTTTGTTGTAGCTACTGAGATCCGCAGAGCACCTATGTGTACTGGAGATTTTTGAGGAAACGGGACCGTAATCCCGTTTTCTCCTCGTGGGGACGATTCTCGGTTGGAATTAGTGGTTGTGATTCACATTCTTGAGTTGTTCTTCGCGCTCATCTTTTCTCCATGTTTTTCCCGTCGATCGATCTTCCTCTACGTTGCTTCGTTCTCAAAACCGTTTGAATCAACTTGTTCTTTGCTGTGAGGGGATCATTTCCACCGAAGGAATTTAACTCAATCCTCACAAACAAGTAGATCCATTGGTTTTCAAATTTGGATCGGTTTTCTCTCCTTTGCCCTCAAATCTTCCGATTCACCGATTTGGATTTAGGTTTGAGTCATGATCTCTTAAGAGTAGCTCACTAACATCCTTGGAACTCCTCGTACCAAGTCTAAGCTTTGGAGCTTTTGATTTGGAGGAGATCGAGTTGAATCCGCGGAAGAACTGTGCAGTTTCGGGGGCATCGGATGCTAGGCACGGAAGCATCGGACGCTGTGTTCATCACATCGGACGCTCCGTTGCCAAGTGTCAGTTTTTGTGCTTTTAAAGGGGCATCAGACGCTGACATCGGACGCTACAGTCCAGCGTCCGATGGTCATCCAGTGAGGTTTTGGAAACGCTCATTTTACATCGGACGCAGCAGGTGGCTAGGCATCGGACACTCCGTTGTCATCGGACGCTCCGAGGCCATAGCATCGGACGCTGAGCTTTCACTATAGCAGCGTTCGATGCCTATCCAGTAAGGTTTTCTCGCTGGCTGTTTTACATCGGACGCGTCAGCCAGAATCACATCGGACGCAGGCCAGCGTCCGATGCTCTGAGTTATGCGTTATTCCGTCCGCAGTTCGTTCGTCCAACTTCCGATTTGGTTTCGGGTTTTTGCGTTGGGTTTCTAGAGTTGTGTAGTGTTCCGCTGTGCTTCTTGGAAGCATCCACCCTACATCTAGGGTCGTGGACACTATCAAGCTCTAGGGTTGCACTCAGGGTTGATTTTTAGGACAGAGGCTATTAGTTTCTAAAAATAAATTGAAGCTCTCATTCACCCCCCCCTCTGGTCGCCTTTGTGTAAGCACCTTCAGACCTTCAATTGGTATCAGAGCGGGTAAAGGATCTTCCACCTTAGCCGGTTCCAGATCCACAGAAGGCGACATGGATCGCGGCGTGGGCAAACCGCTGTTTTTTTATGGGACGAACTATACGTATTGGAAGATACGTATGTCGGCCTATCTTCAGAGTATGAGTGCTTCGCTTTGGGAGATTTGCAACGCTGCCGATTACGTGGTCTTGGCTGCACGCGTGACTCAATGACAGATCGATGAGCACGATGCCAATAGCCGAGCCCGTAATGCTCTTTTCACCTGTCTGAGCATGTCTGAGTTTGATCGCGTTTCTCATCTCACCACGGCTCGGGAGATTTGGGCGACTCTCATGCGTTTTCATGAGGGAACCACTCAAGTCAAAACTCATCTCTACGATTCGCATAAACGTGAGTATGAGAACTTTCGACACATGCCTGGCGAGAGCATAGAAAGTTTATTCGCTCCCTTTAAGGTGATTGTCCATAGGATGAGTGAAAACAAGGAGTTGTTGCCGTACGACGATCATGAGAGAGCTCTCAAGCTACTCCATACTCTTGATCGGTCAGTGTGGGATTCCAAGGTTCAGGCGATCATCGAATCACCTAACTATGAGACTCTCACTTGCGATGAGCTTTTCAGTAAGCTCAAGTCCAGCGAGATTGATGCCATGATGAGGGCTTCTTATGAAAATCCTTCTGGCCCGTCGATGGCTTTGGTTTCTGGTTCTTCCGCTAACCCCTCTAGAGGCTTTGCATTGTCTTCTCTTCTTTCTGTCACAGAGGAGCAGCTGGAGTTCATGGCGGATGACGAGTTGGCTTTACTAGCCAACCGGTTCTCGCGGTTTCACAACAACCGCATGAACCGTCGCCGCGGAGGAGGACGAGGTGGCTGTTACGAGTGTGGAGGCTCCGATCACTTCATCACAAATTGCCCGAAGAAGAACAAGCAAGCTTTCGGCAAGGCGGACCATGGTCACAAGTACGACTCAGGCAAGCGCAAGGAGAAGTACATCCCCGTAAAGCACAAGCGGAAGGGTGGCTTCAACAAGGAGTACATCAAGGAGAAGTACCTGGAGAAAGCCCAGGCCGAGCAGCGTGCTTTCTTCACCACGCTCAGCGACGTCGACAACTCAGACAACGACTCCACTGCATCAAGTGATGATGAGTCCGAGAAGATCAAGATCGAGGACAAGCTGAACGGTCTGTGCTTCTTCGCCGATGATGAAGGCTTCTGCACCATGGCCCTCGGCAGTGAAGTTGACGGTGAGCTAGAGGAGATTCCTTGGAACGACGACGACTCCTCCCAGGTATCTCAGACTCCTGATGAACTCTCTGCTGAAGTCAAGAAACTTACTGCTGCTCTTCTTAGTCAAGACAAGTTGTTAAGGCTTGCTGCTAGAGAGAGGAAGGAGTTTAGGAAGAAGTGGGAGGATGCGGTGAAGGAGCTTGAGTCTGTCAAGTCCACCATTGTTGTGACTGAGGAGGATGAGTGTGAGATGTGCTCCAAGCACATGACTGGCCTTCTCACTCTGAGAGGGAAGTATGTTGCATTGGTTGGAGAGGTGGATGAGCTTAGGGCTAGACCCACTTTGCTTGGTGCGTGCAAGTCTTGTGCTGGCTTGCAATCTGAGTTGGCAGAGAAGAATGCCAAGATTGAGTCTCTTGAGAAGGCCAACTCAGATAGCACTAGTGTGTCTAGGTGCGCTTTGTGTGAGGGTTTGGAGATGGAGATGGCGAATGTGAAGCATGACAAGATGCAAACCGAGAAAGAAAACACATACCTTCGGACAATCTTGTCATGGGTTTCTAGTGGTGAGCCGCAGCTTGGCATGATGATTGCCCAATTCAAGCGTGCTACTGGAGGTCCAGGTGTAGGCTTTGGTCAGGGTGTGGAGAGTGCTACCTCCTTCGGGGAGATTGGTGAGTCTAGTGGTCTTAAGCCGAGTGAGAAGCCCAACTCCACCACTACTCTCAAGCTAACCAAGATTCCACCCAAAGAGCCTCTCAAGCCTAACACCAAAGATGAAGTGTTTGTGGAACCTCCAAGAGCTCCACCCAAGAAACAAACATGGGCTCCAAAACAAAACCACTTGAGGGACAAGCTAGACACTATGCCACCAATCCAAGGAGAGCTCATGCCACAAAAGAGCCAAGTGATCCACACCCAATACTGTGAGTACCAACAACCCTCTATGAAAGCGGTGAGGTATCACTATGAGCACTGTGGGAGAGATGGACACTTGAGGGAGTTTTGCTTTCGGCGCAAGAAAGAGGAACGCCGTGCAAAGGAGATGAACAACTCGGACATGTACCATCCTTTCCATGATGTACATGCGCCGAATGTTCAAAGGAGGGTTGCTAGGCCTAGAGGTCCAATGCCTCAAGGTTCTAAGCCACGTGGAGGTTTTGCCCGGCGGGATTCTAGCTTTGTTGGCTATGGACCCCGTGGCGGTGGCTTTGTTGTTGAGCGTTACCTCCCACCGTGTTTTGGTTGTCGCGATGGACGCTCTTCTCTCAGCGGACCATGTTTTCCTGTGCGTGGTGATCGTTTCCCCCATAGGCGTGCTAGGAATGTTTTTTCTACTAACCGTTCTTTTGAGCAGCCGGGACAACAATGGTACACTTCCCATTTCACTCACCCCAGTGTTGGACCGTATGCTCACCGTATGTCTTTTTATTGATGTAGGTAAGTCGACTGGAGAACGTTTGGTTGTTGGATTCCGGTTGCTCAAGGCATATGACCGGAAACTCCAAGTGGTTCTCCAGTCTTAGTCCAGTCACCGGCAAGGAGTTTATTACCTTCGGTGACAATAGCAAAGGTAAAGTGCTATCCCGTGGCTCCGTGCGAGTTAATGAGCATTTTGTGTTATGTGATGTTGCTCTTGTTTCAAACTTGCATTTTAACCTTCTTTCTGTTTCTCAACTTTTTGAGGATGACTATGAGATTCGTTTTAAGCCGAATCTCAGTCGTATTTTGGATCCTCAGGGCAATCTTGTGTGTTTGATTTCGCCCCTTGGGAAAGTCTTTCGTGCGAATTTCTCGGAGCCTTCTAGCATTTCTCATTGTATTTTGGCTGGATCCTCTTTCGATCTTTGGAAATGGCATATGAGACTTGGTCATTTGAGCTTCGACTTGCTTGCAAGCCTTAGTTCACTTGGCTTAATCCGAGGATTGCCTAAGTTACACATGAAGAAGGATCTTGTTTGCCATTCTTGTAGACATGGGAAAATGGTTGCCGCTCCCCACCATCCAGTGAATCAAGTTATGACCAAACACCCCGGAGAGCTTTTGCATATGGACCTTGTTGGTCCGGCTCGGGTGAGTTCGGTTGGTGGGAAGTGGTATGTGCTTGTTGTTGTTGACGACTTCTCCAGATATTCATGGGTTTTCTTTTTAGCTGAGAAAACTGAAACTTTCTCTTTTACTCGCAATCTGATTTTGCGTCTTCAGAACGAGTTCACTAAGAACTCGATGAGAGCTATTCGTAACGATAATGGTACCGAGTTCAAGAACTCGGACTTTGAAAAGTTTTGTGACTCTTTGGGTTTGGAGCATCAGTTTTCTTCCCCCTACACGCCGCCACAAAATGGTGTTGTAGAGAGGAAAAATCGGACCCTTGTAGAGATGGCCACGACGATGCTCGATGAGCATAGGACTCCTAGGCGATATTGGGCCGAGGCTATAAACACTGCATGCTATATTTCCAATCACATTTTTCTTCGTGCCTTCTTGAAGAAGACTTTGTATGAGTTACGTTTTGGGAGACAGCCCAAAGTGAGCTATTTTAGAGTTTTTGGTTGCCAATGTTTTATACTTAAGAAAGGCAACTTGGACAAGTTTGAGTCTTGTTCTTCTGACGGTGTTTTTTGGGTTATGGTAATCATACTCGTGCATATCGCGTACTTAACCTTGACACTAACCGAGTCATGGAGACATCCGATGTCACCTTCGACGAGACCATGCATTGTCCTTCTTCTAGATTTGAGCGTGCAGGTGATCACGAGGTTGGCGAACCTCTTTTTGATGATGAGGAAGATGGAGCAGAACAGATAGATGATCCAGATCTTCCTCCACCTGCTATGCCTTTGGGATCGACTTGGACCACGACTGCTCGCGGCCCCGACCCATCTTCGTCCACTACATGGGGGCCGTGTGATCCATTACCTCAGGCTGTACCATTTCTACCTGAGGAGGCACCAGCTGTCTTTGAGGGGGAGGCTACTTCAGCTAGGGAGGCGCCATGACACATTCAGCATCAACACCCTCCTCAACCGATGATCGGCAACATCAACGAACGTGTCACTCGGTCAAGGTCACAACAAATCTCTCACTTTGCTCATTGTGCATTTGTTGCTGATTTTGAACCCCGAGATGTTGGGCATGCTTTATGTGATCCGGATTGGGTCAATGTCATGCATGAGGAGTTAGAAAATTTTGAGAGAAATCAGGTTTGGGTTCTTGTTCCACCTCCTCCTGAGTGTCACCCTATTGGGACAAAATGGGTTTTCAAAAACAAACAAGGAGAGGACGACCATGTTGTGAGAAACAAGGCCAGACTTGTAGCCCATGGGTACAGTCAGAAGGAGGGGATAGACTATGAGGAGACTTTTGCTCCTGTAGCTCGTTTGGAGGCAATTAGGATACTCTTGGCTTTTGCTACATCCAAAGGTTTCAAACTTTTTCAAATGGATGTCAAGAGTGCCTTCTTAAACGGCTACATTGAAGAAGAGGTGTATGTGAAACAACCCCCCCCCCCCCCGGTTTTGAAAATCCCAAGTTTCCAAACCATGTCTTTAAACTTCACAAAGCCTTGTATGGTTTGGAACAAGCCCCTAGAGCCTGGTATGATAGATTGAAAACCTTTTTGCTTGCTAAGGGTTTCAAAATGGGATGTGTGGATAAAACTCTTTTTCCCCTCAAGCAAGGCAATGACACTCTTTTGATTCAGATTTACGTGGATGATATCATTTTCGGTGGTTATTCTCATGCTTTGGTTGCCAAGTTTGCAGATACTATGAGCAGGGAATTTGAGATGAGCATGATGGGCGAGTTGACTTTCTTTCTCGGGTTGCAAATCAAGCAATCCCGAGAAGGGACGTTCGTGCATCAGGGCAAGTACACGAAGGACATAATGAAGAAGTTCGATATGGGTGAGGCCAAGCCTCTACCAACACCCATGTCGACCACGACAGCCCTGGATGCTAACGAGGAGGGAGAAGCAGTGGACCAGAAGGAGTACCAGAGTATGATCGAATCGCTGTTGTACCTGACGGCGACACGCCCGGACATTCAGTTTGCGGTGTGTCTTTGCGCGCGATTTCAGTCGTCGCCGCGCACCTCTCACCGTCAGGCGGTCAAGCGCATTATGAGGTACCTTCATTTCACACCTGAGTTGGGGCTTTGGTATTCTGCTTCTTCTACCCTCTCTCTTTGCGGTTACTCTGATGCTGACTTTGCTGGTTGCCGGATTGTTCGCAAGTCCACTTTTGGGACTTGTCAGTTTTTGGGCTCTTCTCTTGTTTCTTGGACTTCTCGCAAGCAGTCTAGTGTCGCACAGTCTACCACTGAGGCTGAATATGTTGTTGCGGCTAGCTGTTGTTCCTAGTTGTTGTGGATGATGGCCACTTTGCGTGATTTTGGTCTGAGCTTTTCTCGAGTACCCTTGCTTTGTGATAGCACAAGTGCAATTAGCGTTGCTAAGAACCCTGTGCTTTATTCTAAGACCAAACACATTGATGTGCGCTTCCATTTCTTGCGAGATCACTATGTGAAGGGTGATATCGACCTTCGTCATGTCGATACTCATCATCAGTTGGCCGATATTTTTACCAAGTCTTTGGACCAATCAACCTTTGCTCGGTTGAGAGGTGAGCTTGGTGTGTGTTTCCCATTTTAGATGTCAATCAACTTGGTGTATCATATGGTGTACAGTCTTTTCTCTCATATCTTTTTCTGCATTTTGCATATGTATCATACTTGCATTTTGAGCTTCTTTTATATTCTGTCTAGAATGATTCTATGCTCAGTTTGTCACACGCCTGTATGATACTTAGTTTATGCAGTTTAAGCTCTTTATGATCATGTAACTAAACTTGATGAGTTAAGTATGATTTTGCAATGATGAACTTGTTTAACTTATGCCAAATCCTAAAAATAGTTCACCATTTGCTTTGGCAACTAGTATGAGTAGATCATGTCTCTCTTGAGCTTTTTGTGCTATACTAGGTTGCTATGTCTCTAGCTTGGAGTTTAAATCGCTTCCATTGTATATATACTCTGAAATGCTTAAATGCTAAAATCTGAAATCCGAGCTAGGAGATAAAAGATCGAGGTGGAAATGCACTACAACACCTCACTGTATCGAGACTGCTTCTCTTTTGAGATGAACTTGAGCAGTGTAGTGTATGACCGAAACCATTGCCTTAAGCTTTTGATAGTCTTTTGACTTAGGCTTCGCTTGGTTGAAAAGTTAGGCTGTGTGGTGCTTTCAACCCCTCGCACTCACTTGACATGTATAACTCTTGTATAAATTGCTTAATTCATGAGTTGAGTTGTATATGGTTTGCTGTTTTTGACACTTGCTTTGAGGTAGTTCACCTGTATGGTGTTGATTATCTCTAGTTGATGACATGTCTATTTTCATACTAGATGCTATTTTCGTGGTGAACTTGTTTTTTTGTCTACAATGTGAAATCTAAAACTGCTTTCCTATTCTTGTTGAGCTATATGATCATGATGAGCTTGTGCTAGCATTAGGGCTCTTTTATTTTCTATTGTGCAAATTGAGCATTTTATCACTCTGGACAGCATATCTTTGAAGCTTTAGCATTCAGCTTGTTTTTTTAGACTCCCATATTTGATCTTGTTATGTGCATTATCAACTAAGGAGGAGAAGATTGACAAACCATGATTTAGTTGTGTGCATCATCTAAGGGGGAGCTTGTGTCCAGGGGGAGTTGGTTCGTTTTTGTTTGACGAGTTTTTAGCTTATGCTTGGGGTTTCAATTGGTTTGTTTCAATTGGTTTGGAGTGGTCTGGAGGGACTAGCTGATTTACTCAGTTTTTTGTCTCTTTCTGGAGGGACTAGCTGATTTACTCAGTTTTTGGCCTCTTTGCTCCGATGTTCTGCTAGCGGTGTTGAGCCCATTCTGCCTCTTCTTGAGGGCTAGTTTTGCTTTGCTTGGTTGCGTCGAGTCGTTGCCCATGTCTTTGGGGACCAAGTTGTCTTGCTCATTCCACTTGACCTTCTTTCGGTTTTGCTTCGCTCTTGGTCAGCTGGATGAGTTCTCTTCGCTCTACCTTCTTTTTTCTTCTTCTTTCTATTCCATATGATTTGTGTTGGTAGTTCACAATGCACTCATCAAGGGGGAGATTGCGGATATATGGGTGTATGCTGGATCTTGAGATGATGAGTGATTGTCAACTGGTTTGATGCGCATGTTCTTTGGCTTGTGTTGTGCAGATGTCGAGCTCAAAAACGGTGATCGAAGACAAGGTGAAGGTCAAGTAGAGACGTGTCGTGCCGATGGACCCGGAGTGGTGAAGGGCGGACGTGAGGCTTGGACTGACGGACCGGTGGCCTGAGGATCAGCTGTGGTGGCTGACAGCTTGGGACATCGACAAGTGTAGACATGTGGGTGGACGGGGTGCACGGGCGGTGCATCTCTCTATGGCTTTGGTTTGGTGGTAGAGCCACAGAAAAACCACCGGTTGGATGGTTTCCGAGTTTTGTCCTCAAAACTTGGGCCGAGGACGGTTTCCAGGTTTGGGCCTTAAAACCTGGGCGCTGCTGGGTTTCCGAGTTTGGGCCACAAAACTCGGGTCGGACGGTTTGCTAGTTTGGGCCACAAAACCAGCGGCGGAGTTCACGAGGTGGACGTCTGGGACGGTGACGACACGTGGCGGCATCCGGTGAGGTCACGTCGAGGCGAAGCTACCTGATGTGCGGGCGTGGCCGTCGGATCGACTACACCTCGAGTTGGACAGAAATACCTTTAGGGTTAGCCTACTCACTCCTTATCAGTAGGGGTAGAAGGGGAATAATGTATTAGGCTATATATGGAGAGGCAGCCCCTCCCTCCAAACTATCTCAGTCATTTGCTATTTTCATCCTCGGTTCTCCTGCCTCACATTCTCTGTTGTAGCTACCGAGATCCGCAGAGCACCTCTGTGTACTAGAGATTTTTGAGGAAACGGGACAGTAATCCCGTTGTCTCCTCGTGGGGACGATTCTCGGTTGAAATTCGTGGTTGTGATACGCGTTGTTGAGTTGTTCTTCGCGCTCATCTTTTCTCCATGTTTTTCCTGTCGATCGATCTTCCTCTACATTGCTTCGTTCTCAAAACCGTTTGAATCAACTTGTTCTTTGCTGTGAGGGGATCATTTCCACCGAAGGAATTTAACTCAATCCTCACGAACAAATAGATCCATTGGTTTTCGAATTTGGATCGGTTTTCTCTCCTTTGCACTCAAATCTTCTGATTCACCGATTTGGAGTTAGGTTTGAGCCATGATCTCTTAGGAGTAGCTCACTAACATCCTTGGAACTCCTCATACCAAGTCTAAGCTTTGGAGCTTTTGATTTGGAGGAGATCGGGTTGAATCCGCGGAAGAATTGTGCAGTTTCGGGGGCATCAGACGCTGAGCACGGAAGCATCCGACGCTGTGTTCATCACATCGGACGCTCCGTTGCCACGTGTCAGTTTTTGTGCTTTTAAAGGGGCATCGGACGCTGACATCGGACGCTATAGTCCAGCGTCCGATGGTCATCCAATGAGGTTTTGGAAACGCTCATTTTGCATCGGACGCAGCAGGTGGCTAGGCATCGGACGCTCCGAGTCCATAGCATCAGACGCTGAGCTTTCAGTGTAGCAGCGTTCGATGCATGTCTAGTAAGGTTTTCTCGCTGGTTGTTTTACATCAGACGCGACAGCCAGAATCACATCGGACGCAGGCCAGCGTCCGATGCTCTGAGTTCTGCGTTGTTCCGTCCGCAGTTCGTTCGTCCAACTTCCGATTTGATTTCGGGTTTTTGTGTTGGGTTTCTAGAGTTGTGTAGTGTCCCGCTGTGCTTATTGGAAGCATCCACCCTACATCTAGGGTCATGGATAAAGGGTCGAGATGGTGGACTAGAGGGGGGGTGAATAGTCCTTTCTAAAAATAATCGTACTGGCTAACCGAAACAAATGCGGAATTAAAACTATCGGTCTAGCCAAGACTACACCCCTCTACTTATACTCTATGACACCTTACAAAAGATCCTAAACAAAGCAAATAAGGTGTCGGGCTAGCTAGAGCTCACCTAAACAATTCTAGCTTGCAAGGTTACACAAACCTAAGCAACTAGTACTCAAGCAATCGGGGAGCTCCTACACATGCCACTAAGCAAAACACAAAGCCTAAGCTCACTAGAAATGCTCAATAACAAAGCTACACAAGCTAAATTAGAGAGCTCAACTTAGCTACACAAACTAAGCAATGTGACTAGCAAGACTACAAGTCAACTGGTCACTCAAGGGATCAACTCTATGCTACACAAGCAAAGAATGTAACTAGCAAGCTACACAAGTTAACTAGAAGCACAAGACCAATCTACACTAGCGCAAGTATATGAACAAGTAAACACATGCTAGTGAATGGAGTTTGCAAACCACCGAGAAGATGAACACGAAGTTGACACGGTGATTTTTCTCCCGAGGTTCACTTGGTTGCCACCAAGCTAGTCCCCGTTGTGTCGACCACACACTTTGGTAGTTCGGCGGCTAATAGGCACCACACCTAGCTCGACACTCGAGCGCCGCAAGAACTCACCCACAAGTGAGGGTAACTCAATGACACGCTCTACTAGAGTTGCTCTTCGCGATCCCCGCGGGGCGAGCACAATGCCCCTCACAATCCTTCTCTGGAGCCACGCACAATCTTCACGCGGGCTTCACGATGGAGACTCGATCACCAAGCCGTCTAGGAGGTGGCAACCACCAAGAGTAACAAGCACCACCGGCTTGCAACACGAACACCTAGTGCCACTCGATGCAATCTCTCAATGCAACGCACTAGCGATCACTCACTCGCAATTGATTCGCACACTAGCAAGCACAAGTGAGTTAGAGGGCTTCCTAGCACTCCCCAAGCATGGACACCAAGTCCCAAGGGTGCTGAGCATCAGCCATGGCCGGCCACCATCTCCTTTTATAGCCCCAAGGGCTCAACTAGCCGTTACCCCTTCGAATGGGCTGACTGCGTACTGACCGGACGCGTCCGGTCAATGTTGCAGTAGCGTCCGGTCGATGTTTCAGTAGTGACCGGACTCATGTTGCACTAGCGTCCGGTCAATGTTTCACTCAGCGTCCGGTCGCGAACAGAGAGGTTCCAGAGACGTTTTCCCATGACCGGACGCATCCGGTCACAACTGACCGGACTCACACTCAGCGTCCGATCACTCTCTTGCATGCGTTGCCTCCCGGGAACAGTGGAACAGGCGCGTCCGGTCACATGTTGCACTAGCGTCCGATCACTGTTTCAATAGTGACCGGACGCATGTTGCAATAGTGTCCGGTCGCTGTTGCAGCGTCCGATCATGCTCGAAATCCACGCTTTCAACTCTGGTTTCTTCTCCTTTGCAAATGTGCCAACACCACCAAGTGTACACCACCTTGTGCATGTGTGTTAGCATTTTACAAACATTTTTCAAAGGATTAGCACTTAGCTCTTGCCTCGCCACTCGATCCTAACACGTCACAAAGTTAGATCGCTCAAGTGGCACTAGATGACCGATATGCAAACAAGTTTGCTCCTCTTGATAGTACGACCATCTATCCTAAACCCGGTCATAAACTTCTCTACACACTTATGACTGGTAAAATGAAATGCCCTACAAATATACCTTTGCCTTGCGCATTCCATTCCATCTCCTTCGGTGTTGATGCAACACATGCACCAACCTATCTCCAAATGATATGATCCACTTCATATCATCATATGGCCTCCATGGTCCATCGATCTTGACCTCACTTGCTTTTCACCATTGCTTCGGTCCTTCGGCGCCAAGTCTTTGCTCAAGCCTCCCGACACTCGGTACCAACGGCTTCAAAGCCTCCAACTTGCCCTTCACCTTTGCAACCGGTCCATCAAGTCAAGTCTTGCCTTGATCTTCACCATCTTAGCCACATGACTCCATGTCATGTCACATATGCAATAAGCTCCTTTATCATCACATGTATGAGCATTGCAACATCTTCCAAGCCATTTCACCTCTATGGCATATGTTGCTCACACACGATCACCTGCGGACTAATCACCTGTGTAATTCACTTCAAACACGTATTAGTCCACCTAAGTTGTTACTCAATTACCAAAACCAAACTAGGACCTTTCAATGGACACTATCAAGCTCTAGGGTTGCACTTGAGGTTGATTTTTAGGACAGAGGCTATTAGTTTCTGAAAAAAAAAATTAAAGCTCTCATTCAACCCCCCTCTGGTCGCCTTTGTGTAAGCACCTTCGGTCCTTCAAGCTACTTATACTGTGAACACTAGAATGGCTAAAATCATGGAATCAATTAACCAAATTACCCTAAATTGTGTCTTCCTCTTCCCTTCTTCCTGCTCAGGACGGCGTCGCCGATCTCCTCCGCCGTGCGTGCTCGCCGATAAAACCCTTTAGTTACCACTAGAATCATGACACTACGTATACTCTATGTTAGGAGCCAATGCAAGAGCTCTACCAAACTGAGCCTAACTTATGGTTTGCATTTGGATTTGAGGTGACAGTAGCGCCAGTGCAGCCCGCGTTGAGTTGGGTGGTACATCTTTTGCGATACTAGTTAGGTACTCCCTCCGTCCAAGAAAACATGCAATTCCCGTCCAAGAAAATATGCAATTCCAGCACAGTACCATAGTTTAGTATCTTAAATTTAAACAATTATACATAAAAATGTATTAATATTTATGATATCAAATAAACATCATTAGATTAATTACGAAATTTACTTTCATAGAAAATTTATTTGGATTAATAGATATTAATACTATTCACTAGAAACGTGGTTAAACATAAAGTACTTTTGTGGGCACAGAACTCATAGTTGCATGTTTCTATGGACAGAGGGAGTACCTCGCTCTTTGTTCCCTCTCTCCCCTTTGTTGTCCGTGGGGAAGCTGCAACCGAAGACACCCTAACAGGAGTAGACAGGAGGAGGCGGCGAGCCTAGATGGTGGGTCGGGATCAAGGTTTTCGGATTCATTTATGCAAAAAATTCGGAAGCCACCGAAATAGACGAAAATTCGGACCGGGATTCTCTCGAGTTGACCGGTCAAATAAACCAAATTTGAATGAAATTTGAGTAAATTTAAACAAAATTTGTCCCAAACAGCAAGACATGCATGGCAGGGGATGGAGGGGGCGTGTGCGGTATCTTCTTGGAACGTGCAGACGTCGAGGACTAGCTACCGCGCAACGGTGGCGGCAGGGAACCGCGACGACGCATCGACGGTAGCAGGGAGCGGCGATGGCGCGTCGAGGAGCTATGGCGATGCGGCCACAGGTGTCCAGAAGCTCTGCACCGGCATGGGCGTGAGGTCGGGAGGGGAGAGGAGCGGCCATGGCGCGAGGGGTGGCGGCGGGCAGCGGCAATGGCGCCGGAGCAAGCAGCTGGAAACTCGCGCTACTGGCGGCGGCACAAGGAGCGCATGCTGCTAGTTCGTGAAGAGGAGGGTTTCCACAGTTTTGTGGGCTGTTGTTGATTCCTGGAATGGGCTTTAAATTTCAAATGGGTCGAAGTATTTTGTCCAGATTGATTTTATCTCGGGAATTTCACCGAAATCCGGCCCATTCGAGCCGAATCCCAGAACCGTGGTCGGGATCTCGCCGGCCGACAAACGACTAAATCGGCATGGCAGTGTGTTAGGACAAATAATCAGTGAAGGACTGGAGGTTGAATACAAGGATAGTTTAGTGTTTAGATATTTCTTCCACCTTCTCTCTCCTAAAATCTGATAAATAAATAAAATATGGAGTAAATCGGTATGACATGTTTCCACCAAGAACCATGAATTTATAATGGTATCTAGCAAATTCTCGTCGTTACGGTGTGTCAGCGAATTGCACTTTTCCCCATTGTCCCATAGCAAAATTTACTTAGTAGGAAAGATTGCCTAACATATTGCCAGAGGTCAATGTTTTCTTTTGGTTTAGGGTGAGAGGGTGGGATGGTGGTGAGGAGTCATAATAAGGCTGGATCCAGCTGGGCCCTGGTCAGGGTACTAAATTATTTCGTGCATCATGCGCCTCCTAAAAATATGCGTTTGCTCAGGGTTCAACTCTAAAAACAATTGCATGTGGTGATGTGCATAGGGCTTACTTTTTGAGTTTTTGTGTTGAAATCTTCTCTTTGCTTTGTTGTCAGAATCAAATCATTGCACCATAATCCGTTCAAATCACCACGCGGACTTCACAACGGAGACCGCGTATACCATACTCGACGGAGGCTGATATGGGGTTGTTCTCCAGCGAAGCACGCTCCGGCTTCTCCCGCGCCTCCACCGCCGAGGAGGTCACCGCCGGCGTCGATGGCCACGGCCTGGTCGCCATCATCACAGGTAATTCCATACGGCTCGTTTGGCCACGCGCGCATCGTCACTCGTCAGAAAAATACTCCTCCGATCCTTCGGTTACACTTGAGACTGTCTCTGAGTCTTTGAGCTAGCTTGTGGAACTACACAACTACTACGGTACGGTGCAGGTGCGTCCAGTGGCATCGGCCTCGAGACGGCGCGGGTCATGGCGCTGCGCGGCGTGCACGTCATCATGGCCGTCCGCAACGTCTCCGCCGGGCTCGCGGCCAGGGAGGCCATCGTGGCCAAGATCCCGGCAGCGACAGTCAGCGTGCTGGAGCTGGACCTCAGCTGCCTGGCGTCGGTGAGGAGATTCGCCGCCGAGTTCGAGTCTCTGAACCTGTCCCTCGACATTCTCATGTAAGATAAGTGAAGGTACTTCTACTGAAATTGCTGTTCAAGGGAGGAAATAAATTAAAAGAAATGATGCATTGATGCTATTGCTTGCTTCTTTTTTTTCGGCAGCAACAACGCTGGGGTGATAACCAAGGATTCCGCGCCTTCCCACGACGGCCTCGAATTGCATTTTGCGACGAACCACATCGGTGTGTCCTCTTAATTAGTCTTATCTACGCAAATCGTTTTCCTGATTTACCTTTGGTTGCATCTGTAGTGTTTTTTTCCCGGAAGTCTGAACTCTGAAGATCAAGAGCGTGCTCTGTTCTTCTGGGTTATCATATCAGACTGACTCTAAGAATGCGGTAGCATTTGGACTTGGATGCCATGCCAGGGCATTTTCTTCTAACAAACCTCTTGTTAGAGAACATGAAGCGGACGTGCAAGGAACGCGGTGTCGAGGGAAGGATTGTCAACGTGTCTTCTTTGGCACATCGCCTAAGCTACCCTAGAGGGATCTGTTTCAGCAAAATATGCAATCCTTCTGGGTAATTAATCTCTATTTATGGGCTTATGGCAACATGGATTATCCTGAGAAATTGGCTCTACTGATAATTAATGTTGATTCGTGAATAACACAAAGTTCTTGTTTGGGCTGTGCACAGTTCCAGCACTTTCAAAGGCTTCATGGCTTACTGTCAGTCCAAGCTTGCCAACATTCTTCATTCCACTGAGCTGTCCCGAATTCTCAAGGTATCCTAGTTCTCTGCCACTGGTGTAAGAAATTCACTGCATTGTAGAAAGAAATTAATATGTGAACTAGATTAATCATAGAACAAAGGAACGATTTCCATGGACAGGATGAAGGAATAAATATTTCAGCTAATGCAGTTCATCCTGGTGTCATTGTGACCAAGAATTCCAAGAACATGCCAATCGTCCATGGTATTTTCTCAAATCTTCAGAACAACCCCCAAAAGGGTTTCTGATCCAATTCATTCAATATGCATGTACTTGGAGCTCTTGTGGGACCTTTAACCCTTTTTGTTTTCTGCTACTGTTACAGCTCTAATGGTCTCCTTTGGCAGAATCTTTGGTAGAAGCATAGAACAGGCAAAGATTTCACCTCATCTTTTTTACTATTTGCTTAGCTTATTTGTCGAAGCAACATGAACTGAATCATGCTCTGTATTGTTTTTTGTTTTGTCTTCGCTATAAGGGTGCTGCAACGACATGCTATGTGGCAATGCATCCTCAGGTTAAGGGAGTAAGCGGGCAGTTCTTTGACAACTGTAACATAGCAAAACCAAGCTCCAAAGCTTCTGACGCTGAGTTGGCCAAGAAGCTCTGGCAATTCAGCTTGCAAACAGTGTCCTCTTGATCAATTACGCCCTCTGTCCTGTTCAAAGTATACAGAAACATTAAAAATTGTATCCAAATATAATAGAGTTTAGGAGACAAAAGAATAATTTCACATTAAATAATCACAGAAACTTGGCAAGCACAGAGTATTATTATTATATTGTTACTTGTAGTTTTCATCCAATCCCCTTTAATCACCAGAGTATGATATAGTCTCTGATCAGAAAATGAAGTGAGGACACATCTTTTACATTCTCTCTTAATTTACTCTAAAATCTCTAGAATACACTATACTAGCAAGATGACCCGCGCAAATACCATGGCCAGCTATTTTTTTTTCTCATTATAAGTTTGGATTTTTTTTCTTTGAAATAATCATTTTTCCTTTTTATTGTATTTGTCCTCTCTCCATATGTCCTATCATCTATAAATTTCCTGGCTTAAACCTATTACCGTCTCTATCTCCTCTTCCTTGAGAATTCAAGTTCAGTCTTTATTTATTTTTTCTTTATAAGCTTCGACTAATATCAAGGCTATCACAAATTCTTGTCAAAAAAAAGGCTATCACAAATTGTTTAACTTCTTGACTATCTTACGATTTAAAGTTCATATTTATATAGTAAGGACGATATACATATTCTTATTCCTTTTATGTGCTTGTTTATGAGTAATAGTAATTTCTTATTTTAAGACTTAACCTTTTTCCATTTTAAATATAAGTCGTTCTGGCTTTTCTATACACATAGATTTTGCTATATACCTACTATATATGCACTATGCCTAAATATGTATTTTAAACTATATATCTAGAAAAATCAGAGTGACCTATATAATTTAGTAAGGAAGGAGTATTATCTAATTTTAGTGAATTGTTATTTTAGTTTTCAAAATACTATATTATTTTAGCTAGAATTTAGCTCCAGTCTAGCCTAGCCTTTGGTAAATCCTACATGCTAGGCTAATGCAATTGTCACATACGAAGGGACAATATTTTGATCTCTTTTTTAATCGTCATTACCCATGTCTCATTTACTTCCAAATTACATGTACTTCAATTTGTCCATCTTTGTTGGTTAGTTGATCAAGGGTCCTTGCAGTGTGTCCAAAGCAGCGGGTACAGCAGTTTTGGGCACATTTCACTTCACTTGGCACACCGTACCCATGAATACATGTGTATTAATTTGACTTCATCACACCTTGGATCTAAGGTTTTGGGATTCAATATCAAAAAAAATTCGGACAGGACCGAATTGGACGAATTTCAGATTTTGACCGAATTTCGGTTTGGGAACCAGTTGATTTATTTGGCCAAACAATTCATATTTAATCAAAATTTAATCGATTTTTTTTCAAAAAGAAAATCAAAATTGATCAAAATTTATTCAAAATTTGAACTGGCTGAATTTTTTTGGCCGGTTTGGGATTGTCTCAGACCCAACCGGATTGGGCGAATTTCGGTGAAATTCAGTTGGTTCGGGCCGAATCTAGATCCTTGCTTGGATCAAGCAAACATGCATCCCATGACTCATAGAGGTTGGACACGTGCTTCCTTGTATGTGGGCAAAATGGGAGCCCCATTGGGCTAAGCCGCCCATGGTTGACCGATCCCTCCTTATGTGGCTTGCTCTCACCCATCTTTTGCACGTTTTGGTCCCTACATTCACATATTCTTCAAAACTTATGGAAATGGTTAGAAACCCTATGGAAATGGTTAGAAACCCTATCAAAATGGTGATGATCATGGTTTTGCCATTTTTATATACATGTTGATGGTTGGATTATATCGTAGTGACTGTAAAAAAACTTGCCAACTCCAAGAAAATCAAAAGAGGAAGAAGACCCGACACTATGGCTCATATTCAACATTCTAGCCCCACCTCTTACTCTATTACTATAGGTTTTGATAGATAGCTTAGATCAGGTTGGGGGAGACACATGAATGGGTTTGGACGCCCCACATAGGCTGATAGACCTATGGATGTCATCCTCTTGGCACTGCCTCTTGATGGATGGCTTAGATTAGCTCTGCTTGGAGTCGATGTGCAAAGGCCAAGGTTGCTTGGATGTTGGAAGGAGGTCGGGTGGCCATATAAACCAAGGTTTGGGACTATCTTGAGCAACACTCAACCAAGGGATATCTGCCTTGGGCCTTGTTTGGATACCCATTGTTGACGTCAGAAGTAATCCAAATCACACACCAGCAGGGCTAGTACGCCCGAAGAAGTGTCAACACCCATATATTCATCTCCATCCATGTGTGTTGGAGTATTTGGTGTGGAATTTATTAGTTTAAGTTTTATTGAAAACCACTCCAACACACACATGAATTTGGGGTGAATACATGAGTATCCAAACAAAGCCTTAGTGATTTGGATGGTGTGGGGTAACCTCCACATTGAAGTGGGCTGCACATTTGGGCTTGGATGGATTGATGGGCAATTCTCCTTTTTCTTCTTGTTAGACCTCCGGTCTTGGCATGTCCAAATGAACTAGGTTTTTGCGGGTGGACCTTGGATCACTCGTGGTTGTGCTTGAAGGACCGAGAATGCAATACCAAGGTGACCAGAGAGGGGTGAATGGGAGCCTGAAAACTTTTTTCAGAAACTTAGGCCTTTGTCCCAAAATTCAACCTCAAATGCTTCGAATACAAACGTGATGCCCACGACCCTCAAAAAGAAGGTGGATGATCCCTAGGATCACAACGAGGCACCAACGAGAAGAGAAAACCAAAAGAATCAATCCCCAAGTCAAAAACCAACCCTCAGAGGAGCGCTCGAGGGGACCCTCATTCACTTGGAAGATATCTATAATCGAGGGTCACCCGAGTACTTGAGGGATGCCTCGTTCGCTTGGGAAACCTCCGTAATCGAGGGTACCGAGTGCTCGAGGGATGCCTCATTCGCTCGGGAAAACTACGTAATCGAGAGGTACCCAAAGAGAGCTCGAGGAGTGCCTAGTTCACTCGGGAGAACTTCGTAATCGAGGGGTCCTGAGGAGTCCTCGAGGGGTGCCTCTCGAGGGGTGCTCGAGGCGTGCCTTTCAAGGGGTGCCCAAGGAGTGCTCGAGGGGTTCCCCAAGAGTATCTGTTCTGTTACAAAAAGCGACTCCTCGAGGGTAACGCAACTGAAGCCGCCGAGGCCAGTTAGAGGACCAGCCTCGAGTTCGATTGAGTCAGTGAGGATGAGAAAATCTGCCTCCTCTCCAAATCTTTCCAAATCCCACCAAATCAAAATCTCTCGTTCCCAAACTTGGAGAAGATGATCGCTAGGTAGTTGGAAGACTAATCCTAGGAAATCATCCGCTCAAACAAACTCAAGCTCCGGGAACCCGAAGAGATTGGGCAAGAACGAAACAGTAATCTCGAAACTCAAATCGACCTGATCTACTTGTTCGTGAGGTTAGAATTAAATTCCTTCGGTGAAGAAGATCTCCTCACAGCAAAGAACAAATAGGACCAAGCGGATTCGAAAACGAATCAACGTAGAGAGAGATCATCACACGAGAAAATGGAGGGGAAAAGCAAAACACAAAGAACACAGTCAAGAACGTGAATCACAGCCTCAATTACCAGCCAAAAATCGTCCCCATGAGGAGACAACGGGATTACGGTCCCGTTTCCTGGAAGTCTCAAAAGCATAGAGGTATTGTGGCAATCTGTGGATCTCAGTAGCTACAGCAGAGGAATGGGATGAAGGAAACCCTAGGATAAAAATACAAATAACTGAGATGAGATTGGGAAGTAGGTGTCTCCCTCTACTTATCCTAACATTATTCTCACTCTACCCCTACTGATACAGAGAGCGAACCAGCTAAACCCTAAGTCTATTTTGGACTAGCTTAGAGTTGATGTTGATCTGACGGCCACGCCCGCACATCAGGTAGCTTCGCCTCTATGCGACCTCACCGGATGCCACCACGTGTCGTCGCCACCCCGGACGTCCACCTCGTGAACTCCGCCACTGGTTTTGAGGCCCAAACCAGCAAACCGTCTGCCCCGAGTTTTGTGGCCCAAACTCAGAAACCCATCAACGCCCAGATTTTGAGGCCCAAACCTGGAAACCGTCCTTAGCCCGAGTTTTGAGGCCCAAACTTGGAAACCGGCCAGCCGGTGGTTTTTCTGTGGCTCAACCACCAAACCAAAGCCATAGAGGGATGCACCTCCCATGCACCTCGTCCACCCGCAAGTCTCCGCTCATCGTTGTCTCAGGCTGTCAGCCACCACGGCTGATCCTCCGGCCACCGGTCCGTTAGTCCAAGTCCGAGACTGCCCTTCCCCGTCCTTGGTCCATCGGCACGGCACTCCAGCACTTGACCTTCACCTTGCCTTTGATCACCGTCTCTGTGCTAAACACCTGCACAACACAAGCCAAAGAACATGTGCATCAAACCCATTCACAATCACTCATCATCACAAGACCCGGTTTACACCTCATGTATCCGCAATCTCCCGTTGACAATCGTTAGGAATGAGAAGAATGAACTCATCCCTCAATGAATTGTCACCGGGTGGCGGATGTGCATTGACTATTGAAAACTCAACAAGGCCACGAAGAAGGACCATTTCTCGTTTTCGTTCATTGATGAAATGTTAGAACGCCTCGCGAACCATTCCTTCTTTTGTTTCCTGGACGGCTATTCCGGATATCACCAAATCCCGATCCACCCGAGTGACCAAAGTAAGACTACTTTCACATGCCCGTATGGAACTTACGCATACCAACACATGTCGTTTGGGTTATGCAATGCTCCAGCTTCCTTCCAACGGTGCATGATGTCTATCTTCTCCGACATGATCGAGAAAATCATGGAAGTATTCATGGACGATTTTACTGTCTATGGTACAAGTTTCACAAATTGTTTGGAGAATTTAGAGAAGGTCTTACAATGGTGCGAAGAAAAGCACTTAGTCATAAACTGGGGAAAATGCCATTTTATGGCCCATGAAGGAATAGTGCTAGGACACAAGGTATCTGCCCATGGGATAGAGGTGGACAAAGCAAAAGTTGAAGTCATTGAACCACTTCCGCCTCCCACAAATGTGAAGGGTGTTCGTAGCTTTCTAGGCCATGCAGGGTTCTACAGGCGATTCATCAAAGACTTTTCTCAAATCGCTAGACCCCTAACAAGCCTTTCAGCTAAAGATGCGCCTTTTGTTTTCAATAATGAGTGCCATGAAGCCTTTCAAATCTTGAAGAAGGCACTCATTTTAGCTCCAATCATCCAACCTCCTGATTGGAAGTTGCCCTTTGAAATCATGTGCGATGCTAGCGACTTCATTGTTGGTGTCATTTTGGGCCAAACGAAGGATAAAAAGCATTATGTTATATCATATGCTAGCAAGACTTTGTCAGGGGCACAGCTAAACTATGCCACAACTGAGAAAGAGTTGTTGGTTGTTGTCTTTGTGTCGGTGTTTCGAAACCGGGGGTATGACACCAACGAGTAATATGATCGCGTGCTCTCTTCCTGGATGGTGATGCAAGATGACACAAGGATTTATCCTGGTTCGGGCAAAGAAGGCCCTACGTCTAGCGGGGGAGGATGTTCTTGCATTACTTGCACCTAAGTGCTTGTACAGGGGCGAATACAAGCTCGGCGAGCGGGGACCGGAGTCCGGACCTGAGTGTGTGGGTGTATGTGCGTTCTAACGTGTTTGTAACCGACCGAATGAGGGCCCTGGTGTCCCCTTTTATAGAGCAAGGGGAGGCCAGGGTTACACAAGGGTATTACAGGTGTCGGGGCGTACTGTGCCCAATACGAAGTAGGGTAGGAACCCTGTCTTGTCGAAGACATTGTAGCCGACGTGGACGTCACTGTTGAGGCGTCCTTGGAGCGTGGCCTCCATCCCGGGCGCGGACGTGGAGGCGTGGCGAGGTGGAAACCGTACAGCACCCATCCCGGAATGTGCAGGACGCGGCGAGGTCCCTCCGGGTCTTGGGGTACCTGTCCTCCAATAGCGTGAGAGCAGTTAGGGCTCGAGGGGCGCAGAGTCGGCCTCGAGGTAGCACCTACGGGGGGCTCGAGCTTTCGCAGGTATGGGCAAGCTCTGGAGAATTCGGCCACACAGCGAGAATTCGGGCCTCGAGGTGTAACAGGGGCGTGCCACAGTGTGAGGTATGATTAAACAGTGCTGTACTTATGCCTTTTTACCCATGCCGGTGGTGAAAATGAGGTTTGACTCTGGCTCCGGTCACTGTGGCACATGCTGTGTACAGAGGATGTGACCGGAGTTGGTGAGTGCATTGAATGCGTGGTATGGGGCTAGCTGCCCGTGTCCGTGCCGCTCGAGGGAGGCGTGAAGCATCTCGAGGGATAGGCTGCTGTGCCAGAGGGGCTCGAGGTCCCCGCGTGGGGTCTCGAGGTGTAGTGGAGCGCTCGCCCGAGGCCTGACGCGGAGGGCTCGGGCGAGACGGAGAACGAGCGTTCGCCCGAGGCCTGGCTTGGAGGGCTCGGGCGAGACGGGAAACGAGCGTTCGCCCGAGGCCTGGCTTGGAGGGCTCGGGCGAGACGGAAAACGAGAGTTCGCCCGAGGCCTGGCTTGGAGGGCTCGGGCGAGACGGAAAACGAGGGCTCGGCTCGGTGGGCCAGCACTGTAGGCTTCGAGGGGCTGGTTTTTTTAGGGGATTGGACTTAGCTAGGTCTTTTACTAATTGGCGCTCTAGGTTTTACCCATTTGTTTGCGTTGATTGGGGGTACCCCTTTTGCGGACCCCCGACAGTAGCCCCCGAGCCCTTGCTCGAGTGATTGCACTCGAGCAGGGGCTCCCGACTGGGAGCTCGAAGGTTAGCTAACTAGTATCGAGGGTTTGGTCGTTTTGATTCCGTGGGTGTCGTGCGAGCGACACCCGCGGGTGTAGCCCCCGAGGCCACGGGGGAGTGGTTAGAACTCCCTCGTGGGCTTTTTGCAAGCGTGAGTGTTAGTTGCGATTTTTGGGTTCGGGGGTGTCGAGCCCCCGAGTTCTTTAGACCCTCTTTCGTCGAGGGGTGCCAGGCTGAACCGACCGGCCGGCTCTTCGAGCTGTCCGGCACGCCGGTTGCCCTGGCTTGTCATCCCGCGAGTCCTTTCGATCGGATGCGTGGGGGGATGCCTCGTGCTACCACGAGCGGGCGAGTATCGAGGTTCCCGGTGAGCTGATAATGGGGAATCCAAGTGAGACCTCGTGCCCCGTTCGATAGGGGTCGACTGTAGCCCGGAGACGATCTCATAAAGCATGGGTGCTCAGTCTGCAGGAGTGCTGGGTCCATTCGATAGGACCCGGTGGCTCGATGCCTCCCTCCGAGGGGATCTCACTGCACGTCGAGCTCCCCGCCTTGGATACACGTGAGGGGCCTCGAGGGCTCGGCCCTCGAGTAATGCCGCGAGTGGCGCCCCTTGGTGTCCCTGACTCGGGTGCTCGAAGCCGGCTGTCGAACCCTCTTCGAGGGCCAGCCTTCACTGCTTCGAGGCTTAGGGCCGGGGCCCGTATTTACCTTTGTGAAGAAGCCTCCGTCGTCTGGGAATCCTTCTGCCCGTTGGGCGCGCCTTTTTAGGCGGAAATCGTCAGGGAGGGCGGCGGACGCGAAGCCGAAGTGACGGTCGCAGCGGGCCCGGGTAGTAGAGCGAATGGAGAGCTGCCGCGTGTACCCTGCATCCGGCTCAAGACGTGGTTAGGTGGGCGCATTAAATGCCGTGCGGCTACCTTTTTGCGTCGTGGGAGACTCCGCCCGTTGGGGTTTTCCCTTATAAATATCGAAAGAGGGGAAAAGGAATCCTTTAATTTGCCTTTGCCTTCACCGCCGCCGCAGCCTTCACACGCCCTCTCCCTTGAGCTAGTCGATTGGGAATCTTCCGGCCGTCCGTCCGCCACTCAGGTCCGCGCCGTGACCGCCATGGCCGCCCAAGTGCTGCCGGCCGAGGACTGGAGTCCGACGAAGGTGACGCAGCAGGAGCTGGAAACGTTGGTGGAGCGGGGGCTTCTCCGTCCCAACCCGCAGGGGGGTCCTGCGTGGTGGATTTTCCCGTCGGCGGGCCACCGGGAGCCGCACCCGCCGGAGGGGTACGTGGTGAGCTTCACGCGTTACCACCGTATGGGGCTCGGCGTCCCGCCGAGCCGCTTCATGCGGGGGCTGGCCCACCACTTCGAGGTGGAGCTGCAGCACTTCTCCCCCAACTCCATCTCGCACGCCGCCATCTACGTCGCCGTGTGCGAGGGGTACTTGAAGATTGAGCCACACTGGGAGATGTTCGTCCACCTCTTCCGGGGCGAGCTCTTCCACAAGGCCGCGAAGCCGAGCGGGAGGAGGCTCGCGCGCGTGGGCTCCCTCACTATCACCGCGAGGACCGGGCCCTCGTCGGCCAACGTCTCCCGCGACTACCTCCGCTACAAGCTTTCCACTAACCAGGCGGGGTGGGACGACCACTGGTTCTACCTGCGGAACGAGGGCGGGCTCCTTCCGCAGTACACCGGCAGGGTCATCACCCAGCGCCCGGAGAAGTGGAACTGGGGCGTCGCGGCGGACAGGCAGCGCCACCTGTTGCCGCTGATGAGCACGATGCGGACGCTGGTGGAGGACAAGAAACTGACCGTCCAGGCGGTCATTTGGGCGTTCCATCAGCGGAGAGTCCTTCCTCTGGCAGAGCGCTCCCTTTTTATGTTCGAGATGGGGCCAAACGCCTCGCCCGAGGCGCTGAGTCAATCGAGGATGGCCGAGGAGAGGCTGTCCCGGAACGAGGCTACCTCCCGGGTGACGCTCACCGTTCAGGGGACGTTCCGCCCAGAGGAGGCCGACTTGATCACCATGGCACCCGACGAGGGGTGCCTCGACCTGGTGAGCCACCCTCGAGCCAGGCTGTCTCGAGCCTCCCTCCTCCTCTTCCTTTCTTCGAATCTTGTTCGTTCTCCTCGTAGTTTTTCTCATTCGAGCTTCCTCTTCCTCGCAGGGGGCGTTTACTTGTCGCGCGTCGAGGCCTCCGGTGAGGGAGGACGCCGCGGAAACACAGGTGAGGCGCCTCTCTGCTCAAAAAGACAAAGAGAGAAAGGATGCCAGAAAGAAGAAAGAGAAAAACAAAAACTTGCGTCGATCGGCTCGGGAGCAGAGGCTGGCGAAGGCTCGTCGTAACCGGCAGCCTGGGGATGAGTCCCCCGAGCTCAGCTCCTCGAGCTCGGAGGAGGAGGACGATGATGATGACGAGAGTGACGACGAGGGGATGGACGCGCGTTTGAGGCGCGCGGGGGTCGTCGACGTCCCGGCTGACCACTCCTCTGTGCAGGAGGATATCCTGGAGGTCCCCCCGGCGAGGGGATCGCGCGGGACGCAGCCGCGGAAGGCGGCATCAGGCCCGGCCTTGTCGGGGGATCAGGGCACGTTGAGCTCCGCGCCGGTCGCGCCGGCTGTCGCGAAGAAGCCACGGACCAGGAGCGCTATCGCCGCTGCGCAGATGGAGACCACGGCCGCGTCGACCCAGGCGGGGGGTCTCGAGAGGGGCCGGCCCTCGAGAAGCGGCCGACAGGTCGAGAAGGACTCCGGGCTTGACCGCCGTGAGCCGTCAAGGGCGCCGTCGAGCCCGCGGAGGAGCGGTCAGCATGAGAGGGCGTCGAGCCCCCGCTGTGACACCCTAGTGTCAAGCACTGCATTAGGCACTGCAATTAGCCACTAAGAAAGCATAAGCAATGCATTGCACCATTTCATGTGTGTAAGTATGCCTTTGATCTTTTGTTGTTTATTTGAAATTGGACTTCTATTTGACCTGATGCTTTGATTTTGGCTTTATTCTTGAGGAGGATTTAAAAATGGTTTTCAGAAAAAGTGTTCTATATGAAAGTTGTAGAGAAAAATATTTTGAGCAACTTTTATATTTGGGTCAAAGCCTGGTTTGGAGTTTTTCAAACTGTTTTTGAGAAGTCAAAACTTTGGAATTTCTGGAAAAAGAAAAAGAATCTTTTTTCTTTCCCGTCGCCAACCTTTCGGCGCATCCGGCCTTTCGGCCCACTTCCCCGCCTCGGCCCAGCGCTCGCCGTCTCGCCCGCGCGCGCGCCCGCCCGCGCACCGCGCGCCGGCCACCCGACACGGCCGCGCCGTACGCCGGCCGGCTTGCCGCGTGGCGCCCCTTCTCTGCGCCAAATCCACGCTGACCACTCCCTCTCCGATCTTCTCCCACCGGAGCACGCCAGCGATCTTCGCCGGCCACTCCCGCGCATCCTCGTCTGCCGAGCCGCCTGCCGCCGCCTCGCTGACCGAGCCGCCGTGGCCCCCGCCACGACCGGCCGCCCCTCCGCTCCGCCGGGCAAAAGCCCGAGCGCCTCTCCCACTCCCTCACTCACTCGCACACTCACTCTCGCTCTCACTCCCCACTCTCACCCGCGCACGAAGCGAACTGAGCACTCTCCGCTCGCTGCAACCACCGCCGCAAGGCCCCTTCCCAAATTCCAGTCACCACCTCCATCACCGGCCGATTAACCCCGGCCACTGCCCCGCCTTCGTCTCGGACACACGGTGCGCACCCCCGCGCCATCCGCCGAGCTCCACCGACGCCGAAGTCCGAAGAGCCCCGCCGCGGAAGCTTTCAGCGCCGCTCGGAGCCCGGAACCGTTCGTCCCCGACCCGAGCTCCACCGCCTCCCTTCTTCCTCCTCCAGCTTCGCCAAGCCAAGGCAAGGGGAGAACACCAACTAGCCCTATCGCTACCGTTCCCTATCCCTCTGTTCACCACGGCCGAGCGCCATTGCCGCCATCGCGGACCTCACACGTGGCCAGCACGCACCAGCGCACCTCCGGCCAAACCATCACCCCTAGGACTCCCCTCTAGGTTCTCTGAGTCTCACACGCCCGCCAGTTTAGCCGGCGACCGCCGGAAACGGCGTAGCCGCGCGATGCCGTCGCCGCCGTGCGCTGCCGCTCGCCGCCGGCACGCTACGGCCGTGCGCTGGCCAATCCTCCAGTACCGCCGGATGCGCCTCGTCGCGACGAGTCCGCAGGGCCCAGCCTCCCCGCCGGCGACCTCACCGTCGGCGAGAAATCGCCGGACCAATCCCTCCCCTGTTTCCGTCTCGTCCGAGCCCCCGAGTCCGGCCTCGGACGAGCGCGCCTGTTTTCCGATTCGCCCGAGCCCGCGAGCCAGGCCTCGGACGAGCGTGCGTGTTCCGTCTCGCCCGAGCCCGCGAGCCAGGCCTCGGACGAGCGTGCGTATTCCGTCTCGCCCGAGCCCGCGAGCCAGGCCTCGGACGAGCGCGCCTGTTTTCCGATTCGCCCGAGCCCGCGAGCCAGGCCTCGGACGAGCGTGCGTGTTCCGTCTCGCCCGAGCCCGCGAGCCAGGCCTCGGACGAGCGTGCGTTCTTCCGTCTCGCCCGAGCCCTCGAGCCAGGCCTCAGCCTCGAGCCAGGTCTCGGACGGGCTAATGTTTTTCCGTCTCGACCGAGCCCTCGAGCCAGGCCTCGGCCTCGAGCTCGGCCTCGAGCGAAACCGGGTGCGGTCTCGTTCGAGCCAGGCCTCGACCGATTCGCTTTCCGCCGTGCGCCCGAGCCCGAATGGGTTCTGCTGACCCACGGGTCCCGCGCGTCAGCCCCTTACCGGTCCATAGACCGAGTTCTCGCAAGCCAGCCGGGAGAAGTTAAATGTTTTTCTTTTCGGTTTAATTTCCAGAGATGCTTGTTATTTTTGTGTAGCCTGTTTTATAAATCCAAATGAAGTGCTTCTAGTTTTATTAGCTTTCTGATGAATAGATCTATCATGGGAAAATATGAAAGTATTTTTGATAGCAGTTTATTTTACTGTTTTCGTTTATTTCAGTTTATATGCTTTTGTTTAGATAAATGATTATAAGTGTTTTCTGGTTGAGATAATTTCTGGAAAATTTTGTGTAAGTTTATTATACTGTTTGGCACCTGTGAAAAATATATGATGCACTGTTTATGTAGAAAAAGTTACGGTTATAGTTAAAAGTCTCTTTTTGCTGATTTCTTAGAATAAGTGTTAAGGTGTTTTATATGTTGAAATAAAATATGGGAAAATTTGTACAATCTCTGTATGCCTTGTAGAATCTAAGAAAAGTATGAGCTTGATCTGTTTTATGGAAAAATTTGTAGTTGCTTTACAACTGTGCTTTTCTGTATAGATCTTTAGAAATTCATGTAAGAAAATATATGATGGTTCTGGTCATGGAACTTCCTGGATAAATATGAAATGTGAAGTAGAATCTGGGAAAAATAGGAAATAGAGCTATGCACTCTTTTACAGTAGGGTTGTAGTTCAAAGTACCTTTTTAGGCAGTTTGCTTGTCATTTTTGTATCTGCAGCTCTGTATTTTATCTTTGGCTGAAACTTGTTCAGTAGAGTCCAGCAAGTATGGTTTACCTTCTGGAATTTTTGTGGATTTTTCTGAGCCCAGAAAAATACACTTGCAGTTCAAATCTGAGTTTCCTTTGATGTATTTAAATAAGAAAGAGTTGAATACTCAGATTTTGTTTTATGAAATAAATGAGATATTGCCCCAATGTTAAAAGTGGTTCAACAAGTTGGCTTTGTTGGTTTGCAAGAGTTATTCTTTTCATGCCACTTCATCTTGCACCGCATTTATTGAATTATAAATTCATCGCACGCAATAGGATCGACCCCGCCGGAGCTTCACCAAGAGCAGGAGCTAAACGCCGAGCCGGAGATCCAGGAGCTGCAGCAGCCAGAGGAAGTCGACCCCGTCCACGACACTAACCTGCCCGAGTGCCCCTCCCACGAGGCCTCGGTTTTCACTCAAGGCAAGCCCCGGAGCATTCTAAGTCTCCCAGTTTTTGCAATTAATTTACTTGAGTCTTTTTATATTGTGATGCATTAGGTATAGGAGTTGATTGAATCCTAGTTGTTGCATTACCCTTCCTTGATTATTGATTATTACCTGCCTTGTTACCCTGTTACTGCTTTATAATGTAGAATTGCTTAGCCTGCTTAATAAAGGTAGTAGTTAAGGATGTTTCCATGATATCCCGATGGGTATTTACCGGATCACGGTTGGCTATATTTGCTATCGTGGAAAAGAACCTGAGTAGTAATGAAATACGGTCAACGGGAAGGCAAAGCACAAGTTTGGAAACTTGGGGCAGTCCGTCCGTTGGATCGTGTAGGTTTGTATCGATGTTGGCCCTCGTTCATTTTTGAACGCGCCCTTTTACTTAGGGATATGTCGGTGCCGTAATCATCGACCCCAAAGCCGGTTAGAAGCTGTTCGGGCCGGTCTCAACCCGTGTCGTGCCCTCTAGTACGGAAGTTGCGATCTGCCGCGTGAGGCCATCGCCAGACTCTGATTGGGCGGTCCGTGCTTGAGCCGCGACGATTACCACCACGAACAAGCGTCGAGCGGTTGCCCAATGCATGGACCCGACGGGGAAAGTGTGGGCTGGTATTAAAGGTCTTTCATCAGCTGATTTGGAATTCGATTCGAGTCGCCGTCTCCCCCGGTTAGTGGGAAACTATGGCGAGTTTCACCACGATACAACTCCATGTGATGTTTAAAGGTTCAACTAAAATGTGGATAAGTCAACTGGATATGGTTATATTATTGTTTGTTAGATTCAAGTGAGTGCTCTAGTACAGGTAATAACCTAGAACTAAGGAGTAGGTTTAAAAGTAACAACTCATCATAATCATTAATTATCCCTTATCTGAATTTGAGCCTTTCGCAACTAAAAGATCCCAGCTCCACCTCAAAAGCCTTGCATACCCTTGGAGTCTTTTATTTTCAGTTAGACGGGTAAGTCTAGCTGAGTACATTCCCGTACTCAGGGTTTATCCCGTTTGTTGCAGATGGCCAGGTCTACTTTGGCTATTGTAAGCACTGCCTCTACCCAGTGGAAGGTGATGAGGAGTAGGCCCAGGGCAGGGTCGTCAAGAAGCTTCCCTCCTTCTTTTGCCGGACTGAGACTACTGGTGGCACACTATCTTAAAAAGGAGGAATGACTTGTGTTGAGTGGGTTTATCAAACAATGTTTTATTTGGACCACGTTTGTTGTGGTCGTGTTTTAAACTTATTCAAGCTTCCGCACTTTTAAACTCAATATTGTAATAACTCTGTTTTAAATTCCGCACTCTGATGTTTTAAATTCGTTTTCGTTTCGCTATGATGTATCTTTACGAATGTAACCTTGAACGATGCGATCCTGTATGTTATGGTGTTAGAAATCCTTCGTGATTTCCGGACTACCGGGGTTATATGGGTTCAAGTATGAGTCGAAGTCAGACGGATTTGGCAAAGATAATACTTGAGCTCTTATCGCCAGGTCGGTTCCGCCACAGCTGGTATCGGAGCATTGTTCAAAGTGATTACCTTCGTAAAGAGCTATTTTCGAACTAAAATGGGTATTTCAAAACTATTTTCAAAACTATTTTCAATTACTAAATGTGCCCAGTCTCGTCCTTAAGCCCTATACTAGGATTCAGGTGGCTTAACTGCTAACAGGGTTCAGGGTTTTGCTCATGCTGGATCTTTATTTGCTGGTCCATTCTCGGGAAAAGAGAATGCGTCGATTGCGAAAACATGCATAAAATGATTTTGTGAGATATGAGAGCATGACCGTCCAACCGTCGGTCTAGGTGAGAGTTCTTATACCAAGTATGTGCGAGCTCCACGCAGACACATATGAGGGTATCAATGATTTTAAGGGTGATTTCTATTGGTGCATGGTGTTTAGTATTGGCTTCTATGTATTTTGCGCATATTGGCCAATACTCAGTTGTTTTATCATTGGGAATTTTGTTGGGCTGAAATGAATCTTCTGCAGGTACACTAACTATGCGAACGAGTAGAACGTGTAGATGACGCATGAGAGATCGTTCTTGCCACCGACTAGAACGTTAGGACTTACGAGTCATTAATAGTGAGTGAGAACGTAAGTACGATCATGCATCATGTTTAAATTCTTGCATTTACATTACCTCCCCTTAATTAAAAAGTTGTCTCTTTTCTATAAAATTTGCCAACTTAATATCTGTCTCACGAGAGTTCGAAACCCTTTTTGCTTCTACAGATGGCCCGAACCAAGTTGACTGCTCGCAAGGCCACCGGAGGCAGAGGAGTTCCGCGTCATCGCTTGGCCACCAAGCTGACCCGGAGGACGTTCCTGACCTACTTTGGGTTGCCGACGATCCTTTGGAGGATTTTGCAGGCCGTGGGTTATGAGGAAGGACAGGAGCCCAAATACTCCTGGCAGAAGGAGATCTACGGGCAGGATTCCCTGGTTATGGTAGAGATCAAGGTCAAAGCCTTGCCTGCCAAGCCGCACTGGACAGGATGGACTGAGATCACTAGAGGCACTTGTGCCAAGGATGGAGCCAACAGGGCAGCATACCTAGTGTTGAAGGATATCATCGCTCGCTTCCCCGCCGACCTGGCAAGTGCGATGGCAGGAGTGTTTCCCCGTGGATCACTTTTCCCATTGCGCTGGAAGCAGACTTCAGAGTCAGTCTTGACAGGGAGCCCAGAGGAGAGGTTCTACTGTGAGACGCCTGCGATGAGCGCTACTGGAGCTCTGTTGGGTGTATGTGAGAGCTTGGAGCGCACTCTCGAGAGCGTGTCCTTCACTCTCACCGCCACCTACCAGAGCAAGAGGAAGCTTCAGGAGGACTTCGACGCTGAGGTTGCTCGTCTTCAGGAGAGGATTCAGCAGCTCACTCTAGAGCGTGACGACGCCCGCACCACTGCCGCAGCTCAGTCTACCGCCAGGACAGTCGCCGAGCAGATGTACCTGACCGCATCTCTGCAGAGAGATGAGGCCCGTGCCGCACTTGACCACCTTAGAGAGGGAGCCCATCTCCTGGTTCAGCAGATCAACGCACAGCAGGTCTACATCGAGCAGCTCCACGAGGCCGTCCATGAGTTCCATCATGCAGCACAGGAGGCAGCAGCACCAGCAGCTCCCGCAGCAGAGGCCCCAGATCCCCAGGACGGAGAGGTTCTTGGTCCCGACGCCCCACTAGAGGAGGATCATGCTGACGAGCCGATGATCGACGTCGACGCATAGGACGCTGCATCCGCCGCTGGAGACGTCTGAGCGCTAGTTTAGCTAGGAGACGTTTTTCTTTTGTATAGCTTGAGCTTGCTCGCTAAGTGATGTAATGATTCAAACATGTGATGGTTTTATGTTTAACTTATGATGGCATGTAATGGCTTTTGGACAAAGTCCGGACTTCGATCCGGCACCTCTTTTATGGAAATCCGTCGTTTGCATGTCTAATTCTAAGCGATTATTCTGTGATGTTGTATGGAAATGAGTAATTATACTTGGACGTGTGCTAAATTTCCGAATTTATGTACAGCACAGTATTTATTCATGATCCGTGTAACATCACCTAATGATTGCTTATTAATGGGATATGCAGATGCCGGCACACACCCGCAGCCAGCGTGGGCAGGGAGCAGGATCGGAGGAGAACTTGCCACCTCCCCCGCCGCCGCCGATGACGCCTGAAGCGTTCTTTGGACAGTTCCTAGGTAGCCAGAGGAACATGGAAGAAATGCAGAGGCATATGGAGGCCACCCTCCGTAATATTGCCAACAACACCGCGCAGCAGCATCATCAGCGCCAAGGCCCGGAGCCCAACCAGTACAGCTCCTACCGTGATTTCTTGGACACTCGCCCTCCCGTGTTCAAGGAAGCCACCGAGCCGCTCGAAGCTGATGAATGGCTCAACTCTATCACACAGAAGTTCCGTCTGCTTCGTCTGACGGAAGAGCTTAAAGCGGAGTATGCCGCTCACATGTTGGAAGGACCCGCAGGTTTGTGGTGGACCCAGTACCGTGCATCTCTGCCAGCTAATGCACGTGTTACTTGGGATCAATTCTCTACTGCTATGCGCAACCACTACATCCCTAGTGGTCTGATGGAAATGAAGATTGCCGAGTTCATGAGGTTGTCCCAGGGGACCAGGTCCGTATCAGAGTACCTCCACAGCTTCAACAATCTGGCTCGCTATGCCCCAGATTTTGTAAACACTGAGGCCAAGAGGATTGCCAGTTTCAAGCGTGGCATGAATGCCACAATGCTATCCAAGATGGGTAACAGTCACCGCACCACCTTTAGTGACTTCGTCAGTGACTGTCTCAACCAAGAGGCCAATGACAGCCGGCTAGCAATAGAGACACGCCGTCGTGCGAACGAAGGAGGTTCGTCCCAGCAGAGGACCACTTTCGGAGCACGCGCCCCGTACCGCCCGCCTGTCACTGGAGCAAGGTACCGTCCCCCACAGAGAAAGATCACCACCAACCGTCCCCGTCCTAGTTTTCAGAAGCCCTACACCGCCCCCATGATGCAAAACAAGAGCAAAGCAGGAAATGCAGCAGGTCCCAGGACTCCGTACGTAATTGGCCCATGCTACAACTGTGGTCAAACCGGACACCTGTCACGTCAGTGCCCTCGACCGAAGAAGCAGTACACTCAGCCTCAGCCTCGTACCGGTCATGTGCACCACACCACTGTAGAAGAAGTGCCAGAAGGAGAGCCTGTCACCGCTGGTACGTTTCTTGTTAATCAATGCCCCGCAGTTGTGTTGTTTGATTCTGGAGCATCACATTCTTTCATAAGTGAGAATTTTGTTTTGAGAAGTAATCTTGAGTTGATAGAGTTAGACCGGGGATATCAGATAAGTTCCGCCGGAGCCGTTGAAGGGTCGAGATGGCGGACTAGAGGGGGGGTGAATAGTCCTTTTTTAAAAACTTAAACTTAATCGCAGCGGAATGGCTAACCGAAACAAATGCGGAATTAAAACTATCGGTCTAGCCAAGACTACACCCCTCTACCTATACTCTATGACACCTTACAAAAGATCCTAATCAAAGCAAATAAGGTGTCGGGCTAGCTAGAGCTCACCTAACCAATTCTAGAAGCAAGGTCACACAATCCTATGCCACTAGTACTTTAAGCACGAGGGAGCTCCTACACAAACTAGTAAGCAAAGCACAAAGCTCCTAAGCTCACTAGCAATGCTCAATAACAAGGCTACACAGGCCAAATTAGAGAGCTCAACTTAGCTACACAAACTAAGCAAGATAGCTACACAAGCACAATATGTATGAATGTAAATACAAGCTTGTGTAAGGAGATTGCAAACCACCGAGAAGAGTAGACAATGTTGACACGGTGATTTTTCCCCGAGGTTCACTTGGTTGCCACCAAGCTACTCCCCGTTGTAGCGATACACCCACTTGGAGGTTCACGCGCTAATAGGCATCACACGCCTAACCCTCAATAGGGTGCCGCACAACCAACACAAGATGGGGATCCACAAGCTACGAGCAATCCACTAGAGTTACCTTTCGTGATCTTCCACGGGGAAGGTACAATACCCCTCACAAAGCCTTCTCCGGAGCCACGCACAATCTTCACGCGGGCTTCACGACGGAGACTCGATCACCAAGCCGTCTAGGAGGTGGCAACCTCCAAGAGTAATAAGCACCACCGGCTTGCAACTCGAACACCTAGTGCCACTCGATGCAATCTCTCAAAGCAACGCACTAGAATCGCTCACTCGCAATAGATCCGCACACTAGCAAGCACAAGCGAGTTAGAGGGCTCCCAAGCACATCCACACAAGCCACCAAGGCTTTGGAGTGCACCAACCTCAACCTAGGGCCGGCCACAACGACTATATATAGAGAGGGGCGGCGGCGGCCCGAACCCTACCTTTCTGCGCTTGGTCGGTAGTACCGACCCCTCACGGGCGGTACCACCGACAGAGTCAAACTAGCCGTTTCCCCACATCCCGCTGATTTCGGCAAACCACCGACCCCTGGTCGGTTCCTCCGAGGTCGGTAGTACCGATGTGATGGCGGTACTACCGCCAGGCCAAAAGGCGCCGCGACCAGAGAGCTCTGCGAAAAACCAGTCACTACCGCCTTGCGTCGGTACCACCGTGGGCGGTAGTACCGAGGTAATGGCGGTACTACCGGCAAGTCATTTTTCAAAACAACAGAGAGCTCTGCAAAAACTCGCCAACCACCGACCTTGATCGGTAGTACCGAGCGCGGTACTACCGAGGTAATGGCGGTACTACCGGTAGGCCTTTTTCAAACCAAACAGAGGGCTCTGCAAAACACCTCATGCCCATGGTACCACCGACCCCTGGCCGGTACCACCGCCGCCGGTACTACCGGGGTAATGGCGGTACCACCGCTAGGCCAAAACCGCCTCGGAACAGAGAGGTCTGCACGCTGCCTCCTTGGGCGGTACCACCGACAACCCAGGGTCGGTACCACCGACAACACACAGAAAACTCCATTTTCATCTCTGAGTTGATCCAAAACTATTTCAACAACTTCTCCTTTGCAAATGTGCTAACACCACCAAGTGTTTATCATCTTGTGCAAGTGTGTTAGCATTTTCACAATCATTTTCAAAGGATTTTCTCTTTCACTCATAACGCCACTCGATCCTAGTAACAACGCAAAGTTAGATCGCTCAAGTGGCACTAGATGACCGATATGCAAACAAGTTTGCTCCTCTTAATAGTACGGCCATCTATCCTAAACCCGGTCATAATCTTCTCTACACACCTATGACCGGTGAAATGAAATGCCCTACAAATATACCTTTGCCTTGCGCATTCCATTCCATCTCCTTCGGTGTTGATGCAACACATGCACCAACCTATCTTCAAATGATATGATCCACTTCATATCATCACGTGGCCTCCATGGTCCATCGATCTTGACATCACTTGCTCTTCACCATCGCTTCGGTCCTTCGGCGCCAAGTCTTGCTTAAGCCTCCCGACACTCGGTACCAACGGCTTCAAAGCCTCAACTTGCCCTTCACCTTCGCAACCGGTCCATCAAGCCAAGTCTTGCCTTGATCTTCTCCATCTTAGCCATATGACCATATGTCATGTCACATATGCATTAAGCTCCTTCTTCACATATGTGAGCCTTGCAACATCTTCCAAGCCATTTCACCTCTATGGCATATGTTGCTCACACATGATCACCTATGGACTAATCACCTGTGTAATTCACTTCAAACACCATTAGTCCACCTAAAGTTGTCACTCAATTACCAAAACCAAACTAGGACCTTTCAATCTCCCCCTTTTTGGTAATTGATGACAACTCTACAAAGATATGGAAATTAAGCTCTTTGGATTCTATGTTACTTATCCAACATTAAGACCATATTAGAGAATTTGGATAAGCACCATACAACCCGACTTTGTAGTGTTAACTCCCCCTACATGTGTGCTCAAATGGTTTGGTTTCAAGCTTGCACACATGCATAAATATGAAATTTGTGTGGGAGTGTTAGCACTACTAAGTGATGCTAAGGTATACATGATGAAATTTTACCTTTGAAGCGTGCATACCACATTTTGATTCATCCTTAGCATCGAAGAGTAGCTAGACATCATAAAAACTAGAAAACCCCGTGAGATCAACATTAATAGCAAGGGTCTAGTTTTGCATTAAAAGCACAAGTCTAGCTATCAACCTATGCATGCTAGTTATCAATTCATCAATTAAATCCTATCACTAGCATACACCACACAATCATGCATAAAAAATTTTAAAACTTATGCAATGCAAGCAAGCACATGATTATGCACATACCAAATGCAACAACCAAGTTCATGAGCTTGCTCCCCCTACTTGTGTGTTCTCATTGTCCAAGAATTTTGATCCTTCAATCTTGCTCCCTCTTGATCCATGTCCATCTTCTTTTCTCCCTCTTTGTCCTTGACATATCATAATTGACATATCTTTTCCATAACTTCTCCCCCTTTGTCATCAATGACCATAAAAGGCATGCTTCTCTTGATACAAAGGATTGGACTAGGGTAGATGGATGATACTTGAGTCTTCATTTTTTATGGACACCACCATATGTGTTGGAATGACACCATGTGTAGGATCTTTGACCTTGATACCAATAGGTGGGGCACCTCCCCTATGTCATAGCATGGGTCATCCACTTGATAAGCTTGAGCTCTTGTTGGTGATGGATCTTTGCTTGATTTGATCACTTAAAGTTGAGGATCACTTGAAGTCTTGTAGGATACCACTTGAATAAAAAGTTTAACTTGATATCCATTTGCATTATTATCTTCTTCTTGAACTCTTGTCATCTTCATGAGCTTCTCATTTGTGACTTGAACTAGGCAATATTGCACAAGATATCTAACTCGGTTTGCTCTAGAGTAAGCTTCTTCACACATCTTTCAATGGTTATCTTACTCATGTTGAATTAGACACTTGAATGTTCATCTTCTAGATCAAGTACTTGGGTTCACTAGCTCATAAACAAACTCATATACTAACCACTAGATCATATAATCAAACAAGCAATAGTGGTAGGCTATGAATTTAAACTTTCCAATTGTTATGCATGATCCTATTGAACATGTACTATATGCATTAACCGCATACTAGTAAGGGATGAATATGATCATGCACATTACAATGATACCTTCGCTATCTTGGAGTAGAGGATAGTCATTTTGATTCCAATTAAGCTCCAAATAGCAATGTGAAGTCCATGGTGAAGATCAATATATACCAATTGATAGAACAAATCTTCACACATATGATCAAGTGCACTATCTTGTTGTGGTTGGCTTGCTTCTTCATTTGCACATAGCTTGCATATGAATACCACTTGAATTGACATGATTTGCTTTTCTATCTTGCATGTTGCTTGCTTTGCTTGGTCAATCCTTTCATTGCTTCAACTAAGCATCTCAAATATCCTTTGAATCACCACTTCCATATTAGCCTTCCAAGTATCATACTTGGTTAACCTACCAAAGGCGGCAAGCCCCTACAAAAGGGAGAAGTGACCTCTCTCCAAAGAATCATCCTTGATGCTTACTTGAATTGACTTTGTTTGATTGATCCAATTAAACTCTTCTTGAAAATGTGACTTTGAATCCTTCTTTGAGTTCCTTTTTGAGTCCTTTTCTTTCTTCCAAAAGATCTTCAATTGATACTAGGACTTCATCTTTCTCTTCATCTTGATGTTGGTCTTGATCTTCAATTTGAGTACCAATTGTGTGCCAAATACACTCCACAATCAAGTGACCTTGTACTCATCTTGTCATGCTTCTAGCTCATCTCAAAACCAAACATAGGTCCCTCAACCACTTATAAACATGATTCCAACTTGAGGACCTTTCAATCAAAGTGACTCTAGATTAATCCAATAATTGTCACTTTTCTGGCAGATTCTGTCCTTCTCAAAGAAACATGCATATCTCCCAAAATATAAGTCTAATGACTATGAAATTTGGTGGAGATGTGCCTCTCTAAGTGTTCTAGCAGCCATAAAAATTTGAGCTTCATTGGCTTTCTAGATTGCTACCAGATTTCAATTCTTTCCATAGTACTACATGCTGAAAACTGCTGCACAATAGTTGACAAGATCTACTCCAAACCCAAAGTACATCTTATCCAATAATCATGAATTTTGCACAGCGACTAATATCACAAGTGAAGAGCATGTGTACCAAATTTCAAGCCAATCCAATAAGATTTGATCACTTAAACAGGGCTATCTTCTCAGCTCACTTAGATTTCAGATTTTTGACAACTTTGAGCAATTGAGCTATACTCTACCAATATGAATCAAACTTGAGCTAAACTTGTTTGAACATCAACACAAGACATATATCCATTCAAACCACTTACTAAAAGAAGTCTCATGAACATATCCAATCAAACTAACTCAAAACTTGATCACTAAACAATTTATCCATTCAATCACCTTATAGCAAGCAACATATGCATATATATCCGATTCAATCATCTCATATGCATTTAAAAGAACATGATCAACTAGAGATATACCTTAGTAGCTCATGATCATGAAATAGCAAGCTTCTACTCAACTTGATTGCAAGCCTTCAAATATTTCCAATCAATCACCACAACTTGATCTTTTGCACTTGTATGTTTTGCACTTGGACTTCTCTTGACTTGGCATTGGGTTTGGATGTGCACTAAGCTTCATTACTTGACTCAATCACATGATGAATAATGTGAAGTCAATTGAATCAAGCCTCCAATGCCATGGTACCTACACACAATCATCCACTTTTTGATGGTACCCAAACTAGTTTGGGTCCTCTCAAGTTAGGAGGCAACATACTTAGGCATAGCCTTAGTATGAGTAGCGGGATGAGTTGCAATAGTATCCTTAGAGGTACCATTTACATCCTTCCTAAGCATAGAATCATCAGTAATTGAAATAGGCTTAGGGGTTTTACCTAGGGGACATGAATGAGCCATGTGTCCCCTTTCCCGGCATGAGTAGCAACTTCTCTTTGATTGAGCCTTCTCTTCCTTGCTCATTTGTTGCTTCTCATTGCCTTGCTTCTTCTTGTTTGCTTGAGCCTTCTTCTCAAGCTTGTTTGGACAACCCGAAGCTAGGTGGCCCAATTCATCACAATTGTAGCACTTGATGTGAGCCAAATCTTTCTTCTCATCTTGATTCTTGCTCATCATCTTGGCATCTTGGATATGAGTTGGATGCCTTGCTCTTCCGCCCCTTCTTGTTTTCTTCTTCTTCATCAAGTCACCATCATGATGGTTGTTCTTGATTTGAGCTTGGGGCTTCTTCTTGTTGGGGCAAGCTTTTGCAAGATGTCCCATTTCATGGCATTGATAGCACATGAAATGAGATAGCTTCTTTTCTTCTTGCTTCCTCATTTTCTTGCCCTTGGCATTGCTTTTGTCAAAGCCAATGCCACTCTTGTCACCATAGCTTCTTTGATTCTTCATTATGTGCTCATGGGTGACCTTTGATTTACACCACCTCTCTAACTTGTTGCTCAAATTCTTCACTTCACTTTTGAGCTCATTGTTCTCCTTCAAAAGGTTAGTCTCACAAGACAAAGAAGTAGAACAAGCCTCTAATTGTGAAGAACATGGCATAGATATTAAATCATCACAAGAGGTGGATACATTCTTCTTGCCTACATCACATGGGTTAGCAACATTTTGCAATTGATCATTTGATCCATGTGATGAGCTCTCATTATTTTTAATTTCTTTGAAAGCTCCTTAATGACAGAGCCATACTTTTCAATTAAATCATCATGTGAAGCTTTAAGAACATCAAGTAAGCGCTTATGTTCTTCACATGAGTTCTTTAGAAATGAGTTTTCATTTGCTAATTTCATTGTTTTTTTTTCTCATTTTCTAAAGACATGGTCATGCTAGCAAGTCTACTAACAAGCTCATCATATGAATCAACATGATCAACCACATTTGCATTGAATACCTTGGTGTCACCTTGTGACATGAAGCAATGTGGTGATGGGCTTGTAGTAGTATCACGATCATCGCCCGAGCATGAGCCATCAACATCATCAAGTGTGCTTGGAGTAGAATCATTACTTGCATCACTTGAGGCATCATCTTCCATCTTTCAAGTGTGCATTGAAGTATCTTCATTGATGCATCACTTGAAATTGATCATGAGGTGGAGCAATCTTCCACAATCACGGAGTTGTGGTCTTGCTCAACATCCTCATATGCCACCGGTTCATCCTCCTTTATGAACTTGCCATCATCAAACGTGGAGGGATCACCGAAGGTGGTCTTGATGGATTCCCACATCTCATGGGCGGTCCCTTTGGAGTTGATCTTATAAAACAACTCAAAACTCAATGCATCCATTAGATAACAATAAGCATTTGCATCAAGTTCAAAGAGATCCTTTTGAGCTTTGGTGAGATTTCTATGGTCCAAAACATGAGTGAGACCACTAGTGATAATCCACCAAAACTTTGGCCCCTTTGCACGAAAATGATCAAGCATATGGTGTTTCCATTGTGCAAAGTGTGTGCCATCAAAAATATGTGTATCACACACATCATCTAGCCCACTAGACGCCATCCTCTCGGGTCGGTGAAGACCACAAATGAGAGACCTTGCTCTGATACCAATTGAAGGGTCGAGATGGCGGACTAGAGGGGGGGTGAATAGTCCTTTTTTAAAAACTTAAACTTAATCGCAGCGGAATGGCTAACCGAAACAAATGCGGAATTAAAACTATCGGTCTAGCCAAGACTACACCCCTCTACCTATACTCTATGACACCTTACAAAAGATCCTAATCAAGCAAATAAGGTGTCGGGCTAGCTAGAGCTCACCTAACCAATTCTAGAAGCAAGGTCACACAATCCTATGCCACTAGTACTTTAAGCACGAGGGAGCTCCTACACAAACTAGTAAGCAAAGCACAAAGCTCCTAAGCTCACTAGCAATGCTCAATAACAAGGCTACACAGGCCAAATTAGAGAGCTCAACTTAGCTACACAACTAAGCAAGATAGCTACACAAGCACAATATGTATGAATGTAAATACAAGCTTGTGTAAGGAGATTGCAAACCACCGAGAAGAGTAGACAATGTTGACACGGTGATTTTTCCCCGAGGTTCACTTGGTTGCCACCAAGCTACTCCCCGTTGTAGCGATACACCCACTTGGAGGTTCACGCGCTAATAGGCATCACACGCCTAACCCTCAATAGGGTGCCGCACAACCAACACAAGATGGGGATCCACAAGCTACGAGCAATCCACTAGAGTTACCTTTCGTGATCTTCCACGGGGAAGGTACAATACCCCTCACAAAGCCTTCTCCGGAGCCACGCACAATCTTCACGCGGGCTTCACGACGGAGACTCGATCACCAAGCCGTCTAGGAGGTGGCAACCTCCAAGAGTAATAAGCACCACCGGCTTGCAACTCGAACACCTAGTGCCACTCGATGCAATCTCTCAAAGCAACGCACTAGAATCGCTCACTCGCAATAGATCCGCACACTAGCAAGCACAAGCGAGTTAGAGGGCTCCCAAGCACATCCACACAAGCCACCAAGGCTTTGGAGTGCACCAACCTCAACCTAGGGCCGGCCACAACGACTATATATAGAGAGGGGCGGCGGCGGCCCGAACCCTACCTTCTGCGCTTGGTCGGTAGTACCGACCCCTCACGGGCGGTACCACCGACAGAGTCAAACTAGCCGTTTCCCCACATCCCGCTGATTTCGGCAAACCACCGACCCCTGGTCGGTTCCTCCGAGGTCGGTAGTACCGATGTGATGGCGGTACTACCGCCAGGCCAAAAGGCGCCGCGACCAGAGAGCTCTGCGAAAAACCAGTCACTACCGCCTTGCGTCGGTACCACCGTGGGCGGGTAGTACGAGGTAATGGCGGTACTACCGGCAAGTCATTTTTCAAAACAACAGAGAGCTCTGCAAAAACTCGCCAACCACCGACCTTGATCGGTAGTACCGAGCGCGGTACTACGGGTAATGGCGGTACTACCGGTAGGCCTTTTCAAACCAAACAGAGGGCTCTGCAAAACACCTCATGCCCATGGTACCACCGACCCCTGGCCGGTACCACCGCCGCCGGTACTACCGGGGTAATGGCGGTACCACCGCTAGGCCAAAACCGCCTCGGAACAGAGAGGTCTGCACGCTGCCTCCTTGGGCGGTACCACCGACAACCCAGGTCGGTACCACCGACAACACACAGAAAACTCCATTTTCATCTCTGAGTTGATCCAAAACTATTTCAACAACTTCTCCTTTGCAAATGTGCTAACACCACCAAGTGTTTATCATCTTGTGCAAGTGTGTTAGCATTTTCACAATCATTTTCAAAGGATTTTCTCTTTCACTCATAACGCCACTCGATCCTAGTAACAACGCAAAGTTAGATCGCTCAAGTGGCACTAGATGACCGATATGCAAACAAGTTTGCTCCTCTTAATAGTACGGCCATCTATCCTAAACCCGGTCATAATCTTCTCTACACACCTATGACCGTGTGAAATGAAATGCCCTACAAATATACCTTTGCCTTGCGCATTCCATTCCATCTCCTTCGGTGTTGATGCAACACATGCACCAACCTATCTTCAAATGATATGATCCACTTCATATCATCACGTGGCCTCCATGGTCCATCGATCTTGACATCACTTGCTCTTCACCATCGCTTCGGTCCTTCGGCGCCAAGTCTTGCTTAAGCCTCCCGACACTCGGTACCAACGGCTTCAAAGCCTCAACTTGCCCTTCACCTTCGCAACCGGTCCATCAAGCCAAGTCTTGCCTTGATCTTCTCCATCTTAGCCATATGACCATATGTCATGTCACATATGCATTAAGCTCCTTCTTCACATATGTGAGCCTTGCAACATCTTCCAAGCCATTTCACCTCTATGGCATATGTTGCTCACACATGATCACCTATGGACTAATCACCTGTGTAATTCACTTCAAACACCATTAGTCCACCTAAAGTTGTCACTCAATTACCAAAACCAAACTAGGACCTTTCAGCCGTTCTCTCCGCGCGAAAAATGGCTAAAGGAGTAGAAATGACCTTTGGGGATAAAAAGGCCATAGTGGACCCCATAGTCATTCCTGGTCTAGGTCTGGATGTAATCTTGGGTATGGGTGGATGAAAACTATGGAAGGTTAACCTAGACACCGCAGAAAGAGTAGAGAAAGAGTAGTCCATGGTTAGTCCCAGGAATGGATCTTCTTTCAGGTTCAAGTTACCCCGAAACCCCCATGAGATTGGAGTGTTGTTCAATATCACGGCAAAACAGATAGCTGAGATCCCTGTAGTATGTGAGTTTCCGGATGTCTTTCCTGATGAGTTGCCTGGTTTACCGCCTGATAGAGATGTGGAGTTTGCCATAGAGTTAATTCCGGGAACAGCACCTATATCCCGAAGACCGTATAGAATGCACGCTAAAGAGCTAGCAGAACTTAAGGTCCAAATACAAGAACTTTTGGATAAGGGTTTGATCCGTCCTAGTTCGTCGCCTTGGGGATGTCCCGCTATCTTTGTGAAGAAGAAAGATAAGACTCTGAGAATGTGTGTGGATTATAGGCCGCTCAATGCCGTAACTATAAAGAACAAGTACCCCTTACCCCGAATTGATGTCTTGTTTGATCAGTTGTCTAAAGCAAAAGTGTTCTCCAAGATTGACCTGAGATCAGGGTATCACCAAATCAAGATCAGACGTGAGGACATATCAAAAACCGCTTTCTCCACTAGATATGGACTGTATGAGTATCTTGTTATGTCTTTGGGTTGACTAATGCACCGGCACATTTCATGTACCTAATGAATTCCGTCTTCATGCCAGAGTTGGACAAGTTTGTCGTAGTGTTCATCGATGATATTTTGGTATACTCTGAGAATGAGAAGGATCATGCTGAGCATCTACAAGTTGTTCTGACCCGACTTAGAGAGCATAAGTTGTATGCTAAGTTCAGTAAGTGTGAGTTTTGGTTGAAGAAGGTACTTTTCCTTGGTCATATCCTTTCGGAGAAAGGAATCTCCGTAGACCCTTCTAAAGTACAGGAAGTTATGGATTGGCAAGCACCTACCACCGTACACGAGGTTCGCAGCTTCTTAGGTTTGGCAGGATATTACCGTCGGTTTATTCCGGATTTTTCAAGAATAGCCAAGCCTATGACCCGTTTGACACAGAAGAACAAGAAGTTCGAATGGACTCCAGAGTGTGAAACAGCTTTTTGCACTCTGCGAACGTTGTTGACTTCCGCACCAGTTTTGGCTCAGCCAAACTTGGAGGAACCTTTTGATGTGTTTTGTGACGCATCTAAGGTTGGACTTGGATGTGTACTCATGCAAAATGGAAGAGTTATCGCCTATGCTTCTCGTCAGTTGAGACCACACGAAGAGAATTACCCCACTCATGATTTGGAATTAGCAGCCGTCGTGCATGCACTCAAGATTTGGAGACATTACCTTATGGGAAATCTATGTCATGTGTACACGGATCATAAAAGTCTGAAATATATCTTCACCCAGCCAGAGTTGAATATGAGGCAGAGAAGATGGTTAGAGCTAATTAAGGATTATAACCTGGAAGTGCATTACCACCCTGGAAAAGCGAACGTTGTAGCTGATGCCTTGAGCCGCAAGACTCATTGCAACTCGCTACAACCATTGTTAGAAGATGGATTCAATCTGATGCACCCTATCATGCTGAACAATATCACTCTTCAGTGCACCTTGGAAAGTGACATTATAGAGGGACAGAAAAATGATGCAGAGATTTGTCAGATTAAGAAGCGGTTAGAAACCAGTAGTAGTTCGTTGAACTTCAGAACGGACGAGCAAGGAATCTTATGGTATAATAGAAGGATAGTAGTTCCTAAGGATGCAGAGCTGAGAGAAAGAATTCTGAATGAGGCTCACAATTCAAAGTTGTCTATCCACCCAAGTAGTAAGTAGTAAGATGTATCAGGGTTTGAAAACCAGATATTGGTGGTCAAAGATGAAGAAGAAGTTGCAGCCTATGTCGCCAAATGCGATACTTGTTGCAGAATAAAGGCTATACATCTAAAGCCCGCCGGACTGTTACAACCGTTGTCAATCCCAGAATGGAAATGGGAAGAGATCAGTATGGACTTTATCACAGGACTTCCCACTACTCAGAAAGGAAATGATTCGATTTGGGTTATTGTGGATCGGTTGTCTAAAGTAGCTCATTTTATACCAGTCAAGACTACATACCGTCCCCATCAGTATGCAGATTTGTATATTCAGAATATCCTGAGGTTGCATGGAATCCGAAGCGAATAGTTTCTGACAGAGGACCCCAGTTCATAGCCCGCTTTTGGGAACAGTTGCACAAGGAATTAGGAACCAAGTTGGTAAGAAGTTCCGCCTACCACCCCCAAACCGCAGGGCAAACGGAGAGAGTAAATCAGATCCTAGAAGATATCCTGAGAGCTTGTGTCTTGTCTTCAGGAGAGTCATGGGAGAAATGGTTACCCCTTGCTGAGTTTTCATAATAACAGTTATCAAGAAAGTATAAAAATGGCACCTTTTGAGGTTCTATATGGACGAAGATGCAGAACCCCAGTAAATTGGGTTGAGTCTGGAGATCGAGGATTCTATGGGTCCGATTATGTAAAAGATGCCGAGGAAATTGTGCAAACAGTACAGCAACATATCAAGGTAGCACAGTCTCGACAAAAGAGTTATGCTGACACCCGAAGGAGACCTTTGGAATTTCAAGTTGGAGACTATGTGTATCTCAAGGTTTCCCCTATGAGAAAGGTCCAACGCTTTGGAATTAAAAAGAAGCTAGCACCTCGGTATGTGGGACCTTATCAGATCATAGCAAAGAAGGGAAGAGTGGCATATGAAGTACAGTTACCCCCAGTGATGAGTGCAGTTTTCCCAGTGTTCCACGTATCACAGCTGAAGAAATGCCTTCGAGTTCCCGAACAAGAGGAAGTTCGAGTCCCGGATGTCACGATCAGATCAGATCTGGAGTACTACGAACAACCTAAGGAGATTTTGGATGCCAAGACTCGAGAGACTCGTAACCGAACAGTGAAGACTTACAAGATTCTCTGGAGTAATCACGGACCCAACGATGCTACATGGGAAACCGAGGAGTACCTAAGCATAAACTACCCCGCTTTTTATAAAGATTGGTATGTAACTTAAATCTCGGGACGAGATTTCCTTAAGGGGGGAAGGGCTGTGACACCCTAGTGTCAAGCACTGCATTAGGCACTGCAATTAGCCACTAAGAAAGCATAAGCAATGCATTGCACCATTTCATGTGTGTAAGTATGCCTTTGATCTTTTGTTGTTTATTTGAAATTGGACTTCTATTTGACCTGATGCTTTGATTTTGGCTTTATTCTTGAGGAGGATTTAAAAATGGTTTTCAGAAAAAGTGTTCTATATGAAAGTTGTAGAGAAAAATATTTTGAGCAACTTTTATATTTGGGTCAAAGCCTGGTTTGGAGTTTTTCAAACTGTTTTTGAGAAGTCAAAACTTTGGAATTTCTGGAAAAAGAAAAAGAATCTTTTTTCTTTCCCGTCGCCAACCTTTCGGCGCATCCGGCCTTTCGGCCCACTTCCCCGCTCGGCCCAGCGCTCGCCGTCTCGCCCGCGCGCGCGCCGCCCGCGCACCGCGCGCCGGCCACCCGACACGGCCGCGCCGTACGCCGGCCGGCTTGCCGCGTGGCGCCCCTTCTCCGCGCCAAATCCACGCTGACCACTCCCTCTCCGATCTTCTCCCACCGGAGCACGCCAGCGATCTTCGCCGGCCACTCCCGCGCATCCTCGTCTGCCGAGCCGCCTGCCGCCGCCTCGCTGACCGAGCCGCCGTGGCCCCCGCCACGACCGGCCGCCCCCCGCTCCCCCCGCACCAAAGCCCGAGCGCCTCTCCCACTCCCTCACTCACTCGCACACTCACTCTCGCTCTCACTCCCCACTCTCACCCGCGCACGAAGCGAACTGAGCACTCTCCGCTCGCTGCAACCACCGCCGCAAGGCCCCTTCCCAAATTCCAGTCACCACCTCCATCACCGGCCGATTAACCCGGCCACTGCCCCGCCTTCGTCTCGGACACACGGTGCGCACCCCCGCGCCATCCGCCGAGCTCCACCGACGCCGAAGTCCGAAGAGCCCCGCCGCGGAAGCTTTCAGCGCCGCTCGGAGCCCGGAACCGTTCGTCCCCGACCCGAGCTCCACCGCCTCCCTTCTTCCTCCTCCAGCTTCGCCAAGCCAAGGCAAGGTGAGAACACCAACTAGCCCTATCGCTACCGTTCCCTATCCCTCTGTTCACCACGGCCGAGCGCCATTGCCGCCATCGCGGACCTCACACGTGGCCAGCACGCACCAGCGCACCCCGGCCAAACCATCACCCCTAGGACTCCCTCTAGGTTCTCTGAGTCTCACACGCCCGCCAGTTTAGCCGGCGACCGCCGGAAACGGCGTAGCCGCGCGATGCCGTCGCCGCCGTGCGCTGCCGCTCGCCGCCGGCACGCTACGGCCGTGCGCTGGCCAATCCTCCAGTACCGCCGGATGCGCCTCGTCGCGACGAGTCCGCAGGGCCCAGCCTCCCCGCCGGCGACCTCACCGTCGGCGAGAAATCGCCGGACCAATCCCTCCCCTGTTTCCGTCTCGTCCGAGCCCCCGAGTCCGGCCTCGGACGAGCGCGCCTGTTTTCCGATTCGCCCGAGCCCGCGAGCCAGGCCTCGGACGAGCGTGCGTGTTCCGTCTCGCCGAGCCCGCGAGCCAGGCCTCGGACGAGCGTGCGTATTCCGTCTCGCCCGAGCCCGCGAGCCAGGCCTCGGACGAGCGCGCCTGTTTTCCGATTCGCCCGAGCCCGCGAGCCAGGCCTCGGACGAGCGTGCGTGTTCGTCTCGCCCGAGCCCGCGAGCCAGGCCTCGGACGAGCGTGCGTCTTCCGTCTCGCCCGAGCCCTCGAGCCAGGCCTCAGCCTCGAGCCAGGTCTCGGACGGGCTAATGTTTTTCCGTCTCGACCGAGCCCTCGAGCCAGGCCTCGGCCTCGAGCTCGGCCTCGAGCGAAAACGGGTGCGGTCTCGTTCGAGCCAGGCCTCGACCGATTCGCTTTCCGCCGTGCGCCCGAGCCCGAATGGGTTCTGCTGACCCACGGGTCCCGCGCGTCAGCCCCTTACCGGTCCATAGACCGAGTTCTCGCAAGCCAGCCGGGAGAAGTTAAATGTTTTTCTTTTCGGTTTAATTTCCAGAGATGCTTGTTATTTTGTGTAGCCTGTTTTATAAATCCAAATGAAGTGCTTCTAGTTTTATTAGCTTCTGATGAATAGATCTATCATGGGAAAATATGAAAGTATTTTTGATAGCAGTTTATTTTACTGTTTTCGTTTATTTCAGTTTATATGCTTTTGTTTAGATAAATGATTATAAGTGTTTTCTGGTTGAGATAATTTCTGGAAAATTTTGTGTAAGTTTATTATACTGTTTGGCACCTGTGAAAAATATATGATGCACTGTTTATGTAGAAAAAGTTACGGTTATAGTTAAAAGTCTCTTTTGCTGATTTCTTAGAATAAGTGTTAAGGTGTTTTATATGTTGAAATAAAATATGGGAAAATTTGTACAATCTCTGTATGCCTTGTAGAATCTAAGAAAAGTATGAGCTTGATCTGTTTTATGGAAAAATTTGTAGTTGCTTTACAACTGTGCTTTTCTGTATAGATCTTTAGAAATTCATGTAAGAAAATATATGATGGTTCTGGTCATGGAACTTCCTGGATAAATATGAAATGTGAAGTAGAATCTGGGAAAAATAGGAAATAGAGCTATGCACTCTTTTACAGTAGGGTTGTAGTTCAAAGTACCTTTTTAGGCAGTTTGCTTGTCATTTTTGTATCTGCAGCTCTGTATTTTATCTTTGGCTGAAACTTGTTCAGTAGAGTCCAGCAAGTATGGTTTACATTCTGGAATTTTTGTGGATTTTTCTGAGCCCAGAAAAATACACTTGCAGTTCAAATCTGAGTTTCCTTTGATGTATTTAAATAAGAAAGAGTTGAATACTCAGATTTTGTTTTATGAAATAAATGAGATATTGCCCCAATGTTAAAAGTGGTTCAACAAGTTGGCTTTGTTGGTTTGCAAGAGTTATTCTTTTCATGCCACTTCATCTTGCACCGCATTTATTGAATTTAAATTCATCGCACGCAATAGGATCGACCCCGCCGGAGCTTCACCAAGAGCAGGAGCTAAACGCCGAGCCGGAGATCCAGGAGCTGCAGCAGCAGCAGAGGAAGTCGACCCCGTCCACGACACTAACCTGCCCGAGTGCCCCTCCCACGAGGCCTCGGTTTTCACTCAAGGCAAGCCCCGGAGCATTCTAAGTCTCCCAGTTTTTGCAATTAATTTACTTGAGTCTTTTATATTGTGATGCATTAGGTATAGGAGTTGATTGAATCCTAGTTGTTGCATTACCCTTCCTTGATTATTGATTATTACCTGCCTTGTTACCCTGTTACTGCTTTATAATGTAGAATTGCTTAGCCTGCTTAATAAAGGTAGTAGTTAAGGATGTTTCCGTGATATCCCGATGGGTATTTACCGGATCACGGTTGGCTATATTTGCTATCGTGGAAAAGAACCTGAGTAGTAATGAAATACGGTCAACGGGAAGGCAAAGCACAAGTTTGGAAACTTGGGGCAGTCCGTCCGTTGGATCGTGTAGGTTTGTATCGATGTTGGCCCTCGTTCATTTTTGAACGCGCCCTTTTACTTAGGGATATGTCGGTGCCGTAATCATCGACCCCAAAGCCGGTTAGAAGCTGTTCGGGCCGGTCTCAACCCGTGTCGTGCCCTCTAGTACGGAAGTTGCGATCTGCCGCGTGAGGCCATCGCCAGACTCTGATTGGGCGGTCCGTGCTTGAGCCGCGACGATTACCACCACGAACAAGCGTCGAGCGGTTGCCCAATGCATGGACCCGACGGGGAAAGTGTGGGCTGGTATTAAAGGTCTTTCATCAGCTGATTTGGAATTCGATTCGAGTCGCCGTCTCCCCCGGTTAGTGGGAAACTATGGCGAGTTTCACCACGATACAACTCCATGTGATGTTTAAAGGTTCAACTAAAATGTGGATAAGTCAACTGGATATGGTTATATTATTGTTTGTTAGATTCAAGTGAGTGCTCTAGTACAGGTAATAACCTAGAACTAAGGAGTAGGTTTAAAAGTAACAACTCATCATAATCATTAATTATCCCTTATCTGAATTTGAGCCTTTCGCAACTAAAAGATCCCAGCTCCACCTCAAAAGCCTTGCATACCCTTGGAGTCTTTTATTTTCAGTTAGACGGGTAAGTCTAGCTGAGTACATTCCCGTACTCAGGGTTTATCCCGTTTGTTGCAGATGGCCAGGTCTACTTTGGCTATTGTAAGCACTGCCTCTACCCAGTGGAAGGTGATGAGGAGTAGGCCCAGGGCAGGGTCGTCAAGAAGCTTCCCTCCTTCTTTTGCCGGACTGAGACTACTGGTGGCACACTATCTTAAAAAGGAGGAATGACTTGTGTTGAGTGGGTTTATCAAACAATGTTTTATTTGGACCACGTTTGTTGTGGTCGTGTTTTAAACTTATTCAAGCTTCCGCACTTTTAAACTCAATATTGTAATAACTCTGTTTTAAATTCCGCACTCTGATGTTTTAAATTCGTTTTCGTTTCGCTATGATGTATCTTTACGAATGTAACCTTGAACGATGCGATCCTGTATGTTATGGTGTTAGAAATCCTTCGTGATTTCCGGACTACCGGGGTTATATGGGTTCAAGTATGAGTCGAAGTCAGACGGATTTGGCTAAGATAATACTTGAGCTCTTATCGCCAGGTCGGTTCCGCCACACCCGCCATCTTGACCGTCGGGGAGGGAGCCCCCGGGCGTCTCGTGACCAGGGGCGCGAGCGTCCCCGGAGTCCATCGCCGCACCGCCGTCGGGACGCAGAGAGATGAGGGAGGCGACGCGACCGCAGCGCGAGCGCCGGAGCAGGTCCGGAGAGCCCGCGGGGGCAGGTGCCACGACGACAGTGCGAGGGGGGCACGGTCGCCCCCCCATGATGTGGGGCGGAAGGAGGGATCTCCCTCGAGGTCGAGCCATGGGAGGCATCGGGAGTCCTCCCCCCGTCCCAGCCCAGCGGAGACGGCCCAGGCGCAGGGCTCGAGCTGTGGGTGGGGCTCGAAGCCCCGAGCGGGTCCGGCGAACCCGGGAAGAAGCCCAGCCGCCACTTTGGGTGAGTAATTTCTTGGGTCTCGTCTGTAGTGGGTTTTATCTCTTCACTTTTGACGACGCATGCCATCTCTGGAATCTCAAGAAGCGCTCCTACCAGGAGGTGGACCTCGCTTCGTCCAAGCGGGCCAGGACCTCGAGCCCCGTCGTGGCACAAGCACCTCGAGGTATGGCACCTTCCTCCGCTAGAGAAGCCGCTTGGCTGGAGAAGGCTCGAGCTGCCATGGCTCGAGGAGGCCGGATGACCGACGCAGATTTTGGTGAGGTCGTCGCCGTCGACCGCAGGGGTCGAGGCACTCTTCCTGGTTCTGATATCGCCGTCATCTCGTATTGCAGGGGCCACAGCTCACGGCATCGAGCCCGCCACGGCCACACCCACTGAAGCGCTGCCTCCTCCTCCTCCTCCTCCCGCGATGGTGTCAGTCGGGAGCGCCACCCTTCCCCCCGCTACAACGGCTGTTCTGGTGGAAGCGCCGGGGGCGAGCACGGCCCCGCGTGTCTGGGGCCGAGGAGACCGCGCCCCTCGAGGCCCCGACCGACACGAGCCAGGCTGTGGAGGAGGGAGAGGGGGGAGAGGCGTTGGCGGAGAAGGGGCCGACGGTGGAGGACCTCCTGAACGAGCTGGAGCAGGGGCCGCTCCTTGCCGCGGGCTTGACGATGGTGGAGGCGCCCGAGGCGTCGGCTAGCGCTGATAAGACGCCGGAGGGCCCGGCCAGGGAAGAGCCGGGGCTCGTGTCGTCGGGCGGCGGGCCGAGTCGGGGCGGGGCAGCTCGGGGCGGAAGAGGACCTGCCCGACATCGAGCTTGGCCGACCAGTATGGCTGTTTCCCGACGCGTCGAGCCCGCCCCTCGCCATGGTCTCCGTTGAGCAACCGGTCCAGCGGGGGGGGCCCCGCGCGAGGTGCGGTCCATCTTCCGGGAGGTGGCCGAGCTCATGGCGGAGGCGGAGCGGTCCTGCTCCGAGGAGGCGGGCCGGTCCGCACAGGTGTCTGCCGCCCTCGCGAGGGCTGAGGCGGAGCTTCAAGATCTCCGCGCTGAGCTGAGCCGGAACGCCCAAATGGCGAGCCGGCTCAACGAGGCGGAGGCGGAGACCCAGGCGGCTCGAGGTGAGGAGCCGAGAAGGAGGACCGGGCCGGGCCGCTCTCGCCGAGGCGAGGAATCGAGGAGAACAGGCCCGCCGGGCACGAGAAGCGAGAGCCGACTCCGCCCGGTGGGAAGCGCCGCGGCGAGGCAGAGGCCGAACCCCGTGGCGAGGCGCACCGCCCGAACCGAAAGTGGAGGAGGCGGAGAAAAGAGGGAGGACGCCGAGAGCGGGTGTCGCCACCGCCCGAGCTGCCGAGGGGGGGCGCGCGCGGCTGTAACACCTCTGGTGTTTAACTGTAATTAACCTGACATGTCATCATCATTAGTCATTAATCATCCTTGCCTTGCATTTATGTTTGCTTAGTACTTGTGTAGCAATCTCGTTTCAAAAACCCTTAAAGCCCAAATCTTCCTATAAGGGCAAAAATGGTAATTTCACCTCTGTGCCTAGCTTTGTGTAATTCTTGTTCAGTTGGATGTCTTGAAGTTTTGTGTGTTGGCCAAAGTTCAAAAATCAAAATCAGATTTCAAATCCCTTTGCAAAACCCTGATTCCAAACCCTGGATTTTATCCCTCTTTTTGTAATTCAAAAAATTATTCAAAATTTGAGGTTGGTCCAAAAGCAAAGTTGTAGATCTGGCCAAGAGAAACAAACTTTGTATTTACAAATTTTCAAGTTTCTGTACAAAGTTTGAAGTAAATCCAAATTCATTCAAATTCCAGTTTTTGTCCCCTTTTCAGTTTTCAAAATTTATTTAAAAACTATTGAGTTTCAGAAAAAGGGTATATTAGCAAAGTTGTAGGTTTTGATAAAAGGAACAACTTTCATATTTGCAGATTTCCAACTTTCAATGTAAAATCAAAAGTAATTTTGAAATTATTCAAATCCTAAAAATGTCCCCTTTTCTAATTCGTATTTAATTCAAAAACTGTTTGGAATTTGAAAATATTCTTTTGACAAAGTTGTAGATCTCCTTTTCTGCACAACTTTGGTATTTTGAGTTTTGCTGCTCAGTTCAAGTTTTGGGAGTAATTGCAAAATACAGAGATCAGCCAAAAGTCAAACCCTAGACCTAGCCCTGTTCATCTTCAACCTAGAGCTAGGGGGGTCCGGCCATAGCCGAGCCGCGGCGCTGCGCACGTCGCACGCCTGGCAGATGCACGCGCGCCTCCAACCTGCCGCCGCTGTCCGCGCCATCATGCCGCACCCGCACGCGCAAAGCGCTGACCTCCGCCCCGTCCCCCACTGCTCCCAACACGTCGCCGCCGCGTGGCCGTCACCGGCGAGCGCACGCCCGGCCCCTGAGCAGACTTCCGTCCTTCTTCATCATGGATTCGCAAGCACGCGACGCGGCCGACCTTATCCTCCCTCGCGCATCTCTTATCCGCCCCTGAGCTCGGCTATAAAAGCCACCCGCCGGCCGCCGTTCTTCCGCCACCAGCGAGCTCTGTGAACCCGAGCCACCAAGCCTCCCCAGAGCCCGCCGAAGCCGCCGTTGCCTTCGTCTCGAGCTTCTCCACCTTCCCACACCAGCAATTTCACCCCTCCGCCCCTCCTTTCGCCGGCGCGAACGGTTCTTCCCCGACTCTGGCAAGCGGCCGCGTTTCGGCAAGGAGAGGAATTCGCCGCCGTGAGTGTTCCTCCCGTTCCTCCGACCCCTGCCCTCTCTTCCTCACCTCCGTGCGCTCCTAACCGCACCTCGGTGATCCCTTTTGGTGGACAGAGCCGCCGGACGCTGCTCGCCGCCAGAGAGCTCCGCGAAGCACCTCCACCGTCGAATTCCCTCCTCCGCACCTGCACCGCCTCGCCGAGTCTCCCTCCAGACTCACGGTGAGCCCGCGAATCTTTCCCCACCCTCGGCTTTCCCAGCGCGAGCCCCGAGCGGCCGGTCCGCCGTCCGCCTCGCCTGCGATTCGCCCGAGCCTTCCGTCTCGCCCGAGCCTCCAAGCCAGGCCTCGGACGAAGCGATCGTTCCGTCTCGCCCGAGTCCGCTTCGCCCGAGCCAAGCCTCGGCGAGCGCATGCTCTCCGCTTCGCCCGAGCCAGGCCTCGGCGAACACATGCCTTCCGTCTCGCCCGAGCCTCCGGGCCAGGCCTCGACGAAGCAGTCGCTTCCGTCTCGCCCGAGCCCGTTTCGCCGAGCCTCGCGAGGAAGGAGCACAGCGCTCTTTTCTTTTTCCTTTGAAAGAGTGTGAATAGTGTTCTGTTTTCTCTTTTTGTGTGAATTAATCTGTTGTTCCTTAAATCCTGATAAAATTATGGTACGCTCCTTGCACTGTGTAGTATTTTATAAAAAATATGAAACCTGACTTTTCTGCAAGAATTTGAAAATCTAAAATCCCTCTTTTAATTAATAAATGGATGGTTTGGATTTTAGAAAATTATTTATAACTCCAAAAATCATGAGATAAATTTTTGTGAGCTTCCTATGCCATGATTAGTCTCTGGTGAAATTTTGAAGTCTTTTGGAGCAAGTTGATTTTTGAGCATTTATTTTTAATTGTTAAATAGTGCCTTTGTTAATTAATGTCTGATTTTATTTGAGCACCTTAATGAACTCCAAAAATTTTGAAATTTGTTTGCCATCTATCTACACCATAATGAACTTATGTGATTAATTTGGTAATTTTTGGAGCAACTTCATAAAATGACCTTTTAAATAATTAAGGAAAATAAAAAAAAATGATTAGGGTTCATGTTGTATGCCCTGTTTTGCATTGTTCATGCTAGCATACTCATGTGCATGCATCATTGCATTCGTATAGTCACCGAAGAAGGAGTCAAGATCGAGGCAGCCGCCGACGAACCTGTCCCTGAGGCTACCCCGAGTTCCGACAACTGCCC